>VDFB02379711.1:159829332-159963717 GCA_007258455.2 Sequoia sempervirens
GCTCGATAGAAAAGGAACCCATGATGAGCAAAGTGAAGCAAGGATCTTTGGCTAAGATTTTCCCACAGTCAAATCAAGAGTTGGTATCTCATCACTAGCTTTGAGGCCATTACTTGATGAGGTTTCAAATTGGAATGTGAACTAGAGATGGGAAACACATTCCAGGATGTGGTTAGGATTTTCCCATGATCAACAGGATCAATGACGGATAAGTCAAGGATGATTGGGTAAGGATGTGAATAGATACATGGCAGCTTTAAAGCACATCCTCATTGTTTTTTGGTATAATCAACAAAGCAAGTGGCAACTCTTAATGGTCCTCGTTGATCGAGTTTTAAATCCACATCGATCAACAGTGGAAATGTAACATGCAGTAATTGATCCTTTTTCTCACACGGGTGAGCCAAGATGGCCATTAATTGCAACTGGCCTTAAATTCCTCTATTTAATGAGGATTTGTTGTAGTTTGATCAAATCATTTGTGAATTACTAGAGCACAAAATTAATTGTTGCGAGTATTAGAAGTTTTAAGCCCAGGTTATGCTAAGGTGGTTGCATGGCGTCTTTTGGCATGTAAGTGTGTATGCTTGTTGCATTTCTATTACAATTCAGCTTTTTTTTGTGACTGGAATCCGTGGGTGTTTTTGTTTCTTATACATGTGAATTTCCTAGAAGTTGTGGTTTGTGTTGTGTTGCATAACTAGCTCTGGTTGTTATTATATCCTAAAAAAATGAGCGAGCCGAGTAATCCTGTTGCATCATTTAAGAGGTTTAGAAGGTTCAGTATGCAAGAACCAGTTGCATACATACCTGAGGATAAACCCCTCCCAACTGAGGTGCCAATTGTAAGAAAGTTGTTGTTAGGAGCATGTATGCCCTGAGGAACAAAACTGTGTCGCAGAAACTAGCAGGGATAAAAGAGAGTGGGCTTGTGTTTGTGAAAGAATTAACGAGACCTTATACAGGTCTTAGGGTTTTTTCGAGGCCCTCTGCTCCTATTTTAATTTTAGGTAGTTCTTCAAGTGAAGAGGGAGGAGTTGGCCCTGGCCCTAGCCAATGCCCTGCATTTTTTGTGCCTTATAGTGACTCAGGCGATGAAATCATTATTATTGCAACTCCACTCTCTGTCATAAGACATGGTGAGGGTGGTTACTTAGCAACTGATAAGGTCAAGTAACACCTATGTCCTCTTCTATTGGTGTTGGGTTTTGGGTGTTGTGGTGATTAGGCTTCTAAGTGGCTAGTTCTGTTGGTTCATTTTGTTGGTGCTATTTTGTGGGTTGATGTCGTTGATTGTGATGGTGGTTACTCCAATGTTAGTAAATGTGCCAATTTTGGTGACACTTTTTGGAAGGCTTGCGTGGCGATTTTGACGAATGGGTTGGTGCTCTTTTTTCCTTTTTCTTTTACCGTGATGAAGGAATGATTAAAGATGTAACGGTTTAGGAAATTAACCCTAATGAAATAAATTTTGAAATTAACGTGAAATGTAATTACATTTGAGCTAGATTCTTTGTTGCTCCCTTGTGCTATAAAAGGTATTTCATGGCTCAAAGTAAGGGGGTTCTAATAGAATTTTTGAGTCCAGTACGTTCTAGGTAGGATTTGAATATAGAAAGGAAAAATTAAAATGCAAAATGCTTGATGAATTTTCTAGGAAATTGTCTTGGGTATAGGTTATGTATGTAATAGTCTTAAATGGTTTTACATAGATTACTGATATTAAAACAACTATAAATTCCAAAACATATACTCTCCTTTTGTACATTTTCACAGATCATAAATGAAATCATCAAATATTTTTTTGTCCATCATCAATGGTTCAATTGGATGTATGGCTTTATTTCCTTGCTTTAACTCAAAGGGTTAATTAGAATGCTTGGGAAAAGTCATGGGTGTGTGAGAATTTGCAAGGATTTGGTAAGAAGTTATTTTTTGGGTAATATGAGTCTTTGGATTGCAAGGCATTATAGAGATATTCTATATATATCAGAATTGAATAATCAGTGTATTACTGGTTGTTTCATATTTGACTCCATTTACCCAATTGATGAGGCACTATCTTGTTTATCAATAATTCATGCAATTAAGTGAATAAGTAATATACCTAGCTATGGATTCAAAATCATAACAATACCTATTAAATTTTTCCAATTTTGAAATGTATGTTTGAAATGCACCCACATTTCTAGCAACATAGATATTAATTTTCTTGAAGACCTGTCAAATCTTTAGTGAATTTAGTGTTTTTTCCTCAAATAGGAATGAATCTGTATTGAAGTGTTCTTGAGAAGTTGATATATCAAATGAACACAATAAGGAATACCCTCCTTGGTCCTATAGAGCCTAAAGTGTAGGAATAGAGACCTCAAAATTCTCTATTTTTTGTGTTGGCCACTAACTTCGGACAATTTTTGAACATAAGGGTTGGCTACCCTTTAGAGAATTCCAAGGTTAGCTGGAAAAAACACAACAAGGTATACTCAAAGCCAAGGTGGAAATTTAATTCCTCCTTCCACAATCCCCATCTCCATTCCTACATACACTAGTACTCATGTTACCACAACCATTGAACCTAATAGAAATGTGAATACTTAGGTATTTCCATTGGGAACCCTTCTAGCTTTGTTCATTCAAATATCATATCTCCTCAACCATCTCCCCTTACAAGCCTACAATTCACTTGACTTATGCAAACATACACCACTCCACCTTATTCCCATCCATCTCATAATACCAACAATGATCCCATCATCAACACACTTTTGTAAAACATGATACCCCTTCAACAACAAATCACCACCCTAAATCAAAACAACAATGGACAAACTTCACAATACATCAAAACCAATATGTTATCCTTGGAGATATTGAGAACACAAATTACACAAGGTATAAAGGTTCCTATATTTGAGAAATATGGTGGGAAAGGAGATCATGTTAGCGATGTTTCCGCTTACACAACCCTATGTAGTGATTTTATTTTTTAAGATAAGATCTTGGCTAAGATTGTCCCTAGATCCTTGAAAGATATTTCTTTATAGTGATTTTTCTCCTTACTAAATAATTCAATCTGATCATTCAATGAACTTATTGATTCCTTTTACAACCACTTCCAAATTCATATGGGTCCCAAGATTACTTTAGCTAGCCTAATGAAATGTAGACAAAAGGATGATGAGAAATTCACCGATTTCATTACATGATATCAAATACTTTATTCACAAGTAATCATTAAGATTCTTGATGCCTACCTTCAAAGAATTTTTATTTCCAACTTTCAAGACAAAATTCAAACTAAGCTTTAGATGATGAGATTTCCCTCCTTCACACAGTTATGCACAACCCTTTGTGATTACCAGAATTTTGTTAGAAGTCATGATGTGAAAAATCCACCTAGCCATCATGAAAAGTCTAAATCCGCACCTAAAAATAGTTATCAACCTTTCAAGAAATAGAATAGGGGCTTTTTACAACTCAATTTGCCTCAAAAAAATCAACAAGTTGATAAACAAGTGGTTGCTATAAAGATGACACATCCTTTTTCCTTTGGGGATAGGAATAAACAATTTACCCCTTTAACCGACACCCTTCTTAATATCATATTGCAGCTCGTGGACAAGAATATGATTCCCTTACCTCTTGTCAAAGCTCTTGATCCTAATAAACCATTACCCTCAAACTATAGATGAAACACTTATTTCCATTACCGCAAACAAAATGAACATGATATGGAATATTGTAACCATCTTAAAATCTTGTGTATGACCTAATTGATTCTAATTGACTTCAAATTGGAGGTGTGAATGATCAAGGTAATAATTTTGTAGCTCCTTCTAACCAAAAATTACAAATATTTACCAATCCCATGCCGAAACACACTATTTCATTTGTTAAAGCTAGTGAAACAAAGAATGATGTGATGAATGTTGACACAAATGATGAAAACATAAGAGATGAAAATATGGATGAAGCGGTTGGAGTAGTGACATTTATTGAAGCTAAACCTCATACGAGCCAAACCAAAATGCCCCTTAATATTGATTTCTCACAAAAAGACAATCAAACATGCACCCAATGGTCCTCTTTACATAGTTGGCAAAATCAATGGCAATCCTACCAATGGGATATTAATTGATCTCGTTTGTGTAGATATTGTGATCACTAAAGAATTCCTATTTGTGGATGAAATTTATCAAGATACATATGAAAGACCAAACGAATGATGAAAAATTCATACCATTTTTCTCCCGCTTGGCTCAATAAATCTCCTCAAAAATTTGGATCAAAAACATTAAATTTCTCATTCACCATCATCCCCTCATCGGACTAATTTTATGTGAAGTTAGGATATCCATGGCCTTTCTCCACAAATGTTTTCTCATTGGTTGTGCATAAATATTTCAAGTTTCATTTTGGCAATGAGATCTCTATTGTGCACCATAGTGGCTTTAATCCTATGTCTTCTCATTGGAACTTTTCATTGGATTTCTTTTGGCCCAGGCCTATTAAACATATTAGACCCCATGAAGACTTCTTTTTCAAATCATATGAAAATTTTAATGAAAAGTGCATAGCATAATTATCCCTTAGAAATATGCCTTAGACTATGATAGAGCCACCCATCCTTGATGAAAACATAATTGAACCAAAATCCCTCCCAAACATCCAAAGAAACCTATTAAAAATCCTCCTACCATTTCATATAAGAGACCACAAGACAATCAAAATAATCCTATTGTGTCTCCTGAAATCAAACAATTTTACAAAGCTAAAGAGAAAGCAGTTGAGAAACCTCCCATGGTTCCTTTCATTCCTCCCTTAAGGGAAGAAAAGAAACCTATGGTTAACAAAACCGCTCCTATAAAATCACAAATTGACAACAGATTGAGAAGAAACTTAAATGCTAGAGAGTGTAGGCGTAGATGTCGTGCTATTGCTTGTATGATACAAACTAAAGAATAAAATAGCAACATAGAAAATAAAAATCTGAACTTATCTCCCACAAGGCATGATGTCTCTTTGCCCTCATTGTAACGTAAAAATGAACAAACTTCTATGGATATTATCATTAGACCTCCCATTGTGATTAATTTAGATGATAATATTAACATTATAAAGATTGATGAGCAAGTGCATAATGATTTGATATTTTTCTCCTCTTCTATGAGCTTAAATGAAAATTCTCCTGAAAAGAGTGTTGAACTTGGTGCATGTCCTAGTTCGACACTTGATATTTTCCCTTTAGCTAGTTGTCTTCCTCCTGTATATACTAATCAAGATTGGGATGCAGATGACCTACTATAGGTTGACTCACATGTTCCTTACTAGTCTTTTGCTTTCTTTTCTTTTTTATGTTTCTTTATGTGATTGCATATGTGTAATGTGATCCCTCAAACTTTTTTATTTGATGTATCTCTCTCTCTTTTTGTGCATTCCTCTATTTGTACTTACATTCTTCTCTATGTTTTAAACATTTATCTTTTTCACTTTTCTTGTGTTTTCCTTTTGGGGATGACTTAAGGCATCAAAAAATTTAGGTCTCTTCCATGTTGACCCAAATTTTAATTTTAATTTTTTTCTCTTTGTGTCATTCTTCCAGTTCTATGAGTATTTGGGGAATGATGACATTTCTGAACTTTATAACAACATTGTAGAAAAGATATACTAACCCCAAATCTATAGATCCCTTATGTATTTTTAGGGGTAACCCCTCCTTCATTTTTCAATACATAGCTTTATTTCGGAAACATATGACTTGGCATAGGGATTTTTGAATAAGCTCTCATGTCTTAGGATTGAACATTGGCTACTTTAAATCAATTTCTCACAACAATGGTGTTAACAACCACTTTAAAGTGGGGGAATACATCGATAATATCTTTTGACATTTCTCATGTTTCATGGTGTGATTTTATTTATTCTTGTGATGTGTCATTTTATTGGTGGTGTCATTGGGTTTTATGTTCTCCAAGAGTGTGATATCTCTTAGCATACGACTTTCCTCTTAGTAGTGTTGTGACACATTGTATTCCCTAAGTTTTGAATCTTTTACTCTTGAATTGTCCTCTCTTGGAGAAATTAGGCATGATGTTACCTAAGAAAAAGACCTTACATGAACTAATCAAAATCCATTTGAACAAATTTGTTTTTACTAGCATTATTGTTCATAAGTGTTTAGCATAACACAGCTTGTTAAGCCTTATGAAGCTCAAAAATCTAAATTCAACACCATAATGCATAACACACCTTGCTTTCCTATTGATGCATAGCTAGGATGATTCAACAACACATCTCAAAAACCTTCAATAATAATCCAAAACAATCTTTGTATAACACATGCTATTAGGCATTGCATATCACATTGGAAACATAACTATGGTAGCTCACAATTTAGTGCAATGAATAGTCATTAATAACTTCTAAAAACCAAATAATGAAGTAAATATCTCTTGTGAGATTCAAGAAAACATAGTTATAGAATTTTCCTCCAATTTTTATGAAGATCCAATGGTGGAAATGAAATTTATTGTATTTTCCCAAAACTTTAAACCCTAGGTAGGGTTCAGACCTGCCCTCACAAAAATGGTCATAACTTATTCAAATCTTAATGAAATTTGACGAGAATTGAAGAAAATAAAAGTAGATTCACATGGAAACAAACTAAAATTGGTTTTAGATCCAAAATATAGACTTTATAATCCGTACCATCACATTTTTCAGACTATAAATTCTGCACAATATTGTTAGAATAGGCAGTCTCATCAAAATAGTCATATCTTCCACAAAACTCAATAAGACAAAAAAATTTGGAAACTATAAATAGAGATATTTCCATCCATGTATGATAATCCATTATTTGAGTCCATACTAGGCCATACAAAGCACAACTTCATCCTAGAAACAATATGAAAATTAGAAAATGCACAAAATTTGAGGTTTCCATTCATCAAACTTCAAAAAACAATGTCTCCAACCCCCAATTCGAGTTTTTTAGGGTGTATTTATAAATTTCTAACCACAACCAACCATTTTCAACTACCTTTTGATTAGTTTTTTGAAAAAACACCTTAATGATGCTTTTTGACAAGTTGCTTGACAACTTTCTTGAGCAACTTTAACATTTTTTACAATATGGAACAACCTTAAACATTATTTGACAAATGACTTAAAATGTGACTTCCTAAGACTCAAAAACCTCTAGAATGTTTTGATAAACCTTATTATAAGACTCAATACACAAAATCAAGAAACTATTTACAAATGGCCTCATGGAGGCAAGAAATCAAACAAGTGCTCCTATACCAAATTCCCAGGGGGAAAAGAATTCAAGCCCCTTTGAATTGTCTTCTTCCTAGTCTTCCAGTTACTTTGCACTTTGTCCTCTTTCTTTTCAATCATTATCGGTCATTTCTTCCTTTTATTCTTCTTAAGCCTTCTTCTATCAATCATTCTTGCAACTTGGAGGTCCCAAAAACTTTATCAAATCATCATATCCTTCACTTTGTCCTTCATAACCCACACATACATAGTCCAAAGAAAAATTAGAAACACAATATAGAGACCTTGAGGTATCCTCGTCTTCTTGTACTTCAAATTCCTCTTCACCCATAACCAACTTATCCAATCTTGACACCAATCCACTTGAAACCTCAATGTCCTTGTCTTCACCCACCTTGATGAGTTCCTCTTCCTCTTGTTTGGAATGCCCATCACCAACCTTACTATCCCATTCTTCTTCAATAGTTGCATATTGTGCCCATAAGTCTTCTTCATCTTTGACTGAATTTTTTGCCCTCTTCTATTTTTTTTGCTTCTTCATAATCTTCTTTAGAGGCCATCTTAACCTCTTTGGCATTGGTATATGCCAACTCCTTAGTGATTTCTTAATAATTTCATGTTCCTTGGATAATCTTTCCAACTCTTGTCTCATCTCTTCCATGGATTTCTCAAACTCTATTTGTCTTGCCTTCTTTCTCTCCATCTTTCTCAACTCTTTTTCCTCTCTTTTATTCTTCCTTTGTGAATCCTCAGCCTAAAAATATCTTTCCAATATTTTCAACAAATCCATCTTCACAAGCAAGTCTCTCCTTGCTTCCACTTCACTTTGCCACACCTAGGAAATCGGGTTCCTTCCTCAACCTACACAATACAACACACAACCACAACCACCAAACCACAAAACCATCAAACTTCACCAGCCCATATATTTTCTAGGCTTTGATACTAATTTGATGCAGATCTAGGATGATTCAACAACAAATCTCACAAAACTTCAATAATAATCAAAAGTATCTTTGTATAACACATGCTATTAGGCATTGCATATCACATTGGAAACATAACTATGGCAGCCCACAATTTAGTGCAATGAACAGTCATTAATAACTTATAAAAACAAAATAATGAAGAAAATCTCTCTAGTGAGATTGAAGAAAACATAGTTATAGACTTTTCCTCCAATTTTTATAAAGATCCAATGGTGGAAATGAAAGTTATTGCACTTTTCCCAAAACTTTAAACCCTAGGTAGGGTTCAGACCTGCCCTCACAAAAATTGTCATAACTTATTCAAATCTTAATTAAATTTTATGATACTTGAAGAAAATGAAATTATATTCACATGGAAACAAAATCCAATTGGTTTCAAATCCAAAATATAGACTTTACAATCCAGATCATCACATTTTTTAGACTGTAAATTCTATACAATATTGTTAGAATAGGCAGTCTCACCAAAATAGTCATATCTTCCACAACACTCAATAAAATTCAATGAGACAAAAATAATTGGAAACTATAAACAGAGATATTTCCATCCATATATGATAATCCATTATTTCAGTCCATACTAGGCCGTACAAATCACAACTTCATTTTGGAAACAATGTGAAAATCAGAAAATGCACAAAATTTGAGGTTTCCATTCATCAAACTTAAAAAAAAAATGTCTCCAACCCCCAATTCGAGTTTTTTAGGGTGTATTTATACATTTCCAACCACAACCAACAATTTTCAACTACCTTTTGATTAGTTTGTTGACAAAACACCCTAATGACACTTTTTGACAAGTTGCTTGACAACTTTCTTGAGCAACTTTTACAATTTTTACAATATGGAACAACCTTAAAAATTATTTGAAAAATGACTTAAAATGTGACTTCCTAAGATTCAAAAACCTCTAGAATTTTTTGATAAACCTTATTACAAGACTCAATACACAAAATAGAGAAACTATTTACAAATGGCCTCATGGAGGCAAGAAATCAAACAGGTGCTACTCCACCACCTATGGATCCTTGCCTTGTTCATAGGTGCCTATCATAATGCAGCTTGTTAAGCCCTATGAAGCTCAAACTCTAAATTCAATGCCACCTAGCATAACACACCTTGCTTTCCTATGGAGAATTTCCTAGTCATGTGGCACCTTATTGGAGTTGTCAGGAGGATAACTTTGATATGGTATGGGAGCCTAATATGATTCTCTCATTTTCCACCCTTTTGGGATACTAACCTAGTGGATAGCCTAAGGTTCCACTACCCCATAGTGAGCACGCATGACAAACCAATGGCTTAGATGCGTTCCACACTGATTGAACTGTCTAGGCTTCATTTTCCTTGTCTTTGATGTTGTATGATTGTGTATCTTTGTCATTGGTGCATACATAACTATCTTGAATGTATAATTTAGTATGAGTTTGCACTTGCACTCATTCTCACACTAAAGTGGGGGAAAAATGTAGTGGAGGAAAAGGTATCCCTTTTTCACACTTAATTTGGAGAGAATTAAATAATAAAATGAGCTTAATGATGCCTTAATTTAGTGTTGTAATATGTTTTTCATATTCACATTAAGTTTAGGGCCTTTTAATTATAATTGACTTAATTGTGCCTATTTTTGGTGTTGTAAGGTGTACCTTTATACTTTCACACTAATCTAGGGATTTATTAATTAATTAAGGTTAATTATTCTTAATTTTCCCCTTTAATTCAAATCCAATCCAAATTAATTACAAATTCTGAGGGATAAAACCCGAAATTCATAAATGCCATAATATTATGTTTAACATTGGGTAATGTGTGTCCTAGACAAGTGACCTAGAACCCATTTTCCATTGGGCGAAATGGTCCTCACTTGTTCCTAGGACCTAAATTTAAATTATGTTTTTGGTAGTTTTTCAATGATTTAAAATCTACAATTCAATGTTGGCTTGTGATATTTGAATTTTGGGAACTAATTTTAAGATATGTATAAATATGAGGTCATTTCACTATATTTCATCTGAAGATCCTAGAGTTTTTATGCAAGCATCCTTATAACAAATTTTATGATAAAGAAAGTATTTAAGAGAAACTTCAAGGAATTCAAGGAAAGATTTGAAGAAGATTATTGCAGCAATCAAGATTCGTATCATCATGTCAAATATTTCTTCCATCATGCATGTCGTTTGAGCTAATATGTTGATGTAGTTTCCAAGATCTATTCAAGTATTCAAAGGCATTGTTTCAAGAAAAGTTTCATGATCAAGATCTACATTCATTAAGGCCACTTCATGCTAGTTTACAAATTTGCATTCCAAGGTTCAAATAAGGTTTGGTGAGTTGTTACATATTATTGTTCATTGATAGTTCCTTCATTCTTTTCTATTTCATTTCAAGTTTTAATTGTCAAAATGGGGTTTGACCAAGGAAAACCCTCATTCACTAACAAAACAACATTTTTCTCTCTTTGATGTGTGATTGCAGATTTTAGGTTGAAGATCATTTGAAGAGAAAATTTGAAGAAATTTGCAAAGTTGTCAAAGTTTCAAGGAAATTTTTCAAATAATAGAAAATTCTCTACAATTTTTTTTTTTGGCTATTCAACAGTGAACATCAGGAATTTGGGAGTGTAGACATGGCAAAAGAGAACCCAAAAAGAATTTTTTAGGAACCCTAGCTAGGACCCATTCACGATAGGGTGAATTAGTCCTCAACCTCAACGAGCTTCAAAAGGTGACTTTTGGTGAAAGGTACACATCATTTTCCACTTTCCAAATCTTCCTTTTGATTGTTGTTTCTATCAGATTTGATTGCTATTTTTCATTTGCATTTTATAGCTTACATTTTGAATGAAACTAGAAGAATAGGTCTTTGGGGTGAATCAACCAATTTATCCCACCTCCATTTTTATTTATTTCAACCATCAACCCTGAATAGTATCCCTCAACCATATACCTTAAACCCTCAACCCTTATCCCTAAACCTTGTTACCTCAACCTTATATCCAATATCCTAAACCCTAATCCCTATACCCTATATACTTAACCCTATAACTTCAACCCTATACCTTAAACACTAAACCTTACACCCTCAACCCTCATAGGGAAAGAGAGAAATATGGGGGAGGGAGGGAGGAAGAGAGAGAGAGAGAGAGAGAGAGAGAGAGAGAGAGAGAGAGAGAGAGAATAGAGGGAAGAGAGAGAGAGAGAAATAGGGGAGAGGGAGAGAGAGATAAAGACATAGAGAGAGAGAGAGTAGACAAGGAGAGAGGGAGGAGAGGTATGGAGGGAGAGAGAGGGAGGTGAGAGAGAGGTGAGATAGAGAGCCATGGAGAGAGTGTGGTAGGGAGTGATGGAGGGAGAGGTAGGTAGAGAGGGATAGGTGAGATAGAGAGAAGTAGAGAGAGAGATAGAGGGAGGAGGGAGGGTGGGAGAGAGAGGGAGGAAGGGAGAGGTAAAGAGGGATAGATGAGATAAAGATAAGTAGAGAGAGAATGGTGAAATAGAGAGAAAAGAGAGAGAGTAAGAGAGGGAAAGAGATAATGGTACAAGATAGAGAAGAGTGAGTGAGAGAGAGGGGGAGGGAGGAGGGAGAGAGAGTGTGTGAGAGATATGTAGAGAGGGGAGAGGAAGATAGAGAGTATATAGGGGAAGAGGTAGGGAGGGAGACATAGGTGAGATAGAGAGAGAAAGAGAGACAAATAGATAGATAGAGAGAGTGATGGAGGGAGAGGTAGATAGAGAGAGGGAGAGAGGAGATAAATATAATTAGAGGGGGAAGGAGATGTAGAGAGAGATAGAGATTAGAGAGGTAATTAGGGAGGGAGGGAGGGAGGTGTAGAGAGAGTTGTAGGGAGTGATGGATGGAGAGGTAGATAGAGAATATTTGGAATGTCTAGAAGTTTACTATTCCCTTTGAAATGATCCTCAAAAGATCATCAAAGTTGATGTGTCCCAATGTTCTATGCCACAACCAAATTTCTTCTCTATATTGCAAAATGTTTTTGTCCATTTACCTCACTAAGACGATATACATCACTATTAGTCCTACTTCCTTCCACAACCAACTCTCAAGTATCAGTCTTTTTGATTTCACAACCTTCAATAGTGAATGAAATATTGTAACCTTTATCACACATTTGACTCACACTTAAAAGATTGTGTTTCAAACCTTCCACATATAGAACATCGTGAATTATTTTATTTCTACCATTAAGACTCAAATAACCTTATCAATAATCTTAGCAATAGATTTGTTACCAAGAATTATAGATCCTTCATCAAACTTTTTGAAATGCATGAACTTTTTCTTGTCCTCGATCATGTGACTTGAGTATCCACTATCAATGATCCATAGGTTTTTCTCCTTCTAAGAATGTAGAGTAGTTTGAGCCACCATGAATTTATTGACCTCTGCTCCTTTGCTTTCTTCTTCCACACTTTATCGACTTCATTATTTTGACCTTCTGACTTATCTCCTTGTGTATTCGGTGTAGGATAGCTCATAAAATTTCTTATGTAATTTCTAGAAATATGTTCAAAATTATTACATTTGTGACAAATGATTGAAATTATACAAAGGTGAAAATGCATTTCTACTAAAAAAATCATTTATTCTTGCTAGATCCTTTCTACAATTCATAGCCTTATAACCATAATGATTGCAACTAAAACAATAACAAAATAAATAATGGTAAAACCTGGCATTGTAGCCTCCTCTTCTTGAAGCTTTTCTTCTATCTCTTCTATTCCATCAGTGCACTTTAATGAATCCACTATTTACCACCTTGCTTTCCTTTTTTTCTACAAATATCTTAGATTTTAAACTTCCAAAGCCATTCCTTTTCCAATTCTCAACAACTGACTTCACAAGCTATTTTTTCACCTTATTCTTTAGTTCATCAACAAAACCAATATTAGTTTTAATATGCGGTGATCTTTGGATTTCTATTATGTATTCCAAGATTTCAATAATCTTCCCAAATTTTGACTTCAACTAATTATTTACGTTTTCAAGATCATTCCTCAGTGATAGAGTCTCTACTTCAAGTTTTTCACAATCCTTGCCTCTTGAAAGCAACATTTTAGTAAAAAAGCATTCAATTCTTTTTGACTCTTCTACTTGAATCTTTAGATCAATGACCATTTTCTCCACCTCCTCCAGATTCTAAGATGACTTGTCTTTAACTTTCACTTATTCTATAATCCTTTTCTTCAACCTTTTTATCTCTTTATCGACACGTAGTAATTCTTCTATGAGATCTACTTTCACATCATCTTCAATTCTAGACTTTATTCTTGCATCTTCTTCAAGGGTTTCCATAGACATAAATAGATCCCTTTCTCCTTCATTCTCAGAGGTTCCTTGGTTATAATAATCAAATGAATAGCCTTCATTATTGATAAAGAAACTTTTTTTATTCTTTTGAACCATTTTCCCTTTTTGAAATGACTTCCTTTCATCATTATTAGCTTCCTTATTTGGAAACTTATCCATGAAATGACCTACTTTACCAGAATTAAATTTTTTGAAAGGAAACTTCACTTTATACTTTTTGGAACCTCTTTTTAGTCTTCTAAAAAAAATTTCTTCTTCTAGATCTGATCAATAATCTGAATCAATTCCATCTTGCTTCTTTGGCACCTGGAATGTAGCCTCTTGCCTTAAAAAATTGTCATTCTCAATTCTCATTTCATAGGTAGTCAAAATTTCATGTAATTCATCCATATTTAGAGTATTAAGATCTTTAGCTTCTTCAACAACAAAATTTTTTACATCAAACTTTCTAGGAAGATATCTGAGTACCTTTTTCACAATCATACCTGTGTGTGTGAAATGTGGGAGAGTTAGTAAATCAACACAAACACCAATGAGACGTATTATATTGGAGATTTAATCAATACAATGAATCAAATTTGAAACAAGATTAAATTCCTAAAAATGTTCCATTGTTCTCTATTCTCAAGGATTTACTAAATCATTTGGCTCTCAGATTTTAGTTGTGAACTATGATTGTTAAAATGACAACTTGAGAAATGAGATGCTATTCAAAATACAAGAAATCTAAGTTCCTACATGAAACTATGCAATAAATGACATGATGCTATGATAATGGTGATGTTTTGACAAATGGATAATGATGTTAAACTATGTGATACAAATGCTATGATAAGAAACTAAAATTATCCTACATATGCTCAAATAACTATTGATGTGATGATTTCAATGCAACTATAAAGAAAAACATGATTTAAAATGCAACTATAAAGAAAAACATGATTCTAAGTTAACATGATGCTACAATGAAAACTTGTTAAAATGCTAAACAATGCTATAAGACTCCAAATGCTCCAATGCTCCAAAGCTATTCCTACATGATAACTTTACTCAAATGTGGGATGCAAAACACTATGGAAAAGGTTTGTATTTATAGGCTTTTCCAAGCATCTTGTGATGTGGCAGCGATCGACAGTCCAGATTCAAACAAGACAGATGAATAGTGGAGATGGAGAGAATCAAGAAGGATGTTCCCTTGACCAAATACAACATGCCAAATGGATGGGGGAATCAAGTGTGGGAGAAAAAGACCATGTGTTCAATTTTTTTTGAAGAAGTGTGTGAGGAATAAGCCATGTGTTTGAAAGTTTGTTGAAGATAATTCTAATTTAAAAATTAGAATTATTTAATTTCATGTGACCTTGATGAGGTGGCATGACAGGTTGTAGACATGTTTAGTGTAGGATCATGGGGGTCCAAACTAGGCCCTTAAGTGGCAATAAAAATTTAGAAAAAATAGAGTTAGGCAACTTGACACAAAAGTTTGAATAAGTTATTTACATAATTTGAAAAATATGTAAGAAGAGAATTTGTAGCAAATTGAATGTAGTTTCTAGGATACTAGTCCTTTTTTGGAAAAAAGTAAATCTATTTGGTGAAAATTTAAAATTTCAATGCAGTAGTACTAATTTTTTAGGAAAAATAAAAGCAGGTGTATGTCCCACCAACCTAAGTACAAGAAAAAAATAATATATATTTTTGAAACTTTCAATATAAGTAGAGGACACATGCTCGGATGTGCTACATTTTTTTTTTGTAATTTTTTTGCAAGTAAATAATTAGTTATGAATTTTTTATTAGAAATTTTTAAAAATATCAAAACTTGTTTTTTTGACCACCATAACTTGGACCAAAATTTATGAAATTCAAATTTTCTTTTTTCTTTTTATCCTATGGTATGGGAAGCATACAATGTTCTACATCTTTCAGATTCAAAAAATATAAAACTGTTTAAGATTATAGATGCTTTTCAATCAGCCTATCAATTAGGACTTTAGTCATAATGCATGTGGAAAATCAATAATAATTATCTATTTAATTAAAAATATGGCATATCTTATATTGTTGGAAAGCTACAAATTTTCTCAATTAATCCTTTTCGTTTCATCAAATTTGGATTAAAAGGTCATTAGCCACTTTTTGGACCCCATGATCCTACACTCACACCTATATTAACATCACTTCATGTCATCTAGGGGTTATCAATTAACCAAGTCGAAATAGGATGGACCTAAATTCAAATTACATGAAACACGTAGCAAGTAGGTCCTAAACCAAAAATATTATTTCCAAATGAACATGATGTCATGTTCTTCCACATGAACCTTAACCCATTATAGCAAGAAGGTTTGTAAAATATTTTCTTAGACTTCATAGAGTTCCTGAGAAAATTATCTTAGATAGAGATCTGTGGATGAATTTGAGGTTCTATTTCTTTGATTAAGATCATTTATTTCTTGATAGGCCCATTTGATTGTTTCTCTAGCGCATATTCCTATTTCTGCAGCACATACAAGGTATAGAGATAGAGTAGCACATCTATCACTTTTCCAGAATTGCTATTTTTGACAGATATGAGTTTGTAACATCCTTGTTCCAATAGCATTTTGACATTTCTCTCATGCTTAGAGAGTGGAAATCAACCAAATTTGTCAAGAAATCGATTTCCAATAGGATCAAGAAACCCAAGAAACATTTAGGTTACAAGAAAACCTTGCAACAAAGAAAGTTTTTGTATAAAATTTGAAACGCCTTGCTCCATTACTATGAGTTTCTCCATCAGTACCAAGATTTTTCTAGGGGGTTTACTGATTATTACGCTGTAGAGCCTTTATATTCACGAGCCTATTTCTAGAGGAGAGCTCTATCACAACAACACAATCACAATCAACCTCTCAACTTCGATTATCTACCACAACCTTCTATTGAATATCCAACACATCCCAGTCAAATCCTTCAGTGAGTTTAATTAGGCTATTTGATATACTTATCATTCTTCAAAAACAAGTATCAAATCTTAAAAGTGCACCTTTCAAACAAATTTATGATTATTGATTTAACTTCCCCAACAAGATTCTGACATCCTTTATCATTGGAAGCCACAATGAATAATTAGGAACATCTTTGATCATATCATAAGATTTTCATCTTATCGGGTCAAGATATCATCATTTTCACAATTATCAAACTATGATCTAAGTCTAGAAGAACATTTCAAAATCATATGCCTATTTTTACAAGATCTCAATACAATAAGCTGAAAGAAGATATTCAACAAGAAGATCATATCCAAATAACTCAAGAAGAAGGTGAGAGTAGCAATCCCATTTATAGTGTGAGTCGTAATCCCCTTTTTAACGAAAACATGGGTGAAAGAGAAAAAAATATGTTCCTTTTCAACAGAGACATGAGTAAAACAACTATAGATAGTGATGATGAATGAGATGAAGAACATCACCTTAGAGAAGCTGAGTAAGATCCCAAATTTCACAAAGCTTTAGAAAATATTTTAGAGTGCAACAAAGAGAAATATTTCTTGTATTTGGCTGACAAAGTAGCTAAATTGCCTCATGATTTTGATACTGAGAACTTAAAGAAAAGTATCGATGAAACACCCTTGTTTGATATTAGTGCCTTGTCTCAACAAGTTAAGGCACTTCAAGGGAAAATTAAAGACATACAAGGGGGAACTACAAAGAAGACATATGCTCTTGATGACATCTATCCTTATCCTTTTGACAGATGTCTCAACATGATCCCATTTCCTAAACATTATGAAATCCCAAATTTTGATTGTTACAATGGGAAATCAAATCCAATCAATCATATTAGGGACTTCTAAAATATGACTTTAGAGTTTCCCATGAGGATACATACTTGATGTGTTTGTTTTGTAGAATTCTTAGAGGCCAATCTATGGAATGGCTATCAAAAATCACACCACCTGTGAAGAAATTTGAGGAATTATTAACGAGTTCAAATCATAGTATTCCTACAACATACAACATCAAATAACCATGATTGATCTCTGCAAGGCTAAATAGAAACCCAGTGAACCATTTTCTTCAGAGATGGAGAAGATTGTTTGCTAGATATCCATGTCATGTTCCTGAAAAAGAAAAGATCACCACTTTCATAAATAGCTTAGATCAATAGATGAGCTATCATCTTAATCTTCATTGTCCTCCCTCTTTTCAGAAATTGATCAAAAATGCAATCACCATTGAAGGTGCCTTAACCCAGAGAGGGATAATAAAACTTGACAAGGACAATCCTAGCTCTTCAAATCACCACAACGACAAATCTAATTTTTGGACTTGCAACAAAAATGTGGTAAATGATGGTGTTGTAGATGAAAATAATGTCTCGACTAAGCCATTTTTCTTAGTAGTCCAAGTGCTCCTCGCAACAATAACTATAACAATGTCAAATCGGTCACAAATCAAGGAAACAATCCTCCTCCTTTGAGGAATAATGTGAATCAAAATTTTACTCCCAATCAAGGGAATGTGAAAAATCAAGGATGCCATGGAAACAAAAAAAATACCTTAGGAAATACCTCAAACACAAATCCACAATAATCTTCATTCTTCTCTAGCAGAAGAACTTTTACTCCACTGGGTCAATCTTTAGAATCTGCATTCAAAGAGTTGATGGCTAAAAATGCTCTTACTTTTCCACCTCAGTGTATCTTTGAACCCAATGTGAAGCCTCCATCATGGAATGATGCATACTATTGTGACTATCATTAGTGTAAGGGCCATCATATGAATAATTTTCAAGCCTTGAAGAATTCCATTCAAGACTTAATCGAAAATGGCACTGTCACAATAGGACACCAACAATCAAATGAAGACCACCAAACATTTCACAACCCTTTTCCCAACTATCAAAAGGGTGAATCTTCTGAAAAAAGTGTGAATCATATCAACGATCATATAATCAATCATATCTACATTGACGACGAATGGGTCAATGTTATAAAAGTTAAGGAGAAGTTGGAATATAGCCAAATCAATGCAACAACAAGGGCACAAGCTCAAGTTTTCTTAAAGGGTGCTTCTTCAAAATCCACTATGACCCTACCTCAACATCAATATGACTTAGTCAATCAACTTGGAAAAACTCTTGCTCAAATTTCTATCTTAGAACTCCTAAAGATTTCCCCAGCACACAAGGAAATTCTAGAAAAGGCCCTTGTTGAAACAACTATATCCATTGATCTAGATGTAGATCAATTTCAAGCCATGGTGGGACACTTGTCCTCACCCACATGTCTCTCATTCTCTGAGAAAGATGATGTTTCCATGACACATCCCCATAACTCATCGCTATACTTAGAAGTCATGATCCACAAGTTTCATGTCAGATGTGTACTAATAGATGGAGGTGTTGGTTTGAACATATGTACCATGAAGTTAGTTCAGGCTTTAGGATTTTCTATGGACTCCATTGATCCAAAAAGAAATAATACTATTAAAGCCTACGATAATGAGGAAAGAGCATCCAAGGGTTTAATCATGTCGCCGATCAGAGTGAGACCTGTCATCAAGAATACTTTATGTTAAGTGTTAGACCATGATCTTGCATATAACATCTTGTTGGGTCATCCCTAGATCCATGAAATGCAAGTTGTCTTGTCCACATATCATCAATGTCTTAATTTTCCTTATGACAGATAGGAGATCACAATACCAACTGATAATTCGAATAGTCAGACTTGTGCCAACATCAAAGCTAGTCAAGATACTTTGGTTCCCAACAACCGAGAAGCTCCTGTTAGTACTTCTCCCAAAGTTGATACACAAATCAGTTAGTTAACCAAAAGCTTTGACAAGCAACTACGATTCAACGAAAATGGAGTTGGGGAGTACTCTCTTTGTCTTGTTGATCTTCCTACGTCACCTCGATCACATGGGCAACCTTCTATCACACAACATCAGATAGCTGTAGCATCAACATCAACACAACCACCAATAGAGCCAAGTACAAAATTTAATGGATGATTTATCAAAGAAAAATTCCCCATGGAAGATCATGAGGATAGTGAAGTTCTAATGTGGCTTTATAAAGATGAAGACAAAACAGTTCTCAATGTCAAGATACCAACTGACCAATATGGTAAAGGGTATTCAATCATGCAAAAAATGGGCTATGAGGGCAATGGTCCTATCAAGAAAAGAAAAGGAGTAGTTGAGCCTATTCACCTTCCAGGACTTGTTGCAAAAGATAAAACAGGACTGGGCTATGATACTAACTCAAAAGAAATAACATCCAAGCAGTTGCATGATATTGTCCTCACATTGCAAGAAGGTTCTCATACAAGGGAAGCATGTTTGACAACAATTCATAATTTTATGGATAATAACTCGGACACAGACTCTGGTGAATACGAGTGGGACACCATCCACGATGATGAGTTCTGGAGGGAAAAAAAGGTTGGTGTGATACACAAGTATACACCTACTCTAATTGAAGGTGAAGGTTCAAGGACCCAACCAAAAGAATCTAAACTACAAGGTGACTATGATTCTAGTGATACTGAGTTAGATTTAATCGAACAAGACTATCATGAGAACAGTATCATCATTGATTTGCCTTATACCTCAGATCCTATAGATAACTTTGTTATGACCATAACCATAGCCAATTTTACGCAACCTGATGACCCACTACCTTTGATCCATCTTGATCTCATTGACTGGGATTTATCTGAATCTATTGATATACCTATGTTCCAAGCGATGAATCTATCGTGAACTTCCTTTCCATAGATGACACAAATGATTGTTCCACTAGCGATTTTTAGCATAGAGTCTTTAATCAAGAGAGTTTCAAGTCTCCTAGCTACAAAATGAAAAATAAAAAAGAAAGATCTAATGGTGAAAACCAAAATCTGGTAGTGTTAGATCAAGAAAAAGATAAAACAAAGAGTGTATTAGATGGTGAAAACCTTTTTAAGGCACCAAATGATGGGATGCTTGACACTCTCCTGGAGCACTATCATGAGTGATCACCTATCTTGATTAAGCCTACAAAAGAGGTAAATCTTGAAACTACATAAAAATAAAGGATTCTATAGTTAGTTGCATCAATGATAGATAAAGAAGTACCTAACTTCATGAAATTTCTCAAAGAAAATCAAGTCAACTTTGCTTGGTCTTATGCAAACATGCCAGGTCTTGATCCTGATCTTATAATGCATCACTTGTCCATCAAACCAGGAGTTAAACCTATGAAACAAAAACTCAGAAAGATGCATCCTCATGTTGCACTATTGGTTAAAGAAGAACTCAAAAAACTCCTTGATGTTGGATTTATAAGATCAATCGACTATGCAGAATGGATCTCCAACATTGTCCCTGTGTCCAAACCAGAAAAAAGTATCAGAGTGTGTACAAATTTTAGAGATCTTAATAAATCATGTCCTAAGGATGACTTCCCTCTTCCAAACATCAATACTATAGTTGATCTGAAAATTGGCCATTCCATGTATTCACTAATGGATGGTTTTTCTGGTTATAACCAAATCAACATTGCACTTGAAGACCAGGATATAATAGCTTTCACATGTCCATGGGGAACTTATTGTTGGAACGTCATGCCTTTCGGTCTAGAGAATGCTGGGACTACATATCAAAGGGCTATGACTACAATTTTTATGACATGACGCACACATTCATGGAATATTATGTAGATGATATATTGGAAAATTCATACACAAGAGAAGGACATCTTGAAGTATTATCCAAAATCTTTACAAGGTTAGAAAAGTTCAAAGTTCACCTCAACCCTAAGAAATGTGTTTTCGAAGTCACATCTAGAAAACTCTTGGGATACATAGTGTCTGAAAAGGGAATTGAAGTAGATCCTGCCAAGGTACAAGCAATCATGGAAATTCCTCCACCAAAGAATATCAGTCAGTTGAGGTCATTACAGGGATGACTTCAATCTATCTGAAGGTTCATTGCACAATTGGCAGATAAGAGTCTACCTTCACACATCTATTGCATAAGAATGTTCCTTTCAAATGGGATGACAAGTGTGAAATGGCCTTTCAAAAAATCTAGTACCTAATTAACCCACCAATTCTCGTACCACCAAATCCAGACAAACCACTAATCTTATATATTGCCACAACAAAGACATCTTTGGGGGAATTATTGGCATAGGACTCTACAGGAAAGGAACGTGCAATTTATTACATCAGTCTAACGCTAACAGGTCATGAACTCAACTACACTTACATCGAGAAAGCTTGTCTAGCAATAGTCTTTGCCTCACATAAATTTTGGCACTACATGTTAACTCATACAATCAATCTTGTTGCAAAGATTGATCCACTCAAGTATCTGCTAAGCAAGGCTACATTGACAGGAAGGCTAGCAAAATGGGTTATGATCCTGAGCGAGTTTGACATCCATTATGTTGATCGCAAAGCAATCAAAGGACAAGTTATCATTGATAAACTGGATGAAGCACCACTACAAGTAGAGCATCCCATGCATATTGAATTTCCAGATGCTGATTTCTTCACTGTAGAATCCAAACAACCATGGTTATTATACTTTGATGGTTCTTTCACTCACCATGGATTGGGGGAATGCATACTATTTTTCACCCCTCAAGGACATACCATTCCTCGGTCATATAGGCTAGTGTTTCTATGCACCAACAACATAGCTGAATATGAATATTTAATCACTAGACTCAAGATAGCATTGGAATGGAGAATCACAAAATTACAAGTCTATGGTAGCTCACAGTTAGTCATTAATCAGATCAATGATTATTATCAAACCAAATATGACAAACTATTGCCATATAAGAAGATGGTTGACGATTTCAAGAAGTACTTCGTAGATATCAAGTTCATCCAAATTCCAAGACTTGATAACAAGGCAGCTGATGCCATGGCCATGATTGCATAATTGTTGCAACTCCCAAAAAATTAGGCTCGCTATGAATTTCTGGTGGAACAATCATTTACACCTACCTACAACACACCTGAAAGTCAAATCATTTGTCACTTAGTAGGATCTAATTCACCTTTGTATGGAAATATTTATGCCTACCTAAAATATGACATCTTACCACCTGACTTATCCCATAACCAAAAGCGCAACTTTATCTACCAATCCTCTCATTATACTCTTATTGCTGACACCCTCTATCGTCACGGTCTTGATGGTACTTTACTTTGATGTCTTGAACGTGACGAATCTAACAAGGCTTTACAAGAAGTTCATGGTAGAATTTGTGGTACTCATTCAAGTGGACTGAACTTATCCAAGAAATTGATTAGAATGGGTTACTACTAGCCGACTATGGAGAGGGAATCATTCACTTTCATAAAGAAGTGCTCTAAATGTCAGATACATGGAAATCTCATCGATGCACCAGCACAGGAACTACAACCATTCACATTGACTTGGCCATTCTGTCAATGGGGGTTAGATCTAGTTGGAAAGATTCATCCTTCATCATCGAATAAACACAATTTTATCATCACAACGATAGAGTACTTTACCAAGTGGATTGAGGTAGTACCTCTCACTAAGGTTACCGACAAACAAATCTCATCGTTTATACTCAACTATATCATTTGTCAATATGGCATTCCCAACTCCATCATCATCGATAATGGATGACCATTCAAGAATCAAGATGTTGATGAACTTTGTGAGAAATTCCATATTCAGCACAGATATTCAACACCATACTATCCACAACCGAATGGCCAAGCAAAGGCCTCAAATAAGACTATATTGAAAATTTTGAAGAAGACTGTAAATGATGTAGGGAAGGATTGGACCATTCAACTCAATCCTACATTATGGGCCTACAAAACTAGCATTTGAATGCCAATAGGAGCAACACCGTATGCTCTTGTCTATGGAATAGAAGCCATATTACCTCTAGAGTTTGAGATTCCATCACTCAGGGTATCATTGAAGGGTCTCACAATAGATGATGAATACAGAGTTTCTCGATTGCAAGAGTTGGAACTCCTCGATGAAAAGAGACAACAAGCAGTTGATCATTTGAAAGCATATCAAAAAATGATGTCTCGTAGCTATAATCATAGAGTCAAGCCACGTACCTTTCAAGTCAGTGATCTTGTTTTGAAGGAAAATCCACGAAATCAGCAAGACAGAGAGAAGAAAGGAAAGTTTGAACCAAATTGTATGGTTCTATACGTGGTCATAGTAGTATATAGTTCAGGAGCATACAAACTGTCAACGTCAAAAGGGGACTTGTTTGATGAACCCATCAACAATATGCACTTGAAGAAGTATTATGTTTGAAGCAGTTATCATCACCCATAAAAAGTCCTGAAAAAAATAACAAAAACAACATAAAAAGTCTTGAAAAAGAATAACAAAAACAACATAAAAGTCCTAAAAAAAATAACAAAAACAGCAAAAAAAGTCCTAAAAAAATCTATAAAAATTAGAAAAAGTCCTAAAAAAAATCTATAAAAATAAAAAAAAAGTCATGAAAAAACTAAAAAATAAAAAAAATCATCATAGGGTGAAAACCTAGCAACAAGCAGTCTATTGACAAGAAAATAAAAAAAAAAAATCAGAAAAATGCAATAAACACATATATTGAAAATCTGGCAAACATACGCTATTTGTAGCTCTCCATCTATTAATTCATGTTTTGCACTTAGCTTCTCAACCTTCCTTTCATGTATCATCCTAGGGCCATAACAACATCATAATGCTATCATTTTTATAGAGCGATAATGTCTTACCATGGCTTGATCATTGTAAATATCCATTTTAGCAAGTTGTGCCAATACTGGGGGAAAATTTTGACATACTGGGGACAATCAACTTTTAGAGTTTACTAAAATAGCTAGACAATGACATAACATCCAATCATTTTAACAAACAATCAAATCACATGAACCGCTATCCAATCATTGAACCATATCACAATTTTTTTCAGAAAACTTCATATCATGAATCATATCTGGATGATCTAAAATTTGAATAATGTTTGGAATAGCAGTATTATATTTTGAACAATGGTTGTTTGACTTTCGATATCATCCCTCTAGAGCACATTCGATGATGTACTGAACTAGTGTGGTGAGGAAAGAGAAATATTTTTCTTTGTTTGTTTTCTTGAGATTGACTATCAATCTGGTGCAAATATGTCGTGAGATATGATTTTCAAAGAATATCATTAATGACAGTTCTAAATTTGCATCAAAAAATGGTTAATCTTTGTATTTTTATGCAAGAAATGCTCAAGTCATCTTGGTTCAACTATACCTTGATGCTTGTGTTCACTTGCTATATCAAAAATCATGAAAGTTGTACTCTAGTCATCATTGGTGTTAATTTCCCCTTTGATGCTTGTACATACTTCCAACATTTTAAAATGCTCTATTATGATTCAAGAATGCTAACAAAGGGCTCAAAAAATGGTTGGTTTCATTTCATTGCATTTCATTTAGATCATTGTACATATCTGCATACTGGATTTGCATTAGAGTTTTGAAAGGTTGAATAAAAACATCGACTATCATGTCTCTTTAGACTATTTGTGGAGGACATTCAGACATTTTTTTCATTATCATCTTTCATCTTCATCATTATTTCATTAATCATTACCATTTCATCTAGGTACTCTACATATCATATAGTTTATAGGTTATCATTCATTTTCATATCATTTAGATCCTTTTTCATTTATTTATTCATCCTTATGCATTATCATTTCATTTCTCATTTTTAATATCATATAATTTCATTGCATATCATTGATCATTCTCATTTTATATCATCTTTGTTTTATTTCATGTCATTTAGATCCTTTATCATTTCATATCGTTCATTTATCCATTAGGTATTTCATATCATTTTCATTTTCATATTATCTATTATCTTCATCTCATTAACATCTTATCATTTTTATACAGTGGCATAACATTAATCATCTGCATTATCATTTCATTTTCATATTTTATGTTTATATCATCATTTCATAATCTATTTTATTACATTTCATTTAATTATCATTCGTATTTCATCATCATTTCATTACATTACTATTTACTATTATCATTTTATCATTATCATTTCATCATTATCATTTATCATCATCATTTCATTACATCATACATCTCATATTTATTAATCATCCCATAATTATTTATCATTTGTCACATTACATTCATATCATATCTTTAATCATCTATCATTTTCTTATCATTTATATATCATGTCATTTTTCACATAACATTTGACCCATATCACATATCATTTTCTAATTCATTTACATATTACAACTTCATGATGCATCTCATAAACACATCCATTTTCCATCACATCATCATTATTTCTTACATTTGCAAAATCCAAAACCAAACATTCCATGCATACATTACATTTCCACATCATTTTTCATAAACATATCATATATCTCATTGAACACTTTCCTAATCAACATCCTAGGACATCCACCTACATGACATTATTAGTACACATCACAAATCACCAACATATCATGATGAATCATCCTACATATCATGTTAGTCATCAAATCAATAAAATGCATATCAACATCCATACTACATCATGCAGAAGTACATGCATATCACATCATCACATCACAAAACACACATCACCAAAACTCATTTCCACTGCATATCATCACTCATAAAAAATACATACAAATGTCCAAAGTCCAATGAAACTGAACAGTATAGAGAGATACATGAGATATAATAAAAAACAATGTACATGCTCCAAAAATGATATACATCAATAATATTGCATCAATAAATCAAGGCTAGCTAGTAGATCCCCTTGATGGAGCTTTTCTAGACGATGGTGGCCTACCATTACCCCCAACGTCAAGATCATGTCGAGGCCCTATAACCCCTCTGCAGTGTGTCGTCATTTGTGATCTACTCCTAGTCCTACTATGGGACCGAGGGTAAGGCTCTCTGCGGTCAGGAGGACACAAATCCTCATACCTAACCCAGTAGTACTCAGCCTCCCTGGCAATCTCAAATCCCTCTGCAATGGCCTCTCACAAAGATGCACTCTCAACATTGACCATGAGTCTTTGAGAAACACCCTTTGCCTCTACTACCCTTCATCTGAAAGAATCCCTCTCTACTATCAACTAGGCCACCTATGGGTCTGAGGCAAGAGGAGGTACATGTGCCTGTGCCTATGCCTATGCTTGTGCCTATGAAAGCTATGCCTGTAATTGCACTGTCAAACTCTGAGCCTGAGCCAACTGGCTCTACAACTATGCCTATTGCCCCTAAAGCGTCTGTACCTGGGCTTGTAGAGTATCTATCTACACCTTTTGTACTGTAGAGGAGACCTTGATCACAGTCCATCGTCCAGTACTAGACCTCGGCCTCTGCATGACCAAAGCACTGCCCAAGATATCAATCCTCTACCTCACTAGCCTCTGATCCTCCCCTCTACCATCTCTACCATCATCCCCACTACCATCATCTAAGCTTCCTCATCTCCACTCTCTACCTCCTCTCCACTCTCCTCCTCCTCATCCCCTCTGCCCACCATCTGCTCTCCCCCTAGCTGTTGTGCGACCAAAATGGGCGTCAAATCATCTAGACATGTCAAACGAGGGAATGGGTGTGTGTGAAAATAAGCAGCGTACTCATCTAACATCCATGCATCAGTAATATTTGGCCTATAAGCCCATGGCTCGGGCTGTAAACTAGTATACTCTATATATGCTACCCGATATGAAATACATGGCCCCCATCTTGATTCATCCTTGTGCCACCCATAGTGAGCAACACCCTGAGGCATCCCCTATGTATAGCCATGTTGTCTCTGTACTCGCAAAGCCAAAAATATCTCTATAATAAATGGGGTTCGACCTATCAGATACCAGGGAATACATACAAATGGTATCTCTAGATGATCAGTATCCCACCCCTCACAATCTATATATGGCCTCCATATCACTGAATCAACATCATCAAGTATTTATCACCAGTACTCCAACTTTCCCAGCTTGGGCTGGACAAGTGCAATAGAATATGCATACACATATGGCCTGCCTGGTGGCCTCACTCTTGGACAGAGTGGTCTCATAATAGCAATATGTTCCCATGCCCAGATTTGGAGTAGGGTAACACCATAGGACAAACTAGATGATCCGATGTATACTACCTAATGCAAATGGTGGTATAAATGAGCTAACATGTAGCTCCCCCGGGCATATCTCTAATGCTGACCTATCATTAGCTCAATAATCCTCCCCCACCCAATTGATAATCCCTTTCACTGGCAATCTGGACAAAGGAAGCCTCCAATGAATGCACCCAAAACTACAAGTAAGGTTGGATATCCCCTAAAATCTTCCCACGACACCCAATACCCTACTATCTAAGCATCCCCAAACACTCTCTTGAGTGCATTTGTACCACCTAGCTCCTTGTGGTCATAAACCACAAGAGCACCTACTACTGGAATCCCTAGAATCCTATATATGTCCTCGGGGGTCACAGTCATCTCACCCATCAACAAATGAAAGGTATTATGGTCAGAATGCCACCTCTCTACTAGTGTGGTCAACAGTCCCATGTTGACCCGAATCGGTGGCATCGATAATAATGGTCCCAACCCACATACCACTATCAACTGTATGTTTGAAGATGTTAGATCTCGTATCCGATCCCACCCTATAGGGAAGCACTCTCTGATCTGAAGGTTTTTAAAACCCTCCTATTTTTTGGTCATCACAAGGACAATCTATTAGACCCATATCATCGACCCATATCAACATGATCTATCTACTTCACATCATACAAATGAATCAAAATCATATCTATCTATCAGACCCATATCAATGCATCATATCAAGTGAACCATATCAAGTGTTTTATCTAAATGACTCATATCATGAAATCAATGCAAAATCTATCTATCTGAATATGAAATCAATCTACTCTATCATCATTTACTATTTTTTTTCTTTTTCAAGAAAGCAAATTTATCAACAATCAAATCATCATCCTATTTGTACTTCAGTCATGAATGCAAATATGTTTTCAATCACATCATCTACTATTTTTTTTCTATCATAGAAAACAAATTTATCATAAGTCATATCAATCATCTACTCTTTGTTTTATAAAGCAAAGTTATCAAGAAAAATGCAATCAATCATTCTACTCTTTGGAAACAAAGTTATCAGCTATCTACTCTTTGTTTTCTATTTTGGGAAACAAACTTATCAATTCATCATCAAATTTTCTAATAAGATTTATCCATATTAGCATGTTGACAAGACAATTTCTCTATCTATTGACCAAAGAAGCAATCTACGTCTTCATTTTCATCAAATGGTGCATTCTACCTAAATTTCCTAGATGCACTAATTTGCGACCTCTATGCGCTAAAACCCCAAATGCACTAAAGTTTCCCCCATAAGTGCTAAATCACCATATGTGCCATTCTGTGTTCTATATGCATTGAAGTTTTCCTCCTATGTGTTATTTCCCTGTATGCACTATAACCCTACGCATATGTGCCATTTCATCCCCCCAATGCGATGAAACCTATATGTGCTATTCTATTTCCTATATGCACTACAATCCTAATTTCCTACAAGCATCCTAGATGCGCTATTTAACCTATCGAATGCGCTAAACTGTCAAAACCCTAAAAGTGCTAAATTATGCCCTATATGTGCTAAAAGAAATGTCAAAAGTGCTAAAACTCCTACTCTATGCGCTAAAACGGGTTGTTCAAACCTAAATCCGCGTAAAAATGCATGAAAATTCAATTATAAATGCAAATTCTCAACACAAAGAGGGTTAAATTGACTCACCGGTGGTCCATACGTAGCTGGTCTTTGGTATCGGTGAGCCCACTCGAATCTATGCAGTGGTACAAAATCTCCATCTTGCCAAGTTAGCGTTAAAGAAAAAAGTTCCTAAAGTCAAAAGGTGAAAATGACTTGCCCTTTTTACCCCTTTTACCTTTTAAAGGTCAACTAAGGTGGGTTTTTTGTGGCATTTTATTTTTATTTTTATCCTTTTCTAAAACTTTGAATTTATTTTTCAAATTGGGGCATCTTTTAATGAATTATCGAGAGCACTAAATCACTACGTCCCTCTCATTATCTGAATTTCATCATCAAATCAACATTTTTCTCATCATCAGTGATTTACCTCCCGAAGGGGCATCATTACTATCAGCAACATCTTTCAATCAGAAACATATCAGATTCAAATCAAAAAGGCATATCAGGCATGTTTTTTTTTAATCAAGGGCATATCAGTTAAAATTTTCCAATCAAGGGAAAAATCAAACGCGACAAATTTCAAAAGCAGGAATATTTTCTTTGAAGCAATGCATTTCACACATCACTTCAAAGAGGGGAAAAATGTATATGCATAAAAATGGTCATGTCTAATTAATCCTGGCATTTAATTAAATATTTATTATTTAATTAATTTCTTTCTTAATTCCTCTACATATAAATAAATTTAATTTATTTATTTATATCGTTCATCTACTTTATTCTTCCACTTTAAATCAAATAAACTCATTTTATTTAATTACCACTTTCTTAAGTCCACTTAATTAATTAAATAAATATCATTGTTTATTTAAATTAATTATCACATTTAAGTTTAATTAAATATTTGATTTAATTGAATTTAATTCCCTTTCTTCTAAATCAAATATTAATTAAATATGCTTATTTAATTAATTCCACATGTCACTTTCCAAATCTTAATTAAATATTTTATTTAATTAAGAAAATCTTACATGTCACCAATAAATGAATAATGAATTTGATAAATTCATTATTTATCTACAAAATATTTCCTCAAATCTCACAAAAAGATGATGTTTATAATTCATCTTTATCATCTCTCATGAAAGAAGAAACAAATCCTACTTTTTGTTTTCTTCTACTTTTCTCTCCAGTCTTCTCCATCTTCGACCATTCGATCTTCCAGAATTATCACAACCATTGATCACATCAGCCAATTGGAAGCTTTTAAAAACTCTATAAATATCACTGTGAATCCAAGCATTCGTTACACACAGACACACAGAGATAGACACATACATGCATTAGAGATAGGCAATCAACATTTAGCATTGTTATCAATTTTAGCATTTATATCATTTAGTAATTCTAGTTTCTTTCAATAGCATTCATAGCATGTTAATCATACCTTATCTTAGTGTGCATTCATCTTTAATCTCATTCTCTAGGAAGACTATTTTTTGAGCCTAGCATACAATCTGAGAGCAAGTTGGAATCGACAAAAACATTGGAGATAGAGGATGATAAGACAACATCAAGGAAAAAATACTGAGTTTTCATTCTTTTTATTTGATTTTTTATTTTGATATAATGTCTTATTGGTGTGTTTGATTTTTTTTAAATCTACATTTATTCATACACTCAAAATCGATCACACAGTCTTTGTTGCTAAATCAAGTTGTACGGATCTGTATGATCCATGGATGCACTAAAACCAATTGCGATTTATAAAGCATTGAGTCTACTCTCAATTGGCATTGATTTCATGTAATTTCATTTTGATTTGAGCAAGTTGTGTGGATTTTACTCTTGACTGGTTGAAACCCTAGTTAGGGTAACCAGTGAGTAAACAAAATGCAATAAACTCCCTTCCACCTAGTGAAAACTTTTGAAACTTGGTGGAATGGATGATGTTAAGGAGTATTGTTGCAAAGGTAGAGGATGATGTTTGGCATGTGTGAGAATGCTTAAAAGGTATGATATTTTCATGTATCAAACCTGGAAACCCTAATTAGTGGAAGAAATTTGTTATTTGTAATTAGGGAATGATTTGTGTGTTGAGGAAAGTTGTTTAGTGCCCTATATAATGTGTTCAGAGCATTAAAATGGAAGTATGGACTTCAAAATCCCAAAACACTACTCCTACCAAGCCTATTTGCAACATTATTCCTAATTTGAGCAAGGACAGTTAAAATTTGGAGTTTTCCATACAAAGTGACCCCACTTGAAGTTTTGCTATGTTTGTAAATGGAAAAAAGGGTATCTATAAATGTGCTCACATTTTGAATTCCATGTTTTCCCTACAAGCTATGTTTGAAAACCCATGTTTGAAAGACTACAAGAAGGATTGAGGATTTTTGAAGAAAAACCCATCATTTGGTGTTTGAGGATTTGAAAGATTGGTTTTCTAATGTTTTTTTGAGTGTGATTACCCATGATTTATATCAAATTGGTATTAGAGCATAGGTTTGATCTGAAGAGGGAAAAATTTGAAGAGAAGAAACAAGATGCGTCCAAAAGGGAATCTAATTGCTAGAGAGGTGAATGAAATGAAGGAGAAGCATGCAAGAGAGATGTGAAAAATGAGGGAGACTCAAGAAGCCCTTCAAGATAGGCTTGATGCAATGGAAACAAGTCAGAAGAGAGGAATGGTCACAGGAGACCTGAGTGACTAAGAAGAAGAAGAAGAAAGGAAAGAGGAAAGTTCCCAAGGAGGGTCCAAGGAAGAGATGGATCCTGATGACTTGAGAATGGAAAAGATATTGAAGGTAGTCAAGGGAGAAGGTCCCAAAATAAAGATGGATTTACCAATGTACGGGGGAAAATTGGACAATGAAGAACTCCTAGATTAGATAGGAACATTGGATAACTATTTTGAAAATGAAGATGTGCCAGAAGAGCACAAGATGAATTTGGCCAAGACAAAGTTGAAGGGCCATGCCTTCCTTTGATGGGATTATGTACAAGATGAAAAGAGAAAAAAGGGGAAGTCTAAAATCACCTCTTGGGATAGGATGGTTTCTAAACTCAAATACAAATTCTTACCTAGTGACTATAACATTCAGTTATTCAGAAGACTTCAAAATCTTAAGCAAAAAGAGATAGATGTGTAGGCCTATAATGAGGAGTTCTACAAATTGAGTATAAGGGCATGTCATGTAGAAGATGATGTGGAAAAAGTGGAAGGATACATCAATGGGTTGAGGTATAACCTTCAAGATGAATTAAGCCTCACCAATCCAAGAACAGTAGAGGAGTGTTACCGATTGGCCATCAAGGTTGAAGATAAATTGAAGAGAAGGAAAGAAAAGAAAAGTAGGGGTAGAGGCAGAAATTCTAGAGGAAGAGGGACGTTTGCTAGTAGGGGGTAGTCCCAAAGATCACAAGGAGAATCAAGCAATAATCAAGAACAAAGTTCAGACTCAAGGGGAAGCTTTAGAGGAAGGAGACCCAACAATAGATGCAGATTTAGAGGCCAAAGAGGAGGATCAAGTGGATTCATGTAATAAATTTGCAGGCCATCAAGCATGGAAATGCACTAAAAATCAGTCCATTACTTCATTTGGGGTAGAAAGAAGAAATCAGTTTGTACAAGGAGAGGATAATGAGAGTGTGAATGCTCCATCACATAATGTTGATCCAAAAGTTGGCGAGTCTCTCATGGTGAGAAGGACTTTGATAAAAGTGCCAACGGAAAAGGAACCTCCACAAAGAAAGTCTTTTTTAGAACTAGATGTAAGTGCCTAGGTAAATGTTGCAAAGTAGTGATTGATTCTAGTAGTACAAATAATTTGGTTTTAGTTGAGATGGTTGAAAAGATTAAGTTGAAAAGAATCCCTCATACCACTCCATATACAGTTTCTTGGCTAAATAAAGGGAAACAAGTAGTTGTGAATGAACACAGTTGGATAGATTTTCACATAGGGGGATACAAGGATAAGGTTTTGTGTGACATAATACCAATGGATGTTTTCCATTTTCTCATGGGAAGGCCTTGGCAGTACGATAGGAAGGCTATCCATGACGGCAGGAAGAATACATATGCCGTAGAAAAGGATGGGGTTTCTTACACCCTCACACCATTCAAGGATGAAAGCCAAGATTCCCAAGTAGGGCCTAGTGTGATGTTGCTCAATGAAAAGGAGTTCTTAAAGACCTTGGAAGAGGAGAATGTTGGGTTTTCTATCATAGTAAGGCCTAAATCTATCATGGTAGTAGAAAAGAAAGAGAAATTACCTTTGGAGGTGAAAAAATTGTTGAGGAAGTATGAGGAAATAGTGGTTGATGAGGTTCCTAACACCTTTCCACCTATGAGGGACATAAGCCACCATATTGATTTCATTCCAGGGGCTAGTTTGTCCAACAAAGCTGCTTACAAAATGACTCCACAACAAAATAAGGAAATTAAGAGGCAAGTGCAATAATTACTTAACAAGGGGCTGATTAGGGAGAGTTTGAGTCCTTGTGTGGTTCCCATAGTCCTAGCACCAAAGAAAGGAGGTGAGTGGAGGATGTGCACCAATTCTAGGGCCATCAACAAGATCACAATAAGGTATAGGTTTCCTATTCCAAGAATTGAAGACCTAATGGATTTTTTGGGTGGTGCATGCTACTTTTCCAAGATTGATCTTAAGAATTTGGCTATCATCAAATTAGAATTAGACTTGGTGATGAATGGAAAAAAACCTTCAAGAAAAATGAAGTGTTGTATGAATGGTTGGTAATTCCTTTTGGTTTCTCAAATTCCCCTAGTACTTTCATGTGCTCGATGAATGAAGTGCTTAAACCTTTCATTGGTAAGTTTGTGGTAGTGTATCTTGATGATATTCTTGTTTTGATAAAACTAAAGAGGAACATTTGCAACATTTAGATTTGGTTTTGAGAAGGTTGCATTAAAAAAAGATAATGATAAAATTGAAGAAGTGTGAGTTCTTGAAAATAGAGTTGGTTTACCTTGGCTTTGTGGTCACCAATGGCACTTTGAAGATGGATCCAAGTAAGGTTGAGGCTATCCTAAGCTGCATGCACCCAAATCAATGGCTGAGATAAGGAGTTTCCACGGTTTGGCTAGTTTTTACAAAAACTCCATAAGAGGTTTAAGTCATGTGTGTGCTCCTATGATTGATACAATAAAGGGTGATAAAAGAAAGAGGTTTATTTGGTCTAATGAGGCCGATAGGAGTTTTGAATATTTGAAAAAGAAAGTTGTTGAGCAACCCATATTGAATTTTCCTAGTTTTGATAAGGTCTTTACCATTGAGTTTGATGCAAGTGGTCATGTTATAGGTGTTGTCCTAAGTTAAGAAAAAAAACCTATTTCCTTTTTCAATGAAAAAATAAATGAAGCTAAGAAAAATTATTCTTCTTATGATCTTGAGATGTATGCAATGATGCAAGCATTAAAGAAATGGATACATTATTTTCATCCTAAGGAGTTCATAGTGTACACTGACAATCATGCACTCCAATTTTTGAATAGTCAAGATAAACTCAGTAGTAGGCATGTGAAATGGGTTGAATTTTTGCAAGGTTTTACTTTCACCATTAAGCATAAAAAGAGGGAATCTAACAAAGTGGTAGATGCATTTAGTAAAAGATATCTCATGGTGTGGGAAATTCAATTGAAGAGCATATGAGTGGATTCTTTGAAAGGTATGTACATTGATGATGCAGATTTTAAAGACATTTATGCAATTTGTAGGAAGCCTTATAGCAACAAAATGAAAAGTGGCTTGATTTTCTAATCCAAGATGATCTATTATTCAAAGGGGAACAATTATGAATTCCTAAATGTTTAATGAGGGATAATTTAATTAAAGAAAAGGATAGTGGCACTATTATTGGCCAAAAATGCAAACTGATGTGAGGAACATTGTGGATAAGTGTACTATTTGTCAAAGGGCTAAAGGATCTAGCACTAATGAAGTGTTATATCAACCTCTTCCAATCCCTAATAGGCCATGGGAATCAATAAGCATGGATTTTGTGATGGGGTTGCCTAGAACTCAAAGAGGTTTTGATTTGGTGTATGTTGTTGTGGATAGGTTTTCTAAGATGGAACACTTTATACCTTGTAAGAGCACTAATTATGCTTCATACATTGCAGGACTCTTCTTCAAAGAGGTGGTAAGAATCCATGGTTTACCTCTTAGCATTGTTTTAGATAGGGATAACAAATTTGTTGGTCACTTTTGGAGAACTCTATGGAAGAAACTTGGCACAAATTTGAGTTTTAGTTCTACCTATCACCCTCAAACTGATGGCAGACTAAGGTGGTGAATAGAAGCCTTGGAAACCTCCTAAGGTGTCTAACAAAGGGGAATTCAATACAATGGGATCTGGTTTTTCCTCAAGTTGAGTTTGCATACAATGATTCAGTGAATAGAAGTGTTGGAAAAATTCCTTTTGAGATTATTTATGGTATACATCCCAGGGGTGTGTTTGAATTGAGAGATGTCAATGGGATGGAAAGGAGGAATTTTGAAGGTGAAAAATTTGTTGTGGAAATGCAATAAATCCACCAACAAGTTAAGGAGAATCTTCAAAGGAATGTTAAGAAGTAAAATCATGCTGCTAATCAAAAAAGGAGAGAGGTTCATTATAAGGTTAGAGACTTAGTATTGGCTCATTTGAGGAATAAAATATTTCCTAAAGAGAAATACTGTAAACTGCAAATGAAGAAGATAGGGCCATGCAAGGTGGTGCACAAGTTTGGAGAGAATGCATATGAAATTGAACTCCCTCCTAGAGTTTCCATTTCTCTTATTTTTTATGTTTCTGGCCTTTACCCTTATAAAGGAGATTTTGATGCAAGTGATCATGCAGGTTCAATAGTTCTCTCAGATGAGGATTGGATTAGGGATCTACCACCAATCCAACCCTTGAAGTTGGAATGCATTTTGGACAAGAAGGAGTTTAAGAAGATAAGGAGAAAGGTCTACTATCAATATTTGGTCAAATGGAGAGGTCTTCCTATGGAGTATTCCACTTGGATTACTCAGGATGATATTATCAAACATGGTTGTACAATTGCAGCTCTTTCCTTAGGTGGAACTTGAGTTTTCTTTGTTCGGGGAGTATGGTGTAGGGGCACCCATAGGTTTTCATGCCCCAAGGGGGTCAAAAGTTTATCTTTTACTTTGTTTGATTTTTTTGCATGTAATAAGGTCTTCAAGGACCATTTCATGCATTTTATATTTTGTTTCGATTCATTATGGGCGAGTTAGTGTGTACATGCACAATATTGTCAATGTTGCACAATGTTGTCAAATGCAACTTTTGCACTTTTTGTCATAACAAGGCATAATGATGTTTGTTAAGTTTATAATTTGAAATTTTTTTATGAACCATTTGGAAATGGTTGTGTGTAAAAAGGCCTTGTATGGTTGACACAAGGTTTTTTTGTTGAATTTTGAAGATTCAAGCAATAAGAAACTTTATTTTTCTATAATTCCTTAACATTCTTTGTTGCTAAATCAAGTTGTATGGATTTGTATGATCTAGGGATGCACTAAAACCAATTGGGATTGATAAAGAATTGAGTCTACTCTTAGTTGGAGTTGATTTCATCTAATTTCATTTTGATTTGAGAAAGTTGTGTGGATTTTACTCCTAACTGGTCGAAACCCTAGTTAAGGTAACTAGTGAGTAAACAAAATGCAATAAACTCCATTCCACCCAATGAAAACTTTTAAAACTTGGTGGAATGGATTATGTTAGGTTATATTTTGATATTCCTAGGTTGCAGAGGCATAGGATGATGTTTGGAACATGCGAGAATGATTTAAAGGTATGATATCTTCATTTATCAAACCTAGAAGCCCTAATTAGTGGAAGAAATTTGTTGTTTATAATTAAGGAATGATTTGTGTGTAGAGGATAGTTGTTTGGTGCCCTGTAGAATGTGTTTGGAGCATTGGAATGGAAGTATAGACTCTAGAATCCTAAAACACTGTTGCTACCAAGTATATTTGCAACATTAAGCCTAATTTGAGCAAGGACAGTCAAAATTTAGAGTTTTCCATACAAAGTGAACCCACTTGAAATTTTGAGATGTTTGTAAATGGACAAAAGGGTATCTGGAAATGTGCTCACATTTTGAATTCCATTTCTATCCTACAAGTTATGTCTGAAAAACCATGTTTGAAAGGCTACAAGAAGGAAGGAGGGTTTGTGAAGAAAAACCCATCATTTGGCATTTGAGGATTTGAAATATTGGTTGTCTGAGGTTGTTTCAAGTTTAATTACCCCTACTCTGCTTCAGAAGGAAAAATATTTCCATTTTGGAAAGATATCATTGGAAAAAATTAAGTAGTGGTGATGGATATCTAGGGAAAAAGAAGGCAAGTGACTCAACTATGTTGGAAACAGAAAAAAAAAAGCTTCAACCTTGAGGTAATTCGATATTTTGTTTGAAAATATGCTTGATTTCTCAATAACTCTCTTAAAAAAACCTACAATATTCTTTTAGTTTTTTTATTCTATTAGAATCAATGGTAAAATAATATATGTCTACAAATGTATTCGACATAGAGTTGGGTCATTTTCACATAAAATCGATCATTCTTTGTCTATGAAACTAGGGCCTTATTGATTGTACATGTATGCTTCTAGCTTATGCATTTTTTTCATCCTATCAACATGTTGGCTGAGCTTGGTCAAGCTAAGTTTTCCATATATTTTTCGCCTCTATCTGTATTGTCTTGCATGTGAGTTTATTTATCCATTTTATGGCTATTCATATTAAATCCAAATAGCAAAAGTAGTGTTATATGAAACAATGTAAAGTAAAATTGTTGATCATTCCCTCTAAGGAAACAACTCTATTACTACCATCATTATGATTGTTACTCTTTTTAATAGAATTTGATATCTCATTCGGTTAGGTTGAATGATGGATGCCATACCCTTTGGGTGTATAGATTTGATTAGAATCTTAGAGTAATATAAAATTGTTACTGTTGTTTATTAAGTCTACATTGTTCACCTCGAACAAAGGAGGAATGGATTTATCATTCCAATCCTTGCATTGTGTGGTATTGATCTATAAGATCGACTAACTACATGTTATTGATCATTGGTTAAATCTTTCATATCGAGCTATATATGCCATTAACGAGCATTCATCAAAATCGACCAATGTTATTGTTTATGGTAAAATTGAATAGTCATTCTACTGTTGGCCATTCTTTGGAATGACAAGTGACTTGAAAATTTATTCTTTTTCTTGCAATCACCAATAGGAAACATGGGTTTTCTATAACCTTAGAAATAATGATATTGTTCCAAGACTCTTATGATTATTTTCATCTTAAAACAAAAAACATGGCGTTCTATACATTTATTGCAGAAAGGATACTAGTATTATTATATGTTGAATACTAGAATAATGGAGTCTCTGTTCTTTTGTATGAAGTACTGGATAGCCTAAATATGTTAACAAAACTTATTGGGATAGAAATTTGTAAACTCCATCAAATAGGATCATTTTTTAATAAATAGTATTTGTTTTGTTGCAAACAACATCGTTATGTTAAACACAATATTTGTTTAGCTGCAAAAAGCATTGTTTTGTTATAAACAATATTTGTTTGACTGCAAATAGCATCGTTTTGTTATAAACAGTATTTTTTTAGGTGCAAACAACATCATTATGTTAAAAACAATATTCATTTAGCTGCAAACAACATCATTTTATTATAAACAACAATTGTTTTGTTGCAAATAGCATCATTTTTTTATAAACAAAATTTGTTTTGTTGCAAATAGCATTGTTTTGTTATAAACTACATTTGGTTTGCTATAAAAAACATCATTTTTTTATAAACAACATTTTGTTTTGCTACAAAAACTTTGTTTTGTTACAAACAACATATTAGTATATGGAAAATATTCAAACAAACTTGAACTCAGTTCTTTTACTTCTTGTATTTCTAACAAACAATATGACAATTTGTATCATTATTTCGAATGGAAGAAATTTAATATAATAGTTTTATTTTAGAATGTATGCACAAATTAATAACTTAAGTTGGCACATATATGTGTATGCACATAGACCTTTGACTACATACATACACATACTTGTGGCATACCTTCTTTTGTTACTTATTAAATTCACTCTTAAATGAACAATGATTTACGTTGAATGTAATCATGTGTCATGTGTATGAAATGAATGGATAATGTATTGATTAGTTCCATTTGAATCATTTTTCTATTTTTTATTAAATGAGGAAATAAGTAGACTAAATTACTTTTCCATAGATATGTGTGTGAAAAATATTCTCTTATTTGAGTAGAACAACAACACCTAAGGAGACTAGAGCACCTCAGGGTAGATACTACTAGAGGTTAGATAGTTGTTATGGAATAACTATGTTTTTGAAAGTTACCTTTTGGGATAGGTGTCGAAATGGAGATCAAAGAGTATAGGTTTTTGCTTTATCCAAAACCTATCATTTTTTGTTGCAACTTAATTCTTATGCTTGGCCAAGCGATTAGCCTATTATGTATGTATGGAATTTGTGATAACACTCTCTGCCATTCCTAGCATAGATCTTTCATTTTTCTAAATTATAGATAGAGATGCATTTTGATGTTTGGGCATGCACCATATTCCACCTTGCAAATTGTTCTCTTCCTAAAATTTCCATGTAGGGTCGGGTATTCTTCAAGTTGGAAGAATTCTAGGGAAGTGTAATCTTCATAGTTGGGTGGTAAAGCACTTCAACCATGTTCTCTTCCACTAGTGGAGGTGAGTTTCAAGAGGAAATCTTGGATGTTTTCAAGACTATCATGGTCTATGATGTAACCTTGATGTAAAATTTGTATGTTGTATTGACTTTGTGGCCCTATGAGCCAAGTCAACTTGGATATTGTAATTGAGATTAAAATTTAATATATATATTTGACTCATTTTAATTAGACATGTGATGGTATGATTGAAAATAGCTACTTAGTTATGTATTTTTAAAATTAAATACTCATAATGTCATTTGCAATAATATAATTAAGTAATAATTAGAATGGGTTATACATTTGGTATCAGAGCTTAGGGTTCAACTCTAGGCCTTTTGAGTCTACCATAGCCATGACTATGGTATAGTTGACCCCTGATCAAATTGAGTTATCGTGAGGATTTACCAAATCTAGATTGAATACAGGTATGGGAGTCTAAGTTAGGACAAAAGAAAGGGAAGACCGTTAGAACCTCGAACAAGAAAGTTGTAGTGGAAGAAAACACTAAGACTAAGGCTCAACCTAAGATTCCTGATGATGAGATTCTAGCTCAATCCCTCACTTGACTTAAGGCAGAGAGATACAAGAATATTGAGGAATCGAAGTGAAATCCTAAGATTAAGATGCTTTTTGCAATTAGATATTGGCCTCTAGGGTGTGGACCAAATGCACCCTTGCTAACTAAAGAGGAAAAGGAGAGCCTGTGTGCACAACCCTCCTCTTCCAAGATAATTGATGTAAATTATGACAAGGACCCATGGGAGTGTCCTCTCTGTGAGAATGAGAATAATGACTAGTGTAACAAGAAGATTTTGTAAATAAGCGTCTATTGACCCACACTTAATATAAATAAAGCAATATGTTATTTTTGGTGTGTTTAGAAGAACTCCAAAATATGTTTATTTTGCATGAATGTGCATGTCTTCCATGAATAAGGGATATATGCATGTGTATGTAATGTTATGTAGAATAAGATGTTTATTCATAGAACCCAGTGTTAAGTTACGATAGATGTGAAATGTGATGTAGTCAAGTGTGAGTTAGAATGGTGACCACCAGGAAAGAGACCGGTGGTAGTGGGTTAGACAATGGGCCAAACAAGAGGCTATAATAGATTCTAGAGCTTTTGAAAAAAAAAGAGGCTCATATGGACCACATAGAACATGAGGTTTGAGTGGCATGCAAGGACCGAGTTCACAGGAATGCAGAAGTCAATCAGGGGAACGATGGTCCAAGAGAAGGCCGACGAGGTTGAATTGAGGAAGAACTTGGAAAAGATCTCAAAATATTAGCACTGTCTAAGTTTGATGGTAAGTCTATTAGAGTAGGAGCTAAAGCATGGATCATTCAGATGGAGAAATACTTTGGACTCCATAACCTATCCGACCAGACTAAAGCAGCATGAGCTACGTATTAGCTTTCAAGTGAAGAAGCTACTTGGTGGGACAATGAAAAGTAAAAAAAGAATCTTTAGCCTACTAAGATTACTTGGGAACTCTTCCTCTAATATTTTAGGATGAGATGGTTACCAAAACTCTTTTTCAACAAGAAGGTAACAAAACTCCAAAACCTAACTTAGGGGAGCATGATTGTAACCCAATACTAGGAAAAGTTTTCCAACCTACTAAAGTATGTGCCCCAGTATTAGGGAGATGAATGTTTCTATATCTGGAAGTTCATATTGGGACTTAGACCCCACATTGGAGCAAAAGTGGACATGCATGATCCTCTCACCATGAATGAAATTTTCCTAAAGGCCACCAAATAGGAGTAGAAATTGCAATAGTTATCCAACCTCTGTAACAATTCAAATCCTAAGTCACAATTTGGGAACAAGAAGTTTCATAAAGGAGACAAGAACCATCATATCCATAATCTCAAGAGGGGAAGTGAGTCACAGGAGAAAGGTGAAGGAGGTAATGGTGGAAAGAGAAAGAAGGAAAATAATAACAAAGGAAATGACAACCAAAAGTAGAAGGGCTTCAGAGAGGACAAGCCAAGAGGTTGCAAAGGGCCTCACGATGGGTGCTATACTTGTGGGGGCAATCATTATTCCTAATTTTTTTTGTAGTAGTCAAAGTCACGAAGGGAAGGAAACTATCAACAGTCTCAACATCATCAGATCCACGCTACATTAGATAACAAGCAGGTAGAGTATTAGGCTTCACCAATATAGTTGATGGGTAAGCTCTATGGCTAAACTGACTCTATTTTAATTGAAACCAGAGCTATTGAATGTTTGATATACCCTAGAGTAATATCCAAGATACCTATTAGACCTGGATACATGGAAAACTCATGGTAAGTCTAGTATTGTAATCAAGCAAAGTGAAGGGAAGATATTTGTCTCTTTTGCAATGAGTTAGAGCTTCCAACCTTCCAAACCTAGGTCAACCTTTATGTGGCACCCTTAGGCTCATACAATGTAATTATAGGAATAAATTGGTTAATCGAGCATAAATCAGTATTGAACTGTGAAGATAAGGTAGTTAGTTGTTTGGATGACTATGGGAGAACAGTCAAGATTTCTGGGATGCAAAAACCCTTAGATCTTAGATCTCTGCTATGTAGCTCAAAAAGGCTTATTAGAAGGGATGTGTTATTTATGTTGTGCATATCAGTAACCTTGACAACAAGGAACCGTATTTAGATGACTACCCTATTCTCAAGGAGTTTTGAGATGTATTCCCTGATGAACTCATAGAGTTACCTCTGAAATGGGAATTTGACTTCTCCATTGACCTTGTACAGAGAGTTGAGCCTCAATCCAAAGCACCTTATTGGATGACCACCATAAAAATCTATGAATTGAAGGCCTAGTTAATGGAATTTTTGAACAAGGGTCTCATAGGACCCAGTGTGCCTCCTTGGGGAGCACTAGTTATCTTTGTGAAAAAGAAGGATGGAACCTTATGTTTGTGTATAAATTATCAGATGTTGAACAAGGAAACCATCAAGAATCGATACCCACTCCCGAGGATCGATGAGTTGTTTGACCAAATGAAGGGAGTGAAAAAATTCTCCAAAATTAATCTCAGGTTGGGATACCATCAGTTGAGAATAAAGGAAGAAGATATTATAAAGACTACCTTTTGAACTCGGTATGGAAATTATGAGTTTAGTGTGGCACCTTTTGGTTTGACCAATGAACCTACAACTTTCATGAAACTCATGAATAGTGTGTTTAGAGACTGTTTCGATGAATTTATTTTTATTTTCATTGATGACATCCTAGTTTACTCAAAGTATATTGAAGAGCATGATAGGCACTTGAGGATAGTTTTACAATGGTTGAGAGAAAATAAATTCTCTAGGAAGCTATCCAAATGCTCATTTTATCAAGATAGGGTGCACTATCTAAGCCATATTATTTCAGCTAAGGGAGTTTCTGTAGACCCTAAAAATATCAAGGTGATAGTGGAATGGTTGATGCCTTAGAATGTGTCAAAAGTTTGTAGCTTCATGGGCCTCATAGGATACTATAGAAATTTTGTGCAAGGGTTCTCCCAGATTGCATCTCTAATCACATCACTCTAAAGAAAGAGAATGTGGTTTGAATGGACTGAGAAGTGTGAATAGGCATTCCAACTCCTAAAGGAGAGGCTCACAACAACACTAGTGCTAACCATCCCTGATCCTAATGGAGGATTCACTATAATCATAAATGCTTCAAGAGAGGGATTGGGAGAAATACTAGTGTAGGATGGACAAGTGGTAGCATATGAATCAAGGAAGCTTAAACAACATGAGGCGAATTAGGCACCACATGATTTAGAGTTGGCTGCAATAGTCCATGCCTTGCAGATGTGGAGGCATTATCTCTTAGGGAAGTTGTTTGATCTCAAGACAAACAACTTGGGATTGAGATACATTTTCACTCAACCAAACCTTAATGCATGACAAAGAAGGTGATTGGAATTCCTTAGCAAGTATGACTTCAAAATTGCGTATATAAATGGAAAAGAGAATAGAGTGGTTGATTATCTTAGTAGACGAAGACATCTGGAAGCCATGATCTCGACAAGGTATAATTTGAGACATCAAGTGATACAACATTTGCTAGGGGGTGAGCATTATGAAAGAGTGAAGAGCACCCTAGCAAAGGATCCATCAGATCATCAGTTCAATGAGTATGAGATCGAACTGAATGGTATTTTGAGATACTAGAGAAGAATGTATATTCCAAACTCTAGAGAGCTGAGGAACTTGGTATTAGATGAGGTTCATAATGCACCTTATTCAGGACACCCTGGAGTATCCAAGATGATTGTAGAATTGAAAACTCTATATTTTTGGCCTAAACTCAAGAAGGATGTAGTGGAGTATGTAGCCAAATTATTAGAGTGACAACAAGTCAAGGCTAAGAATTCCCATCCAGCGGGGCTACTATATCCTCTTGACATACCTGAGCATAAATGTAGGTGATCAGTATGGACTTCATACAGAGGTTATCTTGGTTGTGATTGATAAGTTAACCAAGGTGGTGCACTTCATTCTAGGAAACCTTAAGGATGGATCATTGACCTTAGCTAAGAAATTTCTCTAGGAGATCTTACACTTGCATGGAGTGTTAAAGACCATCATTTTTTCATAGGAACACCCAGATGACCTCAAGATTTTGGATGACCCTAAATTTTGCATTGGGAACCAAGCTGAATTTTAGCTCGGCTTATCATCCTTAGACCAACGGGTAGACGAAGAGGGTGAATCAAGTATTCAAAGACCTCCTCTAAATGTATTGCATGGACCAATAATATAAGTGGGAAGAATACTTATTGTTGGTAGAGTTTTCTTAGAATAACTCTTAGCACACATCTCTAGGTATGGCACCATTTGAAGCTCTTTATGGGTGAAAGTGTCATACACCCATTAGTTGGGATAGATTAGAATACATGATCATAGAAGGACCTAAAATTCTTAAGGAGATGGAAGAACAAATGAGAGTCATTAAGAGTAGACTGAAGGAGGTGGTAGAGTGATAGAAGAGTTATACCAACAAGAATAGAACTCTTAGACAGTTTGCGGCAAGGGATAAAGTCTTCTTAAGATTCAGACCTCATAAAAGTTCCATTACTCTTGGAAAGTCTTCCAAGTTGTCCTCGAGATATGTGGGTCCATTTGCAGTCTTGGAAGTGATTAACCCAGTTGCTTATAGACTTGCTCTACCACCTACTCTGGCTTGACTTCATGATGTGTTTCATGTTTCTTTGCTTAAGCCATATCATCCTGATGTAGCTCATGTACTTGATTGGAAATCTTTGTAGGTACAGGACCCAGGAGTGGTGCTAGTGGAGCCCTTTAGAAACTTGGATAGATGCAACATTAAGTTGTGGAGCATAGATATTGCTCAGTTAAAGGTCCAATGCGATCAATATTTAGAAGATAGTGCTACTTGGGAGGATGCGAAAGAAATAGAATGCTCCTTCCCACATTTTCTTTCTTAAAAGAGACTTTTGATAATTTGGTTTGAAAAAATTTGGATTGAATATTATATGTTTTGGCTTGGATAGTAAGATATGGTGGTGAAATAGACATGCATGCTTAAATTTTGATTAAATAGACATCAATATGATGTCTCTTCCAGGAGGCGAAGGATATCATAACCCAATTTTTATTGCATTTAAATTATAATATGATAAATTGAATTATTGAGGAAATTAAATATGTTGAATGAAAATGTTGATATTTTTTAAAAGTTTGAAACAAGTTGACCGTCATTGACTATGTGATCTTTTGAACTATCTTATATTTTATCAAGATTGAATGTTATTGATGAACTATGTAAGTGAAAGTGTGTAAAACTATAGGATAACAGGTTGAAGGATGAGAACACAGTTGAAGTAGGATCATTTAGCCAGATCGAACGGTAAGCTTGATGAATCTGTGTACACACACCACAAAATGGCATGATGTTTGCATTTGAAAATTCATATAGAAGAACTTATTTACTTGATTTAAATTGATCCAATGAATGAAAATGAAAGGCTTGTGGAATGTTAAACATATGATTTCATATTCAAATTATCTATTTTGATCTTGTGTGTGTGTTCAAATTTGAAAGAAAATGATAATAATTTCATTATAAGAAATTAAATGAGAGTCATTCTTATTTAAAATTTAGTGATATAAGTACATATAAAAATACATATACAAATATATATATATATATATATATATATTCACATGTATATAGGTATACACACACAAATATATAAGAATGTAGAAATGTGTGTAAATGCATATATGAATAAATATATATAAATATATATATATATATATAATATATATATATATAATATTATATATATATAATATATATACATGTATATATTTATATTCCATATAAAAATCAAATATGGATCAAATTTATTAAATTGTATACTGCTGATTTTGAATAAAATTGAATGAGGACATATTGGATGAAGTGGCCTGTATTCAAATTTAAGGCCAAGTAATTAAATTGAAATAGTAGGGTGGAAAAATCAATGTCCATCATGAAAGAAATGGCCCCATATTCATGTGAATAGGTAAGAAAGATTTGTGAATAGCTAAGAAGGAAAAATCTTTCCATTTTCGAAAAATATCACTGGAAAACATTAAGCAGTGGCAACAAGTATCTAGGGAAAAATAAGGAAAGTGACTCATTTATGTGGGAAATAGAAGAAAAATATTAGGAGAAAAGCTTTGATCTTGAGGTAATTCGATATTTTGTTTGAAAATATGCTTGATTTCTCAGTAACTCTATTCAAAAAACTTGCAAAATTATTTTAGTTTGTTGATTCTATTAGAATTAGTGGTAAAATAATATTTGTCTCCAAATGTATTCGGCTTAGAGCTGGGTCATTTTCATGTAAAATCAATCATTCTTTGTCTATGAAACTAGGGCCTTATTGGTGGTCCATGTGTATGCTTCTAGCTTATGCATTTTTTTCATCCTATCGGCATGCTAGCCAAGCTTGATCAAGCTCAGTTTTTCATATATTTTTCACCTTTATCTATATTGTCTTGCATGTGAGTTTGTTTAGCCATTTTATGGCTATTCGGATTAAATCCGAATAGTTGCAGAAGTAGGGTTATATGAAACAATGTAAAGTAAAATTGTTGATCGTTCCCTTTAGGGAAATGACTCTATTACTACCATCATTATGACTATTACTCTCTTTAATAGTATTTGATATCTCATTCAGCTAGAATGAATGATGGTGCATAGGTTTTATTAGAATCTCAAAGTAATACAAAATCATCACTATTGTTTATTAAGTCTACATCATTCACCTCAAATGAAGGAGGAATGGATTTATCATTCCAATCCTTGCATTGTGTGGTATTGATCTATATGATCGACTATCTGTATGTTATTGACCATAGGTTAAATATTGCATATCAAGCTATATATGCCATTAAATGGAATACCCTACAGGCTTAGTTTTTGTTACTGGAATGTGGCTTAGAAGGTACCCACATAAGAGTGTTAAATATTGGTTGTTTCAAGACTTTGACATGCATCGAAAGATTCTTCATTACTCGAACCTTGTCATGGCATCCAATGTTTGTTTGACCAAATATGGGGGTAGACCTTTGAAGAAGACCTTGTGGAAGGTCTGTGAGTTTGACCATGATGCAATAATTGGCACAATAAAGAGCAGAGTAGACCTAGATGGTTCGTTGGATTAATTTGTAAGTATGCACATTGGCTCTTATTATTTTATACTTGTATGGAAATTAATTTGTATGATGCCAATGCTATCATCTAATGTTTATATCATCTTCTTTTACTTTTCCTATTTGTAAGTAACCTAATAAAAATTGATTGGTGTCCCCTTGCAGAAAATGTTGATTTATGAGCCATCTAAGAGAATCTCAACCAAAAAAGCAATGCAACATCCTTATTTTGATGACCTTGACAAATATCAATTATGATTTTAAGCCATTATAAAAGTGTGTGTGAAGCTTAGCGAGGGAATTTCAAGTTATTCATTTGAAGTTAACCTTATCATGAGCACCTACGATTTAGACATTATAAGAGCATCTTGAATTTCAAGTTATTCTATTCATGAGAGATATTGTGTGCAATAGGTATATTGGAACTCCCAATGAAGATGTATGACTAGGAGTGACTAATTTGAGAGACTAGCATGCCTATCCTCGATTGAAGCATCAAGGTTTATGTCTTGTTATTCCTGAATTGGAACCAAATGGTGTGAATTTGTTGTCCGTAAGTGTCTTCCATCTATTTTCATTTCATTTCCATTTTGGATGCTCTTTGTTTTTCTTTTTTTACTTTTCCTATTTGTAAGTAAACTACTAAAAATTGATTGGTGTCTCCTTGCAGAAAATTTTGATTTATGAGCCATCCAAGAGAATCTCAGCCAAAAAAGAAATGTAACATCCTTATTTTGATGATCTTGACAAACGTCAATTATGATTTGAAGCCATTATAAAAGAGTGTGTGAAGTTAGCGAGGGAATCTCAAGTTATTCATTTGAAGTTAACCTCATCATGAGCACCTATGATGTAGAAATTATAAGAGAATCTCGAATGTATGAGTGGCATTGTAAAAGATCTGTGAGAACAAAGTACCTAAGGCATTGTGCCTACAAGTACAAGCACTTGGGTTTTAGAACGGTGTATAAAAAATATTAGACAATTATAACACAAACAAAAGAATTAGGATAGCCAAATAAATCTCATTTTATTGTAAACATATATTATTAATATAGTGAGTGTAATAACCATTGATGGCTACTAATCATTCTTTTCCTTCTTTTATTCTCTCCCTATTATAAGTAGCACCAATTAACTAACTTATTATAAAAACTTCATTTATTAAAAAAAATCAACCTAATGATTATATATCAATATCAATATAGCATATAGTTTATTCAAATAAATATTTGTAATGAGATTTACTCAAAATTTGAAATTTATTGCTGCCCTCAAAAATTTGTAATTCATGCAATGTAATCCCTTAATAGTCCAAATTGCAAAAAGGTAGCAATCTTTGACGACATGTTACCTGAATACCATGTCAGTTATGGGCATTCCGTCTGAGGCATCAGGATTAGGTAGGGCACCTCTACAATAACCTCTCTTGGTTTTTGTTATCTCAGAGTCATTTTTCTGTGGTGTCCAATTTTGACTTGATGGAAAAAGTGGCAATTACAAGTAGTGTAAAGTTGCAAAGTGGTGCAACTTTCATTCTGCAACTCATGTGACCAAATGAACTATTCCAATGCATTCAGATGGATACATTTATGCTATTTGTGTTCTTATTTTTCACCCAAACATGTCAATTCGCTCTGAGCTACATTCAACCGACCCGATCCCTTAAGGGTTCAAAGTGCAAAAGGGCAGCAATCTTTCATGGGCTATTGCTTGAAAACCATGATTCTTACAAACTCTTCATCTGAGCCTATGAGACTGTGTTAGGCCCCTCTACAATAACCTCTCTCATTTTTTGTTATCTCAGAGTCATTTTCCCGTGGTGTCCAGTTTTCACTTGATGGAAAAAGTGTCAAATGAAAGCAGTGTAAAGTTGCAAAGTGGTGCAACTTTCATTCTGCAACTTGTGTGACCAAATGGATTATTCCAACACATCTAAATTGGTACGTTTATGCTAGGAATGTTCCTATTTCACACCCAAACACACTGAATCACTCTGAGCTATGTTCAACCGACTTGATCCCTTAAGGGTCCAAAGTGAAAAAGGGCAGCAATATTTGACAGGCTATTACTCAAAAACCATGATGCTTACAAACTCTTTGTCTAAGCCTACGAGATTGGGTTGGGAACCTCTACAATAAAAACTCTCACTTTTTGTTATCTAGGAGTCTTTTTCCCGTGGTGTCTAGTTTCCACTTGATGGAAAAAGTGTCAAATGCAAGTAGTGTAAAGTTGCAAAGTGGTGCAACTTTTGTTCTACAACTCGTGTGACTAGATGAACTATTCCAATGCATCCATATGGGTACATTTACACTAGGCATGGTCCTCTTTTTCACCCAAACACGTCAAATCACTCTGAGCTATGTTTAACTGACTCGATCCCTTAAGGTTCCAAAGTGCAAAAGGGAAGCAATATTTGATAGGCTATTACTCAGAAACCATGATGGTTATGAACTCTTCATCTGATCCTACGAGATTGTTTCATGCCTCTCTATAATAACCTCTCTCAGTTTTTGTTGTCTCAGAGCTTTTCTCCCATGGTGTGTAATTCTCACTTGATGAAAAAAGTGTCAAATGCAAATAGTGTAAAGTTGCAAAGTGGTGCAACTTTCGTTCTACAACTTGTGTGACCAAAAAGACTATTCTAGCACGTCTATATGGGTATGTTTACACTAGGTATGGTCCTATTTTGTACCCAAACATGCCGAATCACTCTGAGCTACATTTAATCAGCTCAATCCCTTAAGGGTCCAAAGTGCAAAAGGGTAGCAATCTTTGATGGGCTATTACTCAAAAATCGTGATGCTTACGAATTATCTATATGAGCCTATAGGATTGTATTGGGCCTTGAGCTACAAAAAAATCTCTCAGTTTTGGTTATCTTGGAGTCGTTTTCTTGTGGTGTCTAGTTTTCACTTGATAGAAAAAGTGTCAAATGCAAGCAGTGTAAAGCTGCAAAGTGGCACAACTTTCATTCTACAACTCGTGTGACCAAACTCACTATTCCAACACATCTGGATGGGTACATTTATGTTAGGCATGGTCCTCTTTCACACCTAAACATACTGAATCACTCTGAGCTACGTTCAATCAACTCGATCCCTTAAGTCTCCAAAGTATAAAAGGACAACAATCTTTGATAGTCTATTACTCAGAAACCATGATGCTTACAAACTCTCCATCTGAGCCTACAAAATCACTTTGGGCCCCTCTACAATAATCTCTCTCAATTTTTGTTATCTCAAATTCATTTTCCTATGGCTTCTAGTTTTCACTTGATGGAAAAAGTGTCAAATGCAAGCAGTGTAAAGTTGCAAAGTGATGCAACTTTCATTTTGCAACTCATGTGACCAAACAAACTATTCCAACACATCCAAACAGGTACGTTTATGCTAGGAATGGTCCTCTTTCACACCCAAAAATGTCGAATCACTCTGATCCATGTTCAACTAGCTCGATCCCTTAAGGTTCAAAGTGCAAAATGGCTGTAATCTTTGACGGGCTATTACTCAAAAACCATGATGCTTAAAAACTCTTCATCTGAGTCTACGAGATTGTGTTGGGCTCCTCTCTAATAACCTCTCTTAGTTTTTGTTATCCCAGAGTTGTCTTCCATGGTGTCCAATTTTTACTTGATGGAAAAAGTGTCAAATGAAAGCAATGTAAAGTTGCAAAGTGGTGCAACTTTCATTCTGCAACTTGTGTGACCAAACGAACTGTTCCAACACATCCTGATAGGTATATTTATGCTATGTATGGTCCTCTTTCACACCCAAACACACTAAATCACTTTGAGCTATGTTCAACTAGCTTGATCCCTTATGATGGCATGCACAACAATCGAAAAGAGAAACATTCACATGATAGTTGAGAAATCTGGGTTTTCCACACAAAAAGCATACGATCATCTTCAAGTCTAGCAAGTGCAAGATGTTTTTTAATTATCCTCATTTCCATTACAACAATATACAACCAATTGTAAATGCATACAATGGTGGAAGTTGGAAACATTTTATTTTTCCTCAATTATAAACTTTGGTTGTGAAGCATTTTGTCATTTTCATTTGAAATGATTTTCTATGCTTGAAAATTGGAGTCTAAGAGAAAAAAGTGATTCTCTCACGTACATTTATTATTTGGTGTGATAAATAAATTTTCCACCCTTGAGTCCATTTCTTATTTGTATTATAAATTATAAATCTTTCTCCAAATTCCATTTCCTATACAAGAAATAATATTGAAAAAAGTTGACATATACATCTTGCGATGTGTTTATATGGTGATGGATCAAGAACATAACAATTCATTTTGTACTATGAGGATTATGCTGTGAAAAAGTTTAAATACTATTCAAGATAAATGTTTGTATGATAATGTGTCAAGAAGTTAACTACTCATCATCTACTATGAATATTATGTTTTGCAAGTGTTGTGAAGATTATGTATCATTTGCCTAATTGAGTTATTCCTGTATACACCTAAAAAAGGTTTGGATAATCTAATTAACTAAATATGACTTATTTGATTAATTAACCTTAAATTCATCTACTATTAAATAAATAGAAATATTTATTTATAGTTCATTCTCCTATTCTTCAATTTTAATTAAATATACAACTTCAATAGTTTGTGTTATTTAATTATCACATTATTCAATCTTAATTAATTAAACAATGTTAAATACTTTGTTGTTTAATTATTATATCCCTTCTATATTTATTTAATAAACAAATTTAATAAGTTTGTTTTATTAAATTATTTGTCCCCTTTTACTAATTTGAATAAAAACATAAATTATTCAAATAAAGGCATTAAGGAAAATTTCCTCTATTCACTCACCTACCAAATTTGATATCAAATATCCAATTTAATTCAACTGGCATTCACGAGAAAGCTTTGGAGACAAATTGGAATCAATCTCTCAAATCTCATTCCTCTAATTCTTCCTATCATTTGGCCTCATGTTTTCATGGGGAGAAACCATTCCCATAATCAGCTCAAGTTTCTCAATCTCTTACCATTCAAATCTCCAAATTAAATCCAAGCCTTTGTTGTGCTACCCCATCACAATGTGTTGTCATGAATCTATATATACAACCTTTCTCCAGAGGAAATGCATCCAAAATATCTCATCTTTGTGCAAACTTACTTTAAAGGAATAGCAATCAAGTAATCATTTAGCAATAGCATCTTACCATCATAGTAATCATAGCATTTGTAGAATCAATATCATGACTACATCATAGTTTTACTGTAGCTTCCATCCATCAAGTTTCATGTCAGCATAGATTACAATAGCATCAATATCATTTAGAAATAATATATCATTACATCATTGCATTTAACATCACTCCATTCTCTAGATTGGCATTTTAATAGTCGCAGTGCTTACCAAATCTGAGAGCCCTCTGTGATTTAATAAATCTCTGGAGATAGGAAACAATGAGACACTTTCAAGTTTTTTGTGCTATAAAATAGTTAATTGTTAAAGCTTGATATAATGTTTCATTAAGAAGTGTTTTTAGTTTTTTTACTATTTTCCTATTTCACACTTACATTTTTGCACCCACCGTGGGGCTCTAACACCATATTTTAACATTTTTTTTTAAAAGCATTCATACAAGATATAGGCATGTTTTCTTTTAGCATGGTCGAGGGATTCTGTAGTGCTTTTACCAAAATTTCTAGCGCTTTTGCATTTTTTTTTAGTGCTTTTACCAAAATTTCTAATGCTTTTGCAATCTATTTTAGCACTTACACCAAATTCTACAGTGCTTCTACCTAATTCTATAGTGCTTCTACCAAATTCTGCAGCACTTCTACCAAAATTTCTAGGGCTTATGCGGTCTATTTTAGCGCTTTTGTAAGTTCTTGTTTGGATCTAACACGTCTACGACTAGAATTTTATTTTGATACACTTGGACTAAAAAGAACCAATCCTAGGGTAGTCATTTGGTTTAAAATATATCAATCCTAGGGTAGCCATCATACATTTGCTATATCAGTTAAAATTAACATCATGACTTTTGTAAAGCAAAATCTTCACATAGAATAGCAAATTTGTCTTTTGGGTTTAAAAAAAACTAAACATTGATGTTTGTGCTTGTGTGGTGATAGGCTTATGCTCTCCCCTTAACTGGGTGATCAAAATTCCAGACTCATCCTTTGATTTCATGCAATTTATGCTTTATTAAATCCTTTATAAGGCCTTCCATAGTGGGAAAAATTACTCACCCTATGGGAATGACCTAAGTGGGAACAACCAAAGCGAGGTTTTGTAACCCACTATAAAATAAAGTGAATCTAGGGAAACCCACATTTTCTGGAAGTGTGCAAGATAACCATCCCCAAAGTCTTTGTTCTAAAGATTGGGAGGTCTCCTAAGGGAATTTATCATTTTCTGCTCTGAACAGAAACCCTATCTATGAACCATAGTGTAGAATCTAGCCAAGTCGGTAACTAGACATTGTAATACTCGCAGTGAAAAGGGAGGGAAGAATCTTCCCCCAAAACACTCACCATATAATTTCCAAGGACCGTTTTCTCAAGGGATTGAGAAATCTAACTTTAAGTACGTGTCTGGAAAAGACAAAAACACGGGCACCCTCTAGGGGGTGACACAGTTGTGTGAGTCGACGCAATTTTAAGATGTTGGCTATTGAGTATAACGATGACCTTTTTGACCTTAAGAGTGAGTTTTCCAGAAGTTTATTTTTGTTAAAAAACTAGTGAAAATAGGACCATGTGTGGTTCTTTGAACATACACTTGTTGTTTATATTCTAGGTCTTAAAAACAACTGTTCTACAATTGCTTGTTGTGTTTTTAAATCATTAATCCAAACAAAGATCATCCAAAAAAATACAAAGAGTCAAACAAAATCAAAATAGTGAAATTTATGATTAGGGATTGGAAATCCACAAAGTTTGTCAGGAAATCCCTCACAACAAGAGTCAAGAAACCAAAGAAGCAACTTAGTTACAAAAACCTTTTGAAAAGAAGATGCTTTTTGTATCAAAGTAGAAAAATCTTGCTTCAACATAGAACTTTCATCCATAGGTTTCATAATTTTTCTAGGGGATATACTGATGATTATGCTTTAGAGCCTTTGTATTCACAAGCCTATTTCCAAAGAAGAGCTCTTTCACAAGAACCTAATCATAGTCAACCTATTCATCAATCTTCCATCCCACAACCAGCAATAAAATACTCTGATAGGCCAGACCAGTTCTTATAGTAGACAAAACTTGGAAACATTAGGCTTGTCATCCAAAATTAGAGAGTTACTATTGAAATACCAAAAATTCCAAAAATTACACCAAAAAAGTTAATCTCTTCACGAATAGGAAAATTAGATAACACTGTGCAATCCCAAAGTAGCTCTTACACACTCTGTTTTAGCACTTATGCACTATCTTTTAGGGCTTCCACCAAAAATTTTAGCACTTTTTCACTATCTTTTATCACATCCAGAGTTGAAATAGTGCTTCTGCAGTTTGTTTTAGCACTTCTAACCTTTGTTTTAGTGCTTCCGACCTTTGTTTTAGCGCTTTGACAATCAATCTTAAAATGGTCATATCTTGGTCATTTGGAGGTCTTTTTTGAAAGTTTGTTTTTGAAATGGGGTATAATTTCATAAGCTATGCAATGGTGTAGATATTTATTACTTTTTGTAGAGTTAAAATTTTCAATTTTACATTTAAAGTCAAATAACATTGTAACTTGGTTTAAGTTTTAGGGTTTTTATGCTTAATCATTCATCTAATCCTTATATCTTCTTATTTCTTGATCTCATCTAACATTTTGAGCATTTATTATAGGTTTTAAGAGGAACATAGAGCATTAAAGTGAAAGAAAACAAATATTTGATATCCATTGTAATAGTGTTTTCAAACACTCATGGGAAAATAACCCATAATATGTTATTTTTCATTCATGCTTTAGGACCAACTAGCATTACTTTGGGCTTAAAATTAACCATGTACACAAGCTTTGTCAAAGTTGGTTAAAAAGAACATTAGAAACTCATTATTTTTTGGATTTGGATTAAAATGAATCAATCCTAGGGTAGCCATTTGGATTAAAATGAACCAATCCTAGGGTAGTCATTTGGATTAAAATACACCAATCCTAGGGTAGTCATCATACATTGCTATCTCGGTTAAAATGAACATCATGTCTTTTGTGAAGCAATATATTCACATAGAATAGAAAACTATCATTTGGGCTTAAAAATTGAACATTGATTATTGTGCTTGTGTGGTGATAGGCCTATGCTCTCCCTTAACTAGGTGATCAAAATGTCAGAATCATATTTTAATTTCATGCACTTTATGCTTTGTTAAATCCTTTAGAAGGCCTTCTGTAGTGGGAAAAAGTACTCACCCTATGGAAACGCCCTGAGTGGGAACACCAAAGCCAAGTTTCCCAACCCACTATAAAATAAAAGTGAATCTGGGGAAACCCACATTTACCGGAAGCATGCAAGATAACCATCCCCAAAAATTTTGTTCTAAAGATTGGGAGGTATCCTGAGGGAGTTTATCATTTTCTGCTCTGAACAGAAACCCTATCTACGAACCATAGTATAGAATCTAGCTATGTTAGTAAACAAACATTGTAATACTCACGGTGCAAGGGGAGGGAATAATTTTCCCCCAAGACACTCACCATATAATTGCCAAGGACTGTTTGCTCAAAGGATTGAGAAATCTAACTTCAAGTACGTGCCTGGAAAAGACAAAAACACATGCACCCTCTAGGGGGTGACACGGCTATGTGAGTTAATGCAATTTTAAGATGTGGGTTGTTGAGTATAATGATGACCTTTTTGACCTTAAGAGTGTGTCTGCTTGAAGTGTATTTCTTTGTCAAAAAAAAAACTAGTGGAAATCAAGGAGGATCATGTTTGATTCTTGAACACACACTTATTGTTTAGATTCTGGGACTTAAAAGCAACTGTTCCACAATTTCTTGCTGTGTTTTCAAAATATTAATTCAGACAAGATCATCCTGAAAAACACAAAGAAAACAAGAAAACAAAAAGCTATTGGAAACCCTTGTCAGATAGTTAACATCAAAATTTGGATTTTTTTTCAAAACATAAACTTTCCTAAATTAGAACAAAGTCTTAAACCTACATAAACTGGGCTTTACAATTGAATTTGTTCAAATCAAACCAAGATATACCATCCAAAAGTGTCTCAATCAAACACATTTGATTAGTAAGTTAAGTTTCAGGATCAACCATCCTAAATCAAAGAAATGAAACCATATAATCAAACTTATCAACTTAGTCTAATCAATAGAATCTATCATTTTATTTGACTTCAGTTAATATACTTGACACTATACCAAACTAAGATCAAAATTTTATTGAAAAAAATAACGTTTGCATGTCCAGTTTAACAAGGTCACGAAGACTAAAAATCCAAAAAACAAGAAATAGAAACTCAAACCACCATAGCTGACATAGATGAGGATCAATCAAATGCTTTAAGTCAGCAAATGGAAAACCTTCAACAACAATTCCAAGACATACAAAGAGAAACCACAGAAAGATATTTCCTACCATACATCTACCTATATGCTCTTGACCAAACAATGAACATGAGACCTTCTTCACCAAAAACTACATCATCGAAGTTCAATAAGCCCAAATCTAAGTCCTCAAATACAAATGATATTGAGCAGAAGCGCTATTTCAACTATGGATGTGCTAAAAGATAGTGCAGAAGTGCTAAAACAGAGTGTGTAAGCACTACTTTGGGATTGCACAGTGTTATCTAATTTTTCTTTTTTTTAAGAGACTAACTTTTTTGGTGTAATTTTTAGAATTTTTGGTATTTCAATAGTAACTCTCTAATTTTGGATGACAAGCCTAATGTTTCCAAGTTTTGTCTACTGTAAGAACTGATATGGCCTATCAAAGTATTCTATTGCTGGTTGTGGGATGGAAGACTAATGAATAGGTTGACTATGATTAGGTTCCTATGAAAGAGTTCTTCTTTGGAAATAGGCTTGTGAATACAAAGGCTCTAAAGCATAATCATCAGTATATCCCCCAGCAAAATTGTAAAACCTATGAATGAAAGTTCTATGTTGAAGCAATATTTTTCTACTTTGATACAAGAAGCATCTTCTTTCCAAAAGGTTTTTGTAACTAAGCCATTTCTTTGGTTTCTTTACTCTTGTGAGGGATTTCTTGACAAACTTTGTGGATTTCCTATCCCTAATCATAAATTTCACTGTTTTGATTTTGTTTGACTCTCTGTGTTTTTCAGGATGATCTTATCTAAATTAATGGTAGAAATACTTTAAGCTAAGGCTAGATATGTTGTACTTTGATCATTATTATCATTTCTTTGGAGCAACTCGATGATGTATTAAACTAGAGAAGCTAGGAAGAAGAATGGTATTTTTCTTTATCTATTGTTTGTGAACTAATCATAATTACAATGTGAATTGTCATGGGAACTTCTCTACAAAGTATCATGGAGAACATTCCAATTCACATAAGAAAGTGGTAAATCCTTGTATGTTTATGCAAGAAATGCTCAAGTCATCTTGGTTTAATTATACCTAGATGCTTGTGTTCACTTGCAATATCAAAAATCATGGAAGTAGTACTCAGGTCATCATTGGTCTACATTATACCATTGATGCTTGTACTCACTTTCAACATTTTAAAAGCTCTATGATGATACAAAGAAAAATTACTATTAGAATGCCAATATTTGCATGGTAAAAATTAGATTGCATTCATAATATGTTTTATATTTGCAGAGTGTTTGTTACAAAAGATCATGAAAAGATTCAAATTAATGATTATATTTTATCATAATAGATTGAGTATACTTGAAATTTACAAAAACATCATCATTATCATGTAGCTGCATCATCATTTTCATTCCATACATTAGAAAGCATTTAATTATCATTTCATCATTCATACATCTGAATCAAAAAAAAAATTGCATTGATAATATCATATTTCTCATATTACATGTCATAAAATTGCATATGAAAATCTCAAAAATAATAAATCTCTATAGTTTCATATCATACATCCATTTATCATATCACATATCATAAATCCATTCAACATATCATATATCATACATCATTTTTATCTACTTATTACATCATGTCATTACATTTCCATATCACATATCATAAACATATCATACATCAAAACCATTTTCATCCACTTATTACATCATATAAGTGCATTTTCATTCACATATATATTCAACATACCATTATCATACACCATTTTCATCCACTTATTGCATAATATATTTTCATTTACATAAGAATAAAAGTGCACGTATTACATCACATATCATATATCATTTAGGACATCATATCCATAATCATGCATAAAAGGAACATTATCATATACTTTCAAAATACATATCATCATACATCATCCATACATACATCATGCATCCATACATCATCATTATGCACATCATAAATAGAACATCATAAATCATAGCATATCATCTTGAATATAAAACTGCATCCTTAACATCATAATAAAAGGATCTTCACATGACATATAGAATGTGGAAAATAAATGAATCCAACATAGAATCATATAGAACACATGATAAGTTGATAGAAAAACCACTGCATATCATATAGATCTCAAAATCATAAATGTCAAGTATATAGTGATGTCTGAAATGAGGAGATATATCATCAAAAAAATGGTTGTAATCAGAATGTACATCATCAACTCAAAATAAAATGGAGAAATCACATCATGAAGACTATGTAGTGCTAGCTCCTGATGGTACAAGCATCTCTGGGCCAGTACCTCCTCCACCACTAGAAGTATCGAGATCTCTGGGGTCTCCATGAAGAGGCTGACTCACACCCGCACTGACGGTCCGGGAATGGGTCCTACTTGATCGAGACTACATGTAGCTAACTCACTACTCAAAGGGAACTACGTCATGATATTTCCCTCTATATTACTCAACCTCTACCATTAATGTGCTAAAGTGGTACCATCTTCTAATCTCTGCACTCTCTCAACTTGACCCTGAGCCTACTCTGCAGCCCATTTGGTAGTGTCCCTCTTAGCTATCAATGTTGTGATCTATACTTGAGTTGCAGCCAACTGAGCCTGTATTTATGCAAGAGCCTAGGCATGGGCCTGAGCTTGAGCCTACATCTATGTTTAGGTCTATGCCAACAAACCATGTTCCTGAGTCAATTACCCCTGTAGTGTTTGAATTTGTACCTACAAACTCGCTATCTAAGTCTACTCCTACGACACATGCTCCTCTGAGGGTTCAACAACTGCTCACCTCTTGTGAGGCATAGAATACTCCTCCAAGGTTGGACCTGACCCACCTACACCCAATCCACCTAGACTATCTCCATCACTATCTCCACTGCTACTCTCCCCATCTCCATCATCACTACTATCAATCTCATCTTCACTGCCCTCCTCATCACTGCTACTCTCCACTTCCTCCTCACCACCAATCTCATCTCTCCTCCATCGGCATTGATTTGAAAACACAATCTCCTCCCCAACAGTTAATGGTGTTGGCTCATCAGAAATAGTAATGCGAGGAAATGGATGCAAAAAAAGGTACTCTGAATAATTTGTTGTAATAGGTGCCTCCATAATATCAAGCCAGATATCCCAAATATATGGCTATAAATCCTAAAACTCCTACACTTATGCATCATATGATAACCTAGGCCCCCAATCTGTCAAATCCAACTGTCATCGAGCATAGTGTGCGACACCCTACGGAATACCCTGAACAATTTCACACTAACGAAGCACTTGTCTCATGAGAAATCTCTCTAGAATCCATTGTGTACGCCTAATCAAAGTAAAATACGAACAAAAGAATGGTAGTTGCACATCATGGTAATCCCACTACTCACAATCCAAGTAGCGGCACTAGGTAATAGTCTCCATATCATCTAATACTCTGCGCCAATGATCTAACTTACCCAAATTAGGCTGAGTAAGTCGACCGACATAAATATGTACATATGGCAGCCTAGCAAGACACTGCCTCACTAACACTAGCCGCATGACAACAATATGCTCCCACACCCACACCTGAAGTAAAGTAACACCTACTGATAAACTCCAACCTCCAAGGTACACAACTAAATATAAATCATGATAAAGGTGGGAAAGCATGCACATACCCCAAGCATATCTAGTCCCATGAATGACCATACTCTCCAACACTCGGCCCCAACCAGGAGAGAATCCCTTTGACCTCCAATCAAGACAAAGGAATCCTCTGATAAATCCAACAAGAACTGTCAGTTGAGTGGCATAAGAGTCAACCATCTCATGCCATGGAATCCACTCTCCAGCAATCCTAGCATCTTGAAATACCTTTTGAAGAGCATCAGTACCACCCTACTCTGATGAATTGTAAACAATGATATCTCCCACAATTGGTATCTAAAAAATCCTTGAGACATCCTTTGTCCAGTGAATTTGATCTCATTGGTAGCTAGGTGAAAGGTGTTATGCTCGTGCCACCTCTTCGTTAATGTTGTCAAGAGACCTCGATTAATCCTAATATGGGGCATATGAAGTAGGGAAGACAATCTACAATGAGTAATGATAGTTGTCTCAGGCTAGGCCAACTGTCGTATCAAATCAAAGGTTTGTTGAAATCACTCTCTAATCTGGAGGTTCCCCAACACCTCCTATCATCATGAAATATTCAAATTTAGTACTCTTTTGTGAAAAATCATCAAAAAATCAAATATTCTATCAAACCTAATCAGCTCTTGATGAGACTTTTTGAAAAAATCTCATGAGCAAAAATCATTGAACCTCACCTATCATAAGGTCAATCATCAAACTTTATTGATCCTCACCTATCATGAGGTCAATACATCAAATCAACCTCACCTATCATGAGGTTCATCAATCCAATTATAATTATTCCTTGCCTATCATGAGGATAATTATCATCAAATCAAACATTAGACCTCGCCTATCATGAGGTTGAACATCATCTACTTGATTAGGATCATCAATCATATCAAACCAATGGCTAACATGATCAAAATCAACAAAATCAAGGACAAATTTGACAAATTTTACCAATCTAACTTATAAGTGCTAAAATAGAGTTTCAAAGTGCTAAAACATCAAAAGTGCTATTTTAACTCTCAAAATTGCTAAAACAGAGTTTCAAAGCGCCACTTCATCAGGAAAAAGCGCTATAATAGATGGTCAAAGTGCCACTTCATCAGAAGTGCTATTTAATTGGGGCAAAGCACTAAACTATCGAGTCGACGCGCTAAAACATTGAAAGCGCTAAAACAGAATGTCAAAGTGCTAAACTTTCTATCCTAGGCACCACAACATTTGAAGCACTAAACTATCCTACCTAAGCACTAAAAGATTTAACTGAAGCACTAAAACAACAAGCAAAAGTGCTATTGCGGCATGTAGAAGTGCTAAAAGAAACCTAAAATTTTAAAACCGAAAAAAGTGCAAAAAAAGATAAATGCATGAAAAACGAGGGGTTTATGGGTACGTATCAGAGGTTCATAGGCGGTCGGGCACTAGTGACACCGCACATTCTCGAACCAATGAGTGTGATAGGAAATCAACATCCTGCTCCAAATTGCACAAAATTGCTCTCTCACAAAGATTTTAAAGCTCAAATGCACAAATGAGTTTGAAAATGACCTTTTTGACCTATTATAGGTTATTTTTGGTGGGATTTTTATGGGGTTAATTAATTTTTTTTAAGAGGAGATTAATTCAAATTCTTCTAGGGGAACTTTCTACATTATTTATTGGGAGATAAATTATTTCACCACCAAATATTCATTGAATCTACATCAAATCATCAAAAAATCATAAAAATTTGAAAAATTCCAAAAAAATAAAAAAAAATAAAAAAATCATTAATTTATCTCCCGAGGGGGCATATATCCATCATCAACTATAATCAATGTTTGGGGAAAGTCGCTAAAATCAATGTCTGGGGCAAATCTAGGGCATATTGAAAAAAAATTGTCAATACTGGCAGCGACAACAAAATTTTCTTTGAAGCAATGTGTAAACACATCACTTCAAAGAGGGGAAAAATGTATACACCTAAAAACGGTCTGGAGAATATAATTAATTAAATATGATTTATTTGATTAATTAACCTTTATTTCATCTACTATTAAATAAATAGAAATAGTTATTTATATAGTTCATCTTAAATTCTTCAATCTTTATTCTATTATTTTTGTCTTAATTAAATAAACAAATTTTGTTTTGTTTTATTTAATTATCATAATTAAATTCCTCTACTATTAAATAAATAGAAATATTTATTTATAATTCATTCTCCTATTCTTCAATTTTAATTAAAGATACAACTTCAATAGTTTTTGTTATTTAATTATCACATCATTCAATCTTAATTAATTAAACAAGGTTAAATACTTTGTTGTTTAATTATCGTATCCCTTCTATATTTATTTAATTAAAAAATTCTACAGTTTGTTTTACTAAATTATTTATCCCCTTTTACTAATTTGGATAAACACATAATTTATTCAAATAAAGACATAAAGGGAAATTTCCTCTATTCACTCACCTACCAAATTAGATATCAAATATCCAATTTAATTCAACTGGTATTCACGGGAAAGCTGTGGAGATTTGAATACAATCCTCTCAATCTCATTCTTCTAATTCTTCCTATCATCTGGCCTAATGTTTTCATGGGGAGAAACTATTCCCATAATTAGCTCAAGCTTCTCAATTCCTCACCATTCAATTCTTCAGATTGAATCCAAGCCTTTGCTATGCTGCCCCATCACAATGTGTTGTCATGAATCTATATATACAACCTTCTGAAATAGGAAAATGATCTAGAATCTCTCATCTTTGTGCAAAATTAATCTACAGGAATAGCAATCAAGCAATCATAGCAATATCATCTTAGCATCATAGCAATCATAGCATCTATAGAATCAATATCATGACTGCATCATAGTTTTACCGTAGCTTCCATCCATTAGGTTTCATGTCATCATAGATTACAGTAGCATCAATATCATTTAGAAATCACCATATAGAAATACATCATTGCATTTAGCATCACTCCATTCTCTAGATTGACATTTTAAACAGTCACACTGCTTACCAAATCTAAGAGCCCTATGTGATTTGATAAATATTTGGAGATAGGAAACAATGGGATGCCTTCAAGTTTTATGTGCTTTAAATTAGTTAATTGTTGTTAAATCTTGATATAATGTTTCATTAAGAAGTGGTTTTAGTTGTTTTACCTATTTACATAGTGGAATAAGCAAATAGGTAAAACAACTAAAAACACTTGTAATACTCCCATGTTGATTGGCTCATTAGATACTTTTGATACTTTTGATACTGTGGACACTCTGTGATATTCTGTGTGGTGGATTTATATTTGATCATGTGTGGTTCCTTGGTTAATTTGTTTACTGCTCTTACGTTATGTGTGTAGCAATTGATGATATATTATGCATACATGATTTGATTTGATTTATTATGTAATGATAAGTTCTTAAATTTATATGCGTTAATGGTATTATGTTTACATGTTAGTATATTATGGTGGAAGGACGGAGTCATATCACTCGCTTGCGAGTGCCCTATTACCCCGCTATTTCCTTTCACCATGAGTTTGCAATAGAGATTATATGTTACTTGACGTTTAATTGTTTGCAGGGATTGCAGGGCTAAAAGTCTCGACTCCACCTGCTTCGGCAGGACAGGGCGAGCACAAATTAAACCCAACGGGTACGATGTGGTTAAAAAAAAAAGAGTTGTAAGGAAGGGTTTCCCGACCCAAGTCCGTCATTTGTCTGAGTTTATGGAGTCATATGTTAATTCGATTTGTCTTGTTATTTCGATTGTTGGAGTAAGATGGTTTAATTAAGTTATTATGTTGGTGATTTAATTATTTTAGAATTATTAATTATGTGTTAAGAAGTATTAAGGTTAATTAGATTTTAAATTATAAGATAATTGTTATAAAAAAAAAACTATTTTAGTTAAATTTAGAAATTATGTGGAAGCAAGTTAAAAATAAAAAGAATTATTGGTAAAAGTTAAAAAGTAAATGAACAAATAATTAAAACTTGCCTTAATTAAAATTAAGCGATGGTAATTAAAATAAATAAGCAAACAAATAAATAAAAAGGATTAATTAAAATTGGTAAGTTTGTGGGAGTTGTTCGAAGAAGGTAATTAGTTATGTTCTGCGGAAACGGCAAAAAAAAAAAGAGTGGGGGCGGTTGTGAAAGGAAGAGGGTTATTCTTTAAAAGGGAAGGAAAAATCTTGGAAAGGGGCTGGAAAATTAATTTCGGGAAAAGAGCTGTAAGAAAGAGGTTCGGCGTGTGAAGAAGGAGAAACGCGTCTGTGGAAAGATCTTCTCCAACCGAAGGACGCCAGGTTCCCTTCAAGCTCTATGTTAAATTATTTATAACTCTTGATTTATTTTATAAGGTTGACTATACTGTAGAGGAATGCAATCTCTGGATGAGTAGAATTTCTGAAATCAAAATTCTCTGTCAAATTTTCCGTAACCCTTAGGAAAAATATTGTTCCGAGTTATGCAAACAAGTTATTGAAAATTTGTGAATGCCATATAGATTTATCGTTTTCCAAACCAGAATCTTGAAATTTGCTTGTCCAAAACAATTATCAGGGATCGGGGTAAAATGGGGTTTTACCCTTTTTATTCGGTAGATATAGTCCTATAGGTTAATTCTCTTAAACTTCTCTGGAAAAACAATTCTTTTTACGTTTGTGGGAAATAGGTAATTAGGTTTACTTTACCCTGTGTACGTTTTGCGGGTTTTCAACGCCGTGTATTTTTATTTGGTAATTTTATTTAACCCATTCAATTGAATAAATATTTATATTATTTTAAACCGGTATTGGGCGGTGGTAATTGATCCGTTCTTTTCTATTTTGTGAACAATAATGTATTGTGGAGTAAATCGTGAAATTTTGTCCGTTGCCGAAATTTTGGTATGTTGAAATTTTGGAATATGGTATGAGGCGCCAGCATAGAATACTCTATTTATTTTATTTCCCATCCTCCACTTCCTGTGGCTGAGTACATAGTTTCCCGTGTCTTCCTTTGGTTGGCGCACTGCGTACAGTGACGTGTATTTGCCATTCACTGCAGGAGTTCGTTGCATAGTGTGCCTTTATTGGTTCTTTTCCTTTTTGCAAAGTAATCAAAACTGATATCTCCCGGTGGCGGCGCGTGTAAATTTTCTGTCCAGTTCTTAGTAGGGTGTATAGTGGCGTCTGCTCTTTCCTTGCCGTGCCATGTGTTCGCTGGATAGTAATGTGTTTAGTAGTTCTGCGCCGTCTGTCCTTCTTCTGCAGGGAGTTCGCAGTGTGTAGAGTCCGTATTTCTTAAAATTCTGCATTGGTGTATTAAAATCTTAGCAATTTCGGGGCGTGTATGTTTATTGCTGTGCGTCAACACTTCCTGTTTTTCTTCTCTGGTGATGTTTATAGCGGTGTCTGCCCTTTGTCTTCGCCAAAGTATAGGTTCGTTGATAACTGTGTTCTGCCTAATATTCCTCTCGCTTTTCTTTTCGTGACACCGTGTGCGTTGAGAATTTAACTGAGTTTTGTTCTCTTCCTGTTGCGTCCGTATTCTTAGGAGATAAATGTTTTATTTTCGAACTGTGTAACTACCAGTTGGCGAAATCTGTAGTTAGTAAGGTGCATATTAGCTGTTAATAGTTTGAATGTCAAATTTTGGGGCAGCGCCTGCTTGATAATTTTAGGGGTTCAGATTTTTGCGTATTCATAGTATATCGGGCTCATGGCCGCTTGCCGGATTTAGCTCACAGGGGGTACAACGTCTTTTGTGCGTGCAGCTTCTGGTTTATATACATTTTGTATTTTGTGGGATTTTTCATTTTGGGTTCGGTAGGTGTTAGATCTGATACACCATTGTATATATATATAAATATAGATATATATAAGGGTATCAGGATTAACCTTAATTTGCATATTATTATTAATGATAATTTAATATATATATATTTATATATATCTATAGATATATGTATATGTATGTTTACATAACTAATTGATTTGATTGTAAAGTAATAATATAATCATTGAAATTTCTTTTTGTATAAGATTTTAAGGGATAAACTTATTTATATATGTTGTAGTCTATTTTAAATTAAAAGTTAGATACTTAGATATATTTTGTTTGAAAGATTAATATGCATTTTATTAAAAGGGAATTGGATGAAAATACTAATATAATAATAATTTGTTAGTTGCAATTATAGCATAGTTGTGTTTTTGGATTAAGTTAATATTTAGATTAAAGTTGGTATATGTTCATATATTTACATGCGTAGATGTTATATATGTAAATTTGTAATTTACTCATAGGGTAGTTTCAATTTGATAGTAAAAGACAAATTACAATAGTGCTTCTCATTGAATATTGGTCCTTAAAGTATATATATATAGATGTGGATTTTAGATATGTGAGTTGTACTCTGTTTTAAGTTAGTTTTAATTTGATAATTGAGAAGATAGTTATAATTGTTTTATGTCATTAAATAGAGCATTTCTTTAAGAAAATAAATGTAATAAATATAACATTAAATTAGATGTCTAATTTGTTGGAAATTTTGCGTATCAAAACATGTTGTATTGAGTTACTGTTTCTGAATTCTTTTGAGAAATATCATTTCGATGATGGGGATTTTATTTTATTAGGGAAACCTTAGAAGTGTATTATCCTGTTTAGGAACCCAAGAGATTCCAGAGGTGGGGTATGGTGGTTCTTCTGATCTTGTTTGAAGTTCGAAAACTGTGAAGCTTATGGTTCGGTTTTATTATTGGATTGTGCCAAATGTGGAAATGCTTTCTTGAGTTAGTGAGATGAGTATGCCTCACTTTTGATTGTCTTTTAATATAGTTCTTTAATGTGGTGCAATCTTTGTCATTTTTGTGTTGAGATTGAATGATTAGAGGGAGTGGCTTTGAGTGGGTGGTCGGCGCACAAAGGGGCGCCAGGATAGCCCTCGTCAGAGTAGATTTAATAAGTGATAATTAAATTAATTAACTAGGATTGGGTAGTAACACACTAAAAAGATAATTATTGCCTCGTCCGCCTTTGAGTGCTATCACAGACTAAAGGGGATTGAGAAGGCCGTGGTTGGCATGTTCGTTGCCTTATCTTTGTGAAGGGTAACGGATCCGCATGAGCAACCCTATGGGGCGGCGCCTTGAGACAGGTAGTCTGGATAACCATAGATGGAGGCGGCTCCTAGCGCTTGGTTTTGTCTGGATAATTCGTCAGTAGACGGAGGCGGCGCCTTGCGTTAGTTGTAGTCTGGATAATCCATGTAAGCCATGCGATGACACTCTCCTCTAACATTCATGTTTTTGTTGTGTTTTGGAAATCCTCTGGAATCGGTCATTTGCTTCATGTTGTTGTTCGAACTTAAATGCTTTTATGTGTTGTGTAATTTCTTTTCGTGGATTGTGAATTTATGTTTTGTTGGTCTTGGTCGGGAACCTCTTCCTTTGCAACTCCTAGCACGGGGGTGGTCGGGTGGATCGTGTTCCGTACCCCGTTGGGATTCTCTTCTTTTTATGCAAGTTCATCTTTCAGTGTTGAGATGCTGTCTCAATGGATCCTTGTTCGTGGGTTCCAGATCTATGTATTTGTGTGATTCTTTTTATTGTTGTATCATTCCCACCTAGTTGGGATAGTCTTGTATAAATCTGCACATGGTGCTATTGTTATGTAATCTTATGATGATGAAATGTATTGTATTTGTAACCTCGGTCTTGAGGAGAATTCATAAATAATGTTGTAACTTTGGTTATCATTTTATCATGTTTCCTATTTTGTTATTACTGATGTAATTGTTATTATGACTGGACGAAATTATGAGTTAGTTAAGTATATTAAGTAACGACCTCGTGTTCCTCAAAGGATTAAGTTATGAAATTTGATTTATGTTTATGTTATGTTAATTACTACTCTCTTCTATAAAAAAAAAAAAATTTGTTGCATTTTACTTAATTCCTTTGGGGTTGCGTGGCGGGGCGTTACAACACTTCTTAATGAAACATTATATCAAGATTTAACAACAATTAACTAATTTAAAGCACATTAAACTTAAAGGCATCTCATTGTTTTCTACCTCCAAAGATTTATCAAATCACAGGGGTCTCTCAGATTTGGTAAGCAGTGTGATTGTTTAAAATGTCAATCTAGAGAATGGAGTGATGCTAAATGCTATGATGTATTTTTATATGGTAATTTCTAAATGATATTGATGCTACTGTAATCTATGCTGTAATGAAACTTGATGGATGGAAGCTATAGTAAAACTATGATGTAGCCATGATATTGATTCTACAGATGCTATCATTGCTATGATGCTAAGATGCTATTGCTGAATTGCTTGATTGCTATTCCTGCAGAGTAAGTTTGCACAAAGATGAGAGATTTTGGATGCATTTCCTATGATTGAAAGGTTGTATATATAGATTTACGGTAGCACATTGTGACGGGGCAGCATAACAAAGGCTTGGATTTAATCTGGAGATTTGAATGGTAAGAGATTGAGAAGCTTGAGCTGATTATGGGAATGGTTTCTCCCCATGAAAACATTAGGCTGGATGATAGGAAGAATCAAAGGAATGAGATTGAGAAGATTTCCTGCAAATTTTTCTCCACAGCTTTCCCCTGAATACCAATTGAATTGAATTGGATACTTGATGTCCAATTTGGTAGGTGAGTGAATAGAGGAAATTTTCCTTAATGCCTTTATTTGAATATTTTATTATTTATTCAAATTAGTAAAAGGGAATAAGTAATTTAATAAAAGTGTGAAATAAGTAAATAGTAAAACAACTAAAAACACTTCATAATGAAACATTATATCAAGATTTAACAACAATTAACTAATTTAAAGCATAGAAAACTTTAAAGCATCTCATTATTTCCTATCTCCAAAGATTTATTAAATCACACAGGGCTCTCAGATTTGGTAAGCAGTTTGACTATTTAAAATGTCGATCTAGAGAATGGAGTGATGTTAAATGCAATGATGTATTTCTATATGGTGATTTCTAAATGATATTGATGCTACTGTAATCTATGCTGACATGAAACCTGATGGATGGAAGCTACGGTAAAACTATTATGCAGTCATGATATTGATTCTATAGATGCTATGATTGTTATGATGCTAAGATGCTATTGCTAAATGATTACTTGATTGCTTGATTGCTATTCCTACATAGTAAGTTTGCACAAAGATGAGAGATTTTGGATGCATTTCCTATGGAGAAAGGCTATATATATAGATTCACAATAGCACATTGTGATGGGGCAGCACAACAAAGGCTTGGATTTAGTCTAGAGATTTGAATGGTAAGAGATTGAAAAGCTTGAGTTGATTATGGGAATGGTTTCTCCCCATGAAAACATTAGGCCAGATGATAGGAAGAATCAAAGGAATGAGATTGAGAGGATTGCCTACAAATTTGTTTCCATAACTTTCTCGTGAATACCAGTTGAATTAAATTGGATACTTGATGTCCAATTTGGTAGGTCAGTGAATAGAGGAAATTTTACTTTATGCTTTTATTTGAATATTTTATGATTTATTCAAATTAGTAAAAGGAAATAAATAATTTAATAAAACAAACTATAGAATTTTTTTATTAAATAAATATAGAAGGGATATGATAATTAAACAACAAAGTATTTAACCTTGTTTAATTAATTAAGATTCAATATTGATGTGATAATTAAACAACACAAACTATTGAAGCTGTATATTTAATTAAAATTGAAGAATAGGAGAATGAGCTATAAATAAATATTTCTATTTATTTAATAGTAGATGAATGTAAGGTTAATTAATCAAATAAGTCATATTTAATTACTTAGATTATCTAGACCATTTTTAGGTGTATACATTTTTCCCCTCTTTGAAGTGATGTGTTTATGCATTGCTTCAAAGAAAATTTTGTGTTGTTGTTTCCAATATCATTCACTCACTTACCAAATTAGATATTAAATATCCAATTTAATTCAACTGGTATTCATGGGAAAGTTGTGGAGAAAAATTTTTAGGCAATCCTCTCAATCTTATTCTTCTGATTCTTCCTATCATCTGGCCTGATGTTTTCATGGGGAGAAACCATTCCCATAATCAACTCAAGATTCTTAATCTCTTACCATTCAAAACTCCAAATTAAATCCAAGACTTTGTTATGATACCCAGTCATAATGTGTTGCCGTAAATCTATTTATACATCCTTCTGAAACAAGAAATGCATCCATAACCTCTCATCTTTGTGCAAACTTACTCTGCAGGAATATCAATCAAGCAATCATAGCAATCATAACATCAGTAGAATCAATATCATGACTGCATCATAGTTTTACCGTAGCTTCCATCCATCAAGTTTCATCTCAGCATAAATTACAGTAGCATCAATATCATTTAGAAATCACCATACAGAAGTAGATCATTGCATTTAGCATCACTCCATTCTCTAGATTGGCATTTTAAACAGTCACACTGCTTACCAAATCTGAGAACCCTTTGTGATTTGATAAATCTTTGGAGATAGGAAACAATGAGATGATTTCAAGTTTTATGTGCTTTAAATTAGTTAATTGATGTTAAATCTTGATATAATGTTTCATTAAGAAGTGTTTTTAGTTGTTTTACTATTTACTTATTTCACACTTACATTTTGACACCGACCATGGGGCTTCTAACCCCATATTTTAGCATTTTTTTTAAAAAGTGTTCATACATGATATAGGCGTGTTTCTTTTAGTGCGATCGAGGTATTTTGCAGTGCTTCCACCAAAAAATTTTTTGCTTCTACAATATGTTTTAGCGCTTCCACCAAAAGTTCTAGTGCTTATGCAATTTGTTTTAGTGCTTCCACCAAAAATCTTTCAGGACAATTGATTGTTCTAGGTTCAATACAGTTTTAGCACTTCCACCAAAAGTTTTAGCACTTCTGCACTATCTTTTAATGCATCACAATTGAAATAGCACTTTTGCAGTCTATTTTAGCACTTCTAGCCTCTGTTTTAGCACTTCTGACCTCTGTTTTAATGCTTTGATAGTCAATCTTTAAATGGCCATATCTTGGTCATATGAAGGTCTTTTTCGATTTTTCTTTTTTTGAAATGGGGTAGAATTTCATAAGCTATGCAATGGTCTAGGTATTTCTCACTTTTGTAGAGATAATATTTTCAATTTTACATCTAAAGTCAAATCACATTGTAACTTGGTCTAAGTTTTAGGGTTTTTTTCTTAATCATTTCTCTAACCCTTATATCTTCTTATTTATTGATCTCAGCAAACATTTTGAGCATTTATTGCAGGTTTTAAGAGGAACATGGAGCATTGTTCAAGTGATATATATATATATATATATATATATATATATATATATATATATATATATATATATGTAGATATATATATATTATATATATTGTAATAGTGTTTTCAAACACTCATGGGAAAATAACCCATCATATGTTATTTTTCATTCATGCTTTAGGACCAACTAGCATTACTCTAGGCTTAAAATTAACCATCTACACAAGCTTTTTCAAACTTGGTTAAAAAGAACATTATAAAATCACTAGTTTTTAGATTTGGATTAAAATGAATCAATCCTATGGTAGCCATTTGGATTAAAATGAACCAATCCTAGGGTATTCATTTAGAATAAAATACACCAATCCTAGGGTAGTCATCATACATTGCTATCTCGGTTAAAATGAACATCATGTCTTTTGTGAAGCAATATCTTCATGTAGAATAGAAAACTATCATTTGAGCTTTAAACCTGAACATTGTTTCCTATGATTATGAGGTGATAGGACTATGCTCTCCCCTTAACTGGGTGATCAAAATTCTAGACTCATATTTTAATTTCATGCACTTTATGCTTTGTTAAATCCTTTAGAAGTCTTGCCATAGTGGGAAAAAGCACTCACCCTACGAGAACGACCTAAGTGGGAATTCCTAAAGCCAAGGATTCCAACCCACTATAATCAAAAGTGAGTTGTTGATGAAAGTCCAAATTGATGGTAGTGTGCAAGATAACCATCCCCAAATCCTTTGTTCTAAAGGTTGGGAGGTCTCCTAAGGGAATTTATCATTTTCCGCACCGCACAGAAACCCTATCTATGAACCATAGTGTAGAATCTAGCTGAGTCAGTAACTAGACATTGTAATACTTGCAGTGCAAGGGGATGGAAGAATCTGCCCCCAAGACACTCACCATATAATTTCCAAGGACTGTTTGCTCAAGGGATTGATAAATCTAACTTTGAGTATGATCCTGGAAAAGATAAAAACATAGGCACTCTCTAGGGAGTGACACGACTGTGTGAGTTGACCAATTTTAAGATGTGGGTTGTTGAGTATAATGATGACCTTTTTTACCTTAAGAGTGAGTCTATCTGAAGTGTATTTTTGTTAAAAAACTAGTGAAAATATGACCATGCATGGTTCTTGAACATACACTTATTGTTTAGATTCTAGGTCTTAAAAGAAACTATTCCACAATTGCTTGCTATGTTTTCAAATCATTAAATCAGATAAAGATCATCGAGAAAAACACAAAGAGTTTGGCAAGTCAACCTATGAAAATTTATGATTAGGGATTTTAAATCAACAACATTTTTTAGGAAATCCCTCACAAAAAGAGTCAAGAAACCAAAAAAGAAACTTAACTACAATTTTTTTTTTAAAAGAAGACGCTTCTTGTATCAAAGTAGAAAATTTTTGCTTGAACATCAAACTTTTATCCATAGGTATTAGTCAAAATAGAGTCTTAAAACAACACAAAATGGACTTTACAATTGAATTTTTTCAAATCAAACCAAGATCTACCATCCAAAAGTGTCTCAATCAAACACCTTTGATTAGTAAGTTAATTTTCAGGATCAGTCATCCTAAATCAAAGAAATAAATCTGTATAATCAAACTTATCAACTTATTCTAATCAATAGAATCTATCATTCTATTTGATTTGAGTTAATATCCTTGACACTATACCAAACTAACATCAAAATTTTATTGAAAAAAATAATGTTTGTATGTCCATTTTAACAAGGTCACGAAGACTAAAAATCCAAAGAACAGGAAATTGAAACTCAAACCACCATGGTTGAAATAGATGAGGATCAACTGAATGCTTTAACTCAGCAAATGGAAAACCTTCAACAACAATTCCAAGACATACAAAGAGAAACCACATAAAGATATATGTTGCTAGACATCTACCCATATCCTCTTGACCAAACAATGAACATGTTATCTTCTTCACCAAAAACTACATCATCAAAGTTCAATGTCTTTGAATTTTTACAAAAGTTCAATAAGCCCAAATCTAAGTCCTCAAAAACAAATGATATTGAGCAATCCTACCATGTCATTCATTTATATCCATCCACCATAGGCCAAAATAAACCTCAATATTATTTCACTCAAGTTAACAATTCCATCCAATCATCCTCTTCTATCATATCTTCAACATCAAATCATTCATATCAATCTCTCAATCCAAAGCATGCTAGTATAGACTCCCATACACATCAAGATATTCTTTCCACTCCATCCAATGATATCAAAATTCCACAAATTATTCCAATCTTTGATCAAGATCCCATTTCTCAAGAATCTTATGATGATCCCCTCCTTTCACTTTTCATCCAAAATAATTCCCTTCCATCTCAAGAGACAAGTGTCCTTCCAAGTTCTTCTTCCACATGAACTAATCAATCCATACCATCTCATGATTCTATTGCATCACAAGAGCATGATAGTTCTTCCATCCTATCTAATGATGTCTTACCAACTAATGATCAAGACATGCTTTCTACAAAATCTCATGATTCCCTTGCTCATCAAGATCAAGATATGCTTCCATTCAAGGATACCCTTTCATCCCATGAAGATGTTTATCCTTCTCATGATCAAGATATGCCTTTCATACCACTTCATAATCCTTTTCCAAGTCAAGATCAAAACACCTCATCATCCCCATGTCAAGAGCCTATCACACCTATTCAAGCTATCCATGAACCCCACACCTATAAATTGGGATCCTCCACCTTTATCCATTCTGGTTTACTTCCAACACCTAGATCCTCTCATCCATATCATACCCTCCCCAAAATGGACTCACATATTGTTTCACAATGAATACATATCCCATTAGTAAACAAATGTGTCAAAGTACGAATTACAAAGGAAAAGGATTAGGCCTTCATGAGCAAGGTATCCTAGGAACCCTTTTTGTTCAAAGAAACCCATATCACCATGGCCTTTGTTATACACCTAAGTGTCCTAATTCATCAAACCTTCCATATATCCTAGGTCATCATCCTAATCCACCAAACATTCCATCTATCCTAGGTCCTCATCCTAGTACATCAAACCTTCCCTCTATCCTAGGTCCATATCCTATTTCTCAAGAACAACAAAGGCACACATCCTTGATTCCCTTTCAAAATTCTACCCACATTAACTCATCCATAATACCTCTATATCATTCATCTCAAACCACCCCTCCCATTATGCCTGGAAGCAATTTGGGTGCCAAATATCAAAAGCTTCTATATAAAAATCCACATGTATCAAAGGATCAACATATCTCCTTAAAGAGACATGCAAAAATAAAAGAAAATTTGATCCAAAATCAAAATAAAATTTCAAAAGGTCACAAAGGCCAAATAAAGCAAAAAGGTAATTTTCAAAGACCACAAAGGTCCATAAATCAAAAAGAAAAATGTCAAAGGCCACAAAGGCCCACAAAGAAAAAATCAAAGTCAAAAGTCATGTGGATTCCTAAAAGTCTCATAGAAGCAATAAAATCTAAATTGGCATCAAAATTTGCTAATTCAAAAGCTTCCTCCAATTTTCCATCAAATAACCTATCACCTTCCAAATCCATTTTTCCTCCATCACTCCACCACCCTTCAAGGTTTGTGCCAACATTGATCTTTCCATCCTTTCCATCTATCCATCAATAGGCCTTCCAACCTCTTATCCATTATCCAACATTCATCCCCCATCATTCTCCTTTAATCCAAACCTTTGCATAAGTCCTTAGATTCTTCCATCATATCATTAATCTACCAACATTTAGGAGTCTAATTCCCATTTTCCATGGTTTATTAGAGGGATATTTGGTTGTGAAACTTGATGCTTAAGTCCTTCCTCCATCTCCCTATCATCCATATCCTATCTTCCATATTCCTCTTGCACTCTATACTTAGGGACAAGTTTTGTCCATCTTATCATTCATGGGCATGCTCATTCCTTACATTTCCACCTTTGATCTTGACAAGGTTAAGGATCTTCTTGAAAATCATATATGTTATCCAATACACTTTGTCCATATCTTTTGTACCATATCCTTCATCTTATCCATATTCCATCGTTCTTACTAAATACATTTTTTCTTCCTTTCCTTGGTCTTGAAGAGGAATAGGGTAAAAATACTTGGGCCTTGTGTTCATATCTTATCTAGTTGATCTTGATCATCCTATTCATTATTTTTCTTTCTTCCATTCCATATTTTCTAGCTTATCAAAATCCGTGTCGCCATGTCCCTTTGCAACCTTGAATCTTATCATACAAATCACATTTGAGCCTAGCTATAAAGCATTATGCAATCCTCATATCTTTTTTCAATAAATTATCAACAATCATCAATCTTATTGTACTTAGAGGAAAGTAGTGATCCTAAGTACTTATCATCATCATGCCTTATGGAATCAATCATTCCTCACATCTTAATCAATCAATCATTATCATCTTTTCACAAGAGATATGTTGCTTCTGTGACATGTTTTGTAGTGAATCTTTCATTTTGATCCATCATTTATCCATGGTTGCATTACCCATATTGTGGGGCATCTTGTTCCTTCAATCAATCATATCATCTCATTTCACCTTAAATATCCTAAAAAATCAAAAAAACGAAAAAAAAAATACAAAAAAATCAAAAAGACTGAAAAAGTGCAATAAAAACATGTGGTGAAAACCTGGAAACGGGAGCTATTTTTTATTTGAACCACCTTTTCCATCTATTAGATACATTTCATGGTCATTAATTTCACCCTCACCTTGCATCCATCATCATATCATTGCAAGTGGTCATGTCTCACCCTAGCTTGGGGGAAACATCTCAACCTCACTGGGGGCAATAAATCTCGAGCTTAACAAAATGGACAAACAACAAGAAGAAAAACAAAACAAAAAAAATGATCAAATCACAACCCAACATGAAACATCAATCATCATCAAAAGCACATTAGACATCCATAATCATGACAAAAAATCCAAGAACAAATCAAAAAGTCAGTATCAAAAATCCAAAAACACGAGTCTGTGTCAGTCAAACTATGTGGTCTCTACGTGTATAATGTAGGCAAGGTTAATCTTTGATCAGCCTCTGAGGCCCCTAGGATAAGTCTTTAGGTTAGTTCTTTGGTCAAAATCTAGAAAATCACAAAAACATCATAAAATTAGGATGGATGATCTAATCTGAATAATGGTAGAAATACTTTAAGCTAAGTTGGATATGTTGTACTTTGATCATTTTTATCATTTCTTTGGAGCAATTTGATGATGTATTGAACTAGAGAAGCTAGGAAGAATAATGGTATTTTTCTTTATCTACTATTTGTGAATTAATCATAATTACTGTGTGAATTATCGTGGTAAGTTCTCTACAAAGTATCATGGATAGCATTCCAATTCACATAGGAAAGTGGTAAATTATTGTTTGTTTATCCAAGAAATGCTCAGGTCATCTCGGTTTAATTATACCTAGATGCTTGTGTTCACTTGAAATATCAAAAATCATGGAAGTAGTACTCAGTTCATCATTGATCTACATTATACCATTGATGCTTGTACTCACTTTCAAAATTTTAAAAGCTCTATGATGATACAAAGAAAAAGTACTGTTAGAATGTCAATATTTGCATGGTAAAAATTAGATTGCATTCATAATATGTTTTACATCTACAGAGTGTTTGTTGCAAAATCTCATGAAAGGATTCAAATTAATCATATTTTATCATAATAGATTGAGTATACTTGAAATTTACAAAAACATCATCATTATCATGTAGCTGCATCATCATTTTCATTCCATATATTAGAAAGCATTTAATTATCATTTCATCATTCATACATCTAAATCAAAAAAAAAATTACATTGATAATATAATATTTCTCATATTACATGTCACAAAATTGCATAAGAAAATCTCAAAAATAATAAATCTCTCTAGTTTCATATCATACATCCATTTATCATTTCACATATCATATATCATACATCATTTTTATCCACTTATTACATCATGCCATTACATTTCCATATCACATATCATAAACATATCATACATCAAAACCATTTTCATCCACTTATTACATCATATAAGTGCATTTTCATTCACATATATATTCAACATACCATTATCATACACCATTTTCATCCACTTATTGCATAATATATTTGCATTTACATAAGAAGAAAAGTGCACGTATTACATCACATATCATATATCATTTAGGAAATTATATCGATAATCATGCATAAAAGGAACATTATCATATACTTTCAAAATATATATCATCATACATCATCCATACATACATCATGCATCCATACATCATCATTATGCACATCATAAATAGAACATCATAAATCATAGCATATCATCATGAATATAAAACTGCATCCATAACATCATAATAAAAGGATCATCACATGACATATAGAATGTGGAAAATAAATGCATCCAACATAGAATCATATAGATAACATGATAGATTGATAAAAAAACCACTGCATATCATATAGATCTCAAAATCATAAATGTCAAGTATACAGTGATGTCTGAAATGAAGAAATATATCATCAAAAAAATGGCTATAATCAGAATGTACATCATCAACTCAAAATACAATGGAGAAATCACATCATGAAGACTATGTAGTGCTAGCCCCTGAGGGTGTAGGCATCTCTGGGCTAGTACCTCCTCCACCACCAGAAGTACCAGGATCTCTCAGGTCTCTACGAAGAGGCTGACTCGCACCTGCACTGACAGTCCAGGAATGGGTCCTTCTTGATTGACACTGCATGTAGCTAACTCGCTACTCGGAGGGAACTACATCATGATATTTCCCTCTATAGTACTCGACCTCTCGACCAACACGGACAACCTATGCCATGTAATGTGCTAAAGTGGTACCATCTGCTAATATCTACACTCTCTCAACCTGACCCTAAGCCTGCTTTGCAGCATGTCTAGCAGTGTCCCTCTTAGTTGTCAATGTTGTGATTTGTGCCTGAGCTGCAACCAACTATTCCTATATTGATGCAAGAGACTGGGCATGGGCTTGAGCCTAAGCTTGCATCTGTGTCTATGTCTATGCCAACAAATCCCGTGCCTAAGTTAGTTGCCCCTGTAGTGTCTGAATTTGTACCTGCAGACTCACTATCTAAGTCTGCTCCTACTATACATGCTCCTCTTCTCACCTCTTCTAAGTCAAAGAATACTCCTCTAAGGATGGACCTGACCCACCTGCACCCAATCCGCTTGGACTATCTCCATCACTATCTCCACTACTACTCACCCCATCTCCATCATCACTACTATCACTCTCATCTTCGCTGCCCTCCTCATCACTACTACTCTCCACCTCCTCCTCACCACCAATCTCATCTCTCCTCCATCTGCGTTGGTGTGCAAACATAATCTCCTCCCCAATAGGTAATGGTGTTGGCTCATCAAGAATAGTAATGCAAGGAAATGGATGCAAAACAAGGTACTCGACATAATCTGTTGTAAGAAGTGCCTCCACAATATCAGGCTGGAACTCCCAAATATATGGTTGTAAATCCTAAAACTTCTGCACTACCGCATCATATGAGAAACCATGCCCACAATCTATCAAATCCAACTGTCACCAAGCATAGTGTGCAACACCCTACGGAATACCCTAAACAATTTCGTACTAACGAAGCACTCATCTCAGAAGAAATCTCTCCAAAACCCATCGTGTATGCCCAATCAAAGTAAAATACTAACAAAATAATGGCAGTTGCATATCATCATCATCCCATTGCTCACAATCCAAGTAGGGGTGTCAGGTAACAGTCTCCATCTCATCTAATACTCTGCGCTAATGATCTAACTTACCCAGCTTAGGCTGAGTAAGTTGACCGACATAAATATGTACATATGGCAACCTAACAAGATGCTGCCTCACTTACACTGGCTGTGTGACAAAAATATGCTCCCATGCCCACACCTGAAGAAATGTAACACCGACTGATAAACTCTAACCTCCAAGGTACACCACTAAATATAAATCATGATAAAGGTGGGAAAGCATGCACATACCCCAAGCATGTCTAGTCCCATGAATGAACATACTCTCTAACACTTGGCCCCAACCAAGAGAGAATCCCTTTGACCTACGATCAGGACAAAAGAATCATTTGATAAATCCAACAAGAATTGTCAGCAGAGTGGCATAAGAGAGCCATCTCATGCCATGGAATCCACTCTCCAGCAATCCTAGCATCGCGAAATACCCTTCGAAGAGCATCAGTACCACCCTGCTCTGATGAATCGTAAACAAAGATATCTCCCACAACTGGTATCTACAAAATCCTCCAGACATCCTCTGGAGTGACTATGATCTCACCAGTAGCTAGGTGAAAGGTTTTATTCTCATTGTGCCACCTCTCCACTAATGTTGTCAAGAGACCCCAATTAATCCTAATCTGGGGCATATAAAGTAGGGAAGACAATCCACAACGAGTAATGATAGTTGTCTTAGGCTAGGCTAGTTGTTGTATCAAATCAAAGGTCTATGGAAATCACTCTCTAATCTGGAGGTTCACCAACACCTCCTATCATCATGAAATATTCAAAGTTAGTACTCTTTTGTCAAAAATCATCAAAACATCAAATATCCTATCAAACCTCATTAGCTCTTGATGAGACTTTTTGAACAAATCCCATGAGCGAACATCATTGAGCCTTGCCTATCATGAGGTTCATCAATCCAATTATAATTATTCCTCACCTATGATGAGGATAATTATCATCAAATCAAACGTCAGACCTCACCTATCACGAGGTTGAACATCATCTACTTGATTAGGATCATTAATCATATCAAACCAACAGCTAACATGATCAAAATCAACAAAATCAAGGACAAATTTAACAAATTTTTGCAATCTGACTTATAAGCGCTAAAACATCAAAAGTGTCATTTTAGCACTCAAAAGCGCTAAAATAAAGTTTCAAAGCATGAATTCATCAAAAGCACCACTTCATCAGGAAAAAGTGCCATAACAGATGGTCAAAGTGCCACTTCATCAGAAGTGCTACTTAATTGGGGCAAAGCACTAAACTATCAGGTAGATGCGCTAAAACGTTGAAAGCACTAAAACAAAATGTCAAAGCGCTAAAATTTCTATCCTAGGTGCCACAACATTGGAAGCACTAAAATACCCTATCTAAGCGCTAAAATATTTAACTGAAGCGCTTAAACCTTCTAAGCACTAAAATAGCAAGCAAAAGTGCTATTGCGGTATATAGAAGCGCTAAAAGATACCTAAAATTTTAAAACCAAAAAAAGCATGAAAAAAGATAAATGCACGAAAACGAGGGGGTTTATGGGTACGTACCGGAGGTCCATAAGTGGCTGAGCGCTGGTGACGTCGCACATGCTTGAACCAATGAGTGTGATAGGGAATCGACATCCTGCTCCAAATTGCACAAAATTGCTCTCTCACAAAGATTTCAAAACTCAAATGTACAAGTGAGTTTGAAAATGACCTTTTTGACCTATTATAGGTTATTTTTGGTGGGATTTTTATGGGGTTAATTAATTTTTTTTAAGAGGAGATTAATTCAAATTCATCTAGGGGTGATTTCTACATTATTTATTGGGAGATAAAATATTTCACCACCAAATATTCATCGAATCTACGTCAAATCATCGAAAAATTATAAAAAAACAAAAAAATCAAAAAAATCAAAAATTCATTAATTTATCTCCAGAGGGGGCATATATCCATTATCAACTAAAATCAATGTCTAGGGAAAGTTGCTAAAATCAATTTCTGGGGCAAGTCTGGGGCATACTAAAAAAAATTCGCTGATACTGGCAGTAGTAGCAGAATTTTCTTTGAAGCAATGTGTAAACACATCACTTCAAAGAGGGGAAAAATGTATACACCTAAAAATGGTCTGGATAATCTAATTAATTAAATATGACTTATTTGATCAATTAACCTTAAATTCATCTACTATTAAATAAATAGAAATATTTATTTATAATTCATTCTCATATTCTTCAATTTTAATTAAATATACAACTTCAATAGCTTGTGTTATTTAATTATCACATCATTAAATCTTAATTAATTAAACAAGGTTAAATACTTTGTTGTTTAATTATCATATCCCTTCTATATTTATTAAATAAAAAAATTCTATAGTTTTTTTTATTAAATTATTTATCCCCTTTTACTAATTTGGGTAAAAACATAATTTATTCAAATAAAGGCATATAGGGAAATTTCCTCTATTCACTCACCTACCAAATTAGATGTCAAATATCCAATTTAATTCAACTGGTATTCATGGGAAAGCTGTGGAGACAAATTTGCAAGCAATCCTCTCAATCTCATTCCTCTGAGTCTTCCTATCATCTGGCCTGATGTTTTCATGGGGAGAAACCATTCCCATAATCAGCTCAAGCTTCTCAATCTCTTACCATTCAAATCTCTAGATTAAATTCAAGCCTTTGTTGTGCTTCCCAGTCACAATGTGTTGTTGTAAATCTCTATATACATCCTTCTGAAACAAGAAATGCATCCAGAATCTCTCATCTTTATGAAAACTTACTCTACAGGAATAGCAATTAAGAAATCATAGCAATAGCATCTTAGCATCATAGCAATCATAGCATCTGTAGAATCAATATCATGACTGCATCATAGTTTTACCATAGCTTCCATCCATCAGGTTTCATGTCAGCATAGATTACAGTAGCATCAATATCATTTAGAAATCATATATCATTACATCATTGCATTTAGCATCACTCCATTCTCTGGATTGGCATTTTAACAATCACAGTGCTTACCAAATCTGAGAGTCCTCTATGATTTAATAAATCTTTGGAGATAGGAAACAATGAGATGCTTTCAAGTTTTATGTGCTTTAAATTAGTTAATTGTTGTTAAAACTTGATATAATGTTTCATTAAGAAGTGTTTTTAGTTGTTTTACTATTTACTTATTTCACACTTACAATTCCAATCAAAAGATTAAATATACTAGAATCATTTTATGAAACATCTCATGGAATACCAATTGAAAACATGTTTTTTGCTTTGAGATAAAGCATTTGATGGAACTCTTTGAATTAAAATGAATTGAGATATGTAAGAACAAGGGAGCATTAGGAAATACATTGCTCAAGGATCTTAAATAAGCCTTCTCTCTCATTGCAATTTTGGGTGGATTATTGCTTTCAAAGTATTGGGAATGCTTTGCCTATTTTCTAGTTGGTATTTGTCATTCTAGAAGGTTCATCTCTTGATATATTTTATACTCATTTTTAATCAATTATCAAGTTAATAATCAGTTCATTTATTTACAATTAATATTTTCTTTTCAATTTGTGTAATTTTATAATTTTTAACTCTACTATTATTCCTAGAAATATTGAAGTTGTTTAGCATCAACTAATAAAGTTGTTTAGCATCAAACAATAAATATTCAAGACAAACCATGAAGGATAGCAATGATCAATACTAGGGCTAACCAATTAATAAGTATACATGTGAATAATTCAAGCATACATGTGAATAAGGGAAGCACAAGTACTAAAAAATAAGTAATCCTTGAAGTATACACATGAAAACATAGTATACACAAATTAATACAATGTGTATGCATGAATACAAGGTATACACATGAAAACACGTAAGTCACAAAGTATACATTGTAATACACGTAAGTCATAAAGTATACACGTAATTTCTAAAGTATACACTTGAATACACGTAGCTCATATCTATTGAACCATGGATTTATAATGAAAATATGGACACTGCGATGCAAAAATATTAGTATTGGTCGAATTACACTTGATCCATGAAGAATCAAAGCATAATAGAGCCACTAATACTTGAATCTCAACAAGATAATTCAAATGAATTTGAAACTAAACAATTTATCAAAACATAACATACTAAATTATGAAAGCTTTCAAAAACATCTACTCTAATCCATCTAAAACTTATCCTATTGTGGAATTGGTGTCATGTTGACATGGAACGATGACCCTTTCCCAATCCCATGATTAGTGAGCATGTTTCAGTCGATTCTATGGAAGAGAATCAATGAAACCATTGTGATTAATGTACATGAAAACATAGATTATGCTAAAAATGCACATGATGCAAGCTAAGTTACCATGATTTTATGCTAGATGATGAAGATATAGACATGCTAAGCTATTGCTAAGCTAATTTTATATTAAAAGATGAAAACCCCTAATTTATAAACAAGCTAAGATGGATGCATGGAAGCCATTAATGGATGCTCTAAGCTATTATGCAATGAAAAACTAACTAAAATAAGATAAAAGTGAGTAAATATGAGAGTATGGATGCAAGTGAATTCAACAACATAAGTTTGCAATTGAAAGATGGATCCATTTGTCTCCAAATAGTGATCTATTTATAGGAGAGCAAATGAGGAATGAATGGTTGAGATCAAAAAGATTAATCAATGGTTCAAGATGAAAGGGATGAGAGGCATGGAACATGGATTCTCATCAATGGATGATAATGCATGATGAAAGTTAATCAAGGGCCCACACTTGCCTCAAACAAACACACTTTTGACCTGCTCACATAGGTCAAAGGTAACTTACTCAAGAGGTTGAAGGTTTTAGCTTGTTCAAGAAGCCAAGTGAGTTGATTGGAAGAGAGAGAATATTCCTTAGAATATTCCTTTGGGTGAGGAAAAAGGTAATTTAAAAATTAAAACAAATTTTTAATTGTACAAAAAAAGGGATAAAGAATATTCCATGGGAATATTCCCTTAGAGGAAAATTAGTTTAATTTCTAATTAAAAAAGGTTTAATTTGTGCAATTAGGGAATTAGAAGAATTAAGAGATATTTATTAAATTAGATAATTTAATAAATAGGGGAGGAGTGAAATGATATTTAATTAAATAACTTAGGGTTATTTAATTAAATACGATGACTTATGAGATTAAATTAAATATTTTGATTTATTTAATTTAATTAGATGAAGTATTAGTGCGAAAAGAGATGAATTAATCCGATTAAATTAATTAGGCTAATAGATGAAAATGATGCAATTAATTAATTAGCTAGGCTAATTAAATCAATTAAGTGAAAAGAGGATGGATTAAAGAGGAAATGATGCTAGTAAATCTGATTTAAATGTATGACATCGATTAGGACATTTTTTCAGTGTCTACATTTTTCCCCTCTTTGAAGCAAGGTACCTACTGCTTTGGTTCAAAGAATAATGTTTTTCAGATCAAAATTGCTGCCTAAATCAAAAAATAAAAAATTTCTAATTTTTTTAGATGCCCCAATAGAAGGATTAAGCTAAATCCCTACCCCCTTGAGAAATTGGGAAAAAAATTTGAATTTTGGATTGATTTCTTGATAAAGGTTCAAAAGTTTCCCCAAGGGTTTAGAAAGGGTTTGTGATACAAGGATAATGCTGAAAATGCAAAAAAAGATGCAAAATCAGGTCTACATTGGCAAAATTAGTGAAAATAATGATAAACCCCATCTTCAAGGTTAAATTAGGGGGAAAAAATCTAATTTTCTAGCTTAAATAGGCCAAGAAGGGTCATTTTCAATTCATTTGTGCATTCACACCTTAAGGAATTCTTGCAATTTGAGCTTTGACCCTTCAACAAAATGGCACGCCAAGAGCTTCCTAGGCACATGTCTGACTGAGTTCGAGAGTTCCAGCGGCTTCTAGGCGTAGGACTACCGATATGTGATTTGAAACCTGATTTGAAATTTGAATTTTTGATGCATTTATGACACTTTAAAATTTAGATTTTGGCGGTGTCGCTATATAGCAATGCCCAAACTAAAATTGACAACACCAAAATCATTTATAGCAACGCTTATTTGTATAGCGACACTTTTCTTGATTTAAAATTAGGGTTTCTAATTTTAAATGGTGGCACGGGATTATTTGGTGATGCACTTGCCAATTTAGAAATTAGGGTTAAGTTAGACTAGAAGCTAAATCGCAATGCCAACTTATCTAGTGACACATTTTCCAATTTTAAATTTTAAATGCATCAAGTGTCGCTATTTGAAATTTGAATATAGCGATGATATTGTGATTTCTAAGCCAAAAATGTCAAAAAAATTCAAATTTTGATGATTACCTGACGTCGTATGCTTCATGGGTGTAGGAGGTCTTCCCACCATTGGTGTTGATGGAGCAAAATCCCATGATTTTGGAGATATTAAGGGATCTATCAGAGTTGTGCCAAGAGCACCTGGGAGAGATTGGTCTATGGTACGTTGCATACACACCCATGATTAGGACTCATTTGGTGATGATGACAGCTCTGTGCGAGAGATGAAACAGTGAGACCTTGTCCTTCCACCTTCTGATAGGGGAGTCAATAGTTACTTTGGAGGATGTTTGGCGGATTTTGAGTTTTCCTATTCATAGTGATCACGTGATTTATGACACCGATGTTGAGTTTGATGCATGCCTTGAGGTGATGGAGATGGATCATATTGCCTTGATTACATCTCAAATTAATTTGGAGACATACAGAGGTCACATGCCGACCTTTAGATTGATCAACGCAACCATCATTTCAAGTTTGGTGGCTCTAGGAAAATGAGGCTGAGAATTTAGCTTAGGATGGGGCTTGGCATGGAACCAAATGCTACATATGAGGACTATTTTTGCGTGAAGCCCCATGATGCTAGCCTCCTTGTATCATGATTTACATGATTTTGTCTATTGCGATGGGAGAGCCATCAATGCAAGGGCTACTCTGCTACACATTTGGGCATGGGATCACATTGTCGTGCTTCAATCGATAGTTCAAATGGAAAATGTAGAGCCTAACAATCCCATCATTTGGAGATATCGAGGTGCCATTACACTAAGGCACACTGGATAGATTTGGCTCCCATACTGGAGACGGGTTATAGATGATATGACAGTTATCCATTGGTAGAGATGGCTTCAAATGCCGCAATGGTTTGATGATATTTAGTAGCTATATTTTTTTAGATAAACCCATTACATGCAGGGTCGAGAGCACATGATGATCGAGAGATATCTACCAAATAAGGTAGCACAGAAGTTTTGGGATGTGTTATCCTACAAATTTTTCCTTTAAAGATAAATACATGAAATGACCCAGCATGCCTAGAAGGAAGAACAAACAGTGCCAACAGTTGAGTCACTTGCAATGATTGTTGCATGTGCTCTCTACTTGTTTTACAAGGTGTAGCTACCTTTGAATGGTTTGCAATGAATGAGAAGATGGTGTATGCTTTTAACCAGAAAGTAGAAATGGTAAACTACCATCTACTCATAACCATGAAATAGATGTGAAAAACTAATTTTAGATTTGAGAAAATGCAGAAAAATGACACAAAGTTCACCTCTCCCACACCCATGAATGAGAAACAATGAAAAGAAAAGACAACAAATTCCCTTCGATAGATGGGTTGTTCAAAATTCAAAGCTTCATAAACAATCACATACATAGTTTGCTACAACAAATAGAACTTTGGAGAGTGATTACAAAGGCACAAAGACATATGAAATCAAAAGAGAGAATTAATGAGTGCATAGACCTAGAAATAGTTTCTTTATTTCTCCAATAAAGATGAGTTCAAAGCCTCAATACAATGAAACTGTGTTGCAGAAAATAACACTACTCTTTTGCTTCCCATGTTCCTGAATGGAAGAAAAAGATTCTTCCCTATGTCTTTTGAATACATATTTAAATATTTTTTTAAACAAGCCTGCTTTCAGTTGTGCGCAACTATTTCTTTAAAATAAAGACTTTCCCCTTCCATCACCACTTCTTGAGTTGATTTTTCTTTGCCAATTTAAAGGAACTTTTCATTTTTCCTTCAAATAAATGATGTTCCTAACATCATGGAATCATTTCAATTTTCTTGCCATCGTTTCTTTGAAAATAGTTAGTTACAGAATAAAAGGAACTTTTTACCTTTAAGACCACATTTCTCTAAATTTTCTTTAGCTTTTCACCTTCTGGATTATCTGACTAATGAGCACAATCTTGGCCATATCTCTTTGAAATGCTTGCCATTGTTTACTATTCCTTCTTGAGCTTGACTTTAAATAATAAATTCTTTAATATCGGCCTTCAAATATTGCAATTACATTCGCATCCTTCAAATACTGCAATTACATTCACATCAACAGTGCTTCCATGCTCTCATGGCCTTGTTCAATGCAACTGTGGATGGCTTGATTCATAAAAACTGTGCAAGATCATTATATATTGCATTCAGTCTAATCTTTCTAAGTGCTTCATACTATAACAATGAAAAATATATACAACTCCATTTTATCCTCCAATTGCATCTTCTTATAATGACAACAAAGATTCATTCTTGATGAACAAATGTGCTCTTGCTTTCATACAAACTTGGCACAATAGCTTTGATCTTGTATCATCAAAAACCAACAATGCATCTTCTTGTTTACCTTGAGCTTCCTCTATTTTTCCCTCTTTACTGTATAACTCAACTAATGGTGTTTATGTGAAATGATCAAGCTTTAGTCCTGGAATAGACATTTCAAATCCACTGTGGCATCCATCCACTATAAAGGTTTCACTACTGAACCTAAGGAAAAATCCTTCAACATCTCCATTGTGTTAGAATCATCTCTAAATGATGTAAAAATTGGAATGGTCATAGATACGATTGAGGCATGAACTTGATTAAGTATTCTAGATTTAATATTCCAAGAAACTATTACAAGTTCATCATGTTGAATCTGGAAATCAATTAACATTGGAGAACCTTTGAAGGAATTCACTTTATTTATCAATCCTGTAGTTGTATTTGATGTTGCAAATGTATTTAATATACTTATTCTTTAAAGGATTTAAAGTTATATATTTTGCACGAACAAAAAAACACTCCAAATTCTTATCTTCATTTGCAATGTAGATCATAAATGGTATGATTGATGGATATTTTTTTATCATGATAGTGTTGTTCGTTGCTTCTGCTTAGGAATTTCCTTGAGGATAGTATGGGGTAGAGAATCGGTGTTTGATATTGAATTTTTGACATAGCTCCTTCACATCCTAATTCTTGAATGGTGTTGCATTGTTTGAGATGAGGGTTTGTGGAATACCATAACGGAAAATTAGGTAATTCATGATAAACATGGCTATCTACTTCCCTATTATGTAGGTCATAGGAATGGCTTAAACCCACTTAGTAAAGTACTCAATGGAGGTTATTATAAACTTATGGCCATTTGATAAGGCTGGAGTAATTTTTCCTATGAGGTCAAGTCCCCATTGCAAAAGAGGTCATGGTGTGATCATGTGTTGCAATTCTTGAGCTGGAGCATGAATTAGATTCCCATTCTATTGACACTAGATACATTTCCACACATACTGATGAGCTTCTATTTCCATGGTTGGCCAATAGTACCTTGTCCTCAACAGTTTTTTAGCTAATGTCATACCACTAGAATGGCACCCACATATGCCATCATGAATTTCTATTAAATCAGTTAAGGCTTCCTCTTGGTTAAGCCATTGTAGTAATGTCCCTTTGATGCTTTGACGATAAAGGGTATCACCTAGGATCATGAAATGGGATGCTTTTTTCACAAAGGTCTTTTTAAGGTTTGGGGTGATATCCAATGGAAGGGTTCCTCTGTTAAGGTAAGTAAAGTTGTCATGGTACCATGGGGATCCAAGACCAACAAGAACACATGAGAATTCAGATTCAGGGATTTCAAAAGCTGGTATGAGAAACTATTCTACCAAGAATTCACATTGAAGGATGTTGTTTGACATGTCTAGTAGTGATCCAATTGTTGACATGACGTCTGCTGCTCTATTGTTCTTGCAAGGAATCTACTCAAAATTTATTTCTATAAAATATCTTTGAGATTCTCTACCATCATCTTGTAAGGAGTGAGCTTGTCATCTTTAGTTTGATAGTCATCATTGACATTGTTGATAAGCAGCTATGAATCTCCATAGACTTTCATCTCTTGTATCTGCCACTGAATTGCTATCCTGAGACCTATGATCAAGGCTTTGTATTCAACAATGTTATTGGTACATGGAAATGATAGCTTGTATGACTTTGGGATGCAATCACCTTGGGGGGTGATGAAAAAAATGCTTCTCCTTATCCATGTTGGGTGAATGATCCATCAAAGTACATCTTCCACTGAGCTATAAGATTAATAAGGAACACTAATTTGTTAGGGAACTCAGCTATTAAAGGGTTCTCATCATAGATGGGTGCTTCTACTAGCTAGTATGTGATGACTTATCCTTTGATTTCCTTGCACTCCACATACTCTATGTCAAACTCTATCAAGATCATTACCCACTTATCCATTCATCTCGTGAGGGTTTCTTTGGATAACATATATTTTAAAGGATCAATCTTTGCAAGGAGATTGATTTGGTGTGACAACATGTAGTTCCTAACATTTTTTGAAGCAAAAACTACCGCTAGGTATGCTTTCTCAATGGGTAAATAGTTCATCTCATAGCCTACCAAGGTTTTGCTAATGTAGTATATGGCTCTTTCCTTTCCGTTTCCATCATGTTGTGCAAAAAGAGCTCCTAGTGCTGATGGTGTTGCTGAGATGTACAAGATCAATGGCTTGTTCAATATTAGTGGCATGAGCACTAGAGGTGTTAGTAGATAATTCTTGATCTATTGGAAAGCTTTATCACATTTTTCATCCCACTTGTAGGTTATCCCTTTATGGAGAAGATGTGAAAAGGGATGAATCTTATTTGATAGTTGGGCTATGAACCTTGTGGTGGATTGCAATCTTCCTTGTAATCCTCTCATCTATTTCAATGCTTGTGGTGGTTCCATGTCTAGGATAGCTTTTACTTTTGTTAGATTGATTTCTGTCCATCTTTGTGAAACAATAAAGCCAAGAAGTTTCTCTGATGTGACCCCAAACACACTTTTTTGAATTCAGTCATACCTTGTATTATTCAAGCCTGTCAAAGATAGGTCCTAAGACTTATATGTGCTCACTTCTCTTCTTTGATTTTTCCAAAATATCATCCACATAATCTTCAACTTTTTTGTGGATCATGTCATGAAAGATGAGGGTCATTTCTCTTTGATAGGTAGCTCTTGCATTCTTTAACCTAAATGGAACTACATTCCAACAATAGGTTCCCCATGGGAAAGTAAAGGTAGTTTTATGTTGATCTTCGTTAGCGATTATGATTTGATTGTAGCCTAAAAAATCCATCCATGAGTGACAACATTTCATGCCCAGCTGTTAAATCCACAATGAGATCGATGTTGGGAAGAGGGAAATCATCCTTCAGACATTCCTTGTTCAAATCTCTAAAATCAATACATATTCTGATGCCCCTAGTGGGTTTTGAGACTTGTACCAAGTTTGAAACCCACTCAGGATAATCTATTGGTTGAATGAATCCAACATCAAGAAGCTTTTGTAGTTCCAGTTTAACCAAGAGTGCTATCTGAGGGTGTGTCTTTGTTAATTTTTGCTTGATTGGTTTGGCATCGGGATAAAATAATAAGTGATCTACAACCACTTCTAGATCAAGGCCTCACATATGTATGTATGAAAATGAAAAGTTAGCTCTTCTCTCTTTAAGGAACATTGCTAGGTTCTTCTATTATTTTTCCAACAAGGATTCAACATAAAAAGTAATCTTAGGTGCTTCTTTTGTTCCCACGTTGAATGGAGTAGCCTTTTCTGCTAGTACTGTTGACTTCTCTGGATGTATTTCACTAAGGGGGAGATTGAATCCTTCATCCTTGGGTGCCTGAGAGAGGTTTTCACTATTGGATGCGTCCTTTGTTTTTACTATTTTAGGACCAAAGAGTGCCACTAGGTTGTTTTCACTCAAGGATTTGCATGTTAGTTGCATTTCATTTATTTTGCAATTGAAGGATTCAATTGTCTCCACATAGTATACCCCTATATCAAGCTTTATGTTAAAGCATGCTTTGTGATCTACCCATGATAAGTTGCCTCAGAGTCCCATGAATTATAAGATCACTTCATTGTTTTTGAATAAATCTAGAATTGGTGTTCCTTGTTGGTCCATGTCAATGAGTTGTGGGTATACTAGGCATATTTCAGTCAGTTGGTTGTTTGAGACAAAGGATGTTATGGATATCATAAAGAGGGTGTTCTCAAATAGTTTTCCAACATCAAGGGGAAATTCATCTAAGGTTGTATCATGCGATGTAGGTGACCAAGAGGAAGCCTCACTCATTTAGCAAAAATACCTTTTCCAATAAGAGTGACCTTTCTAGTAGTACAACCTAAGCTAAGATGTTTTATTCATTTCTCAGGAATGATGGGTTCTAGTAAACCATTGTCATTCTACCCTAGCTTCTCATTCTTGTTATATCCCATTCTTTGCATTATTTGTAGGCCTTTGTTACCATCTTCCATAGGAAGAACAAGAACATGTCATTAATCTTGATATAGGAGTTTAGAGATATCTTACTCATTGAAGTCTTCTTGGTTCAGGTCTCCCCACTTGGTGAAGGTAGTAGCTACCATCTTGATTGTTTCTAGTTCTTTGGTGCTAGATGTAGGTTTTCCATGAGATTGAGGAGAAACAGGTAACTATCCTAAGACAAAGGTGACTTTTAATAGTTTGTAGCTTCCACAACCATCATCTTGGATGACTGCTTTGATGTCAAGTATGATTTTCACAATGGGTACTTTTGATGCTAAGGTAGAGGCTAGGGATGATAAGTCAATAAATGAGCTTGATGATGTAGGTCATTCATCATTTTTGGGTATTTGTGGGATTTTATAAAACTTGGCCTTAAGGATTTTGTAGCCATAGAAATGCTCAGGATCTCCATGGATAGTGATTTATCTACCTTCAAAAGGAAACTTCACACACTGATGATAGGTTGAGGCTACAACTTTCAAAGCATGGATCCAAGGTCAAACTAGTATGTTATAGGGAAGATCAAGATCAAGTACTTGGCATGTAGTTTTTGCAATAAGAGGTTCCACTTGGATTGGTAATGCAATGATTCCTTGTGATACCCATTCTTGGTCATCATATGCTCTAATGGTAGTACTCTTTGTCTTCTCAATAGTATCTTCTGAATAACTTAGATTCTCGATCAACTATAGGGTACAAATGTTCAGACCATCACCTCCATCTACCAAGACTCTTTTTACCTTGTTTTTATGAATGGAAACCTCAAGGTGTAAAGCACGGTTATGAGATGGTTGTGATGGTAAATCTTGCTCGGAGAAGGTGAGAAGATGGTTGGTGATATTCCCTACCATAGCTTGAAACTGATTGGTATCCAATGTTCTCAGGAACAGATGAATCAGACAAAGATTTTTCCAATATTTCCCTATCTGCCAGGGATAACCTTAAGAGTTCTAAGATTGATATTTGAGTGGGGGTCTATTTAAGCTTATCTACAAGATTGTACATGCTAGGAGTAGATGCAAGAAAAGTAGGATATGTCCTAGATTGAGCTGGGATAGCTCCTTGAATGGTTGTTTTGCCATGTCATGTGGTGACTCCACATTTCGTACTAGCTCCTTTGATGGTGACAACAGTGATAGCACTATCATATGAGGAAACTACATTGGAATAATTATGTTGTACATTGGTATAATCCTTAGCCTTGGCATTTTTTTTTTCTTTATTATGATTTGGCATAGGGGTCTTGTGTATCTTGAGATCTTGGATGTTATACTTGAGTTCCATGTAGTTTATTGTTTTATGTCCTTTGATTTTATGAAATTCACAAAGATCATGCTCGTTGTACCAAGATGGCTTCTCTTGTGGTTCTTGGTAGTTTTCAAAGTTAGGAAGTGTTATTAGAATTGACTCTACTAGTTTCTTCATGATCGTCTCGATGGGTTCCGATAACTGTGTGTACTTGCATTTGGGATAGTTGTTCCTATTATTGGTTTGCCTCTATTACATGTTGGTGTTACTGATCTAATTATTTTGTGGTGGTACAATTTGTTGCATAATTGGTTGGATGTTAGCCACTTGATTGTTATTGGGTTTAGAAGCACTTAGTATGACCTTAGCGTCTACCACACCATTGTTTGTTACATTTTTTTTTTAGCCCATACACGAGGTTTCTCATTTGAACTTGTTGTAGGATGGTTTTGTTTGTAAGCCTGAGTATTTCCTTGTGAGATTAGGGCTCTTTCAATGTTAAGGGCTCTCAAAACAAGTTCATCATACAATTTGATACATTGAATTTTCAAGTGGAATGATAGATTTGGATCCAGGTTAGCTATAATGATTCCCACTTGTTGTTTGTTAGGTAGAGCCCACTTACTTTTACTATCTCTTTGTCTCCATCATTGTAAGAAATTAGCGAAGGTTTCTCTTGGATTTTGTTTAAGAGTGTACAAATCTTCTAGACTAATGTCCATGTAGAGATTGAAGGAGAAGTGATCAATGAATTTGTCAGTGATTTCTTGAAAAAATTTGATACCAAGAGGAAAATGAGAAAACCAATCCATAGAGGTACATGTTAAACTTTGAGGGAAGAGGCGCATTAGATATGAATCATTGTAAGCTACCTTCATGCACATGACATTAAATTTTTTGATATGGTCAATAGGAATTCCTCTCCCTCTATATTTTTCAAACTTGGGGATTTCAAAATGAGGAGTGAATGGTACCATTGCTATGCTTCGATCAAATGGGTAAGGACACAAGTTCTGTGTATGAGGTTTCTTTGTCTTTCCTATTTGAAGGTCCTACATTTCTTGTGAGAGTGCTTTCAATTGTGATGCTAGATCATCTTGCAGATTAGGTGGAGGACATATGGAGGGATGAAAAATGAATTATATGGGGTGTATGAAGGTGTGATATTTTGTGAAAGTGATGAATATGTTCCTAATGCACTTGGATTGACAATGTTGAAATGAGGATAATAGGAACCTTGTTGTTGTTGTTGGGTTTATTGTTGAGCTAGTAAGGATTGTTGTTGAGCTTGTTGTTGTTGTTACACCACTAGGGCTTGTTGTTGGGCCTATTTTTGTTGTTATGATAATAAAGCTACCTGTTGTGCTAAGGCTTCTTGCTATTATTGTTGTTGTTTTTGTGCTAAGGCTACTTGTTGGGCTACTAAGGCTATTTGTTGGGCTTGCTATTGTTGTATGACTAAAGCTGATTCTTGTTGTTGTTGTTGTATGACTTGTTGATAAGTTTTTTGTGCTTGTTGTAGAGCTAAGGCATGTGCTTGCAATGTGGGATCAAGTGCTTTTTGAGACATCTATGAAGGGTTATGGATATTGATGTTTTGAGTGGGTATCAGATTACTAGTGAAAGGTGGAGGGTTACCTTGGTTTAACATTCCTTGCAATATGGTAGAATGAGGTGGAGGTATGTATGTTTGAGGTCCTGATTGATTCGATATAGAAAAGGGAACTATGGAAAAAGATGATGTCGTTAAATTTTGCAATGGAAATGACACACTAGGACCTTGAGTCCATTGGTTGAAAAGATTCCCTTGTCTTCTTTTTTGAGGATTGCCTTGTGCAAAAGAGGTAAACAAAGGATTTATGATCAAGGTACTCCCAAGATTGATAGAACTTGTAACCAAGGGATTTCTTGAAGGTAGATTGATGGTGGATGATATGGAAATGGTAGATGGAATGGGTGAACCCATCAGAGGGTTGGATAAAGATGTCCTTATTTTTGTTGAGGGTTGATTTTGTGATATAGTATTGACATTCCCTTGTATGTTTTTTTGAGATATTTTTTTTGTACTACTTTACATGATGGTAGGCATACTTGTGGTACTCATAGGTGTGGATGAACAAGGGTGTCCCCAAAATGTTAAAGTGGTGGTGGAATAGTGAATTTCAAGTAGAGTGTGTAGCTATTTTGGAGCTCTAGGAACTGGACAAGCACCAAGGGTAGGTGTCCAAGAGGTGGTCGGAGGTGTAGGATTAGTTTCAAGAGTACCCACAAGTGTACTATTTTCAAATGGTGAAGTGTGACCAAAATGTTTAGCAAGGCTAGTTGCAAGACTATGAATGTAAGTTTGATATATCCCTTGTGATGGAGTTGTGAAATCTTGTGTTAAACTCTGTGCTACAAACATCGGGGAGATATGAGCCGCACTTTCAAAGGATTGATGTTCTAAAAGTTCTTCTATAGTGAGCTCAAATGGGTTATTCGTGATGTATTCGATTTCATATGGTCCTGAAGGAGATGATGGTTGTTCTGATGAGGTAACATGGCTCCTAGGATCAAATTCTAAAAGATTTGGATCACTTGAGGTAAATGTAACTTTGGTTTTCTCCACGATTCTCTTGTGTTATGATCTCATCTTTACCATAAATTTTGTGTCAGCTATCAGAGAGTTGTGTTAAGTTTTGTAATGTTTGAACTCTCTTGTTGACTCAAACCTAGGTAAAAGGGACACTCTAAGTATTTTGGGATAAATAATGATAATGTGGGATGAAAAGATGGGTGATGCGGGAAGTGATCTTTGCAGACATTTTGGGACTTTTGACTTGAGTTTGATGTTTTGATATTGGGATAAAGGATACCAATGAACCTAGAAATATTTACGGTAGACTTGTGACCTTTAAGATAAACTAGTTCAAAGATGATAACTATATTAACTAAGTGCATGGAAAAGGATACATTTCACATACAAAGTAGCTAAGCTAGCAGTTGGTTTGATGTTTAAGTCCCAAAGTGTTGGCATTTTTAAATTTTTTGCAAAGATAATTGAAGTGAAGGATGAAATTTTATGAAGGGGTGAGTGAAATGTTTACTCCAATGTTGACCTAAAGTGAACCTTTTATTTTTACAAGACCAAGGTAGTGAGAATGATGCTAGACCTCTAAAATGTTCAAATCCTAAAGACTCAATGATTTAGAAAATGAGAAGATGGATGGGGATCAAACCTGTTTGGGCTCTCCTAGCTCAAGCATAAGATTTTCTCATCAAAGTGTAATGATTGTGGTAAAATATTGAAGCCCACTTTTGACCATACCTTTTTCTATGATTCCTATGTCTGAAATGGAGTGTTGGAGATTTTCCCCTATGGATTTTGATTGTTTGATGAATCATTTAGAGGAGTTGAGTATCGTGAAAAAGACTAGGATTTTGACTCCAAAAGAATGCATATAGTTTTTGATTGTACCTTGAAGCGTGTCTATAAATTTTTTCTACCAATCTATTTCTATTCTTGTGAACTACTCGAAGGTGTTTCTTAAGAGATTTTGGAATGAGATGCCTAAGTCTAAAATGAGGACCTGTAGACCTTGGCTTAGGGATCCTGATTTTTCATGAGATCATGTGGAAATAGTTTAAGTTCATGGAAGAAAAGAAGATATTTATTGCCATGTGGGTGGTAGTAATAGGGACCTTCTAGCCTCAATATCAGCATGTTCCTCTTCTTTGTCTAAAATGGTTGTTGTGTTTCTCCACTGTGTGTTTGTTTCCTTGTTTTCAAAATTGAAGTTTCTCAAACTGCTAATATGATCTGTTTGTTCATCATTTATGAGTTCAAATTTTGGCTAAATTATAGCACCTAGAAGATCATGTTGTTCAACGGGAGTAATCGGTCTCCAAATTGTCATGTGGGGTTCATTTTTCAATTTATCTTTGCTTAAGTGAATTAATTTTACCGCAAACACTTGTCTTTGATTATGTTTCCAAACTAGACATTTATGTTGAAAACATCATAACTTTCACAATGTCCATTTCATGAAAATCATGAGGTTAAAGCCATAATTTCCTATGTTTTCTTTGGGAGAAATATGGGTTTGAGATTAATGTCAAGCTATTTAGAAATCGCTGAGGATAAATCCTTAGGAAAAGCAGTAATATCAAGGTTAACTCAAGTCCATATTTGAGCCAAAGTGTTTGAAATTTTGAAGATAATAGTGAATGTTTGTTTTTGGATCATTTTGAAACCAAGAAAAGTGTTAAACTGACTCACAATCATTTACAACCCTAGGGTAGAAATGGCTATATAATTTGTTGAGTCCCCACTAGGATTTCTCCAAACACTAGACAATGAGAAAAATTAGAGATTTGGCAACACTGGATCCCCTCCACGGCACACACTTCTCGAGACCACCAAATCTCAAAATCCTAAGAATTCAAAGATTAAAAAGAATTTTTCTATTTCTACAATTGAATTGTACATATGTGGGGTGGCTTCAGAACGACCATTCTTGCACCAACAAATATTTTATGATGTTGGCATGCTAAATAAATGGATTGTAGTAAGGGTAATTGGGGACATGGCACCTTGCGAGCGTCTAGCAATCCGCTAAAGGATTTGATCAATCCTACTAGGGGCTCTTATAATTTTTACAATAGTACCCCATTCTAAAAGACACTGTATGGCTAAGGCTTGCATACCATGAGGACTTGATAGTTTAGTCTTATCCATTTATATACCGTCCCAAGTGAAAAAAAAATTGGAGTCATCTTCGAATTGGTCTTAGGAAAGCCCCTCTAAAGATAAAAAAAATGAGGGAGTACACTTGTAGTTTGACCACCCAGTTCATGTAAAGCACAAGGAGGGAGCACACACAATGTCTCTTTCTCACACTAGCATGATTGTTCAATTTTAAACCCAATTGAAAGATGTGGGTGATTTTTCAAAGTGATAGAGAATTTTTTTGTTTCTCAAGGTCACGAAATGGTGCAAGAGAATTGCATACGCATTCACCAGCAATGTTGAAAATCACAAAACATAGCAAAAAATTGTCAATTTTAACCTTTTAAATCAATGATGAGTTCGTTTTAAGCACCAATTGAAAGATGAAGTTTTCCTTGTTCAATTTTAAGCCTAATTGAAAGATGTGATGTGAGGGTTCAATTTTATCCAACTTTGAGCGTTCATTTTAAACCAAATTGAACTCTAGTGCATTTCCTAAAGCAGAAAGTAGAAAGCATGAAATTTATAATTGCCCCAAAGTGTCAAACGCTTGTTACAATCATAGAATTTGAGATAGAAGAGAATTTATTTCCATTTTTCTCCATATCCTTAAAACTTGCAAAAGCATGTTAGTCTAACAACCAAAACATAGTTAGGCATAAATCAATGATCAGATAAACTAAAGAAATTAAGTCACATGTCGAGAAAAACCAAGATAAAATTTCTTACCTTGGCTAAGCATCGTTGAACACGATAGCGTCACAGTTTGAGATTTAGGCATCACTCTAGTGAAAATGGGTGTCGCTCTACAACAACACCAATGAGCATGATAACATTGCTATTTTGATGGGCATTGCTGCTAATGATAGCATCACAATTTAGAATTTGAAAGCATCAGACTTGTGAGTTTGAGCATTGCCATTTAAATTTTTTGATACCTCCAAATTAAATACGTGTCTCCATATTTAAATTAGTGTTGGAAGATTAAATATGTGTGGTTGTTTCAAATTGATAGGGTGACATTATTGAAATAGCATCGCTATTTATATATTGAGTGTCACTGCAACCTGCAAAACAACATGAAAATGGAATTTGAACTAAAAAAAATAGTTAGATTATTGGTTTTCCCTCCTTCTGGCACCAAAATGTGATGTGAAAATATCAGTATTGGTCGAATTATGCTTGATCCATGAAGAATAGAAGCATAACAGAGCCACTAATACTTGAATCTCAACAAGATCATTCAAATGAAATTGAAACTAAAATTTCTATCAAAATCTAACATACTAAATTATGAAAGATTTCAAAACATCTACTCTAATCCATCTAAAACTTATCCCGTTGTGGAATTGGTGTTGTGTTGATATGCAATGACGACCCTTTCCTAAATATCATGATCAGTGAGCCTGTTTCAGTCAATTCTATGAAAGAGAATCAATGAAACCATTGTGATTGATGTATGAAAACCTAGATTATGCTAAAAATTAACATGATGCAAGATAAGTTACAATGATTTTATGCTAAATGATGAAGATATACAAATGCTAAGCTATTGCTAAGCTAATTCTATGCTAAAAGATGAAAATCCCTAATTTATAAACAAGCTAAGATGGATGCATGGAAGACATTAATGGATGATATAAGCTATTATACAAAAAGCTAACTAAAAAAGCTAAAAGTGAGTAAATATGAGAGTATGGATGCAAGTGAATTCAACAACATAAATTTGTAGTTGAAAGATGGATCCATTTGTCTCCAAATAGTGATCTATTTATAGGAGAGCAAATGAGGAATGAATGGTTGAGATCAAAAATATTAATCAACGGTTCAAGATGAAAGGGATGAGAGGCATGGATAATGGATTCTTATCAATGGATGAAAATGCATGATGAAAGTTAATCAAGGGCCCACACTTGCCCCAAACACACTTTTGACCTTCTCACATAGGTCAAAGGTAACTTGTTGAATAGGTTGAAGGTTTTAGCTTGTTCAAGAAGCCAAGTGAGTTGATTGGAAGAGAGAATATTCCTTTGGGTGATGAAAAAGGTAATTTACAAATTAAAATAAAGTTTTAATTGTGCAAAAAAAGGGGGATAAAGAATATTCCATGGGAATATTCCCTTTGCTTAGAGGAAAATTAGTTTAATTTCTAATTAAACAAATTTTAATTTATGTAATTAGGGAATTAGAATTATTAAAGAGATATTTATTAAATTAGATGATTTAATAAATAGGGGAGGGGTGAAATGAAATTTAATTAAATAACTTAGGGTTATTTAATTAAATAAGATGACTTAGCAGATTAAATTAAATATTCTAATTTATTTAGTTTAATTATATGAAATGTTACTGCAAAAAGAGATCAATTAACCTGATTAAATTAATTAGGCTAATAGATGAAAATGATGCAATTGATTAATTAGCTAGGCTAATTAAATCAATTAAGTGAAAAGAGGATGGATTAAAGAGGAAATAATGTTAGTAAATCTGATTTAAATGTATGACATCGATTAGGACATTTTTTCAATGTCCACATTTTGCCCCTCTTTGAAGCAAGGTACCAACTACTTCAGTTCAAAGAATAATGCTTTTCAGATCAAAAATACTACCTAAATAAAATAAAATCAAAAAAATGATTTTTTAGATGCCTCAATGAAAGGATTAAGCTGACTCCCTGCCCCCTTGAGAAATTGGGCAAAAATTTTGAATTTTGGATTGATTTCTTGATAAACATTCAAAAGCTACCCCAAGGGTTCATAAAGGCTCTATAATGCAAGAACAATGCCAAAAATGAAAAAAATCAATGAAAAATTAGGTCCAGGTTGGGAAAATTGGTGAAAATAATGATAAACCCAATCTTCAAGGTTAAATTAGGGAAAAAAACCCTAATCTTCTTTTCAATTTGTTTGTGCACTCACACCTTAAGGAATTCTTGTGATTTGAGCTCTGACCCTTTGACGAAATGGCTTGCCAAGAGCTTCCTAGGCACATGTCAAATCAAATTCAAGAGTTCCAATGGATTCGAGGCAAAAGGCCACTAGTATGTATTTATGACACTTCAAAATTTAGATCCTGAAGACGTCACTATATAGCAATGCCCAAACTAAAATCAGTGATGCCAAAATTATTTATAGCGATGATTTTCTCAATTTAAAATTAGGGTTTCTAATTTTCAATGGTGATGTTGGCTTATTTGGCAATGCACTTGCCAATTTAGAAATTAGGGTTACATTAGACCATAAGCTAAATTGTGATGCTAGCTTATTTGGTGATGCATTTTCCAATTTTAAATTTTAAATACACTAGGCGTCGCTATTTGAAATTTGAATATAGCAACTCTATTATAAATAGCGACACTATTGTCATTTCTGAGCCATAAATTTCAAACAACTTCAAATTTTTATGATTTCCTAATGTCGTAAGCTTCATGGGTCTAGGAGGTCTTCCCACCATTGATGTTAAGGGAGCATAGGCCCATGGTTTTTGAGAGGTTAGGGGATCTATCAAAGTTGCACTAGGAGCACCTGGGAGAGATTGGTCTATGGTACAATACACATGCAACCATGATTAGGACTCATTTAGCGATGATGACAACTCTATGTGAGAGATGGCACAATGAGACCTAGTCCTTCCACCTTTTGACGAGGGAGGTGATAGTTACTTTGGAGGATGTTTGGTGAATTATGTGTTTTCCTATTCATGATGATCACATGATTTACAACACCAATGTCGAGTTTGATGCATGCCTTGAAGTGATGGAGATGGATCAAATTTCCTTGGTTACATCTAAAATTGATTTGGAGACATACAGAGGTCATGTGTTGACCTTCAAATTGATCATCACAACCATCATTTCAGGTTTGGTGGATCCAAACAGACGTGGCATAGGATTTAGCTTGGGATGGGGCTTGGCATGGCACCGAATGCTACATAGGAGGACTCTTCTTGTGTGGGGGACTGTGATGCTAACCACTTTGTATCATGATTTAGATGATTTTGTCTCTTGCGATGGAAGAGCCATCGGTGCAAGGGTTACTCTGCTACACATTTGGGCATCGGAGCACATTATGGTGTTGCAGTTGATAGTTCAGATGGTAGATGTAGAGCCTGGCGATCCCATCATTTGGAGATATCAAGGTGCCATTACACTAAGGCACACCAGATAAATTGGGATCTCATACTAGAGATAGGTTATAGATGATATGACAGTTTTCTGCTAGCGCCCATGGCTTCAAATGCTGCCATGGTTTGATGATATTTAGCAGCTATATTTTTCTAGACAGACCCATTACATGGAGGGTTGAGAGCACACGATGATCAAGAGATATCTACCAAACAAGGTAGCATGATATTTTGTGGATGTATAGGATAGAACTGACAATGCATACATGGAAATTTTTGTGAGATTGGCCAAAGAGGTTCCCACATGGGGACCGACTATTCCTGCTCTAGAGGATGTTGAGAGCTTTTGACAGTTGGTGGCCCAAACTTGGGCATATGATCAGGGTCAGCCAATAGCGCAAACCACTCCAACCTATGATGCATGGTTCATCCCACCTAGGGGATTGGCAGATTTGACAGGTGCTCCTCGCAGAGGGAGATTGTGAGGTAGGGGAGCCAAAGGCAAGGGACAAGGAGGCTAGGATGGCTAGGATAGATAGGTTCTAGGGGTTCCCATGTTTGGTCAACAACCATCGTTTTACCCATAGGTGCAGCCACAAGTACAATCATAGCCAACACCACCACCACCACTAGATGTATGAGATGCTTTGATATAGCAGAAGCAACAACAAGTGCATACATTGATTCATGAGTGGGATCGGGCCTACCAATAGGTTTTGGCTATTACTATTAAGCGAGACTAGGCTCGATAATATTTGGTTGTAGTGACAGTAGAGAGAGATCAAGCACTGCAAAGGGTACAATTTTTCATAGGAGAGAGGGATCAGGAGGTGGTCAGGCGGTGGCTAGGCGGTAGCAGATTGAGGTGATGATGGAAGTGACACATGGTTAGACCATTTTAGTGTAGTTATATAGAAAGGTTGTTATAGAGGTTACGTATTACAGGAAACATTATTATCATGATGTTCCAATGACTCTTCGATAGCCAATTTTTTTACAACACAATGATGCATGCCCCCGAGCAGAGGATTAGCCTGAGAGGCAGGCAGGAGAGGGTAGTAGCCATCAGGGCTAGCTTTTTCATGTGCAGACACTTTTTTTATTTTTCCCCTGATGCAATGGAGGATGGTATTCAACCTATTCAACACAATTTCAAGATCAATCAAACATATATCAGATTCAAAAACTCCTTTAAAGCACTCTTCACAATATAACCCTGCCCTTTGCTTGTAGGTCAGCAGACCTATATTTTGTAACTTTTCTCAAAACTCACTCAACACCTATAGAAGCTATTGACTGATCCAAATTCCCTTTAATGCATACTCTAACATGTGTAAAAATCACCAAGGGTCACTTTTTATCGACCACTCCAAAAACTTGAATACTTGTTGTCCTAGAAGACCAATTAGGTCTCTTTTTCAAAAAAAGTACCCTTGAATCACTCAATAAACTTTGGAAAACCATTCAAACTTGTAAGATAGGTAATAAATAGCCAAAATCACCAAGTTTCAAGTCCTCAAACCCTCATCCTATTGATGTCCTAAGAAACCCTTATTTTCACTATTTCAACGTAGGGTTTATTCAAAGTCAAGGTTCCCCAACCCTTTCAACCTAGAAATTTCCTCAAAAAATTTGTATGATTCCTAAAAAAACTAAAAAATAATTCATATAGCCTTCACACAAAACTTCCCATCATCCTCTCACAAAACCAACAATTTCATACCCAAATTCCTCATTTTCATTAGGACAGTCTTGATCTTTTTCCCAAATACCTTCATACAATCCAAAACAATGAACCTACCATCTTAAATATACTATCCTATGCCCATTCCACATAGTTATAGTGGTTACAGTATGTGGAATGGGTGTTTTACTCCATTTTAGAGTCTCAAAACTTCAAATTGAACCTACAAACCAATGTTAGTAATTTGAGTCTAATTTGCTTTATTTAACACTTGGAGACCTCAAATCAAATGTAAAAAATAGGTATATCACCCCTCTATAGGATTTACTAGATTTTAGATAGTTTTATAGAAGTACTGAGCAATAAAATTCACTGGTAAACAGATTCTACAGAGAAAAACATAGAAAATTGCTTAAAACAAGGGTATTTATTATTGTTTCTTCTTCAAAAAATCCTTCAACAACCTGTTACATCATTAGATTACATGTTTTTATACATTTCTCACCTCTAACTACCCTCCAAAACCAACCATTCGACTTACAACTTCCAATTCACTATTGGTCTCCCCAAATTCTACCTTTTTGCAATTACAACTTGACAATTTTTGCAATTTTTGCAATTTTATATTTTTGAACCTCCAAACCTTCTAAACACCTCTAATACAACCTAATACACTATTAAATGATCAAATATGACCTGATTCAACATGTTCCATGACTTGACTCACTAAACCCTTCATAAACCCTATTTACATATTTTGCTTTTTCAAGCATGATTGCCAACATTTCAACATTGCTTTCCAAAAATGATCTCAAAATACATTCTAATGGTCTTTTTAGACCTTATTGACTCACTTCATGACATTAAACTCCTAGACCAACCCATGACTCAAAATTTTGATCAAACTCAAAAGAAACTAGTTGGGTGCTCCTGCACCATGCAACCACCTTTAAACTCTTTCCAAGTCTCCTGGAAAGGTGCTTCAATCTACTCCAACTTGTATTTGATATCCTCTTGCTCTTCACCTTCTCTTTTTCTCTTCCTTTGAAGCTTATGTTGCTGTCTTGCAACTTTACCTTTGAATTTAGACTGTCCTTCATCAAACTTTGCTTTCTTTTTCCTTTCCAACTGTCCCTTTACTCTTCTTTTGTTCATGATTGTCCTTGCACTCATCCTATCACCTATACACAAAGTTTTATCAACTTCCAACACTTTTCCTTGCTCTCCATACTCTTTCCTCTATCCACACGTCTTCTCATCTGCCTCTTTCTCACTATCAAACTTCTCAACATCTATACCTTCACAATTAGTATTCTCTGTCAGGTCTACAACTGCTCTTTTTACTATTTTCAGTACTATAGGGCACATGACCTCCCCAGAAATCACTCCTACACTCTTTACTTTCCTTCTCTTAGTATTTTCTTTCTTAATCTTCTTTGTCTTAGACCGAGACACCTTTTCATCCACTTTATTTCTCCACATGAAGACACTTTTCTTCTCCTCTATCTACAAATCATTTCCATTCCTTACATTTACTATCTTACCTCTATCCAACCTTGTATTGGCTACCACCCCTTTGCTCTTACCATGACCTTCTTCAAGATTTACAAACTCCTTTCTTCCTACCATGATAACCTCACCATGCTCTTTTGTTTCTTCATTCAATGGAGTCAATACATAAGTTTTTCCCTCGATCACTATGGTATAAGTATTTTTCCTACCATCATACATAGATTCCCTATCAAACTACCAAGGCCTCCCTAGAAACATGTGGCAACAACCCATGGGAAATATATCACAAACAACTTGATCTTTATACTAACTGTGTGGTTGATTTTACGCATGTTAAATATATAAAAACAAATGAATCAAACACACCAATAAGACATTATATCAAAAACATAATATTAAAACAATAGAGATTCCAAACTCAGTATCCTGTTATCGATGTCGTCCTATCGTCCTCTATCTTCAGTATTTTCATTGATTCCAGCTATCTCTCAGATTGCGTGCTAGGCTCAACGAATAGTCTTCCTAAAGAACGAGATTGAATATGGAATGCATGTAATTGCTAAGACATGATTTCTCTAATACTAAACATGATTGCTAAAATGAAAGATTATGATGATGCTATGAATAATAAAGCTATAATTACAATATTAGAATGCTATAATGCTAGAATGCAATTAATCTCTAATTCATCTATTGTTTGTTCTGTGTTGTGTGTTGTAACCCTTGCTTGGATTAGCAGTGCTATTTATAGAGTTTTTGAGAGCTTTTGATTTGCTGATATGATCAACGATTGTGAAAATTTATGGCAGATCGAATGGTTGAGGAGGGATAAGACTGAAGAAAAATAAAAGAAAACAAAAAGCAAGATTTTTTTTCTTTTCTATAGAAGAGGTAAGATAAGATAATAAAGATGAACTGTAAAAATCATCTTTTTGTGAGATTATGGAAAGATTTTGAAGAAGATAAATAATAAATTATTAAATTCAATTATTCATTTATGGCTGACACATAGGTTTTTTTTCTTAAAATAGAATATTTACCCCAGATTTGAAGAATAATAGAAGATTTCATAATTAAATAGAATATTTAATTATGATTCTGAAAAGATATGGAAGATATTCAATTAAATAATGATATTTAATTAAACTTTTAAGAAATGGTATGTAAATGAAATTAATTAAATAAGATATTTAATTAACTAGAAGAAGATTTTGAAAAGAAATATCTAAATTGAATTAAATCAAAAAGACTTAGCTAAATTTAAAAGTGATAATTAATTAAAATAAATAAAGTTTATTTATTTAATTAATCAAGTGGACATATGAATGTGAAATAATTAAATAAAATTGATTTATTTAATCATGATAGAAGAATAAATTGAATGAACAATATAATTAAATTAATTAAATTTAATCATATGTAGAAGACTTTAGAGAAATTAATTAAATAATAAATATTTAATTAAATGCCAGGATTAATCAGATATGACCAATTTTATGCATATACATTTTTCCCCTCTTTGAAGTGATGTGTGAAATGCATTTCTTCAAAGAAAATATTCCTACTTTCGAAATTTTGTTGTGTTTGATTTTGCCCCTTTCTGAAAAATATGCCCCTGACCTAATTTTGTTATGTTTCCAATTAAAAGATGTTGGTGTTAATGATGCCTCCTCAGGAGGTAAATCATTGATGATGATGAGTTGTTGATAATGTTGGAGAAATTTGATTTGATGATGAGATTTTGATGCGAAATCAATGATTTAGCTTTCATAAAATGATGTATAAGGATGCCCCAGTGTGCAATTAAAGTCAAAGTTGGATAAAAAGATAAAAATAAAATAACATGCCACAAAACTCACCTTGGGTTGACCTTTAAAAGGTAAAAAGGGAGAAAAGGACAAGTCATTTGCACTTTTTGACTTTTAGAATCTTGTAGCTTTGATAGTGACCTAGCAAGATGGAGATTCTGTACCACAGACATAGATTCGAGTGGGCCCACCAATACCAGAGACTAGTGACGTATGGACCTTCGGTGAGTCAATCCAACCTCTCTTGCTATCAATTTTTTTTATTTTGAATCAATTTTTACAGTTTTTCCCGTAGATTTAGGTTTTAAAAGTCCATTTTAGCGCTTTTAGGAAAGTTTGAGTGCTTTTGATAACTGTTTTAGTGCATTCGATATTTGTTTTAGCGCATATAGGAGTATTTTTGCATGTGTGATGTAGAAACCAGTTTAGCGTATTCGATAGAAAGATTAGCGCTTCTAGGATGCCGCAGAAAAATTACGGTTTTAGCGCATCTAGGAAAAACATTAGCGTATTTAGGGTTGTTGCACATCCAAGAAAATAAGTGGCGCTTTGGATTAGAGTTTTAGCGCTTAGAGGGAAATAGTGCATAGAGGAAATGTTTGAGCACTTCTAGGGCTAAGAATGGCGCATTGTAGTTTTAGCGCATTCAGGATATAGAATAACACATATGAGTTTTAGCGCATAGAGGCCGTAGATTAGCGCTTTTAGGAAATGTGCCTATTTGATAAAAATGATGATGTATATTGCTTCCTTGGTCAATAGATAGAGAAATTTTCTGATCATCATGTTGATATGGATAGAAAATCTAAGAAATAAGTGATAAATTTGTTTCCAAGATAGAAATCAAAGAGTAGATAGCTGATAACTTTGTTTCCCCTATACAAAAAAAATAGAGTAGATGATTGATATGTCTTTTGATAAATTTGCATTCTGCGATAGAAAACAAATAGTAGATTATTGATTGAAAACATATTTGCATTCGTGACTAAAATAAAAATAGGATGATATTTTGATTGTTTGATAGATTTGTATTCTTGAAAAAGAAAACAAATAGGACTTGATGATAGAGTAGATTGATGTGATATTCCAATAGATAGATTGTGCATTGATTGTATGATATGAATCACCTAGATAAAACACTTGATATGGGTCACTTGATATGAGTCTAATGAATATGTGTCACTGATATGCGTCATAGATAGATATGAGTATGATGAGTATGTGTCACTGATATGGGTCATAGATAGATATGAGTTAGATTGATTTTGCTTGATTGAGATTGAATCATTGATATGATGTTGATTGATTGTGTTTGTAATAACTAAAAATAGGAGGTTTTCAAAAACCTCCAGATTAGGGAGCATCACTTGACAGGGTGGGATAGGATACCTGAGATGATGTAGCATTGATAGGGGCCTATGGATTGAGATCTTTGTTGGCCATGCCTCCGATTCAGGTCAATAGGGGACTGTTGACCACACTGGCAGAGGTGGCATTCAGAGCACAACACCTTTCATTTGTCGATGGGTGAGGTGACTATGACTCCTGAGGATGTGTATAGGATTCTTGTTATTCCCGTGGTAGGTTCCCTTGTGTTCTATGATCACAAGGAGCTTGGTGGTACAGATGCTCTGGGGAGAGTATTTGGTGATGCGCAAATAGTAGGGTATTGGGTGCCATGGGCTGACTTCAGGGGATATCTCACCTTTCCTGCAGTTTTGGGTGCATTTATTGGAGGTCTCCTTTGTCTGAATCACCGGTCAAAGGGACTATCAGTGGGATGGGGGAGGATCCCAGAGCAGATGCTAGTACAGCTATGAAGATACACCTGGGGGAGTTCCATGTTGGCACATCTATATCATGACCTTCATCAGGTGGTCTACCAAGGTTCATCGAGTATATCATGTGGTGTGACATTGCTCTAGATCTAGGCATTGGAGCATATTTCCGTGATGAGACCAACTTGTCCTAGAGTGAGGCCACCAGGCAGACCCTATGTATATGCATATTCAATGTTTCTTGTCCATCCCAAGCTGAGCAAGTTGGATTACTGGAGACAGTGCCTAGATGATATGGATGTCGTGATATGGCGGTCATACCTAGATTGCGAGCTCTAGGATATAGATCATTTAGAGATGTCGTTTGTATGTATGCCATGGTTTGTGATAGGGAGGACTCCATTTATTATTGAGAGGTTTTTGGCCATGCGAGTACAACAACAATTTGGATTAACTCAGGGTATGCCTTAAGGAGTTTCTCACTATGCATGAAGCAAGGATGAGGCAGGATGGGGACTTGGCATTTCATACCATATAGCCTATACAGAGTATGTTGCTTTAGCACTTGAGGCATGGGATGACAGGCGGGAGATTGTTGATGCTGGGATGTCTAAGGAGTACTCTGTTTATTTTCATACACATCCATTTCCACGGTTGACATGTGTTGATGAGCCAACACCCATTTTGGCGGTACCATAGCTAGGGGCAAGGAGATAGGAGGATGTGGCAGGTGGTGAGAAGGGAGCGGTTGGGGGAGAGGATGAGGAGAGCAAAGAGGAGGAGGAGAGCTCAGATGGGGATGATGGGGATGATGGCAGAGATGAGGGGTCGATGCCAGTGAGACTGAGGCTGGACACTTTGGGTGGTGTACAGATTATGCGAAGGTCGAGGACTCAGATTGGGTAGAATACAGTGATCAGGGTTACCTCCACCTCTCAGTAGGGGCAGATAGATACTCTGCAAGCCCAGGTGCAGACACTTTAGGGACATTAGGTGCAGTTGCAGGGCCAATTGGTTTAGGCACAGGGATTGGTCACATAGTTACATGCATAGATGGCATAGTCCCAAGTATAGGCATAGAGTATGGCACATGCATAGGCACAAGAACATCCTCCTATCCCAGACCCACAGGTAGCCCAGTTGATTACAGAGAGAGATGCATTCAGACGGAGGGTAGTGGAGGCAGAGGGTGTTCCTCAGAGGCTTATGGGCACTGTGGAGAGTGCATCATTATGAGAGGCCATTGCAAAGGGCTTTGAGATGGCCAGAGAGACTGAGTACTATCGAGTCCGATATGAGGAGTTATGTCCTATTGAGCACAGAGAGTCGTTATCATGGTCCCACAGTAGGACCATGAGCAATATGCAGACAACCACATAGAGCCTAGGGGTTACTAGACCTTGATGGGATCTAGATGCAGGGACTAGTGGCAGGCCACCATCCTCGAGACTAGCTCCATCAGGGGGTTCCACCAGCCAGTCGTGATTTGATGTATGCAGGATTTATTTGATGTATCTCATATTCTTGGAACATGTATATTTATTTTTTTATCATATCTCATGTGTCTTTCTAGACTTTTTTGTGTCACTAGACTGTTAGACATTTGTATGTGTTTTTGATGAGCGATGATATGCAGTGGCGATGAGTTTTGATGATGTGTTGCATTTGATACGATGATATGAGATGGATATGCATTTATTTCCTTGTTCATGTGATATGGATTTTGATATATAGTTTTGATGATGTACCGACTAACATGATTTGCAGGATGATGTGATAAGATAATGATATGATGATGTGAAATGTGATGTTGACTAATGATATTATGCATGTGGATGATGATGGTAAAAATGCAACATGTTTATATGATATGAAGTGTTACGAAAAAATATGGTTTGCAAATGATGTGAAAATGTAATGTTTATATGAAATTCTTGTGTTTTGATTTTCCAAAATGTTATAAATGATGATGATGTGATGTGTTTATCAAATGCATGATGAATATGTAATATGTTTATGAAATGATATGGATCAAATGATAAATTAAATGGTATGAAAAAAAAAGAGAAAATATGTGAATGATAAATGATGTGAAAGGATTAATAATAATGAAATGTAATGAATATGAAAAAGATTGATGAGATGAGATGGAATGATAAAATGAAATGAAATGTAATGATGATGAAATTAAATGAGATGAAATGAAATGTAGTGATATGAAATGAAATGTAATGATACGAAATGAAATGTAATGATGTGAAATGAAATGTAATGATACGAAATGAAATGAAATGATATGAATGGGTAGCCTTCTTGAATCATCATAGAGTCATATAAAATGTTGGAAGTATGTACAAGCATGAGAGGGGAGATTAGCACCAATGATGACCTGAGTACAACTTTCATGATTTTTTGATATAGCAAGCGAACACAAGAATCAAGGTATAATTGAACCGAGATGACCTAAGCATTTATTGCATAAACAGACAAAGAACTAACCACCTTCTAATGCAAATGTGGAACTGTCGTCAATTATATGCTTTGGAAATCATGTTTCACGACATATTTTCATCAAATCGATAGTTAACCTCAAGACAACAGACAAAGAAAAATCATCCTCCTTCCTTGCCACTCTAGTTTAGTACATCATTGTGTGTGCTCCAGAGAGAGATGATATCAAAAAATCAAACAACCATTATTCAAAGTGAAAAACTGATATTTCAATCATTATTCATATTTTAGATCATCTAGATATGAGTCATGATATGGTATTTTGCTGAAAAACCATTGTGATATGGATCAATGTTTGGATAGTTGGTCATGTGATTTGATTGGTTGTTCGCATGATTGGATTGAATGTCATTGTCTAGCTATTTCTGTGAAACCTGAAAGTTGGTTGCTCCCGTGTATGTCAACTTTTTCCCCCAATATTTGGCACAACTTGTTGAAATGAATATGTACAATAATCAAGCCATGGTAAGACGTTATCACTTTTAGGAAAATGAGGGCAACATGATGCTAGTACAACCCTAAGATTATGGAAAGATGCATGGAATGAAGGTTGAGAAGCCAAGTGAAGAACATGAACTAATAGATGGAGAGCTACAAATAGCATCTGTTTTCCAGATTTTCACTATTTGTTTTTATTGCATTTTCTTTGATTTGATTTGATTTGATTTGATTTTGTCGCTACCGAGATGCCTGTTTGCCAGGTTTTCACTACGATAACCATTTTTTTAGGAATTTTTCTACTGTTTTTGTATTTCTTTAGGACTTTTTCTGCTGTTTTTGTATTTCTTCAGGATTTATTCTGATGTTTTTGTATTTTTTCAGGACTTTTTTTGATGTTTTTGTATTTCTTCGGGACTTTTTCTGATGTTTTTTGTATTTCTTCAAGAATTTTATAGATGATGATAACTATTTCAGACTTAATACTTTTTCAGATGCATGCTATTGATGGGTTCATCAAATAGGTCCCCTTTTGGCGTTGACAATTTGTATGCTCTTGAACCATATACTACTATGACCATGTACAGACCCAGCCAATTAGGTTCAAACTTTCCTTTCTTCTCTCTATCCTGTTGATTGTGTGGCTTCTCTTTTAGAACAAGATCACCAACCTGAAAGGTACGCAGTTTGACTCTGTGATTATAGTTGCAAGACATCATTTGTTGATAGGCTTTCAAATGATCAGCTGCTCGTTGTCTCTTTTCATCAAGAAGTTCCAGTTCTTACAATCGAGAAACTTTGTATTCATCATCTATTATGAGGCCTTTCAGTGATACTCTAAGTGATGGGATCTCAACTTCTAGTGAAAAAATGGCTTCTACTCCATAGACAAGAGCAAATGGTGTTGCTCTTGTTTGCATTCAGATGCTAGTTAGGTAGGCCCATAATGCGGGATTAAGTTGAATGTGTCAATCTTTCCTTGCATCATTCACAGTCTTCTTCAATATTTTAGTATTGTTTTGTTTGAGGCCTCTGCTTGGCCATTCCCTTGTGGATAATAAGGTGTTGACTATCTGTGTTGAATATGGAATCTTTCACAAAGTTCGTCAACATACTAATTCTTGAATGGTCATCCATTATCTGTGATTATGGAGTTGGGAATGCCATACCAACAAATGAGATAGTTGAGTATGAATGATGAGATTTATTTTCCAGTGACCTTAGTGAGAGGGATAGCCTCAATCCACTTGGTAAAATACTCTATCACTGTGATGATGAACTTGTGTCTGTTTGATGATGAAGGATGAATCTTGCCAACTAAATCCAACCCCCATTGAGAGAATGGACAGGTTGGTACAAATGGTTGTATTTCCTGTGTTGGTGCATGAATGATATTTCCATGTATCTAACATTTAGAGCACTTTGTTACAAAATTGAATGATTCCCTCTCTATTGTAGGCTAGTAGTAACCCATTCTAATCAATTTATTGGATAAGGTTAGCCCACTTGAATGAGTACCACAAATTCCACCATGAACTTCTTGTAAAGCCTTATCGGATTCGTCACATTCAAGACATCGAAGTAAAGCACCATCAAGACCACGATGATAAATAGTGTCAGAGATAAGGGTATAGCAAGAATATTGGCAGATAAATTTGCGTTTTTGGTTATAGGATAAGTTGAGTGGTAAGATATCATCTTTTAGGTAGGTATAAATTTTTCCATACCAAGGTGAATCGGATCCTACTAAGTGTAAAATGATTTTGCTTTCAAGTGTGTCATAGGCAAGTGTAAATGATTGTTCCACCAAAAATTCGTAGCGAGCCTGAGTTTCTGGGAGTTGTAACAATGAAGCGATTGTGGCCATAGTGTCAGCTGCCTTGTTATCAAGCCTTGGAATTTGTATGAACTTGATTTCTACAAAGTATTTCTTGAAATCATCAACCATTTTCTTATATGGCAACAATTTTTCATCTTTGGTCTGATAGTCATTATTGATTTGGTTAATGACTAACTGTGACTCACCGTAGACTTGTAATTTTTGTGATTCTCCATTCCAATGCTATTTTGAGCCTAGTGATTAAAGCTTCATGTTTGGCTATGTTATTAGTGCACAGAAACATTAGCCGATATGACCGAGGAATGGTATTTCCTTGAGGGGTGACAAAGAGTATGCCTACCCCCAATCCATGTTGAGTAAATGAGCCATCAAAATATAATGACCAAGGTTGCTTTGATTATGTCGTGAAGACATCAACATCTAGAAATTCAATGTGCATGGGATGTTCTGCTTGTAGGGGTTCTTTAGCCAGTTGGTTAGCAATAACTTGTCCTTTGATTTCTTTGCTATCAATATAATGGATATTGAACTCACTTAAGATCGTCACCTATTTTGCTAACCTTCATGTTAATGTGGCCTTGCTTAATAGATATTTGAGTGGATCGATATTTTCCACAAGATTGATTGTATGAGTTAACATGTAGTGTCAAAACTTTTGCAAGGAAAAGACCACTGCTAGGCAAGCCTTCTCAATGAAAGTGTAGTTGAGTTCATGACCTGTTAATGTTTAGCCGATATAATAGATTGCATGTTCTTTTCCTATAGAGTCTTCTTGTGCTAACAACACCCCCAAAGATGTCTCTTTGGCAACAATGTATAAGATGAGTGATTTTCCTGGATTTGGTGGTATCAAGACTGGTGGGTTCATTAAGTACTGCTTGACTTGTTGAAATGCCATTTCACACTTATCATCCCATTTGAAAGCAACATTCTTATATAGTAGATGTGTGAAAGGTAGACATTTATTTGCTAGTTGTGCAATGAATCTTCGTATAGATTGGAGTCATCCCTGTTGTGATCTCAACTGACTGATATTCCTTGGTGGAGGCATTTCCATGATTGCTTGTACCTTGGTGGGATCTACTTCAATTCCTTTTGTTGAAACTATGTATCCCAAGAGTTTTCCAGATGTGACTTCGAAAACACATTTCTTAGGGTTGAGGCACACCTTGAACTTTTCCAACCTTGCAAATATTTTGGATAATATCTCGAGATGTCCTTCTCTTGTGTATGATTTTGCCAATATGTCATCGATATAATATTCCATGAATGTATGCATCATGTCATGAAAAATTGTAGTCATAGCTCTTTGATATGTAGCCCCAACATTCTTTAATCCAAAAGGCATGACATTCCAATAGTAAGTCCCCCAGGGACATGTGAAAGTTGTTTTATCCTGGTCTTCAGGTGCAATCTTGATTTGGTTATATCCAAAAAATCCATCCATTAGTGAGTACATGGAATGGAAAGTCATCAAATAAACTATAGTGTCAATGCTTGGAAGAGGGAATTCATCCTTAGGACATGCCTTATTAAGATCTCTAAAATCTATGCATATTCGAACAATTTTGTCTAGCTTGGATAAAAGAACTATGTTGGAGATCCATTCTACATAGTCAATTGATCTTATAAATCCCACATCAAGGAGTTTCTTAAGTTCTTTAACTAGTAGTGCAACATGAGGATGCATCTTTCTAAGTTTTTGTTTCACAGGTTTAACTTCTAGTTTGATGGAAAAGTGATGCATTATAAGATAAGGATCAAGACCTGGCATGTCTGCATAAGACCAGGCAAAGTTGACTTGATTTTCTCTAATGAACTCCGGTATTTCTTTATCTGTCGTTGATGCAACTAACTATAGAATCCTTAGTTTTTCTATAGTTTCAAGATTAACTACTTTTGTAGGCTCAATCAAGATAGGCGATCGCTCATGATAAAGCTCTGGGAGAGTGTCAAGTATCCCATCATATAGCACCTTAAAAAGGTTTTCACCATCTAATACACTCTTTGTTTTATCTTTTGTTTGATCTAATACTGCCAAATTTTGGTTTTCACCATTAGATCTTTCTTTTTTATTTTTACTTTTGTAGCTAGGAAACTTGACACTCTCTTGACTAAGGATTTCTTGCCAAAAATCGCCAGTCGAACAATCATTTACATCATCTGCGGAAAAGAATTTAATGATAGATTCGTCGGTTGGAAACATAGGTATATCAAGAAGTTCAGATAGATCCCAATCAATGAGATTGAGATATATTAGCAGTAGCGGGTCATTAGGTTGTGTGAAATCAGCTATGGTTATGGTCATAACAGAGGTGTCTATAGGATCCAAGGTATGAGGTAGATCAATAATGGTACTATCCTCATGATAGTCTTGTTCGATTAAATCTGAATCAGTATCACTAGAGTCATAGTTGCGTTGTAGTTCAGATTCTTTTGGTTGGTTCCCTGACCCTTCTCCTTTGATTAGAGTAGGCGTGTACTTGTGTATCACATCAATTTTTTTGTCCCTCCAGAATTCATCATTATGGATGGTATCCCATTCGTATTCTCTAGAGTCTGTGTCAGAGTTATTATCAATGAAATTATGAATTGCTGTCAAGCATGCTACCCTTGGATTAGAGCTTTCTTGCAATGTGAGTACGGTATCATTCAATTGTTTGGTTGTTGTTTCTTTTGAGCTAGTATCATAGCCTAGTCCTGTTTTATCTTTTGTAGCAAGTCTTGGAGGGTCAATAGGCTCAACTACTCCTTTTCTCTTTCTGATAGGACCATTACCCTCATAGCCCATCTTTTGCATGATTGAATATCCCTTACCATATTTATCAGTGGGTAACTTGATATTGAGAACTGTTTCATCTTTATAGAGCCATTTCAGCATTTCGCTATCCTCAGGATCCTCCATCAGGAATTTCTCCTTGATAAATTGTCCATTGAACTTTGTGATTGGTTCTTTCGGTGATTGTGTGGATGTTGATGCTATAGATATATGATGGTGTGCGATAGAAGGTTGTCCATGTGACCGAGGTGATGTAGGAAGATTATCCAAACATAGAGAATATTCTCCTACTCCATTGTCCTTGAACCGTAGTTGCTTGTCAAAGGTTTTGGTTAGCTGACTGATTTGTGTATCAACTTTTGGAGAAGTACTAGCAGGTGCTTCTCAATTGTTGGGAACCAAAGTGTCTTGATTAGCTTTGATGTTGGAACAAGTTTGACTATGAGAATTATTAGCTAGTATCGTGATCTCTTGTCCGTCATAAGGAAACTTAAGACATTGATGATATGTGGACGGTACAACTTGCACTTCGTGGATCCAAGGACAACCCAACAAGATGTTGTAGGCGAGATCACGGTCTAACACTTGACAAAAAGTATTTTTGATAACAGGCCCCACTCTGATTGGTAACATGATTAGGCCCTTGGATGATCTTTCCTCATCATCATAGGCTTTAATAGTAATCTTTCTTCTGGGATCAATGGAATCCTCAGAAAATCCTAAAGCCTAAATTAATTTCATGGTACATATGTTCAAACTAGCACCTCCATCTATTAGAACTCATCTGACATGAAACTTGTAGACCATGACTTCTAAGTATAATGATGAATTATGGGGATATGTCATGGAAACATCATCTTTTTCAGAAAATGAAAGGCATGTGGGTGAGGAAAAATGTCCTACCATGGCTTGAAATTGATCCACATTCAGATCATCAAATATAGTTGTTTCAATGAGGGCTTTGTCTAAAATTTCCTTATGCGCTGGGGAAATCTTCAAAAGTTCCAAAATAGAAATCTAAGCAAAAAAATTTCCAAGTTGATTGATTAACTCATATCGATGTTGAGGCGGTGGCTCAATGGATTTTGAAGGAGCACCTTTTAGGACAACTTTAGCTTGTTCCCTTGTTGTTACGTTAACTTCTCCATATTCCACTTTCTCTGACTTTTATAACATTAACCCTCTCATCATCAATGTAGATATGATTGATTATATGCTCATCGATATGATTCACATTTTCTCCAGAAGACTCACCCTTTTGATAGTTAGGCAAAGGATTTCAAAATGCTTGGTGGTCTTCATTTGATTGTTGGTTTCCTTCTATTGTGACAATGTCTTTGTCGATTAAATATTGAATAGCATTCTTTAAGGCTTGACTATTATTCGTACGATGGCCTTTACATCTATGATATTCACAATAGTAAGTATCATTCCACAATGGTGGCTTCACACTAGGTTCGAAGTTTCGTTGAGGCAGTAGGGTAATAATGTTCTTTGCCATCAAGTCTTTAAGGGAAGATTCTAGAGATTGTCCCAATGGAGTAAAATTTCTTTTTTTGGAGAAAAATGAAGATCATTGTGGATTCATTTTTGATGTGTTGCCTAAGGCATTGTTGTTTCAACAATACCCTTGGTTGTTGGTGTTACCTTGATTTGGAGCGAAAGTTGGATTTTGGTTATTCCTCGGGGGAGGAGGATCATTTCCTTGATTCGTAACCAAGTTGACATTGTTATAGTTGTTGTTGCGAGGAATACTAAGAAAAACCGGCTTACGGGAGACATGATGTGCATCAACAACACCATCATTCACCACATTCTTGTTGCAAGTCAAAAACCTAGATTTTTCATTGTGGTGATTTGAGGAGCTAGGATTGTCTTTATCAAGTTTGATTATCCCCCTCTGGATTAATGCACTTTCGATTGTGATTGCATTTTCAATCATTTTCTAAAAAGATGGAGGACAATGAAGATTTAGATGATAACTCATCTCTTGATCCAAGCTGTTTATAAATGTAGTGATCTTTTCCTTTTCAGGAACATGACGGGGATATCTAGCAAACAATATTCTCCATCTTTGAAGAAATGTGATGAATGGTTCACCAATAATTTTTTTAGCCTTGCATAGATCAATCATGGTTATTTGGTGTTGTATGTTATAGGAATATTGTGAGATGAACTCGTTGACCAATTCCTCAAATGTTTTGACAGGAGGTGTGATTTTTGATAACCATTTCATAGATTGGCCTCAGAGACTTCGTGGGAACAACTGAATTAAGTATGTATCCTCATGAGCGAATTCTAAAGTCATGTTTCGAAAGTCTCTAATATGGTCAATGGGGTCTGATTTCCCGTTATAATGATCAAACTTTGGAATTTCACAATGCTTAGGAAACAGGATCATGTTGAGACGTCGATCAAAGGGATATGGATAGATATCATTGAGAGCAAATGTCTTTGTTGTGGCTCCCCCTTGTATATCTTTAATTTTTCCTTCTAGTGTTTTAACATGCTGAGTCAAGGTCCTAAGATCAGATAAGGGTGTATCCTCAGGTTTACTCTTTATGTTCTCAGTATCAAAATCATGAGGCAATTTAGCTCCTTTGTCAGCCAAAACTAGGAAATATTTTTTTTGTCACATGCTACGATCCTTTCTACTGCTCTGAGAAATTTAGGATCTTGTTCAGCTTCTTTAAGGTGACGCTCTTCTTCTTGTTCATCCTCACTATCCTCAAGGGTTTTTATCATATCTCTGTCAGAAGTAAATGGATTCTTTTCTCCTTCGGTCATGTTGTCTTCAAAAAGGGGATTTTGACTCACGCTATAATGAGGATCTCTATTTTCACCTTCTTCTTGAGTTTTTGAGGTATGATCTTCTTGTTGAATATCTTCCTTCAGTTTATTGTATTGTGATCGTGTAAAAATAGGTATATGATTTCAAGATGTTCTCCTAAACTTATATCATAGTTTGATGAGTGCAATCAATGAATGTTTTAATCTAATAAGATGAAAATCTTATAATATGATCAAAACTATGTTTCCTAATTCGTGGTTGTGGCTTCCAATGATAAAGGATGTCAGAATCCTGTTAGGAGAATTTGAACCAAGAATTAAGAAGTTTGTGATGAAAGGTGCACTTGTAGGATTTGATCTTTGTTTTCAAAGAGTGATCGGTATATCAACTAGCCTATTTTAACTCACTAAAGTATTTGACTAGGATGTTTCAAATATTCAATAGAAGGTTGTGGTATGTAGTTGAAATTAAGAGGTTGATTATGATTATGTCGTTCAGAGAGAGCTCTTCTTTGAAAATAGGCTCGTGAATCTAGAGGGTCCACAACGTATTCGTCAGTAAATCCTCTAAAAAAATCTTGGTACCTATGGAGAAATTTGTGATAATGGAGCAAAAAAATTTGACTCTTGTATAAAAACTTCCTTTGTTGTAAGGTTTTCTTGTAACCTAGAGGTTTCTTGGGTCTCATGATTCTATTGGAAATTGACTTCTTGAAAAACTTGGTAGATTTCCACTCCCTAAGCATGAGAAAAAAATTGTTGATATGTTACTAGACCGAGAATGCTATAAACCTAGATCTGTCAAAAACAATGATTCGGGAAAATGATAGATGCACTTTTCTATTGCTTATATGCACCTCAGAAACAGGGATATGCGCCAAAAAAATGGTCAAATGCGCTACAATATGTCCTAGATGTGCTACTTTGTATCCTATATGCGCTTCAGAAGATGTTTTGACAGCGACCCAAAAACTATTTGCAGAATACTCCACCTATGCACTAAAACAAACTCCAAATGTGCTGAACTAACCAGTGAATGCACTAGAACAAACCTTATATGCGCTAAGATACTCCCTAGATGCACTAAAACAATTTTCCCAAGGTAACTTTTGAGACATTTTGTGAGTAGATTCAGCTAAATTTTGACATGTTCATTTCAGATGATCTTTTAACTGGATTAGTGTGATTGAAAACACAACAAACACCATAAAAATAGTTGTTTTTAAGTCCTACACTAAACATCAAGTGTATGCTTCAAAAAATGTTTTTCAAAAAGTGTTTTCACAGGTTTTACACATGACATATAGTTCAAGAAAACTCACTCTTAGTACTCAGGTAGGTCATCATAATAATCAACAACCCACATCTTAGAACTGTGTCGACTCACACAACCGTGTCACCCCCAAAGGGGCACCCATGTTTTTGTCTTTTCCAGGCACGTACTCAAAGTGACAAAAGTGGATATTGGATCCCCTCAGCAAACGGTCCTTGGTAGTTATATGGTGAGTATCTTGGGGGTAGATTCTTCCCTCCCTTGCACTGTGATTATTATGATGTTCAGAAACTAACTTCGGCTGGATACTACACTAGGTTCGTAGTAAGGGTTTCCATTCGGTGCGGAAATAATAAAATCCCTCAATAGACCTCCCAACCTTTAGAACAAAGGCTTTGGGGATGGCTATCTTGCACACTACCAGCAAAAGAGGATTTCTCCTGATTTGCTTTAAATTTTATAGTGGGGCGGAATAGCCTAGCTTTGGCTTGAACCCACTTGAGTCGTTCCTCTTGGGTGAGTATTTTTTCCCATAAGAGCAGGCCCTCTACTAGATATAATAAAGCAGTAAAATTGCATGAATGTAAAGGGAAAGTCTGGTATTTTGGTCACCCAGTTAAGGGGAGAGCATAGACCTATTTCCACAAACACAGTAGACACTTCTTTTTAAAACCCAAATCACAATGATCTAAACTATGTGAAGATGTTGCTTCACAAAAAGCATGGGATTCATTTTAACCAAAAAATCAGTGTGTGGTGACTATCCTAGATTGCTTCTTTTTAATCCATGTCTATCCTAGGGTTGCTTCTTTTTAAAACTAGTTGTGACTATCCTAGATTGGTTCTTTTTAAGCCAGAAAAAGGTTTTGTTTGCGGAAGGTGTCAGACTCAGAAACTTGTTTAGTTACAACCTGTATGTGCTAAAAGATTCCATGTATGTGCAACAATAACAAGTTAATGTACCAAAACAGATTCTAAATGCGCTATAGAAAGTTCCAAATGCGCTTCAAAAACTCCTAAATGCGCTAAAACAAAATGCAACTAATTTTGTTTTTGTTTTTCAGAAATTTTTAACAAACTAAGTCCGGTATATGCGCCATTTTGTTCCGTAAATGCACTGAAACAATTCCTGGATGCCCTAAAACAGTTCCTAGATGCGCCGAAGTACCTGCAAAAGCACTGAAATAAATCACAGATGCTCTATAGAAAGACATGTATGCACTTCAGAAATTCTGGTATACACTAAAACGGGAAATTTTTCCAAAAATTTGAATTCCAGAACATGAGATCCAGTCATAAAACCTGCAAGTAGATGTTAATAACGGGGCAAGGCCCCACAGTGGGCACTAGAAATGTGTGGTCGATTTTACACATGTTAAATATATAAAAACAAATGAATCAAACACACCAATAAGACATTATATCAAAAAAAAGATATTAAAACAATAGAGATTGCAAACTCAGTATCCTGTTATCGATGCCATCCTATCATCCTCTATCTTCAGTATTTTCATTGATTCTAGATGGCTCTCAGATTGCGTGCTAGGCTCAATGAACAGTCTTCCTAAAGAACGAGATTGAATATGAAATGCATGCAATTGCTAAGACATGATTGCTCTAATACTAAACATGATTGCTAAAATGAAATATTATGATGATGCTATGAATAATAAAGCTATAATGACAATATTAGAATGCTATAATGCTAGAATGCAATTAATCTCTAATTCATCTATTGCCTGTTTTGTGTTGTGTCTTGTAACCCTTGCTTGGATTGGCAGTGCTATTTATAGAGTTTTTGAGACCTTTTGATTGGCTGATATGATCAACGATTGTGAAAATTCCTTGTGGATCGAACGGTTGAGGAGGGATAAGACTGAAGAAAAACAGAAGAAAACAGAAAGCAAGATTTGTTTTCTTTTATGTAGAAGAGGTAAGATAAGATAATAAAGATGAATTGTAAAACCATCTTTTTGTGAGATTATGGAAAGATTTTGAAGAAGATAAATAATGAATTATTAAATTCAATTATTCATTTATGGCTGACACAGATGTTTTTTTTTTCTTAAAATAGAATATTTACCCCAGATTTGAAGAATAATATAAGATTTCATAATTAAATATGATTCTGAAAAGATATGGAAGATATTCAATTAAATAAAGATATTTAATTAAACTTTTAAGAAATGGTATGTAAATGAAATTAATTAAATAAGATATTTAATTAACTAGAAGAATATTTTGAAAAGAAATATCTAAATTTAATTAAATCAAAAAGACTTAACTAAATTTAAAAGTGATAATTAATTAAAATAAATAAAGTTTATTTATTTAATTAATCAAGTGGGCATATGAATGTGAAATAATTAAATAAAATTGATTTATTTAATCATGATAGAAGAATAAATTGAATGAACAATATAATTAAATTAATTAAATTTAATCATATGTAGAAGAATTTAGAGAAATTAATTAAATAATAAATATTTAATTAAATGCCAAGATTAATCAGATATGACCAGTTTTATGCATATACACTAACCAATTTGAAAATCTATAGTAGCTTGTTCTTTCACCAATATATATTGTTGATCACTAATCTAAGACACCTTATAAGGCTTCTCTATAGGAATTCTTTGCAAATTTAATTTGTCTACCATATCACTAGATAACATATTATTTGTGCACCCAGAATCAACTACTACTCTACATACCTTATTCTTGCACCTTCAGACTATCCTGAACAAGGCTCTTCTTTGGATCAGATCTTTCTCTTTTGAGGTCTTCAACATTTTCTTTTTCATCATTAGCATCTCACTTACTTCAGGAGTTGCACGTAGAGTACTTGAACTTGAGCTTCCACATTCATCTTCTTCTTGAACAATATGAGCTCTTCTTTCATTTTTGTTTTCTCCTCCACTTGAAGTTGATCTAATCTCCTCTGGACACTTGAAGAATGGGTGACCATACTTTCCACATTTGTAACATCTTCCTGAAAAATAATTGTAATCTCTTCTTGGCCTAAAACTTGTCCTTCCACCTCTCCATCCTCCTCATGATTCTAGTTCTTGTTCTTTGCTCTTGCTTGCACTCTCTTGTTCTTCATTGATCTACCTTGTGCCTCTACCTCTATTCATGTTACCTTTTCCCCTTCCTTTCCTTTCTTGTCTTCTCTTGATTCTATCTTCTGCCCTTACTGCCATTGGAAACATTCCTCTACTGTTTTAGGAGGGTTCAAACTAATTCCATCTCTTATATTCAACCTTAAACCACTTAAATATCTAGCTACTCTCTCAACCTCATCTTCATTATGACCTGCCTTTATGCATAACCTATGGAATTCTTTAGTATAGGACATCACATCTAACTCCCTTTGCTTCAACTCTTGCAATTTCATATATATTTGTATAGCATAGTCTGCTGGTAAAAATTGAGCCTTTACTTTTACTACTATCATATCCCAATAACTTATCTTGGACTTACCTTTCTTGACTCTATCCTCTTGAAAAAAACTCCACCATGTGAGGACTAGTCCTTTCAACTTTTTCTTTGCATATTTCACCTTCTTACTATCCTCAATGTATTCAAATTCAAATTTTTTATCTAAGGCATCAATTCATGCCAAAACATCTTCACTATCCATCTCACCTCCATACATTGGTATTTCAACCTTCACCTTTGGAGTGTTGTCGCCTTTTACTTCCTTCAACATCTTGATCATTCCTTTTTCTTTAGGATGCAAATAATCATCATCATCAACTAGAGGGTTTCCTTCTTCCCCTTCATCTTCTTTATCACTCTGGTCTTCATTCACCATTCCTCTTTTCTGGTTCTTCTCTAGAACTTCTATCCTTGCTATGGTGGCTTCTTGAGACTCTTTGTAGAGCCTTTTCTTATGTGCCAACTGCTCTTTCAATTCCTTGATTTCCTTTGCCATTGCATTGGCCTTTGGAGGCATATTTCCTTATAACCTTTCAACTTCTAATGACATATCCCTAGGCTCTAATACCAATTTATGCAAGGGAGGATGGTATTCAACCTATTCAACAAAATTTCAAGATCAATCAAATAGATATCAGATTCAAAAACTCCTTAAAAGAATTCTTTACAATATAACCCTATTGCCCTTTGCTTGTAGGTTAGCAAACCTATATTTTGTAACTTTTCTCACAACTCACTCAACACCTACAAAATTTATTAACTGATCCAAATTCCCTTTCATGCATACCCTAACATGTGTAAAAATCACCAGGGGTCACTTTTGATCGACCGCTCCAAAAACTTGAATCCTCATTGTCTTAGAAGACCAATTAGGTCTCTTTTTCAAAAAAAGTACCCTTGAATCACTCAATCAACTTTGGAAAACCATCCAAGCCTATAAGATAGGTAATAAATAGCCAAAATCACCAAGTTTTAGGTCCTCAAACCCTCATCCTAGCGATGTCCCAAGAAACCCTTATTTTCACCATTTCAACGTAGGGTTTATTCAAAGTCAAGGTTCCCCAACCCTTTCAACTTGGAAATTTCCTCCAAAAATTTGTATGATGCCTGCACACACTCAAAAAACATTCATATAGCCCTCACACACAACTTCCCATCATCCTCTCTTACAAAACCAACAATTTCATACCCAAATTCCTCATTTTCATCAAGACAGTCTTGATGTTTTTCCCAAATACCTTCATATAATCCAAAAAAATGAACCTACCATCTTAAATATACTATCCTATGCCCATTCCACATAGTTACAGGGTTTATAGTATGTGGAATGGGCATTTTACTCCATTTTAGGATCTCAAAACTTCAAACTGAACCTACAAACTAGTGTTAGTAATTTGAGTCTAATTTACTTTATTTAACACTTGGAGACCTCAAATAAAATGTAAAAAACATGTATATCACCCCTCTATAGGATGAACTAGCTTTTAGAGAGTTTTATAGAAGTAATAATCCATACAATTCACTAGTAAATAGATTTTACAGAGAAAAACATAGAAAACAACTTAAAACTAGGTTATTTATTATTGTTTCTTCTTCAAAAAATCCTTCAACAACCTATTACATCATTAGATTACATGTTTTTATACATTTATCACCTCTAACTACCCTCCAAAACTGACCATTCAACTTACAAATTCCACTTGATTGATGGTCTCCCCAAATTCCGCACTTTTGTAATTACAACTTGACATTTTTTGGTCAATTTTAGCAATTTTGTATTTTTGAACCTCCAAACCTTCTAAAAATATCTAATATATGACCTAATACACTATTCAATGATCAAATATGACCTTATTCAAAATTTTCCATGATTTGAATCACGAAACCCTTCATAAACCCTATTTACATATTTTTCTCTTTCAAGCATGATTGCCAACATTTCAACATTGCTTTCCAAAAATGATCTCAAAATACATTCTAATGGTATTTTTAGACCTTATTGACCCACTTCATGACATTAAAATCCTAGACCAACCCATGACTCAACATTTTGATCAAACTCAAAAGAAACTAGTTGGGTGCTCCTAAACCAACCCTATTCTTTATCATTGATATACATTCATGGGATCCTTTTTGATAGCCTCGTCCATATTGTATTTATCATCTATATACATACACTGATCCAGATTTTGTACCATGACACATTTTTGATATATATATATATATATATGATACAAATACAAATATTTCATGGTATGATGTGTCCACTTTATATCATGTATGGATGATCATGATATGGATGGATTCAATGTTATATTCTTTTTCATTATCTTTTCACGATATGACATAGATGAATGAATATGATATGCAGATGTTATGGATGCAAATGATATGGATGCATTCATTTTTGTATATTTTCTATGCATGTTTTATGATGATGATGTATGTGTATGGCTGTATGGATGCAAATTCTTATGATATGCAATGATTTAAGATGCTTAGAATAAAAAATCTATATTATTCATCACAACTCAAATGATAATACTAAATGTATGATATGATATGCAAATGATTATGCTGATGGTATGTGGATGCAAGGTGGATGCATTGATGATGTTTTTTTTTACTATAATGATATGAGGTTATTGTGGAGAGAGGATAAAAGAATAAGGAATGAATGATCATAGATGATGATGATTTCTTCAAAAGATCCAAAAAGTCCTTGATCCATCAAGACTTTATTAGAGATGGTAATGAGACAATACAAAATACAGGATGAAATGAAGGATGTGATGCTCATACTTTAGGATTGGGATTTCCCGTCATTCCTTATTGTTTGATATAACACATAGACATAATGCATCAAGGTATTGATAACTAGGATGATGTTGTATCTAGTGTAATGGAATTTGACTCGACAAAGAGATAGGATAGTTCTTGTTCACACCTTTCCATACAGAAACGTTGCTAGAATGCAAGTTAGAAGCTTAGAATATATTGGACCAAAGCATATGCAATAGTCAACAACATACCCTTAACGACCCTCCTACACAAAATTAAGCAAGTATGCACCAAGATTATTTTACAAGAGTATCCACAAGCACAAAAAATGAAAGATAATGATCACTTCCCCATTCCTTTATCTCTAAATCATTTTAGATAGACATCATCAAGAGGTCCTCACAATGGTTCAATAAGATAAATTATAAGAAAAGATCAAAGAAAAATAGTCAGTGTTATCTATAGCTCCTGCCTAGTTTGAGTTTAGCTTTAAGTGATCTGATACTGATGTCAATCACAGGAAGGATACATCTTAGGACATGTTGATCAGAGGTTGTTTGATGTTGGGATGATGATGCTAAGGTGAGCCATTTCTATAAACTTCACTGGCATATTTACCTATGATTTAGATGTTAGATTTTGTCTTTTAGGTTCACACTTTACAACTTGCTATACTTGCTTTCTAGTTGTTTTTCCAAAGGGTGAAGGTGACGATCGTTTATTATGGGTGAAAGCGAGATGGGATGGATGGGTTTTGGATTTTCTAAAATATTTGAATTGTTTTGGTATTTTGAAAATCTTTTGAGGTTGTTTTTGGTCTTTTTGAATGTTTATGTGGATGTTTAGGATTTTCAAATTTTCTGAGGTTGTTTAGGGTTTTCTAAGATATTTGAGGTTGTTTACATCTTTTGAATGTTTTCTATTGTTTTTGGATTTTCCATTTTCAAATGTTTTTGTGCTTTTTGGGAATATTTGGACGTTTAGGGATTTTTAAGATGTTATTTGAATGTTTTTGTGTTTTTGAATATTTAGATGATTTTGGATTTTCTAAATATTTGGATGTTTAGGTTTTTTTGAGTGTTTCTGAGTTTCAACCAAGAACAAAAACTAAAGACCTATCCTAGGGGCCTCAAGGGTTGATCATAGATAAGCCTTTCCTACATTATACACATAGAGACCACGTAGTTCGACTAATTTGACCCATTTACAAGATGAAGATATGAACAGATGAAAGACGATAGTTTATTATGATGGACTACTAAAGGATTGACCTAGGGTGTCTTCAGGGCACATCAATCATGGCCTTGCCTATGTTCAAGCTCAAAGATCCTACATTATACACATAGAGACCACGTAGTTCGACTAATTTGACCCATTTACAAGATGAAGATATGAACAGATGAAAGACGATAGTTTATTATGATGGACTACTAAAGGATTGACCTAGGGTGTCTTCAGGGCACATCAATCATGGCCTTGCCTATGTTCAAGCTCAAAGATGGCTTAGTTTGACCAGAGGACTATGTTTTTTTTTTTTTTTTTCGATGTTCGACCTTTTTAGGGATTTTGATGTTTTCTGGAAGTTTTGGATTTTACCTTTACAATTTTCTAAATTTTTTTAGATTTTAGCTATACAAGATTTTGCAATTTTTTTTTTATTTTCTGGATAAGATTTTATGAATGTTTTTTTTGTTTTTTGATAAGTTTTCCCGTGACCTCAAGATATACAAGAACCTGATTGTGACGCATAATGAAATTCCCATAGTGTGACATGTTAGCCTACTTTGATTAAGGTAGGACAAACTGACCTTGGGAATATTCCAAGTAGTTATAAAAGGGTTCATGATACCTTATAGTGACAAGCCATGATAAGGATGCAGATGAGGGATGAATGGTGATGTAAAGAATGATAGACCAAAAGATCCAAAGAATAGATGGAGATGCTTTATTTATGCAAGGTGCCTATTTGCTAGGTTTTCACCAAGGTACTTTCCCAAAGCCCCACCGAAGTGGTTTTTACTAGAGGATGATTTTTTTCTTTACTTTTTCAATCCTTTTTCTCATTTTTTTATTTTTTTGTATTTTTTGATTTACACCCTTCATGATTAGGAATAATTTTTTTTGATATGCAAGTTGTTGGTTGGCTCCTACAATGTCTCACCTTCAAGGGTTGACAGTCGATATTCTCCTGATCCATAGCTTGTTGTGATGACAAAGGGACCCAACCAGTTAGGCTCAAACTTTCCTTTGTTGTCTTGATCTAGAATATTCTTCTAATTTTTCTTTAAGACAAGATTACCTACCTAGAAGTCTAGAACAACCGACACTTGATTCTCATGTTATAGCTTCATTTCAGTCAGTTTTGATATACTTGCAAGTGATTAAGGGAATCATCACAACATTCATCCAAGAATTCTAGCTCATTCAGTTGAGACATTTTGTATTCTTCTTGAGTTATCAGATTCTTTAGCGATACTCGCAATGATGGGAGCTCAACCTCAATAGACAAAATGGCTACTGATCCATACACCAAGGAAAAAGGGGTTGCACCTGTAGGTGTGTAGATACTGGTTTGATAAGCCCAAAGAGAGGGATTTAGCTATAGATGCCAGTCATGACCAACTTCATTAACTATTTTCTTTAGGATTTTCATGATATTATTCGTTTCTTCTGCTTGGCCATTGCCTTGGGGATAGTATTTGGTAGAGAATTAGTGTTGGATATTGAATTTTTGGCATAGATCCTTCACATCCCAATTATTGAATGGTGTTATGTTATCTAAGATGAGGGTTTGTGGAACACCATAATGAAAAATTAGGTAATTCGGGATAAACTTGGCTATTTGCTTCCCTATTATGTAGGTCATAGGAATGACTTCAACCCACTTATTAAAGTACTCAATGGCGGTTATTATAAACTTATGGTCATTGGATGAGGTTGGATTAATTTTTCCTATGAGGTCAAGTCCCCATTACAAAAAAGGCCATGGTGTGATCATGGGTTGCAATTCTTGAGCTAGAGCATGAATCAGATCCCCATGCTATTGACACTGGATACATTTCTGCACATACTGATGAGCTTATTTTTCCATGGTTGGCCAATAGTACCTTGTCCTCAATAGTTTCTTATTTAATTTCATACCACTAGAATGGGACCCATATATGCCATCGTGAATTTTCGTTAAAGGAGTTAAGGATTTCTCTTGGTTAAGACAACGTAGTAATGTCCATTCAATGCTTCGATGGTAAAGGGTATCACCTAGGATCACGAAACGGGATGCCTTTTTGGATCACGAAATGGGATGCCTTTTTCACAAAGATATTTCTAAGGTTTGGGGTATGATGGAAGGGTTCCTCTATTAAGGTAAGTAAAGATGTCATGGTACCATGGGGATCTAGGACCAAAAATAACACACGGGAATTCAAATTCAGGGATTTCGAATATTGGTACAAGAAGTTGTTCTACCAAGAATTCACATTGAAGGATGTTTTTCAACATGTCTAGTAGTGATCCAATTGTTTCCATGGTGTTTGATGCTCTATTGTTCATGCAAAGAATCTGCTCAAATTTTGTCTATAAAAAGATCTTTGAGATTCTCTACCATCTTCTTGTAAGGAGTGAGCTTTTCATCTTTAGTTTGATAGTCTTCATTGACTTGGTTGATAACCAATTGTGAGTCTCCATAGACTTTCATCTCTTATATCTACCACTGAACTGCTATCCTGAGACTTGTGATCAAGGCTTCGCATTTAGTAATATTATTGGTACATGGAAATGATAGCCTGTATGACTTTTGGATGCAATCACCTTGGGGGGTGATGAAAAGAATGCCTACTGATCCATGTTGGGTGAACGATCCATCAAAGTACATTTTCCACTAAGCTGTGAGATTAATAAGGAACACTGATTCGTCAGGGAACTCAAATATTAAAGTGTTCTCATTGTAGATGGGTGCTTCTGCTAGCTAGTCTATGATCAATTTTCCTTTGATTTCCTTGCACTCCACATACTCTATGTCAAACTCTATCAAGATCATTACCCATTTAGCCATTTGTCTCATGAGGGTTGCTTTGGATAATGGATATTTTAATGGATCAATCTTTACAATGAGCTTGATTTGGTGTGACATGTAGTGCCTGAAATTTTTTGAAGAAAAAACTACTGCTAGGCACGCTTTCTTAATGGGTGAATAGTTCATCTCATAGCCTACCAAGGTTCTATTGATGTAGTATATGACTCTTTCCTTTCTGTTTTTGTCATGTGCTAAAAGAGATCCTAGTGTTGCTAGTGTTGCTCAAATGTACAAGATCAGTGGCTTGTTCAGTATCGATGACATGAGCACTAGAGGTGTTAGTAGATAATCCTTGATCTGTTGGAAAGCTTTATCACATTTTTCATCCTACTTTTAGGTTATCCCTTTATGTAGTAGATTTGAAAAGGGATGAATCTTATTTGATCGTTAGGCTATGAACCTTCTGATTGACTACAATCTTCTTTGTAATCCTCTCATCTATTTCAATTTATGCGGCGGTTCCATGTCTAGGATAGTTTTTACTATTGTTGGAATGATTTCTATCCCTCTTTGTGAAACAATAAAGCCAAGAAGTTTCCCTGATGTGACCCCAAACACACACTTTTTTGATTTAGTCATACCTTGTATTCTTCAAGCCTATCAAAGATAGGTCCTAAGGCTTGTATGTGCTCACTTCTCTTCTTTGATTTTTCCAAAATATCATCCACATAATCTTCAACTATTTTGTGGATCATGTCATGAAATATGAGGGTCATTTCTCTTTGATAGGTAGCTCCTACATTCTTTAACCCAAATGGCATTAAATTCTAGCAATAGGTTCCCCATGAACAAGTAAAGGTAGTTTTATGTTGATATTCTTTCGTGGTTATGATTTGATTGTAGCCTGAAAAGCCATCCATGAACGACAAAATTTCATGTCTAGCTATTAAATCCATAATGAGATCAATGTTGGGAAGAGGGAAATCATCCTTCAGACATGCCTTGTTCAGATCTCTAAAACAAATGCATATTATGATTCCCCTAGTGGGTTTTGAGACTGGTACTGAGTTTGAAACCCACTCAAGATAATCTATTGGTCAAATGAATCCAACATCAAGAAGCTTTATTAGTTCTAGTTTGACCAAGAGTGTATATGAGGAAGCATCTTCCTTAATTTTTTCTTGATTGGTTTGGTGTCAGGACAAACTGCTAAGTGGTGTACAACCACTTCTGGATCAAGGCCTGACATATCTATGTATGACCATGCAATGTTAGCTCTTCTCTCTTTAAGGAACGTTGCTAGGTTCTTTTGTTCTTCATCCAACAAGGATTTAGCATAAAAAATAATCTTAGGTGCTTCTTTTGTTCCCACATTAATTGGAGTAGCCTTTTTTGCAAGTACCATTGACTTCTCTAGATGTATTGCACTAAAGGGGAGATTGAATCCTTCATCCTTAAGCGCTTCAAAGAGGTTTGTACCATTGGATGCATCCTTTTTTTTACTATTTTGGGACCACAGAGTGCCAGTAGGTAGTTTTCACTCAAGGATCTGCATGTTAGTCACATTTCATTTATTTTGCAACTGAAGGATTCAATCATCTCCCCATAGTATGCCCTTGTATCAAGCTCTATGTCGAAGCCTACTTTGTGATCTTCCCATGATAAGTTGTCTCGGAGTCCCATGAATTCTGAGATCACTTCATCGTTTTTGAATAAACCTAGAATTGGTGGTCCTTGTTGGTCTATATCAATGAGTTGTGGGTACACTAGGCATATTTCACTTAGTTGGTTGTTTGAGACAAATGATGTTATGGATATCATAAAGAGGGTGTTGTTTGAGACAAAGGATATTATGGATATAATTAAGCAAAAAGAGGATGGATTAAAGAGGAAATGATGAATGTTAGTAAATCTAATTTAAATGTATGACATTGATTAGGACATTTTTCAGTGTCTACAGCTACCATTGATAAAAAAATATTTATATTAACCATATAGCCATGTAGGAATACATCAATATATGTCAATATAAGTATAAAATATATACAAAATAGCCATATACACATATGAGAATGCCATATAGGCATACAATGTCAAATATATCCAATACAAAATATGTATAAAAATACCATATAGGCATACAACAAAGGGCTCTAGAATTAAAAGTCATTGCTTTGCATCCTCTCAAAATAAATTCTTTCCCTTTGCTTGTCATCCAAATGGTGATAGGTCTATCATCCATTTATTTTGAGGCCAAGGAGTGCTCCTGGTGCTCCTCCTAGGGTTTAGCTCCTAGTCAAGCTTTATCTATTACAATAAGAAGTAAAGACATTAATATATAGAAATTACATTATAAAAAATGATATATTTAACAAAATAATCACTTACCACTAGTAGACGATCTCTCTCCTTGAGGGAAATATTCACATGCCCATGTTGTGGTGTGGTAAAGCCTTGCAGAAACCATCCAAAGAGAAATTAAACTACAAATCAATAATGGTTTGATTTTTCACTAACAGCTATAACAACAAATGTAAATTGAAATTTAGTAATCTACCTCATACCTCCTCTGTGAGAGCCATTGATGAGTCTATTGTGGATGAAACACCGAGCTCTATTTCCCTATGAACATTCAAAGGTGTATCCACTTCCAACATCTAAAAATAAAAGAACAAATTATTTAATCATGAAAACTACAATAGCGATCCACATCATGGCTTATAATGTATGAGATATTGAACAAAATTTTGAGTATTTATTAAACTATATATTTTTTACTATCATGCTTACCATTTTCCCTATTCATAACTTATTCAAAAGTTCCTATTTTTAGGATTTTTCCCATAGCATCAAGGCGGTGAACCGTTTGATAAAATACTTTCATAGACATGTATGATAATTGTGGTAGCATAGAGAAGGAAGTGAACTGTTTGAAAAATGCCTCAAAGAAATGGGGTCTCATGGTGATGGAATGCCATTACAAACAAATGTGTCATGG
>VDFB02379711.1:159963817-159980076 GCA_007258455.2 Sequoia sempervirens
AAAAAAAAAATGGCCACTTAAGCCCCCTTTTTGGGAACCATCTTGGTGCACTTACCCACCATGAGACCACATTTCTTTGAGGAATTTTTTCAAACAACTCATTTCCTTGTCTATGCTATTGCTTACTATTATTCTATCATATATTTCTTCCAAGCATCCATAGTATATACAAGGTAGTGAACTATTTGAAAAGATGCCTCAATAAAAAGTGGTCTCATGGAATGCCATGACAAGCAAATGTAATTGGAAGCTGCTCCTAATTATTACTTATGTTATGTGAAGTAATTGCATCATTGCTTATGTTGAATTTATAAACAACTATATTGTAGTTGAAATTTTATCATCTATCAACATCTAGTTATTAGTTATGGAATGTGAAGTAATTCTCTAAGTTTGAAAGATGTGCAATGCAATGTAATCAATGATATGAATATAAACTACACAAATATATTAAGTACAATTCATTACTTAAACTCTTTATTCTATTACCTACGTGTAGGTTTGTCTAAATCCACTGGCATTGGGAGGTGTTCCCACGAAACCTCTAATATTAGCCTATTCAATATCCAAAATCAGATATTAGAATACCATTCATATAACAATGCTATTAACATGTAATAAATTTATCAATTTTTACTAGTTACATACCTCAATGGTAGATGCAATGAAGTAATAAGCAAGTGTAGGGCTAGTGCATCCAGTATCAACACTATGACCCAAAATTTTTATTAAAATACTTATAAAACTAAAATAGTTAATCTTGCATTTCAAAATTGAAATTTAATAAATTAAATTCAATGAACATGCTAACATTTACCTAAGTATCAATGCCATAAGCCTCATTCAAAATTCCAACTTCCCTTGCCATTTCCATAGCTATAGATGTATCCTGCATAGCAGCCTCTTGAGTGTCGGTGGGGTCATAAGAACAAGTCACCCCCAAGCCTGACACAAATGGGATCAAAGCCCACCACTAGAAGACTCCCCTAGATGGCATTGTAGTATAGGGATAGCATGCTGGATGACACTCTGGGTCAAAGAGCTGATGGATTGCAAAGTGTTTACCTCGACACTCTCCTTCATGATGGAATGGATAATGATGCTCTCATGAGGCGGCCTAACAAAAGGTCATCTTGCTTGCTGCCTAGCATCCTATTATGCATCGAGTCTATCTTGAGCTGACCCCCCACCTCTCCCCTGGAAGTCCCTCATATCAAAATAATTCAATATTTTTTTTAGGATGAACTCACAGTATAGTTTCCTTAGGAAATATTATGGGACTTCACAATTGTTGCATGGTGGGTAATCAAAAACCATGTACCACTTATCCCAAAAAAGGTTCCTAATCTATTGGTGGTGGCACTGGAATGGATAGGAAACCTCTCCACATTCAGGCTAATATTTTGATTTCTCCATGGGTTAGTGAATAATGTGCACAAATCTAATTTTGTAAGGTTTAGATCTTTACATCTTTATATGATAATTTATCCTGGTAAAAATTCCTAGCCACCTGCCTCCTATCTTTCCAACCATTTAATTGTTTGTTTATTGTATCTACATGTTTTAATATATCTCTAAGTTAATTTGCAAGTGTTTTTCTATCCATGGTTGAACCGTTTGGATCATTCAACCTCATGAGTAACTCCTCGATTTGTTTTTTAATGTTTTCAATTTCACTCATTAAATTTTGTTGAGTGCTAAGAGGATGTTGAGGGATTGGTGGAGGAGATTATTATTGTGGTTGTTGAACTTGAGGATTTTTTTCCTATCATTGTTTCTTTTCTTTTTGAGGATTTTCAAGAGGGTTTTGAAAAGGGTTTGTAGGTTCATTATCATCTCCTACAAATTCAAAAATTAAATATAAAAAATAACCTAAAACTAAAAAATTCATAACAAAAAACAAAAAATACTTACCTCTTCGACCTCCCCATTGACACAACAGCATCTTGATGATGAAATAGCAACAATTTGATGAAAAACCTACAAGATTCACTCCTCCCAGAACACAAAATCATGCAAAAGAAGGGCTTTTGGCCGCGAGCAAAAAAAAAGAGTCACAAAGAAATGAGCTTGATTTCCTTTTTCTACTTTTAAGTGCTCATAACGTGAGCATAGAATAGGCTCGGTGTGGCTGAGCCTTAGGCTCGGCACACCAAGCCATAATGCACTTGCGTTATGAGCTATCCAAACTTTTTTTAAAATTTGACCACAATTTGGCCCCCCATCTTTTTGCACCCGCCCAATAGACATAGAGTTAATCCCTTGCAAGAACTATAATTTATGACTAATATTTACTATTTCAACTTTTTAATTTAGGTCACTGATTAATTTATCATTAAATTATACCCTAAATCTACATAAGGTACGTCTAAGTACTTACACTATATTTTGATGAAATTGTGATTCCATCCTAAATAACATCTTTTCTCTAGATCTAACTTCTTATTGGAGGATATTATTGGTACATTCCCATGTCATTATTCTTACAAATACTAATGACCAACAAAAATGATGGAGATACCATAATATCTTATCATTTAAGAATTGGAGGACCTCAAAAGCACACCTAAAGTGTAACAACTACTTGTGTTCCTCAATAAAGCCTTTTCCTAGAGGTTTCATGGAAATAATTCATCATGTGAGAATTTATTTGTTTTTATGTTCATTTGCACAAACTTACTAAACTATCATTTATAGTTATAGATTGTTTCTTTTAGTATTAGATGAAAATAAATACCTTAAATATAACTCAAATATGTCATTACTTAATTAAGCAAGATATAAACTAGCTTCAAACCATTCATTTTCAAAATATTAAATCCATCATTCATTAAAATGTTCTATATAGGGTGTTCAAGAGTATACTTTCCCTATTCTATATTGCATTATCCTATCCTCTATCTTGCATTATATTTATCTCTTTATATAGCCTCTTTACTTTAACATTATTTGATGGGATTTGTATTTGAGATAGCATATATGATTGGTTCTCATATGCTTGGATTGGGTTGACACCCATTTTTTCAACAGTTGTCCTATTGCATGGTTTTACACATTAATCATGCACAAACTATTCATCAATCCTTGAACAAGAAAGTGCATCTATTTGCTAAATATTTTGTAACACTCTCAACATGGATGTCCATTCTATGCATCTACTTTCCCATTGTTGATATTTTACGTCAACATCCCTCCAACCTAATTATTTTGTTTATCCATAGAAAAGTTAAAACTATGTAGGATCTCTAGCAAGGCTATAGGGGGTTTTCTTTAGGGTCCTAATCAATTGAGATACCCATATGTACATTTAGGAAACACTATTCCCTTTTATACATGAGAAATAATTTTATCTTTCTAAGTTCTACCATGTTCCCATGCATGTAGAGTTTTATTCTCCTCAAGTTTGACTACAATGAGGAATCCTCTTGTACAAAATTATCCTCAAAGGTACTATTATGTAGGTTGAAATATTGAATAACATTGTTGATCACCAATTTGATATATTTTTAATGTTACTCTAAATATCATTTTTATTGACCTCTATATCTTTATTTTCTTAGTTTTTCCCTTTCCATGTGTATACCCTCGTTATTATTCCCTTAATATTGTAACATATCCCAAAATGCAACTAGAAATTTTTCATAATTTTAGCAATAATTAGAAACATGTCCCATAACTATTAATCTAAATATGCATAAGTAATCATAAAGTGAAATTCATTAATAAAGTAATCTCAAAAGTACTTAAAATAGTACAACCATTAAATAGTAAATTGTTTAATAACATATCAAACCAATAACTGCAACCCTCAATAATAATTACAATAATTAAATTAGGCCAATGAGCTAATCTACCAAATATATAATAGTGTTCTTCCTCAAAGTTACAAAATATTTCTATGTGGCATTTAGCTTGAATCCACAAGCTACTCACTCTATGCACTAATTGTTGATGGGGAAGGTAATTAAAATTGCACATTAAAGGAATCATTTTCTTCTCTAGCCCTCAATCTATCATCAAGTACTTGAACAAGTAATCCAAAATTATGAAGAAAAATAAGTTTAATATTTACCTTTTAAGTTCATTTATCATTTATTTCACTTATACATACCCTCAAATCGATAGTCAATACAACACTACCAAGATGATCCACTCTTGCAGTTCATATATTCATAGCATTGGTAATACCGGTAGTGAAAATATACCAAAGCAATGAAGACATTACAAGATGTCATAATACATCTATTTAAGCATCTAGTATGCACATGAACATAAAGCACATAATACAAGACATATACATGACAAGATAATGACACACGTACAACACAATACCAGACTATGATATACCCAAGGGTTTCCCAACATGTTAAGATCCATCTCTCAATTGTATAGGATTCCTACATACTAACTATCTCAATAAATAATGCACTCTATACCAACCACAAAGAATAATACCTTAATAAGTAGAATAATATGTACATACTAGCAAGCATATTATACATAATCAAGCATTTTTTTGGTACTAAACTAAGTTCTAGGATTTTAATTTTTTATAAGTTGGTTTTATTTGTTTGGCAAACAAAAGGAGAGAGGGATTCAAACCCTCACTATTTTTTAAACTATACTAGTTTTCAAGACTAGATCTATCAACCACTTAACCATCTCTCTTGAACTAAGATAACTCATCTTATCCTAACAAATAATATATATCGATAGAGCTAATAGTCATATAAATATATATCATGATGATAGGAAGATATCAATTCTTTGATACTTTTATCCTAAAAGAAAATTTTGATCATAATTTTGATGAATTTATGATCAATTAAAAATTTGTAGTGTATTTTATTAAAATTTGACCAAATAAGGATTAAATGGTATAGCCTTCTAAATTTGTTGGAAGCTTTTCATATCACAACCATTACTATTATGTTTCAATCATATGTGTTTGCATTAATTAAAACTTTAATTCTACTAGTGATTGGTGTACTAGTCACACTTGCCTCTCCTAATGGTTGGTCAAGACAAAAATGTATTAAATTTTTAGGTATATCATTATGGATTGGATCAGTATTTTGATTAGGTATTCTAAAAAAACCTTATCTTAAAATATGTTTTAATATTTTTGGGTTAAAAATCTCCCCCTCTCTAGGGAGCTTTGTATATTCACAAGGGAATTTATGATAAATTAAAAAAAAAAAGTAATGAGAGTGCTCAAGGGAGAGGTTACTTTTTACTAGTATGATTGATAATTGATAAATCAATCTATTCAAATTTCAAAATTTCCTACATAGAATGGTAATATATTAGTATATATTATACCCATATCATGATTCAAATGCATGTATGGTTGAATGGAATGATTTATCCTTTCCATGGAGAAGATGTAGGTTTGATTCTTGCTACCTACCCATCTACAAGAGAATATAATTATGTACTAGTTATTGATTTAGTTATATTTTTATCTTATATATACATATAGCCAAGATACAGGGGATGAGTCATCTTTTCTGGATATTAAATTTTATTTTGTCTTTGTAGAGATAGGATTTGAGCTTGTGACTTCTAGGTTATGATCCTTGCGAGCTACCAAACTACTATGCTTTATGTTATCCCTTCATGTTATCTTTGCTATAATACCCCAAAATGGTTCATTGATAAATCTATTAGGTATGCTATACTCCCTCCCTATATAGGGTGGGACTTTTCTATCATAACAATAACTTTAAAGAATCATTTTTTTACCCTATCTAGCAAACATGTGTGCACCATTTCATGGATTATATATCCAAATAATTCAAAGTCTCTATAATTGGCTCTAGGTCTTCCAACCTTCAAACAATGTCAACAAAGACATGTAGGTACACTATTATGGAACAAAAATTGTAATTTTCTATAACTTTCTAATTTTTCATCTAGTGATGAGACTTCACTCATCTCTTTTTTCAAAGATTAGAAAATTAGATTATATTTCTTTTCTAATATTTTTTTGTTTTCTCTTTGAATGAGACTTTTCTTTCCATAATGATTCAACTATTTTATATAAAAATATAGATCATAAAATTTGAGAGGGAGTAGTATTGAGTGGATTACTCCTATCATGCATAGATATTAGATTGAAAATTTAAATATTCTATTAAATTTAGAGGAATTAACCCAATTTTATTGATTTAGAGGTGATTAAGATAACTAAATAGGTGGCCGGCTCGGGTAGCGGGATTGGCTTCAGGCTGTGGGATGGCTCCTCATGGTCTCGGGTTCGATTCCGCTCTCAGTACTTACCTGGTGGTTGTGGTGGACAGCGCTGCAAACACCCTCAGGGACTAGTCTTGCCCCCCCACTCGCCTCTAGGTGACGTTGGGCGGGGGGGCGCGGGGACACCCTGATGTAACAAAAAAAAAAAAAAAGATAACTAAATAGGTGAATATGTAGCTTATATAAAAGTGAGCTAGATGCTTAAATAATGGAAAGAGTTATTGACTAATTCTTTAGAAACACATATTTCTCCAAGAGGCTTATTAAGAAACAAGCATAAGGATCTTTACAACACATTAAATGATTCTATTCACATTTAATTACGTATTTCTCTACCTTGTTTAGGATTTTTTACTTTTTCGGTAGCTCAACAATGTATTGTTTACCTACCTAGGTATTCATAGTGCACAATTTTACTACCCAAGTTACATTGTATACCCATCATCAATACATTACCAAATTCATTATGATAGGGGAATTTTATCATGTAGCTATATTTCTCATTTGAGATTATAATCTATAATAGAATAAGGATAATGTATTGGTGAGAATGTTGGAGCATAAGAAAGCTATAATATCTCATTTGAGTCGTGTTAGTTTATTCCTATGTTTTCACACCTTTGGAATTTATTTACTTTTGTTACTCCAAAAGAACAAGTCTTGATTGAGCCTATATTTTCTCAATAGACACAATTTTCTCATGGTATGGCCTTATATGATTTTGATGTACTCTTATGATTGTGATGGTCTGAGATGGGGTGGTACTTGTGATATTTTACCATAAGATGTTTTTTTATTTAGTGATATTAATGTAGCCTATCAACGAATTACTTTAAAAAATTAATCAAACATATTAAATAGACATTAGCTTCAAAAAAATCTAAAACATTTTAGTTTATGACACACTTAATATATTTAATTAGTTTCAACAAGCATTCTACAATGACAACAAGGAGTGGAATGTAATTGCACAAGCGTGTTAACAAAAACTTTTAATCTTTTATCTTAAATTTGACAGCAATTTCTACATCAAGATATTAATATTTAATATTTTCAAAATAATCAACACATAACATTTATGTTTATATATTAACTTAAAAATAATAATTTTAAACTAAAATAAAATAACTTTTAACTAAATAAAATAACTCCAAATTAATATCTCTCCACACTGTTAGAAGATAATTAAGATTTTTATACTAGAAAAATACCATACCCTTAATTATGAGTATGAACAATTACCAATCAATGTAACTCCGCCACCCTCTAGTAAGGACATTTTATTGCAGCAACTATTTCGCTTTAAAAATATTGAAGGCAGTGGAGAAGATGACTGTAGTATCCTCAACCATCACAGCTTTCAGGAGCAATTCCAAGTCGGGAACCAGGAATGTCATACACTATTCGGAAGTTGTGCTGCTGGTAACTCCCTAATATGGATATTACGGAAAGTGAGGGGTCATCCGGAGGTGGAGCGAAAGCCAAGCATTGCACCGACCCCTGCTCATCCGCAGGAAATAGTACATTAACCCGCTGCAGAGTCACGTTCACATTATTATCAAAATGCAACGTGATCTGAGGCACCTCCACATTCCCGGAAGGCATGTTAAAGCAAGTATCGAAGATCTCGTACGGAGCGGCCTGACACAGATTCGGGAGATGGCGGACGAAAGAGTCTCTCACAGAATTGTAAACTGGGGTCACCAGCCGAGTGATAAAGGTTCCCGAGTCTATAATTGTCCCTTGTCCACTGGACTGGTCTATCGACGGCACGGACACGCGATCTTCTCCAACCGAGACTCCGATTAACCCCACGTAATAGAACGAAGGGTTGGCATCGTTTGACAACAGGGACGTAAACTGCAAGCCAGGGGAGGAAAGGGCGGCTTTCCCAAGCGCAAGGCAGCCCGTCGATTCAGGAGACGGGAGGCAATAAGAGAAGGTTTGGTCGAACAGCTGGGCCGTCTGTGAAAGAAACGAGAGCGAATCCCTACCGAAACCGACCAAACCGGGCGTGGAGGTGAGAAGCCCTGTGCGATCTTTGGCGCAGCCGAAAATAAAGTCCGGCATGGACTGCGAGCCCACAGCCAGCGAGTCCGTTGACATCAGCTCCTTCACCTGGGATCCATCGCCGTAGGTCTGCGTAATGCTGCAGTTGTAATTCCCGCAGGTTGGAGTGCTGCCCAGTGCCTGGCACGTCTCCGAAGAGCAGTTTAGGAATTTGAAGGTGGGTGACTTGGAGGGGTTGAAGATGTTCCCTTCGCAATCGGTGCAGGCCGCGCAGGGAATCCAGGAGATGTCACTGCCTGTGTCGAGGGACATGTAGAAGCTCTGCTGGGGCGTGCCGAAACCCAGATTGATTAGGTAGTCTCCGCTCTTTGAATCCAAAGGGACGTCGGCGTCCTCTTGTGTAGTAAACTTGGTCTCTTTGAATCCAATGGGAAGTCGCGTTATTGCGCTGTAGCGCTGGGCGTCGCCCCTTATTGACTCCACCATCGTGGTCAGCCGCGTTAACTTGTCGTTGCGGAAAGGGGAGCACTTGGCATTGATGTGCATCAGAGGAAAGCTCGTGCTTGACTTCCTTGGCTGAGCAGCAGAGCAGTCTTTGCTGCCCTGCGCTACGCCACAGCTGAGGAGCAGAAAAAGTAAGAGATTAAGTGTTGTCATCTCTTACTAGAGAGCCAATCCAGAGATGGATGATAATTTGTGAAGAGGAAACGAATGAATGGATTGATATAAAGGAATGAGCAGCGTGTGGTGTGGGGAGTTGAAAGGTCTTTGATGGAGACGATGTTTTGTCTTAGATTTCCAGTCTTCACAAACTGCCATGTAAATTATTGTGGACTTGTTTTCAAGATTTGAGTCTTTGCGCCGGGTGTCTCGGTCTTGGACGCAACATAGAGTTTCCCGCGGAATGCGGAATAATATCTTTGCTAAATACGCTGGAACTTGGAAGCCACTCACGTTTCGCAATCAGCTGTCTCTTCTGTTCGCACTCGAAATTCTCTCACAGGCAAATGTTAATTTGTTATTTTTTGGTGTAAAATTATTTGTGCGATTTGACAAGCGTTATAGAGTGGTTTCTTTGTGGTTATAGCCTAACTGGTTTAATTAAGTTTAAGTTTTTAGTGGTATAGATAGTTTTGCAAGGGAATTGTTATAGTTAAACAATTAGAGTTTATTTGTTAAAAATGGGAGGATTATATAACATTGTTTAATAAAAAAATGTCAACAAGTATTTCTTTTATTTCTTCTATGCAATTTTTTTAATTATATGACAGAAATAATTATAATTTAATAATTAATGGAACCATTAACTTTTAAAAAAAAATACTTTAAAAAATTTAAACAATGGTTTCATAGGAATTGTAAATCTAATTTAGGTTTGCAAATTTCTATTAAATTATTGTGTTTACTTTGTGCTCTCCTTAATATAGAATCTTTGGCTTTTTACAAACAACTTCCTAAATTTTGTCTTCACTAATATTTAAGAACAAGTATGAAGAGTTTACTAAAAGAATATGCTTTTACTTAGTTGAACCCTTACTACATATTTTACAACTTTTGAGATAATAATGTGAAAAAGGCTTTATACATATTTATAAAAGCAAATAATATGAACAAGTCACTAAATAAAATTAGCTAAATAACTACATGGAACCACTCTATTAATGACTCTCATTTAATATAGTTGTAAAGAAGAAAAATATATACCTTGGCCTTTTAGTCTTGTTTGATACTCATGATTGGTCCTTTTATCATTCTACCATTTAATTTAATTTTTTTTGCACATGCAACTTTATCTCAACTTTAAATTTATCATCAACATCTCACATCTTTCAGTTTAGAAAAAAGGCTAGTCATTCTTCGTTAGGACTTATTCTTTCAAGAAAAGGTTATAGGTGTGGTCCTATCCAAGGGCTTGTCCTTATAATTAAAAATATCTTTTCCTATGTTTTTCAGCTTACCATTTCAATTTTTAGATCATTCCTTATTTTCTTTCACATCAAATATATTGACTTGTGCACCTGATGCTTCGTATTTAAAGAGAATCCCTAAGATATAAGTGATTATAAGAAGTCGTGATCAAAATTCACTTATCAAAAATTAACATCTAAAGATAAAAAATTGAATTGGAAAGCATTTGAAAAAAGTAATATATGCACTTATGCATCATCATTCATAAATACTACAAATGAATTTACATTTTTTTCTTGTATGTTTTTTATCATTATAAAACTAGAACAAGTTGGACTCATCATTAAAGAAGTTTCATACTTGCCCTTTCTTATAGAAAATCCCTAAGGTTCTTTCAACACCTCATTTCTCTCAAACATAAGTACAATTTGAGACCAAAAAAACTAAAGGAAATTTTATCAATGGACATGATTGCATGGAGAAAAATCTCCAAGTCAGCTAAGCTATAGGCACAACCTAGTCTAAAACAAGTCTAGATCCATTATTTTGATTTTTTCGTAGTCTAACAATATTAATTCTAACTCCAAAACTCTAGGTTTAGTCTTTAAGAAAAAAAACAATAGTATCATATCATTGACATTCATAAATAGACATAGACATAGTGTTAAGCCCCTTGCAATTACTTTGATTTTTGTTTAATATTTATTATCTCAACTCATATTAATTTAGACTTATTAATTGATTTATCATTAAAATCAATCTTAAGTTTAGCATAGGTGCAAATTTGAGTATTTATCCTATATTTTGATAAACTTGTGATTTCATCACATCTAGGGTTTTATCCTAGGCATCCCTCTTCTAAAATTTTGAGTTACGAATCTAATTACATTAATTTTTATATCATTTTTAAATTTGATTTTTTATTTGGGGATCTATTTTACATGTGACCATGTTATTATTCTTACAAAGACTAGTGACTCTTGATATGATGGAGATTCCATAGTAGCCCATCATGTAGGTGTTGGAGTGACTCAAAGTACACCTAAATTTGTGGCATCTACTTGTGTTCCTCACTATGTTTTTTTAGGTTTGATGATAATGATTGTCCACATGAGAAGGTAATGGTTGCCATGTTCATTTACAAAAAGAAATACCCCATTTAATCATTTATAGTTATAGATTATTTCTTGTAATATTAGATGAAAATGTATACCTTAAGGATAAATCAAATATGGCATTGCATAATTCATCAAGATATATATAGAATATTTCAAAACCATTTATTCTCAAAATATTATTTCTATGAGTCATTATAATGATCTATACATGGCCTACAAGGGTATACTTGGCTTATCTTATATGATATTCAATTATCCTCTATCATGCATTCCATTTTTCTCTTTATATAGTCTTTTTACCCTAATATTAATTTTTTGGAATTAAGATAATATATAGGATGGGTTATCATATGCCTGGATGGGGTTGATCTTTCTTATTCATTGGAAACTATCCTACCACATGGTTTGCCACATTACAAGTATAAATTGTTCATCAATCCTTAAAGAAGGTATATTTTCTTCTCAATATTTATGACACTCCAACATGAATGTTTGCTCTATGCACCCACTTCCCCACTATCAATCATTTAAGTCAACATCCCCAAATTAAATATGTTATTTTTCCATATCAAATTAAAATCATGTATAAGATTTCTAATAACCTGCCACAACATGTTTTAGATAAGGTCCCAATAAATTAAGATCCCCAAATGCACTTTTAAGTAACAATATTCTTGATTTATGCATGGGAAACAAGCTTAGATTTCTAGTTCTACCATGGTCCCATATGTGTAGAACTCCATCATCCTATAATTTTACTACATTGAGGAGTCTTCAAATATTAAATTATCGTTAAATTTGTTATTGTGTAGCTTGAAGTCTCAGCAACACTGTTGATCACTAATCTAAGATAGTTTTATTGTGGCTCTAAATATCATCTTTTTACCTCTATATTTGTACTCTATAAGTTTGTCACTTTCCATCTATGTAAATTCATTATTATTTCCTCAATATTGTAGCATACCCCAATATGCAACTAGAAAAAATTCTCTTTTAAAAACAATTACAAACATATCTAATAACTATAAATGTAGACATACACAAGTAATTATAAAATGAATTTCATTAATAAATTAATATCACAAGTACATTAAATAGTATATCACTCAATAATCCATCAAGTCAACAGCTACAACCCTTGATATCGATTATAAAAATTAAAATTAGGCCAATGAGCTAATCTATCACATTTAAAATATTGTTCTTACTCAAAGGTACAATGTACACATGCACTATTTAACTTAAATCCACAAGCTACTCACTACAAGATCAAATTGCTTATTTGGGGAAGGTAATTGAACTTATACATTGAAGGAATCCCTTTCCTCCCAATCCATCAATTTGGCATGAAGTACTCAAATAAATAATCCAAAAGTATGAAATGGAGATAAGTCTAATGATTAAATTTCCATTTTATTTCCATTTTATTTCACATAGACATATGTATAATCAAATCTATAGTCTATATAACCTAACCAAGATGATCCAATTTCCCAACATCAATAACACCCCAATAAAATAATATTAAATCAACCAATACTCTATAATATATTACAACACATCAATACAAGTAACCCAAATGAATATAGACACCAAACATATAATACAAGATATATACATAACAAGACAATGACACATGAATAATTCAATATCACATAATGATATACCCAAAGTTTTCCCAACAATGCTAAATCCATTTCTTAACCTTGTAGTGTGGCTACATACTAACTACCTCACAAAAGAGAGAATACAATATATACCAACCATAGAGCATTCTAGCTCAATAGGTAGAATACAATGCATACAAATAAATTAGGTCAAAATACTTTAAAATGGAGAATATTCTTGATCTAGTGTGTTCAAGGAAAGGAATAATACATATAGAGCCTATAGACCTTCTACCAACAAGAGAACTAAATTCAATGTGGTATAATTTATACAATAGGAAGATAAATCTTAAATTCTTAAGCTAGCCTATCTCTAGGGGATAATGACCTCTTAAGTGTACATAAAGTAGAAAAGATGATACCATAATATATATATCCATGGCAAGGATATCTAAATTCTCATACTCTCAACCTAATCCAAATACTTTAATGTCAATCAAGATATTTAATTTTTCATTAATAAGAACATAATTATACATTGTGGAAGCTTGAGATTGGTTCTCATCATTTTCTTATATTCATTAGTCACCTTGTAACTATGCATATCACATGTTGCTAAGGATTCAACATATCACCAAGATAATTTGGGGAGTGTATGAACTTATCAAGACATTAGATCCAAATGATATAGTCAAAGAATGCATCATACAACAAAATGTACTATCTTAGATTACTCATAACTAGCAAAAACATAATCTACAACACTTACAAAACTTATTCCTAAAACAAAATATTTAGGAACTCAAAGAGAAAGGCCATCCAAATCCCTCACACCCAAGAGGGTAGCTTGGTCCATAGCCTAATCAATGGTCTAGTCCTTCTAGATTTCCTACCTAGTGGCTTGGGTTCTCTAGGATGGCCTACCTAGTGGCTTAGTCCTCCTAGAATGGCCTACTTTTGGAAAAATATTTTACAAATTGATTTCTTATGTTTTTCTCACAATTGGTCTAAAACATATTATATTCTTAAACAAAAAAAAAGAACAAAGAACTTGTAGCAACAAAACAAATTTCTCCGGCATAAGGTGCATATCTCTATCCCCTTCTTCTTGCTCTGTTCTCTGAGAAACAACTTTTCTGATCATAGAAGAAGCCCTAAAAGATACCCGATTCTTCACACGGGTCTTTTAAGACTTATTTTTGAGCACTTTCAGAATATGCCCACCCTTCCTAACCCTTTGGCCCCGCTGGAGCTTGATGAAGATGATACTGAGCCTAGCTTGTCTGAAACCAAAGCTTCTCCCGACCGTGTCCAGAGCCCTTCGCCTCCTTTGCCCCCTCCTTCTGCTTCTGGCCGCTCCCCTCAACCTTCTGGAGCTTGCTTTGTTTCGGCCTCTGGCCACACTAACCCTAATGCCAATATGGCTCGCTCTTGCTCCCCGGTTAATAAGCTTGTTTCCTACCTTGATGACTCCCCTATTGTTTCTGCTAAGACTGCTGGGGCCAGCCTTGAGGAACTTCACGCCCCCCAGAATATTCATCAGGAAAACTTGAGTCCCCCGAGAGGTGCGGAGTCGGTGTTCTTTGGGGTCAATCCTGAAAGTGACCCCCCTTTTGACTTTGTTGGTAATGCCAAAAGCTACTCCCAGGACCAGCTCAATTCTGCCAAATGGGTTTTTCATGAGATAAGTGAGCTGAAAACAAAAAAATTGTCTCTTCATAGCAAACTGGGGGAAATTGAAGTTAAAGTCACTGGGCTTATTCAGCTTGAAGCGGAGAAGCACAACAATATGAAGAATATTCCTCAAAAGGACAGCACTATCGAAAATGAACTTGAAAAAATCAAAGGAACCTTGAAAAAGATCGCCGAGCAAAATTGCAGAATTGCTAGACATAACTCTATTATCATCAAGGCTATGTCTGAAAGACTGGAGAAAACCCAGAAGAGAGCTCTGATTGTCGACCTTGATCAGGAGAAAGACCAGGACGAGGAAGCTGGGATATCCAAACATACCAGATCTAGCACGAAAAGGAAAGTCCAGACTACCCCTAGTATGGCTCAGATCTTTATGGAGGGGGCTCAGGAAATGGCAGACTTGGAGGAGGTTGTGGATGAGCTCCTGAACTCTATGAACTAGTGGTGGTCGGGCCCTGCTTCTTCTGTTTGCTGGCTGTTTGCTAGCTTCTTTGAGGTTTTTTGTTGCTGCCTGCTGATGCTGGTTTTATTTTCTTTGGCATTTTTTTTGTTTTTTGGACTGTTTAAGTCTTCTCTTGTTTGATTGCTTTGTGAGGTTTCCGGATCCGCAATAAGGCTCCCGTTTATCCCCTTTTATCAAAACAAAAAAAATTCTCCTATACCAAGTGTAAGCATGAAATTTAAACACAAAATAAAGATTTCAACAAATTTAATATACACTTCAAATTGGATCTACACTTACCTCTAATAAAGAAAAAAGATTAATTTCATAAATAGAATGAATTGACAACATGATTCAAATTAAAATGCAATACCTTTTGATGACAAATGAATATGCTCTCACCAATGATCAAATGTTTGTTGCATTGTGTGATACCATCTACTTGCTCCAATTCAAGGTGAGGAAATGGTGGATCTGATCTTAATTTATATATTTTTATGAGATGGATGAATGGAAAGGATTTGATCTTGGATTGTCATTTTCCTCCAATTGATTGTGGAATGGATGTGGAGAGGCAGTGGCTATTACCCATTTTCATTGAAATAGTTAGCTAGTTATCTCATTTAATTGATGAGTTAATTAATTTGATTGAATTGTTTAATTATTTTGATTAATGAGTTAACTAATTATTTTTTCATTGGTAATGATTGAAATCTATTTGAAAATTATTTTTAGTATTGGTTTCCATTTCAAATATTATCAAAACAATATTCTTGATATAATTGTTTCTTTATGAGAACACACTCAAGTTTATTGGTTTAAATGTTTATTTCCATTGAACTTTTTTCCTAATGATGTTAGGTTGGAATCAAAGAAATAACTCCATAGAGGTGGATATTGGAGAGGTAGGAATAACCAATCCAATTTTGAGAATAATGAATTTATTGGATGTAATGATTGAATTCAAAGAAGCAATGACAGGCTTTGAGGTAGCAAGTCTTTTCATGGTTTAGATAACAGGAGTTATTGCAAGAACACTATAATATCTATTCAGATAGATGCTCATAACCCTCAACTATAGAATTTTCTTGGCGTTCCTATACAAAAGATTTAATCAACCCATTATTGAACAACCAGACATATTAAGCAGACATTGGTACACTTAATATATTTTATTAAAATAATAATGAGAAAACCATACCCTTAATTATGAGCATGACCAAT
>VDFB02379711.1:159980176-160008831 GCA_007258455.2 Sequoia sempervirens
TCACCAAAATTTGATTCAGATGTTTGCAGAGAGACTGGTTCATCCCTAGGAAAATACGTCCTTGATAGGGCTTTTCAAAACACATTTTTTAGTCCGTTGATGTTGGTTTCCAGTTGCAAACTTCTTGGAATGATGGAAATAAATTCTACAACTTAGTTTACATGCCTTAGAAATAATGATGACAACAAATGAAATTGTGCAAATTTTATCTTCAATATCTCTTCAATCCTTCTTCAACTTGCAATCTACACATACAAAAAGAGGTAAAATGTTTGTTTTGTTTTTATGGGGGTTTTCCTTGTTCAAAACCTAATTTGGTAATTAAAGCTTGATAAAAAGATAATAAAAGGGAAGGAAATGATGAATGAACACTTGTTATATAACTCACCATGCTTCAATGGCTTCCTTAAAGGATTAAACTCATACACATCTCTTCAAAAGAATTGGATCTTGCTTGCTTGATTTGCTTGAATGCTTGAATGCTTGAATATATGAAGATCTACAATGCATGTTATCCTCAACAAGATGACATGAATACACATAAACATGGACATGATGTTAGGATCTTGATTGTTGCTACAAATGATTGATAATGTTACTCTTTAATACTCTTGACAATAATATTTTCTCTTCAATTTCTCTTGTATACACCTAAAATTGGTTTGGAGAATTAATTAATTAAATACAATTTATTTAATTAATAAACCATTTTAATTTGTCTACTTATAAATAAATTATAAATTTATTTATATAGTTCATTTTCTAATTCTTCTATCTTAAATCATATTCTTCTACTCTTAATTAAATAAAAAAAATTAAATAGTTTGTTTTATTTAATTATCTTCCTCTTATTAAATTTAAATTCTAAATTTGAATTTAGTCACATGTCTACAACTTTTTCTACCTTCCACCTCATCATATGTCTCAACAAATTGAATATTTCAAATATTTAATTTGGGCTTTATCCTCAACAAATCTTAAAAAAGATTTGGACACTTGGTTTTCATATCTCATTTATTCTACCTCACACTTGGAAAATTGTTTTCCTAAAGGGAACACTCTCCTTTATTCTCTCTAACTTCTTCATCCTCCACCGTTCATCTCTCCAGATCAAATTTGGATAGTTGGTTTCTACCACCTCAGTTTATGCTTTTGAAAATCTATAAATATAGCCTCATTCTACAACAAAAGGATCCCAATCTTGAGAAATTATACTATACAAAAATTTCATTAGAGAACTTGTGAGCGTTTAGCATTTAACATATAGAATCAATTAGCATAATCATGGATTTTGCATTAGCTACATTTTTATTATAGTAGCTTTATCACATCATTTCATACAGCAACATCATAGTAGCATCATAACATCATTATCATACCCATCATTTAGTTTATCAATAAAGCATGTAGGAATATATTTCTTACATTTCCAACATCTTTTTTTTTAGGTTGTCATTCTAAAAGTCATAGTGCACAAACAATTTGAGAGCCATTATGATTTAATGAATCCTTGGAGATAGAGAAAAATGGGACAACTTTAGAGAGTTAGTTTGTTTCAATTCGATTAGATTGTTATATGAATTCTATAATATAATGTTTCATTGATTGTGTTGTATTGTTTCTACACTCACATATTTCATACACACATAAATTACCCACCGTGGGTCCCGAACCCATTTTTATTAACATTTTCTGGAAATTTTATTTACAAATTTGGTTGTGAATTTCTATGTAGCACACCTGTGGCTTCTTTTAGTGCATTTGAAACATCTTTCAGTGCATCCTAGTCCTACTTCAATTCACCCAACTCATCTTTCAGCTCATCAAGATCATATTTTAGTGCATTCAATAGTTCTTATCTAGTTTAATTAGAAGGTTAATGAACACCATGTATGTTGCACTTGTAAAGTGATAGACCTATGCTCTCCCCTTCATTAGGTGGCCAGAATGCCAAAATCACTCTTTTATTTTCTTGCATTGACACCTTTAGAAGGCATGTTGTAGTGGGAAAAAATACTCACCTTATGAGAACAACCTTAGTGGGAACAACTAAAGCCAAGTTTTTCAAACCACTATAATCAAAAGTGAATTTGAGGAAACTCACAATTCAATGATAGTGTGCAAGAAAACCATCCCCATAGCCATTTTTCTAAAGGTTGGGAGGTATCTTGAAGGATTTTATCATTTTTCATGCTAAATGGAAACCCTTACTAAGAACCTTAAGTTTAGAATCCAGCTGAGTCAATCTCTAAACATTTTTAATATTCACAGTGCAAGAGGAGGGAAGAATCTACCCCAAAGATACTCACCATATAGGGTGATCCCATAATAGTGGTTTACAATTTTTGGCCAAACTGGACACTGAAATTATTATTTTTAACTAAATCTTCACATTCGTGCACCTATAGCGGCTAAACTGTGAGGAATTTGAAGATGGTGCAAACTAGAGTCTCATCAAATTTTGTCTGTAGATTCTAAAAATATTTTTTTTTCTAAATTTTTGGAATCAAATTTCACCTCTTTTCCATCTCCCATGAAAATTGATTTTTTTTTTAGAAACAACTTATTTTAAAGTATGACTTTTACCATTATAGCATAACTTTTTTCCATGAAGGATAAAATTCTAATTCTTTCAGGTGATTTGCAACTTCATTGCCATTAACCACTTGGTTAAGATAGTTTTTTATTGAATATTTTTTCCTTAATCAAGTTTCAAAGTTAAATGAATTACAATTTAGACAGTAGCGACCATTATAACACATAACTTTTTGTATTGTCAAATTTTATTTTATTTTTATTGGATCAAGGACTTCAATAAGCTGGTGCACTCATATTTTAATTTTTTTTGATAATCTTCTATTTTCTACCATATGAAGAACAAAGAAAATTCATTTAGATGAAAAACCTATATTTAATAAAACTTAAAAACAAATACATATAAAGGAAACCAAAACATATTAAAATTATATTCATTGGATAGCTTATTCTGAGGAATACCATAATCATTTGAAATAAATTTTAAATGAATTCATTTGATCCCCCAAAAGCTAAATCAAAAGTGATTTTTTATCAGCATTTTGATAGGTGTAAAGGAGAGGCATTTATAGGTATGGTTTAAAACTAGCGAGGCTCTATCCAAGGGGGTTTGATCTAAGGTGATTTGATCAAACCCTCTTCAATTGGAATCCTTAAAATGGAACTTTTAAGGCTTAAATCATTATATTTTCTAAAATATGTGATTTCAGCTAAAGTCGTTCCTCTAGGAATTATGTAAACCATATTATGTGACACCCTATAGCTACAGGGATTGTGTGCAAAATTGGGATTAGAGCTTTGATTAAGAAAGGGAAAAACATGGGTGCCCTCTAGGAGATGATACAGTTGTGTGAGCTGACGTAGTTCTAAGATGTGGGTTGTGATATTATAAATGACCCTTGACATTAGAAAAGTGACTGATCTATTTGCAATTTTTTAATACCTGTGGAAATCAAAGGAATTAGATCAGATTCTTGAACATTGACTTAATGTTTAGTTCCTAGGTTTGAAACAATTATTTTACATGTTGTTGTGTTTGAAATCATTATTCAAGAGATCGTCCATTTAAGAGCACTTAATTTACTTAATTCAAAAGACAAGGAAACTGGACAAAATTCATTGTTCAAAAGATTATCCCATGAGAACATTTAAATTCACTGATTTAGGACAAAATAACCAGGAAGACTTCCAAAAAATAGTGAGCATTTCTAGATTAGCACATACATTCCCTATTTCAGCGCATTCATAGCATTTCCTAGCACATCTAGGGCATTTTCTAGCGCATACATAGCATTTTATAGTGCATCTAGGTCCTTTTTTGGTGCATTTGTCCCATCTTCCAATGCATTTGCAAATCTGTTTAGTGCATTTACCTGATAATCCACAGATAACTTGAAATCATATTTAGGGGAAGTCTAGTGCATTGTTGGCTTGTTTCAGCACATTTGGTTAATCTTTTAGCACATTTAGGGCACTTTCTAGCGCATTTGACCCATCTTCCAGCACATACACAACATATTTTAGCACATTTGTATCATCTTCTAGCACATTAGTTTCCTATTTTGGCACATCTAGGGGATAGTCTAGCGCATCTAGGCCATCTTTTAGTACATTCATTCCATCTTCTAGTGCATTTGAACCATTTTCTAGCGCATCTAGTTAATTCAAAATAGAGAGCTATTTTCACCATCTATCTAATAGTTTGAACCACATTCAAGGATCCTTGTCAGAGCATAATCATTCCTCATTTAGAACACCAGTTTAAACTTGAAGAAACTAGTATTTGCAAGTGAAATTATTCAACTAAACTAAGATCTACCACCTTAAAGTGCATAATCATCCATCACATCTTTGATTATTAAGCTAAGTTTCATCATCAGGATTTTTCATCCTTCATCATGAAACAACGTTGTATATAATAATATTTAACTTAGTCTCATCAATAGGATCCATCATCCTATTTGTCTTAGTTATTATAATTGGCACTTCTCAAACAAAGATCAAAGTCTAGTAAAACTTTAACACTTGTATGAATGTTTTAACAAGATCACAAAAACAAAAACTCAAATAAAAGGAAATTGAAACTCAAACTACCATGGTTGAAGGTGAAGAAAATCCTTTCCATTAATTCCACCAACCTAAAAATGATAAAATCACTAAGGAATATATTCAACATTCTCAATAAGATCCTAAGTTCCACAAATTCATGGAGAAAGTGCTTGAAAAAGATGGAGAAAAATACTTTCTAATGCTAGCTAATCAAGGTGTCAAACTGCCTAATGAATTTGATGTTAATCAACTGAAAGGAGCTCCTAAAAGAATAGAAATTGGTCCATCAAACATAGATCCAATAGTGGCATTAACTAATCAAAAGAAAAATCAGCAACAACTTATTGACATGTAAAGAGGAACCGGGTATGTGCAGGATCATGATGGGCCAAAAAGTGGCAATATGATGGGTATTTGTAGGGTATGTGGCTAACGACTTCTTTTTAACCCAAAATTAATGAAATGAAAAGGGTTTTTAAAGGATATTCTCAGATTTCCACCAATATAAATTATGCTTTACTTTGAATTTAATAAATAATTAAATTATTCATTTTCTATTTGAATTACGACTAAAATCCTGATTGATAGGCTAATTGAAAAACATCTATAGCTTTCAAATAGTATCACATTTTTGTAATCAAAAACACGCATCACATTCTATGCTCCTTATACTATATGATTAAAAAAAGAAAAATTGAATTTCATGAAGTTTTGACCAAGTTAAGGTGGTCAAATATATGAGTTTTTCTATATTTTTTAAAATTTGTAATAAAAAATTCATAATTAATTATTTACTTGGAAAAAAATTACAATAAAATATGCATAAAATCCGGACATGAGTCCTCTACTTATGTCTAAAATCTTATAAAAATATATTATCATTTTATTGTGGTTAGGGTAGTCAGACAAACACCTACTTCTTATGTTTTCCCTAAAATTTAAGTACTACTGCATTGAAATTTCAAATTTTCACCAAATAGATTTTTTTTTTTAAATAAACCTAGTAGTTTAGAAACTACATTCAATTTTATATAGATTCTATTCTTACATATTTTTGAAATAATATTGATAAATTATTTAAATTTTTACGTCAAGTTGCCTAACTCTGATTTTTTTGAATTTTTTACCACTTAAGGGCTTGTTTTTTCCATGTTGATCCTGCACATACCCAACCACCAAAAGATATTTGTTGCAATACATCTTCCCATATCCTTTTGACCAAACTGTGAACATGATACCTTTGCCAAACATTGTGAATTTCCAAAATATGATAAATATAATAGTAAAATTGACCCTATAGATCATGTAAGGGAATTTTGCACCATGAGCTTGGAGTTTGCGCATGAAGAGACTTATTTGATGAGATTGTGTCCATGAAGCTTAGGTGGCCAATGCATGGAATGGTTCTCAAAACTTCCACCAGGTATTAGGTCCTTTGAAGAGTCGGTCAATAAGTTTATCACTCAATATTCCTATAACATCCAACATGAGATAACCATGAAAGACCTTTGTAACACAACAGAAAAAGGGTGAATCATTTCTCATATTTTTATAAAGATGGAGAATATTTTTTGCAAGATATGCTCATCCCATACCTGAAAAAGAAAAGATGGAAATCTTCATTGATAATCTAAACAATGAGATGAGCTATAGACTCGAATTGCAAAGCATGCCCAGCTTTGAGAAAATGATTGAAAATGGACTCAAAATCAAAGAAGCCTTGGTTAAGAGAGGAGTCATGAAAATCTATGATGAAGGAAACAACTCAACAAACTCCTCCAATAAATATAACAGCAATGACAAACCAAAATTCTGGCAAAGAATCAAAAATGTTGGTAACAATGATGGTATAGCTAAAAAACAAAATGCAAAACTAGTCTTTAACTTGGCAGTTGTTGCCTCTAAAAACAACAGAAAAACCAATCAAAACACCAATCAAAATAGAAATCAAAACAATACTGAATCTAAACCACCACAATATAAAACACCATCAAATCATAGAATATTCACACCTTTGGGATAGTCACTCGAATCAGCATTGAAAGAGCTCCTTGCAGCCAAACTTATAACATTACCAAAGGCACGAGATTGGGAACCAAGAGTTAAACAATCTTGGTGGAATGATGCATTCTATTTTGATTTTCATCAAAAAATAGGACACAAAACAAATGATTGTATGCAACGGAAACATTTGGTACAAGATTTAATTGATAGAAAAGAAATATTGGTAGAAGGACCTCAAACGAATAATGATCATGGAGCATTTAAGAACCCTTTACCAAACTACGAAAAAGGAGAATCTTATTCTACCAATAGCAAAGGTAAAATATGAACTATGTTTATGACACCACTATTCTTCATATTTCTGCAGTTGAAGATAAGAACAATGACATTGAAATTAATGACAAACAAGACATTATTGCAGCTGATAATCAAAACAAAGACATTGTTACAACTGGAAAATGACTCAACGACATCAATATCAACATCAAGGGTATGTGTAGGATCATGATGGGCCAAAAAGGGGCGATATGATGGGTATGTGTAGGGTATGTGACTAATGACTTTTTTTTACCCAAAATTGATGAAATGAAAAGGGTTTTTAAAGGATATTCTCAACTTTCCACCAATATAAATTATGCTTTACTTTAAATTTTGTAAATAATTATTATTTGTTTTCCATTTGAATTATGACTAAAGTCCTCATTGATAGACTAATTGAAAAATATCTATAGCTTTCAAATGGTATCACATTTTTTGAATCTGAAACATGTGTCACATTTTATGCTTCACATACTATAGGATTAAAAAAACTAAAATTGAATTTCATGAAGTTTTGGCCAAGTTAAGGTGGTCAGTCATACGAGTTTTTAAATTTTTTAAAAGTTGTAAAAATATCTAAAATATTATAAAAAAATATTATCATTTTATTGTGGTTAGGGTGGTTAGAAAGACGCCTACTTCTTATTTTTTCCCTGAAATTTAAGTACTACTGCATTGAAATTTCAAATTTTCATTAAATAATTTTTTTTTTAAAATAAACCTAGTAGTTTAGAAACTACATTTAATTTTCTATAGATTCTATTCTTACATATTTTTGAAATAATATAGATAACTTATTCAAATTTTTATGTCAAGTTTCCTAACTCTAATTTTTCAAAAAAATTCACCACTTAAGGGCCTATTTTTTCCATGATGATCTTGCACATACCCTCAAATCAAATCAAATTAATGACATCATACCAATAAGTCTAACCACAAACATTGTTGCAACTAATAATAAAATCAATGTCATTAAAATCAGAGAAAAACAAGACAATTTACCAGTCAATGCAACTACAAGACGGCAATCCAAGTTGATATTGAAAGGAGTTGCATCTAAAAAACTCATTCCCTCTTCAACATCTAAAACATTTTCTACCCCTTCACATCAATACAACATAGTTGATCAATTGTAGAAAATCCCAACTCAGATATCCATATTGGAACTCCTTAAAATTTCACCAACTCACAAAGAAATTCTAGAACAATCTCTAGTGGCCACCATAGTACCAAATAATTTGGAAGTTTGTCAATTCCAAGCTATGGTGGGACACTTGACTGCACCTCATTTCCTATCATTTTCTAAAATCATGATGCATCATTCACCCATCCACACAATGTTCCCCTCCACATTGAGGTTTTAATTCACAAACATTGAGTCAAATGTGTTCTAATAGATGGAGGATTTTTTCTAAATATTTTCACTTTAAAACTTATCTGTGCACAAGGATATTCAGAAAATGCAATTGGTGCTAGAAGAAAGATCACTATAAAAGCCTATGATGATGAAGAGAGATCCTCCCAAGGATTGATAGTGTTACCAATTCAAGTGGGGCCAATTGTAAAAGATATAATCTTCCAAGTGTTAGACAAGGAGTTGACATACAATAGACTCTTGGGATGTCCTTGGATCCACAAAATGTAATTAGTTTCATCAACATATAACCAATGCTTGAAATTTCCTTATAAAGGGAAAGAAAATCACCATTTCGGCTAATTCCAACAATCCTCAGTACTGCAACATGCTCAAAATAGTCCAAGATACTTTTGTGCCACATAACAGGGAAGATCACACTCCTATTTCATCAAACAACAAAAGACAACTAAATTCCTTGTCAAAATGGATTTAGAAAAAGGTTCAATCAAAAGATAAGGGTATCAATGGTTCTACTCCATCAAGTAACAAAAGTCAATTATTTTTTTTGTCAAATCAACTTGAGGAAAAGGTTTAGTCAAAAGATAAAGGCATTGGTGATTCTCCTTCCTCCAGTAATGAAAGTCAACTAAATGCTTTATCAAAACTATTTGAGAAAAAATTTCAACCAAAAGACAAAGGCATGGGCAAATATTCTTTTGAGCAATCCTTATGTATATCACAATTGTTGCCTTCTCCAAAATCATATGGGTAGCCATCAACATCGATACAACAATCCTCATAAACTATTACACTCTTTGATCATAAGTTTGTAAAAGTAGGCACCCTAGTGGATGAATCTGAAGACAAGGACATTTTAAATTTGATGTACAAAGATGAAGAAGCCTCACAAGCATCAACTTCTAACATACTAACAGAGCCATATGGTAAAGGTTTTACAATCCTAGAGAAGATGGGATATGAAGGAAAAGGTCCTATCGCTAAAAGAAAAGAATTATCGTGGAACCCATATAGTGTATCATAACTAATGCAAAGGACAAGACAGGGCTAGGATATAGAGAAGAGTCAAAATAAGAAACCAAGTAGCAGATTTGTGAGCGAATCCTCCAATTGCGAGATAGTTCTGAAACAGACTCCAATGAATATGAATGGGACTCGCTATTTGAAGAATCTTGTCAAGACAAAGAAGTTGATGTAATATAGAGGTATGCACCCACATGTATGGAGGGACAAAGTTTAGGGTCTAGACCACTTGAATTTGGATCACTACATATGGATGATTCTAGTGAAGATGATCAGACATCGAGTGAGATAGATCATTCAAAAGAGAGTAACATCATAGACCTTGACATTGCTATCAAAAACTTTGAAAAAATTCCATCATGACACTTACTGCCTTTGACTTAAACTAATTTGATGATTCTTTACCATTGGTACACCCTGAAATAATTGACTGGGACCAAACCGAGCTACTGGACATACCTATCTTTCAAAATGATGATTCCATTGTAAACTTCCTTTGTTTTGACAATCTCAAAACAAGTTCCACCAGTGAATCTCATAACAAAGCTTTAGACAAGGGGAGTTCCAAATCTCTCAGCTGCAAAATGAATATCAAAAATTGATTTAATGGTAAAAACCATCTAATGGTAGTATTAGATCAAGAAAAAGTAAAAATAAAGAATGTATCCAATGGTGAAAACCTCTTTGAGGCACCAAAGGATGGGAGATTTGACACTCTTCCTGAGCACTATCATGAGAAATATTTAATACTGGTTGAGCCCACACAATCCATCAACATTGGTATAGCTGAAATAGTGAAGAACCTACATTTAGCAGCATCCATGACAGAGGAAGAGAAACCAAGCTTCACCAAATTCTTTGAAGAGAGAAAAATAAACTTTGTTTGGTCCTACACTAACATGCTAGGTATAGATCTAGAACTTATAATGCATCATTTATCACTACCACTTGGTGTGAAGCTAGTGAAGCAAAAATTGAGAAAAATGCATCCACACATTGCACTACTGGTGAAAGCGGAATTGAAGAAATTATCAAATGTAGGATTTATCTAACCCATTGATTATGCTAAATGGATCTCAAACATTGTACCAATTTCTAAGCCAAATAATAGCATCAAGATATGCATGGATTTAACAGGTCTTTTCTAAAAAATGGCTTTCCTTTTCCTAACATTAACATCATCATGGACTTAACAACAGATCATGCAATTGATGTTATCACTCATGGACATATTTTTAGGCTATAATCAGATAAAATTTTCACCAGAGGACCAGAGAAAAATAACTTTCACGTGCCTATGGGGTACATTCTGCTAGAATATTATGCCTTTTGGGTTAAAGAATGCAGGAGCCACTTATCAGTGTGCGATGACTACAATCTTTCATGACATGATGCACACATTCATGGAAGACTATGTAGATGACTTGCTAACAAAATAATTCACTAGGGAAGGACATCTAGAAATATTATATAAAATCTTTACCAGGTTGGAGAAGTTCAATGTATGCTTAAACCCAAAGACGTGTGTATCTGGAGTGACATCAGATAAGCTCTTAAGATACATAGTCTCGGTTAAGGGCATCAAAGTTGATCTAGTGAAAGTCAAATCCATCATGGAAATGCCTCCTCCTAAGAATATTAACCAACTAATATCTTTGCAAGGAAGATTCCAATCTATTAGAAGGTTCATTGCACAACTGGCCGAAAAAAGTCATCCTTTCACTCACTTGCTACACAAGAATATTTTCTTCAAATAGGATGAAAAATGTGAAGTTGCTTTTAATCAACTAAAACAATATCCGATGGGTCCACCTATCCTAGTACCACCAATAGAAGGACAACCACTGGTACTATACATTGCAACTATTGAGGTATCTTTAGGAGCTTTGTTGGCATAATAAGATTCAATAAGAAAAGAAAGGGTGATCTATTACATCAATAGAACATTAAACAACTATGAGATTAACTACACATTCATTAAAAAAGAATGTTTAGTAGTAGTGTTTGCTATGCAAAAATTGCGACACTACATGTTAACACATACCATCAAACTGATAGCCAAGATAGATCCATTGAAGTATCTACTCAACAAAGCTAATTTAATAGGAAGACTAGCAAAATGAGTAATGATATTGAGTGAATTTGACATCTAGTCATATGTAGACAGAAAAGAAATCAAGGGCCAAGTGATAACCAACCAGCTAGCTAAAGCACCATTACAAGATGATCATCCCATGCACATTGAGTTTCCAGATGCAGATGTCCTCATAGTGTCAACACAATAGTGGCTGTTATACTTTGATAGATCTTACACGCAACATGGGTCAGGTGTTGGAATTCTATTTGTCACTCCTCAGGGACACACCATTCCAAAATCGTATAGGTTGATGTTTCCTTGCACTAACAACATAGTTGAGTATGAAGCATTAATCATTGGTATCAAGATAGCTATAGAATGGAAAAGCACAGTTGCAAGTCTTTGGAGATTCTCAACTAGTCATAAATTAGGTTAATGATGATTACTGAACACAAGATGACAATTTGATGCCATACAAAAGAATGGTGGATGACTTCAATAAATACTTTTTTGAAATCAAATTTGAAAAAATTCCTAGAGTGGACAACAAAGTTGCAGATGCCATGGAAAGCATTGCCGATCTTCTACAAATACCAAAAAAATGAGCTCGTTATGAATTCATGGTGGAACAATTATTTAATCCCACCTATGATAACCCTGAATCCCAAGGCGTGTATCATCTTGTTGAGGCTGAGGCTTCTATCTATGGGGAGATCTACACCTATCTAAAAGACAACACCCTACCAACAAATCTATCTTGAAACTAGAAATGCAATTTCATTCACCAAACTACACGACATACCCTGATAGCCGACACACTTTATCGACAAGGTCTTCATGGTACTCTCCTTCAATCTTTGGAATGTAACAAATCTGAAATGGCCTTACATGAAGTTCATGAAGGTATCTATGGAACTCATTCAAGTGGACTAACTCTTGCTAAGAAACTCCTACGCTTGGGGTATTACTGGTTGAACATGGAGTCTTTTCAATTTGTTAAGAAATATAAAAAGTGTCAAGTCCATGGAAACCTCATACATGCACGAGCACAAGAGCTACAACCATTTGCATCAACATGGCCTTTCTATCAATGGGGACTTGACCTTGTAGGTAATATTCATCTGTCATCCTCCAATGAATTACTCTCCTTCAATCTCTGGAATGTAACAAATCTGAAATGGCCTTACATGAAGTTCATGAAGGTATCTATGGAACTCATTCAAGTGGACCAACTCTTGCTAAGAAACTCCTACGCTTGGGGTATTACTGGTTGAACATGGAGTCTTGTCAATTTGTTAAGAAATGTAAAAAGTGTCAAGTCCATGGAAACCTCATACATGCACGACCGCAAGAGCTACAACCATTCGCATCAACATGGCCTTTCTATCAATGGGGACTTGACCTTGTAGGTAATATTCATCCATCATCCTCCAATGGACACAAATTCATCATTACAGCCACAAAGTATTTTACAAAGTGGATTGAATTTGTTCTCTTAACCACAATCACTGGAAAATAAATTGCATCCTTCATCCTAAATTGCATTATCTGTTGGTATGGTATTCCTTAGTCCATTGTCACTGACAATGGTAGATCCTTCAAAAATTTTGTGAAAGGTTTCATATCTAGCATCAATTTTCCAAACCTTACTATCCTCAAGGAAATGGCCAAGCAGAGGCCTCAAACAAAACCATTTTGAAAATATTAAAGAAAATGGTCAACAATGTTGGACATGACTAGCATGTTCAATTAAACCCTACTTTGTGGGCCTACCATACTAGTATTCACACCCCAATAGGATCCACACCATACGCCCTTGTATATGGATCATAAGCCATTTTACCTATTGTGGTTGAACTACCATCACTCTAGGTGTCACTGAAGGGAATAATTTCAAAGGAAGATTATTTGGTGTCTAGGCTATAGGAGTTGGAATTGTTGGTTGAACGTTATCAACATGTTTTGGATCATTTAAAAGCCTATAAATAAAGGATGTCTAGGAGTTATAATCAAAAAGTAAAATCAAGAGCATTTTAGGTTGGTGACTTGGTCTTAAAAGAAAACCCTCGTATTCAACAGGATCGAGAAAAGAAGGGGAAGTTTGAAACTGATTGGTTAGGTCCCTTTTTCATCGTATCAGTCTATGGATCTAGAGCCTATCAATTGTCTACACCTAAAGGGGATTTATTTGAGGAACCTATCAATAGTCTTCATCTCAAGAAGTTTTACACCTAACTCATCTAGTGTACAGTAAAAAGTCTTGAAAAAATAAAAAAAGCGAAAATGTCCTAAAAAAATGGTCACCCTGATGAAAACCTGGAAAACAAGCATCTTGGTGACAACAAAAAAAGTAAAAATAACAAAAAAAAAGAAAAAATATAAAAAAGGTGAAAAATCAAAAAATAAAAAAAATAGAAAAAAAAAGTGCAATAAAAACAAGTATTGAAAACCTGGCAATATGTTCTATTTGCGATAGATTAACTTTCCATCTATTGAAGCATGTATTGGTAATTCTCTTTTTCCATCATTCTGCCTACCATCATAAAAACTCATGTACATATCTTTGCAGTGCGGTCGTGTTTCACCCTGGCTTGGGGCAAAAATCCTAAACTCATTGGGGGCATTAATCTTTGAGCTTAAAAAAATAAACAAACAACAATATGACAACATAGCAAACACATCAATCACACTAAAAATCAACATTGAACATCAATCATAAACTTTACACATCGACCATCCATATCAAATAGCTAAATCAATCAATCAAAACAAATCTAAATAAATGATGTACTTTTGAATCATGGAGTTATCACTTTAGCATGAATGTTCAACTATTGTACTTTTATTTTTGTTATCATTTCTCTGGAGCAACTCAAGGATGTCTTAAAGTAGAGAAGCTATGATGGAGTATGATTTTTTTTTTCTACTATCTGTGAGTTGATCATTACTAATATGTGAATTGTTGTGAGACATGCTCTACAAAGTATCACTAATGACATTCTGAATTTGCATAGGAAAATGATTAACTCTTGTTTGTTTTATGCAAGCAATGCTTAGGTCATCATGGTCTAATTATACCATCGATGTTTGTACTCACTTTTGACAATTCAAAATCTCAATGATGATAAAAGCATGACAAATTGGTTGATACGATGACAAGATGTGCATATTTAGATTTGCATGGTTAAAGTAGATTACATCCATATTAGTTGCATGTGTATTTTAGATTTTCCAAGGCTGGCGGAATTTTCAAAATGATGTTATCTCTCTCATTAAAAGATTGAGTACATTTGACATTAACAAAAATAAATCATTCTCATATAGTTTCCTAAACATTGTCATATCATGCATGTACATTGGAAAGAATTTTCACATCATACATCCATCCATGCATTATATCAAGTATTTGCATTAGAAAATACCAAAAAAAAAAAACTACATCACATATCATTTGCATAATCAAATTCATCCCATATAGCATAAAAACATCATCCATAACACATATAGAATCATCATCCATGCATCATCATCTCATATAGCATAAGTCATCATCCATAAAAACATCTAGAATCATAATCTATGCATCATCATTTCATCATTGCATCCATACATTTCCATAGCATCAATAGGTAAACATTACATAACACATAGAGCAGATGGGTATGTCTAGGATCATCATGGAAAAATAGGCCCTTAAGTGGCAAAATTCAGAAAAATCGGTGTTAGGCAACTTGACGTAAAAATTTGAATAAGTTATCTATATTATTTTAAAAATATGTAAGAATAGAATCTGTAGAAAATTGAATGTAGTTTCTAAACTACTAGGTTTATTTAAAAATAAATAAAATCTATTTGGTGAAAATTAGAAATTCAATGCAGTAGTACTTAAATTTCAGGGAAAAATTAAGAAGTAGGTGTCTATCTAACCACCCTAACCATAATAAAATGATAATATTTTTTATAATATTTTATATATAAGTAGAGAACTCATGTCCAGATGTGATGCATAACTTTTTGTAATTTTTTTTTCCAAGTAAATAATTAATTATGAATTTTTTATTACAACTTTTTTAAAATATATAAAACTTCTGTCCGACCACCTTAACTTGGTCAAAACTTCATGAAATTCATTTTTTTTTTTAAATTCTATAGTATGTGAAGCATAGAATGTGACACATGTTTTGGATTCAAAAAATGTGATACCATTTGAAAGTTATAAATGTTTTTCAATCAGCCTATCGATTAGGACTTTAGTCATAATTCTAATAGAAAATGAATAATAATTATTTATTAAATTCAAATTAAAGAATAATTTATATTGGTGGAAAGCTGAGAATCTCCTCTAAAAACCCTTTTCGTTTCATCAATTTTGGGTAAAAAAAATTCATTAGCCACATACCTTACAAATACCCATAATATTGCCACTTTTTGGCCCATCATGATCCTGCACATACCTAGATATTAAATGCATCAATCATAAGTATCCATCATAAAATCATATATACATCATATAGATCAATAAGTATCAGTTGCATCTCATATATAAATCTAAAAAATATGTCAAGTGTATAATGATATCATGAAATGTTAAGAGATATATCCACAAGGTGGCAAAAATCATCAATGTCCTCAACAAAATAAATGTATACATGTCTTAGTACATCAAAAGTGATCATAACGGAGCTATGTGTTGCTCCCCCTAGATAGTCTTGGCCCCACTACACCTCCTATTGCACCAACTAATGGCCCTACACCTAGATCTCTGCAAGGTGGCCCCATCACACCCCTGTTGGTAGTCTTGGAATGACTGCGTCCTAATCTGGCACTAGTAGATTGAGCATAACTTACCTACTACTCTGTAGGAATTACCTCATGGTACTATCCCCTGTAGTACTCTGCCACTCATGTGACACGTGTGACCTCTCTGAGCATATCCACTGTCGAGGTACCCTCGACCACTCTCTGTAGTCTCTCAGCTAAGGTCTTTTCTTGATCACACTATTGTTATGCTCTCTCTCTGCTGTGAGAGTAGTGATCTATGCCTGTGCCTGTGCTTGTGTTTGTGAATGTATCTATGCCTAAGCCTATGCTAGCTAACCCTATAAATTCTACACCTATGCCTATAAAGCATCTATCTATGCCCATTGCTGACGAGAGGGCAACCAAATCTAAATCTACTATTGTCCTACAACCACTAGGGATCTCCTCTGAGTTACTCTCACATCTAGCATGGGTCCACCTCCACCATGTCACCCCCATCTCAATCTTCTCCATCTCCTCCATCTCCATCATGTCCATCATCACTGTTATCTCCCTCCTCATCATCACCTCCTCCACCCCTCCTTCGTCTTGGTGCCTGATCATCATCTAATGAGGGTAATGGCTTGTCTGGACTAGATATCCTTGGGAAGGGATGTGCGAAGAAATAATGTGCATACTCATCTGACATTGAAGCCTCTATGATCTTTGGATGGTACTCCCATACAACTGCCTATAATCTAAGGTACTCCTCACATGCTGCATCATACGCTAAGGAGGGTCTCCACTCCAAAATGTCCTGTTGTCACCATGCATATAGTGCAACTCCCTGGGGAATACCTTGTACTCGCCTGTACTATCGGAGCACTCTCATCAACAAAAATATCTCTATCACAAATTGTGTCTTCCCAATCAAATATCTCGCAGTGCACACATACAGTATCTCTGTATCATCCTCTATCCATTGCTCGTAGTCTAAAAAGGGCCTCCATGTCACAGTATCCAAATCATCCAAAACCCTCCGCTAGTACTCTAATTTTCCTAGCTTATGCTGGACAACTAGACCTATATATCCAAAAATGTATGGTTGACCAACTAGATGAACTCTATCTACTACTAGATGAGTAATGGTTATATGCTCCCACACACATAGCTGCAACAATGTCACCCCTATTGATAAACTAGACCCTCTAAGATAAACCACCTGGTGAAGATCATGGTACAAGTGAGCTAGCATACAAGAACCCTAGGCATATCGAGTCCTTTGTGTAATCGTGCTCTCTAGAATCCAACCCCAACTGACTGATAGTCCCTTCGACCTATGGTTGGGACATAGAAAACCTCCAATGAATCTAGCAATAACACACAGTAGTGGTGCATATGAATCAACCATCTCCCACCATCGAATCTCATATCCGCAAATTTGGTCATCAGTAAAGACCTCCTCAATGCATCAGTCCCCCCTGCTCTACCTGATTGTAAACAACTAGCTCACCAATAACCAAAATCCCCAAGATATGGTACACATCCTCTAGCATGACTGTCATCTCACTATTGACTATATGAAATATGTTGTGGTCACTGTGCCACCTCTTGGAAAGTAGTCAAAAGTCCCATATTGACCATATATTGGGGCATATCAATTAGAGAAGTCAACCCACATCGCAAAATGACATCTAAATCAGCCTACACCAGTTGTGGAATCAAGTCTCAGGTCTTTAGGAATTGTTCCCGAGACTGAAGGACTCTTTAAGGCTCCTATCATCGTAACATATTGCAAATTAGCAATCTTATCAATCGACCTATCAATCTAATCAGCTCTAATGAGATCTCAATCAAATCTCGGGTATGTGCAGGATCATCATTGAAAAAGTAGGCCCTTAAGTGGCAAAAAATTTAGAAAAATTAGAGTTAGGCAACTTGATGTAAAAATTTGAATAAGTTATCTATATTATTTCAAAAAAATGTAAGAATAGAATCTATAGAAATATGAATGTGATTTCTAAACTACTAATTTTTATTTTTTTTAAATCCATTTGGTGAAAATTTGAAATTTCAATGCAATAGTACTTAAACTTCAGGGAAAAAATGTGATAACTTTTAAAAGTTTCAATCAGGCTATCAATCAGGACTTTAGTCATAATTCAAATTTAAAATGAATAATAATTATTTATTAAATTCAAAGTAAAGCATAATTTATATTGGTGGAAAGCTGAGAAACTCCTTTAAAAACCCTTTTTGTTTCATCAATTTTGGGTAAAAAAAAGGTCGTTAGCCACATACACTACACATACCCATCATATCACCACTTTTTGGCCCATCATGATCCTACACATACCCTCTCATGAGCGTCTATCATCGATCCTCACCTATCATGAGGTCAATCATTATTATCTATCCTATCATTGATCCTCGCCTATTAGGAGGACAATCATCATCATCCTATCATTGATTCTCGCCTATCATGAGATCAATCATTATTATCTATCCTATCATTGTTCCTCACCTATTAGGAGGACAATCATCATCATCCTATCATTGACTATCACCTATCATGAGATCAATCATCATCAAACATCATCAAATCAATGGCTGACGTGATCAACAATCATCAAAATCAAGGAGAATAATCAAAATTTCCTCTATTTTGGTGTTTATGCACTAAAACAAGGCATTCATGCGCTAAATCTATGGATGCACCATTAAAATCCATCAATGCACCATTTCATGGCATCAATGCACTAAATGACAAATTGTGCTAAAATTTTTCATCAATGCAGTAATTCATGACTTCTATGTGCTAAATAACTTCATGTGCTAAAACCTTGACATAATATGCTAAAAATATACATATATGCACTAATCTACCCTATGCGCTAGAACAGTGACCAAATGCGCTAAAGTGGGTACCATATGCGCTAAAACATAAGAAACGAATTTCAGAACATGAAAAATGTAGGAAAATCAAATTTTAAATTTAACGGAGAGGTTTCTCAGGGTACATATCAGAGGTCCATATGCGGTTGGGTGATTGTGATGTCGAACTCACTCAAATTGGCGCATTTGGTAGGGGATCACCATTTTGCTCAATTTGCTCAAAGTTGCTCCAATCACTCCAATTTTCAAAATGCAAATGACTCAAATGAGCTTCTTTTTCATCACTTTCACCTTTTTAAGAGGGTAATTAAGTGTGATTTAAGTGGGAATGTTTTTATTTTTAAACCAAGGGTCTCAATTAATCAATTAATCAAAGTGGTAGGTTTGGTATTTTTTTTCAAGAGATAAATCGTCTCTGCATCATAAAATTTAAAAATCATTAGAAAGTCGTAAAAATTTCAAAAATTCCAAAAAAAATATAAAATCCACAAATTCCTCGATTTATCTCCTAAGGGGGCATATATCCATCATCACTCGAAAATCAACATCTAAGGCATATCAATTTTTTTTGTCAACACTATCAGTAAATTTTTCTTTGAAGCAATGTGTAAACACATCACTTCAAATAGGGGAAAAATGTATACACCTAAAATTGGTTTGGAGAATTAATTAATTAAATAAAATTTATTTAATTAATAAACCCTTTTAATCCATCTACTTATAAGTAAATTTGAAATTTGTTTATATAGTTCATTTTTTAATTCTTCTATCTTAAATCATATTCTTCTAATCTTAATTAAATAAACAAATTTAAATAGTTTGATTTATTTAATTATCTTCCTCTTATTAAATTTGAATTCTAAATTTGAATTTAGTCACATGTCTATAGCTTTTTCCACCTTCCACCTCATCATGTGTCTCAACAAATTGAATATTTCAAATATTTAATTTGGGCTTTATCCTCAACAAATTCTAAACAACTTTGGGACACTTGGCTTTCATAACTCATTTATTCTTCCTCACACTTGGAAAATTATTTTCCTAAAGAGAACACTCTCCTTCATTCTCTCTAACTTCTTCATCCTCCACCATTCATCTCTCCATATCAAATTCGGACCATTAGTTGTTGCCACCTTAGTTTATGCTTTTGAAAATCTATAAATACAACCTCATTCTACAGCAAAAGGATCCCAATATTGAACAATTATACTTTGTAGAATTTTCATTAGATCATTTATGAGAATTTAGCATTGTGAGCATTTAGAGTTTAGCATTTAGAATCAATTATCATAATCATGGCTTTTGCATTAGCTACATTTTAATTATAGTAGCTTTATCACATCATTTCATAGAGCAATAGCATAGTAGCATCATAACATCATTATCATACCCATCATTTAGTTTATCAATCAAGCATGTAGGAATAGATTTCTTGCATTTCCAACATCTCATTTTTCAAGTTGTCATTCTAGAAGGCATAGTGCACAAACAATCTTAGAGCCACTATTATTTAACAAATCCTTGGAGATAGAGAACAATGGGACGACTTTAGAGAGTTTGTTTATTTCAATTCGATTAGATTGTTATATGAATTCTCTAATATAATGTTTCATTGATTGTGTTGTATTGTTTTTACACTCACATACTTCATACACATAGCTCTCATAAAGTGTGTTAGGATGTTGCTTCTTGTTATATTTCAAATGATAAGAAGACTATGTGTTTATAGGTGTTTATCTAATTTCTCTGAAATTAGATTCCAAAATTTGAAAATTATAGCTTGAATTTGAATCATTAAAAGACCACCAAAAACATATTTTAAAATGGGTCCTAGCACATAAATGGGACCAGTGAATGGGTTCTGGCCTAAATTTCTAGAACACTCTTAATCCATAGTAATTAAAATATTAAATTCATTTATTAAATGTTGGCTCTCCTTTCAAAAAATGGTAAAAATAAGGCTTTGGAATGCATAATTTTGTAAATAAAAAGCTTAATTAAGTAAAATAATTAAGAGACCCAAACATAGTGTGAAATTATAAGGGTATACAATTTCCTACACTACAGTAAGATTTATCATAAACAATCCAATTATTAATTTTATGATTAAATTAAGACATTCCAAATATACAATGAGTATAGGAGTGGCTAGAAGAATGTATGATCATCCCCAATTCATTCAAGATATTAAAACATGGAATAAACACCATAATCTCACAATTCCACCCTAGATTTAAGTATGTGAACACTAATGAAAGAAATCAAGAAAAGGTTATGTCTCAATTAAAATGAATCCATCCATAAACTATTATGTTCGAGAAGGATTTTTTCCTATGTCATTAAATTTTCTCTCTTTTCTTTTGTGAGCCCCAATCCTAGACCCATGCAAACAATAGAATGTAAGGGTTCATTATCTTGGAATAGGTAAGAATAGTAAGGAAAATTGATATCCCTAGCCATGTCACCTTGCAACAAAAAAAATGCAAGGACTCATCACCAAAATACAAAGAAGGTGGGGGGTTTATTATTTGACTTGAATGTTTCATAATATTTCTTTCTTCAATACTATAAAAGTAGGATAATTATTTGAAACTTGATCTTTGATGAGAAATGAAAAGGGAGATTTCCTTAAAAACCTCTAAGGTAACAGGTAAGATAGATGTCATAAGGGATTTGGGAAAATATACAAACATGGATCATTGTTTGTGAAACTTGTATTCATTAAAAGACATTAAATATAGGTATGAGATTAAAGGATGAACCAACTAAAGTAATATGTGTGATGAAGGGGATGAAATCTAGAAAGGACAAAAATGGTTCCCTAGGACTACAAAAAGCTATCGTTGTGGAAAGAATGATAATGATATACTAGTATGGAATGAGACATGCATGTTTATGGAATTTTGAATTTATAATCATTTCAAGTGGAATTCATTTATAGTTTCAAGAAAACTCATCACCTTCCATGGTACATAAACAAAAGACATGTCAAGTGCTATCTAGATATTCTACTACATAGTATGACTCTATGTAAATATGACATGGATTATTTCAAGAATCTCACAATCTACCAATGGAGATCAATTTGCTAAAGGAGAAACTAATACATATATTCTTTCAAAAATCTAACATATCATCAATAAACATCAATTCAAATTTTGTCATATGTCCCAAATTATAGGTTTAGTCTTTTATTTTTTAATCTAATTATTGATCAAATCAAAATGATAGAATTATCAAACATCTATATCAATAAATTAATTAGATTAATCCCACTTCACCTTTTCAATTCATCACTCACTCGATTAATTAAAGTATGATTTCAATTATTGCTTAATTATTAAATTGAAACTAACTTAATATTGTAAAGAGTTGATTTAACCCCAATAAACCTTTTATCTTTTAGCAATTAGTATCTACAAAATTTTAATCTTTGGAATTCCATAATTAATATACTTTCATAACAATAATTTCGTAAATAATAAGTTATAAGTATTTTGATTTTCTTTAATGTTTATATAATTTATTAAATCAATATTTAATATTGTCAAGCCAACATTATCTTTTTAATAATTGTAATTGTTATTTAATTTTAATAGTCCACTTATGAAAAGGCAATACCATTAAGTGTAAAATAAAGTAATGTCTATTGAATATTCTTTAAAAAACAATAATAAATTAGAAATCAATTTGATATTATTCTCCATTTTTAATAAATATTATCTTTTTAAATTATGTTTAATATATTAAATACACATTGACATAACAAAAAATTACTCAAATATTTTATTTAAAAACACGCTTAATATATTAAATCTACTTGTTGCTAATTATCAATTCCAATAAATTATTACTTTTAAAAATTAATTAAACATAAAAAAATCTAAAACATTTTAGTTTACAACATACTTAATATATTTAATTAATGTCAAGAGGCATTCTGCAATGACAACAAGGAGTGTAATGTAATGACACAAGTGTTTTAATAAAAACTTTTATTTTTCATCTTAAATTTGATAGCAATTTCTACCTCAAGATATTAATATTTAATATTTTCAAAATAATCAACACATAACATTTATGTCTACATATATTAACTTAAATAAAATAATTTTAAACTAAAATAAAATAACTTAAAAAAAAAAAAAACCTCCAAGTTGATATCTCTCCACACTTTTAAGATATTAAAAACTTCAATTAGAAAAATACCATACCATACCCTTAATTATGAGTATGACCAATTACCAATCAATGTAACTCCGCCACCCTCCAGTACAGACATTTTATTGCAGCAAATAATTCGCTGTAAAAATATTGAAGGCCGCGGAGAAGTAGTATCCTCAACCATCACAGCTTTCAGGAGCAATTCCAAGTCGAGAACCAGGAATGTCATACACTATTCGGAAGTTGTGCTGCTGGTAACTCCCTAGTATAGATATTACGGAAAGTGAGGGATCATCCGGAGGTGGAGCGAAAGCCAGGCATTGCACCGACCCCTGCTCATCCGCAGGAAATAGTACATTAACCCGCCGCAGAGCCACGTTCACATTATTATCAAAATGCAACGTGATCTGAGGCAACTCATTCCCGGAAGGCATGTTAAATCAAGTATCGAAGATCTCGTACAGAGCGGCCTCACTCACATTCGGGAGATGGCGTACGAAAGAGTCTCTCATAGAATTGTAAACTGGGGTCACCAACCGAGTGATAAAGGTTCCCGAGTCTATAATTGTCCCTTGTCCACTCGACTGCTCTATCACCGGCACAGACAAGCGATCTTCTCCAACCGAGACTCTGACTAAACCCACATAATAGAATGAAGGGTTGGCATCGTTTGACAACAGGGACGTAAACTGCAAGCCAGGGGAGGAAAGGGCGGCTTTCCCAAGCGCAAGGGAGCCCGTCGATTCAGGAGACGGGAGACAATAAGAGAAGGTTTGGTCGAACAGCTCGGCCGTCTGTGAAAGAAACGAGAGCGAATCCCTACCAAAACCGACCAAACCGGGCGTGGAGGTGAGAAGCCCTGTCCGATCTTTGGCGCAGCCAAAAATAAAGTCCGGCATGGACTGCGAGCCCACGGCCAGCGAGTCCGTTGACAGTAGCTCCTTCACTTGGGATCCATCGCCGTAGGTCTGCGTAATGCTGCAGTTGTAATTCCCACAGGTTGGAGTGCTGCCCAGTGCCTGACACGTCTCCGAAGAGCAGCTTAGGAATTTGAAGGTGGGTGACTTGGAGGGGTCGAAGATGTTCCCTTCGCAATCAGTGCAGGCCGCGCAGGGAATCCAGGAGATGTCACTGCCTGTGTCGAGGGACATGTAGAAGCTCTGATGGGGCGTGCCGAAACCCAGATTGATTAGGTAGTCTCCGTTCTTTGAATCCAAAGGGACGTCGGCGTCCTCTTGTGGAGTAAACTTGGTCTCTTTGAATCCAATGGGAAGTCGTGTTATTGCGCTGTAGCGTTGGGCATCACCCCTTATTGACTCCACCATCGTGGTCAGTGACGTTAACTTGTCGTTGCGGAAAGGGGAGCACTTGGCATTGATGTGCATCAGAGGAAAGCTCGTGCTTGACTTCCTTGGCTGAGAAGCAGAGCAGTCTTGGCTACCTTGCGCTACGCCACAGCTGAGGACCAGAAAAAGTAAGAGATGAAGTGTTGTCATCTCTTACTAGAGAGCCAATCCAGAGATGGATGATAATTTGTGAAGAGGAAACGAATGAATGGATTGATATAAAGGAAAGAGCAGCGTGTGGTGGACGGAGTTGAAAGGTCTTTGATGGAGACGATGTTTTGTTTGAGATTTCCATTCTTCACAAACTGCCATGTAAATTATGGGGGACTTGATTTCAAGATTTAAATCTTTGTGCCGGGTGTCTCGGTCTTGGACGCAACTGAGAGATTCCCGCGGCATGCGTTATTAGCCACATGCAAGGGATGAATATCTTTGCTAAATACGCTGGAAACCACTCACTTTTAGCAATCATCTGTCTCTTCTGTTCATGTAAAGATAGTTTAATTGTTAAGTTTTTAGTAGTTAAGATAGTTTCATGTAATTTTTTAATTGAGATACAATAAATTAAAATAAGAGAATTGTTATAGTGGAAGAATTACAGTTTATTTGTAAAAAATGGGAGGGTTATATTATATAACATTATTTAATAAAAAATGCATGTCTTGTTTACTTCTTTTTTTAATTATATGATGGAAATAAATATAATTTAACAAAAATAAGATTTTTTAAATGGAATCATTAATTCTCTTTATATATATATTTAAACAATGGTTTTATAGAAATTGTAAATCTAACTTAGACTTGTAAATCTTTATTAAATTATTGTACTTACTTTGTACTTCCCTTAATATAGAATCTTTGGCTTTTTATAAACTTTGTAAATTTTGATTTCACTAATATTTAAGAACAAGTATGAAGAGTTTACTAGAAGAATTTATTTTTACTTAGTTGAACTCTTAATACATATTTTATAACTTTTGAGATGATTATGTGAAAAAGGCTCTATACATATTTACAGAAGAAAATAATAAGAACAAATCACTAAATAAAATTAGCCAAATAACTACATGGAACCACTATATTAATGGTTTTCATTTAATATAGTTGTAAAGAAGAAAAATGTATACCTTGACCTTTTATTCTTGTTTGATACTTATGATTAGTCCTTTTATCATTCTATCATTTATTTATTTTTATTTGTGCATACAACTTTACCTCAATTTTAAATTTACCATCTACATCTCACATCTATCATTTTAGAAAAAATGCTAGTCATTCTTCTTTAAGACATATTATTCCAAGAAAAGGTCACATGTGTAGTTCTATCCAAGGGCTTGTCCGCATAATTAAAAATCTATTTTCCTATGTTTTACAACTTACTATTTTAATTTTTAGACCATTTCTTCTTTTCTTTCACATCAAATATATTGATTTGTGCACCTGATGCTTTGTATTTAAAGAGAATCTCCTAGATATAAGTGATTATAAAAATTCATGATCAAAATTCACTTATCAAAAATTGAATTGGAAATCATTTGAAAAAATTAATATATGTACTTATGCATAATAGGAATTTTCATTTTTTTATATGCCTTTGATCATTATAAAACCACAAGATTGAATCACTATTAAAGAAGTTCCATACTTTCCCTTTTTTATAGAAAATCCCTAAGGTGCTTTCAACACCTCATTTCTCTCAAACATAAGTTCAATTCAAGACAAATAAAAAAAAAGAAAAAAAAGGACATTTTATCAATGGACATGGTTGCATGGAGATAAATCTCCAAGTCAACTAACCTATAGGCACAACCTAGTCCAAAGCAAGTCTAGATCCATTATTTTGATTTTTTTGTAGTCTAACAATATTAATTCTAACTCCAAACTCTAATTTTAGTCTTTAAGAAAAAAATAGTATCTTATTATCGTCATTCATAAATGGACATTGCATTAAGCCCCTTGCAATTACTTTGATTTCTATTTAATATTTATTATCTCAACTCATATTAATTTAGAATTATTAATTGATTTATCATTAAAATAGATCTTAAGTTTACCATAGGTCTAGGTTTGAGTATTTATCCTACATTTTTATGAACTTGTGATTTCATCACATCTAGGGTTTTATTCTAGGCATCCCTCTTCTAAAATTTTGAGTTATGAAACTAATTACATCAATTTTTATATCATTTTGAAATTTGAAATTTTTGTTTGGGGATCTTGTTTACATGTGATCATGTTATTATTCTTACAAATAGTAATGACTCCCAATATAATGGAGATTACATATTAGCCCATCTTGTAGGTGTGAATAAACTTGAAATTGTGGCATCTTCTTGTGTTCCTCATTAGATTTTTTACTTACATGATTGATGATAATTATTGTCCACATGGGAAGGTAATGGTTTCCATGTTCATTTACAAAAAAAAATAACCTAATTAATTATTTATAGCTATAGATTATTTTCTATAAGATTAGATAAAAATATATACCTTAAGGATAACTGAAATATGCCATTACATATTCATCAAGATATAGACTATCTCGAAACCATTTATTCTCAAAATATTATTTCCATGAGTCATTACAATGATATATACATGGCCTACAAGAGCATACTTGGCTTATTTTATATATGATATTCACATATCCTATATCATGCATTCCACTTTTCTCTTTATATAGTCTTTTTAACTTAACATTACTTCATTGGATTTTTCTTTAAGATAGCATATAGGATGGGTTCTCATATGCTTGGATTGGGTTGATCTTGATTATTCTTTGGAAACTATCCTACCACATGGTTTTCCACATTACATGTACAAATTATTCATCAATCCTTCAAGAAGGTGTCTTTTTCTTCTCAATATTTTATGACACTTCCAAAATGAATGTTTTCTCTATGCACCCACTTTCCTAGTATCAATAATTTAAGTCCACATCCCCAAATTAATTGTAATTTTATTTATCCATATAAAACTTAAATCATGTCTAGGATTTCTAATAAGGCCATAACATGTTTTCCATAAGGTTCCAATCAAACATGAGATCCTCAAATACACTTTTAAGTGATAATATTTTTTATTTATGCATTAGAAATAATCTTAGATTTCTAGTTCTACCATGGTTCCATATGTGTAGAACTCCATCATCCCAGAATCTGACTACATTAAGGAGTCATCAAATATTAAATTATCCTAAAAACATTTATTCTATAGGTTGAAGGCTCAACAACATTGTTGATCACTAACCTAGAAGATAGTTTTATTGTGGCTTAAAAATCATTTTTTTACTTCTATATCCTTACTCTATAAGTTTGTCACTTTCCATCAATGTACATTCAATATTATTTCCTCAATCTTGTAACATGCCCTAATATGCAACTAGAAAAATTTCTCTTTTGATAATGATTACAAACATATCTAATAACTATAAATGATGTAAACATACACAAGTAATTATAAAATGAATTTTATTCAAAAAGTAATCTCATAAGTACATTACATAGTACATCACTCAATAATGCATCAAGTAAATAGCTACAACCCTTAATACTAATTATAATAAGTAAAATTAATCCAATGAGCTAGTTTATATCACAAATAAAATATTGTTCTTAATAAAAGGTACAATGTACACATGAACTATTTAGCTTAAATCCAAAAGCCACTCACTACAAGATCAAATTGCTTATTTGGGGAAGGTAATTGAACTTGTACATTGAAGGAATTACTTTCCTCTCCAACCATGAATTTGGCATGAAGTACTCAAATAAATAATCTAAAATTATGAAATAGAGATAAGTCTAATGATTAAATTTTAATTTTATTTCCATTTTCTTTCACGTAGACATATAACCAAATATATAGTCCACATAACCTAACCAAGATGAACCAATTTCACACCATCAATAACATCCCAATAAGATAATACCAAGTCAACCAATACTCTATAATATGTTACAACACATCAATACAAGTAGCCCGAATAAATATAAACATCAAGCATATAATACAAGATATATAAATGACAAGACAATGACACATGAACAATACAGTACCACATAATAATATACCCAATTTTTTCCCAACAATGTTAAATCCATTTCTTAACCATGTAGTGTGGCTACTT
>VDFB02379711.1:160008931-160023485 GCA_007258455.2 Sequoia sempervirens
TTTGTGAGCCCCAATCCTAGACCCATGCAAACAATAGAATGTAAGGGTTCATTATCTTGGAATAGGTAAGAATAGTAAGGAAAATTGATATCCCTAGCCATGTCACCTTGCAACAAAAAAAATGCAAGGACTCATCACCAAAATACAAAGAAGGTGGGGGGTTTATTATTTGACTTGAATGTTTCATAATATTTCTTTCTTCAATACTATAAAAGTAGGATAATTATTTGAAACTTGATCTTTGATGAGAAATGAAAAGGGAGATTTCCTTAAAAACCTCTAAGGTAACAGGTAAGATAGATGTCATAAGGGATTTGGGAAAATATACAAACATGGATCATTGTTTGTGAAACTTGTATTCATTAAAAGACATTAAATATAGGTATGAGATTAAAGGATGAACCAACTAAAGTAATATGTGTGATGAAGGGGATGAAATCTAGAAAGGACAAAAATGGTTCCCTAGGACTACAAAAAGCTATCGTTGTGGAAAGAATGATAATGATATACTAGTATGGAATGAGACATGCATGTTTATGGAATTTTGAATTTATAATCATTTCAAGTGGAATTCATTTATAGTTTCAAGAAAACTCATCACCTTCCATGGTACATAAACAAAAGACATGTCAAGTGCTATCTAGATATTCTACTACATAGTATGACTCTATGTAAATATGACATGGATTATTTCAAGAATCTCACAATCTACCAATGGAGATCAATTTGCTAAAGGAGAAACTAATACATATATTCTTTCAAAAATCTAACATATCATCAATAAACATCAATTCAAATTTTGTCATATGTCCCAAATTATAGGTTTAGTCTTTTATTTTTTAATCTAATTATTGATCAAATCAAAATGATAGAATTATCAAACATCTATATCAATAAATTAATTAGATTAATCCCACTTCACCTTTTCAATTCATCACTCACTCGATTAATTAAAGTATGATTTCAATTATTGCTTAATTATTAAATTGAAACTAACTTAATATTGTAAAGAGTTGATTTAACCCCAATAAACCTTTTATCTTTTAGCAATTAGTATCTACAAAATTTTAATCTTTGGAATTCCATAATTAATATACTTTCATAACAATAATTTCGTAAATAATAAGTTATAAGTATTTTGATTTTCTTTAATGTTTATATAATTTATTAAATCAATATTTAATATTGTCAAGCCAACATTATCTTTTTAATAATTGTAATTGTTATTTAATTTTAATAGTCCACTTATGAAAAGGCAATACCATTAAGTGTAAAATAAAGTAATGTCTATTGAATATTCTTTAAAAAACAATAATAAATTAGAAATCAATTTGATATTATTCTCCATTTTTAATAAATATTATCTTTTTAAATTATGTTTAATATATTAAATACACATTGACATAACAAAAAATTACTCAAATATTTTATTTAAAAACACGCTTAATATATTAAATCTACTTGTTGCTAATTATCAATTCCAATAAATTATTACTTTTAAAAATTAATTAAACATAAAAAAATCTAAAACATTTTAGTTTACAACATACTTAATATATTTAATTAATGTCAAGAGGCATTCTGCAATGACAACAAGGAGTGTAATGTAATGACACAAGTGTTTTAATAAAAACTTTTATTTTTCATCTTAAATTTGATAGCAATTTCTACCTCAAGATATTAATATTTAATATTTTCAAAATAATCAACACATAACATTTATGTCTACATATATTAACTTAAATAAAATAATTTTAAACTAAAATAAAATAACTTAAAAAAAAAAAAAACCTCCAAGTTGATATCTCTCCACACTTTTAAGATATTAAAAACTTCAATTAGAAAAATACCATACCATACCCTTAATTATGAGTATGACCAATTACCAATCAATGTAACTCCGCCACCCTCCAGTACAGACATTTTATTGCAGCAAATAATTCGCTGTAAAAATATTGAAGGCCGCGGAGAAGTAGTATCCTCAACCATCACAGCTTTCAGGAGCAATTCCAAGTCGAGAACCAGGAATGTCATACACTATTCGGAAGTTGTGCTGCTGGTAACTCCCTAGTATAGATATTACGGAAAGTGAGGGATCATCCGGAGGTGGAGCGAAAGCCAGGCATTGCACCGACCCCTGCTCATCCGCAGGAAATAGTACATTAACCCGCCGCAGAGCCACGTTCACATTATTATCAAAATGCAACGTGATCTGAGGCAACTCATTCCCGGAAGGCATGTTAAATCAAGTATCGAAGATCTCGTACAGAGCGGCCTCACTCACATTCGGGAGATGGCGTACGAAAGAGTCTCTCATAGAATTGTAAACTGGGGTCACCAACCGAGTGATAAAGGTTCCCGAGTCTATAATTGTCCCTTGTCCACTCGACTGCTCTATCACCGGCACAGACAAGCGATCTTCTCCAACCGAGACTCTGACTAAACCCACATAATAGAATGAAGGGTTGGCATCGTTTGACAACAGGGACGTAAACTGCAAGCCAGGGGAGGAAAGGGCGGCTTTCCCAAGCGCAAGGGAGCCCGTCGATTCAGGAGACGGGAGACAATAAGAGAAGGTTTGGTCGAACAGCTCGGCCGTCTGTGAAAGAAACGAGAGCGAATCCCTACCAAAACCGACCAAACCGGGCGTGGAGGTGAGAAGCCCTGTCCGATCTTTGGCGCAGCCAAAAATAAAGTCCGGCATGGACTGCGAGCCCACGGCCAGCGAGTCCGTTGACAGTAGCTCCTTCACTTGGGATCCATCGCCGTAGGTCTGCGTAATGCTGCAGTTGTAATTCCCACAGGTTGGAGTGCTGCCCAGTGCCTGACACGTCTCCGAAGAGCAGCTTAGGAATTTGAAGGTGGGTGACTTGGAGGGGTCGAAGATGTTCCCTTCGCAATCAGTGCAGGCCGCGCAGGGAATCCAGGAGATGTCACTGCCTGTGTCGAGGGACATGTAGAAGCTCTGATGGGGCGTGCCGAAACCCAGATTGATTAGGTAGTCTCCGTTCTTTGAATCCAAAGGGACGTCGGCGTCCTCTTGTGGAGTAAACTTGGTCTCTTTGAATCCAATGGGAAGTCGTGTTATTGCGCTGTAGCGTTGGGCATCACCCCTTATTGACTCCACCATCGTGGTCAGTGACGTTAACTTGTCGTTGCGGAAAGGGGAGCACTTGGCATTGATGTGCATCAGAGGAAAGCTCGTGCTTGACTTCCTTGGCTGAGAAGCAGAGCAGTCTTGGCTACCTTGCGCTACGCCACAGCTGAGGACCAGAAAAAGTAAGAGATGAAGTGTTGTCATCTCTTACTAGAGAGCCAATCCAGAGATGGATGATAATTTGTGAAGAGGAAACGAATGAATGGATTGATATAAAGGAAAGAGCAGCGTGTGGTGGACGGAGTTGAAAGGTCTTTGATGGAGACGATGTTTTGTTTGAGATTTCCATTCTTCACAAACTGCCATGTAAATTATGGGGGACTTGATTTCAAGATTTAAATCTTTGTGCCGGGTGTCTCGGTCTTGGACGCAACTGAGAGATTCCCGCGGCATGCGTTATTAGCCACATGCAAGGGATGAATATCTTTGCTAAATACGCTGGAAACCACTCACTTTTAGCAATCATCTGTCTCTTCTGTTCATGTAAAGATAGTTTAATTGTTAAGTTTTTAGTAGTTAAGATAGTTTCATGTAATTTTTTAATTGAGATACAATAAATTAAAATAAGAGAATTGTTATAGTGGAAGAATTACAGTTTATTTGTAAAAAATGGGAGGGTTATATTATATAACATTATTTAATAAAAAATGCATGTCTTGTTTACTTCTTTTTTTAATTATATGATGGAAATAAATATAATTTAACAAAAATAAGATTTTTTAAATGGAATCATTAATTCTCTTTATATATATATTTAAACAATGGTTTTATAGAAATTGTAAATCTAACTTAGACTTGTAAATCTTTATTAAATTATTGTACTTACTTTGTACTTCCCTTAATATAGAATCTTTGGCTTTTTATAAACTTTGTAAATTTTGATTTCACTAATATTTAAGAACAAGTATGAAGAGTTTACTAGAAGAATTTATTTTTACTTAGTTGAACTCTTAATACATATTTTATAACTTTTGAGATGATTATGTGAAAAAGGCTCTATACATATTTACAGAAGAAAATAATAAGAACAAATCACTAAATAAAATTAGCCAAATAACTACATGGAACCACTATATTAATGGTTTTCATTTAATATAGTTGTAAAGAAGAAAAATGTATACCTTGACCTTTTATTCTTGTTTGATACTTATGATTAGTCCTTTTATCATTCTATCATTTATTTATTTTTATTTGTGCATACAACTTTACCTCAATTTTAAATTTACCATCTACATCTCACATCTATCATTTTAGAAAAAATGCTAGTCATTCTTCTTTAAGACATATTATTCCAAGAAAAGGTCACATGTGTAGTTCTATCCAAGGGCTTGTCCGCATAATTAAAAATCTATTTTCCTATGTTTTACAACTTACTATTTTAATTTTTAGACCATTTCTTCTTTTCTTTCACATCAAATATATTGATTTGTGCACCTGATGCTTTGTATTTAAAGAGAATCTCCTAGATATAAGTGATTATAAAAATTCATGATCAAAATTCACTTATCAAAAATTGAATTGGAAATCATTTGAAAAAATTAATATATGTACTTATGCATAATAGGAATTTTCATTTTTTTATATGCCTTTGATCATTATAAAACCACAAGATTGAATCACTATTAAAGAAGTTCCATACTTTCCCTTTTTTATAGAAAATCCCTAAGGTGCTTTCAACACCTCATTTCTCTCAAACATAAGTTCAATTCAAAAAAAAAAAAAAAACTAAAGGACATTTTATCAATGGACATGGTTGCATGGAGATAAATCTCCAAGTCAATAAATAAATAAACTTCAACTCAGCGCCAACCGCCGCTTAATTTTGCCCATTAAAATAGATCTTAAGCTCATTTACCATACGTGTGGGTTTGAGTATTTATCCTACATTTTTATGAACTTGTGATTTCATCACATCTAGGATTTTATCCTAGGCATCCCTCTTCTAAAAGTTTGAGTTATGAATTTAATTACATTAATTTTCATATCATTTTTAAATTTTAATTTTTTGTTTGGGGGTCTTGTTTACATGTGATCATGTTATTATTCTTACAAATACTAATGACTTCTAATATAATGGAGATTCCATATTAGCCCATCCTGTAGGTGTGAGTACACCTAAAATTGTGGCATCTACTTGTGTTCCTCACTAGAGTTTTTACTTAAAGGATTGATGATAATTATTGTCTAGATGAGAAGGTAATGGTTGTCATGTTCATTTACAAAAAATTACCCTAATTAACTATTTATAGTTATAGATTATTTCTTGTAAGATTAGATAAAAATATTTACCTTAAGGATAACTAAAATATTCCATTACATATTATCAAGATATAGACTATCTCAAAACCATTTATTCTCAAAATATTATTTCCATGAGTCATTACAATGATATATACATGGGCCACAAGAGTATACTTGGCTTATTTTATATGATATTCACTTATCCTCTATCATGCATTCCACTTTTCTCTTTATATAGTCTTTTTAACTTAACATTACTTCATTGGATTTGTCATTAAGATAACATATAGGATGGGTTCTCATATGCTTGGATTGGGTTGATCTTGATTATTCTCTAGAAACTATCCTACCACATGGTTTTCCACATTACACATACAAATTATTCATCAATCCTTCAAGGTGTCTTTTTATTATCAATATTCTATGACACTTCCAAAATGAATGTTTTCTCTATGCACCCACTTTCCCACTAACAATAATTTAAGTCAACATCCCCAAATAATTATAATTTTATTTATCCATATAAAATTTAAATCATTTTTTAGGATTTCTAATAAGGCCAAAACATGTTAAATTCATAAGGTTCCAATCAAATGAGATCCCCAAATGCACTTTGAAGTGATAATATTCTTGATTTATGCATGGGAAATAATCTTAGATTTCTTGTTCTACCATGGTCCCATATGTGTAGAGATCCATCCCAGAATTTGACTACATTAAGGAGTCCTCAAATATTAATTTATCCTTAAATTTTTTATTGTATAGATTGAAGGCTCAACAGTTCATTGTTGATCACTAACCTAAGATAGTTTTATTGTGGCTTTAAATATCATTATTTTTACTTTTATATCCTTATTCTATAAGTTTTTCACTTTCCATCTATGTACATTCAATATTATTTCCTCAATCTTGTAACATACCCTAATATGCAACTAGAAAAATTTCTCTTCTGATAATGATTATAAACATATCCAATAACTATAAATTATGTAAACATGCACAAGTAATTATTAAAATGAATTTTATTAATAAAGTAATCTCACAAGTACATTACATAGTACATTACTCAATAATGCATCAATTCAATAGATACAACCCTTAATCTTAATTATAATAAGTAAAATTAGGCCAATGAGCTAATATATCACATATACAATATTGTTCTCAATCAAAGGTACAATATACACATGAACTATTTAGCTTAAATCCACTAGCCACTCACTACAAGATCAAATTGCTTATTTGGGGAAGGTAATTGAACTTGTACATTGAAGGAATTCCTTTCCTCCCCAACCATCAATTTGGCATGAAGTACTCAAATAAATAATCCAAAAGTATGAAATAGAGATAAGTCTAATGATCAAATTTTAATTTTATTTTCATTTTCTTTCATGTAGACATATAATCAAATCTATAGTCCACAGAGCCTAACCAAGATGATCCAATTTCACAGCATCAATAACATCCCAATAAAATAATACCAAGTTAACCAATACTCTATAATATGTTACAACACATAAATACAAGCAACCCAAATAAATATAAACACCAAGAATATAATACAAGATATATAAATGAAAATACAATGACACATGAACAATACAATACCACATAATAATATACCCAAATTTTTCCCAACGATGTTAAATCCATTTCTTAACCATGTAGTGTGGATACTTAATAACTACCTCACAAAAGAGAGAATATAATCTATACCAACAATGGAGCATTCTACCTCAATAGGTAGAATACAATGCATACAAATAAATTACATCAAAATAATTCAAAATGGAGAATCTCTTCAATCAAGTGTCTTCAAGGAAAGTAATAATACACATAGAGCCTATAGACCTACCAAGAAGAGCACTAAATTCAATGTGGTGTAATTTATACAATAGGAAGAGAAAGCTTAAATTCCTAAGATAACATATCTCTAGGGGACAATGACCTCCTAAGTGTATACAAAGTAAAAAAAAGATGATACTATAATATATCTATCCATGGTGAGGATATCTAAATTCTCACACTCCCAACCTAATCCAAATAGTCCAATGGCAATCAATATATTTAATTTTTCATACATAAGAAGATAATTACACATTGTGGAAGCTTGAGATTGATTCTCATCATTTTCTTATTCATTAGCCATCTTGTAACTATACATATCACATGTTGCTAAGGATTCAACATATCACCACTAATCATTTTGGAAATACATGAACTTATCAAGACATTACATCCAAATGATATAGTCAAAGAATGCATCATACAACAAAATGTACTATCTTGGATCACTTATAACTAGAAAAAACATAATCTACAACACTTACAAAACTTATGTCTAAAATAAAATATTTAGGAACTAAAAGAAAAAGGCCATCCAAATCCCTAACACCCAAGGGGGTATCTTAGTCCATAGCTTAATCAATGGTATATTCCTTCTAGATAGCCTACCTAGTGGATTGGTTTCTTTGGGATGGCCTACCTAGTGGCTCGGTCCTCCTAGAATGGCCTACTTTTCCAAAAAAATATATTATAAATAGATTTCTTATGTTTCTTCTCACAATTGCTTGAAAACATCTTATATTCTAAAAATAAAAATAAAAGACAAACACAAACACAAGACTTGTAGCAGCAAAAACAAATCCTCCTATACCAAGTGTAAGCATGAAATTTAAGCACAAAATAAAGATTTCAACAAATTTAATATATAGTTCAAATTGGATCTACACTCACCTCTGATAATTTAGAAAATGGATTAATTGCATAAATAGAATGAATTTGCAACATTATTCAAATTAAAATGTAATACCTTTTGATGAAAAATAGATATGCTCTCACCAATGATCGAATGTTTGTTACACATTTTGATACCATCTATTTGCTCCAAATTAGGTGAGGAAATAGTGGATTTGATCTTAATTTATATATTTTTTATGAGATGGATGAATGGATAGGATTGATCTTGGATCATGAGTTTACTCCAATTGATTGTGGAATGGATTTGGAGAGGGTATAGCCATTACCCATTTTCATGGAAATAATTAGCTAGTTATCTCACTTAATTGATGAATTGGCTAATTTGATTGAATTGTTTAATTATTTTGATTAATGAGCTAGATAATTATTTTTCATTGGTAATGATTGAAATCTATTTGCAAATTATTTTTAGTATTGGATTTCCATTTCAAATATTATCAAAACAATATCCTTGATCATATAATTATTTTTTTATGAGAACAAAGTCAAGTTTATTGGTTTATATGTTTATTTCCATTGGACTTTTTTTTCTAATGATGTTAGGTCAAGGAACCAAGGAAATAACTCCATAGAGGTGGATATTAGAGAGGTTGGAATAACCAATCCAATTTTGAGAATAATGAATTTATTGGATGTAATGATTGAATTCAAAGAGGCAATAACATGCTTTGAGGTAGCAAGTCTTTTCATGGTTTAGATAATAGGAGTTATGACAAGAACACTATAATATCTATTCAAATAGATGCTCATAACCCTCAACTATAGAATTTTCTTGGCGTTCCTACGCAAAAGATTTAATCAACCCATTATTGAACAACCAACCAGACATATTAAGCAGACATTGGTACACTTAATATATTTAATTAAAATAATAATGAGAAAACCATACCCTTAATTATGAGCATGACCAATTACCAATCGATGTAACTCCGGTAAACCTGGTCGCCCTTCATTGACTCCGATATCGTGCTCAGCCACTTTTAATTGTTGTTATGGAAAGAGGAAAACTCGTGCTTGATTTCCTTGGCTGAGCCGTAGAGCAGTCCTCCTCCTTCTCTGCATCCTCCCTTGTGAATGAATTCTAAGGGACTTACTTTTACAACCTTATTTGCTTTGAGCTACGCCACAGCCTAGTAGCAGAAAAAGCAAAAGATGGAGTGTTGTCATTTCTTACTGCAGAACTAATCCGGAGATGGATGATAATTTGTGAAGAGGAAACGAATAAATGAATGACATAAAGGATAGAGCAGCGTGTGGTGGAGGGAGTTGAAAGGTCTTTGATGGAGACGATGTTTTGTTTTAAATTTCTATACTTCACAAACTGCCATACAAATTTTTGTGGACTTGACTTAAAGATTAGTCTTTGCGCTGGTTGTGCCAGTCTTACACGCAACTGGGAGATTCCAGCGGCATGCATTATTGTCAATCGCATTCCATATGACAAATATCTTTGCTAAATACTTGTGTGATTTGCCGCCCCTTCAAGACCATACAATCTCAGAGGGAAATGTTAACTTTATTTTTGGGTGTAAAATTATTTGTGCAATTCCACAAGATACAATGATTTATAGAAAAAATACTGAGAATGGTAGAGTTGTTATAGTTAAAGAATCGGAATTTTATTTGCAGAAAAGGGAAGGTTTATACTATATAATACTGTTAAATAAAAATTGTGTTAGTAGTTGCATAATTTTTTTTTTCTTTTGTATGTATTTTTAGAAAATATTATATGGTGAAAACAATTATAATATAATAATTTTGTAGAATTTAAAATAAAAAATGAAATCACTAATTTCAAAAGAAAAATTAAAACATTTAAACAATTATTAAATAAAATTAGTTAAATAATCACATAAGATTGATCTATTAATGATTTATCATTAATATAATTATAGAAGAGTAAATTGCATACCTTAGTCTTTTACATTTGTTTGACACTTATGTTTGGTCATTTTGTCATTCTAACATTTAATTTGTTTTATTTTGTGTATAAATATACCTTGCCTCTATATTTATCATCTACATCTCACATCTTTCATTTTAGAAAGAAGGGTAGTCATTCTTCTTTAATGGATGTGCTCCTATCTAGAATCTTATGATCCCCATAATTAAAATCATTTTTCCTATTTTTTTGAGTTTACCATTTCAAATTTTAGACAATTACTTGTTTTCTTGCATACAAATACATCAATTTGTGCACTAAATTTTGTACATTTAAAGAGAACCTCAAAGATATACATGATTATCAAAATTCATAAAAATTCACTTATCAAAAACCAACATCTAAAAATCATCAACTGAATTGGAAAGCATTTGTCAAAACTAACATATGCACTTATGTAGATCATCATTTGTAAATACTACAATAGGAATTTACATATATATTTTGTCCTGTGTGTCCTTGATCATTGTAAAACTAAAAAAGGATTTTGATTCACTATTAAATAAGTTTTATAATTCCCTTTGATTGTAGGAAATTCTTAAGATGCTTCCAACACCTTGTTTCTTTCAAACACAAGTACAAGTAAAGACCAACAAAAATTAAAAGATTTTTTAATCAATAGACATAATTGCTTGGAGCAAAAGTGTCCAGGTCAACTAAGCTATAGGTGCAACATAATTTAAAGAAAGCCTCGATCCATTATTTTGATTTATATGTCATGCCCACCCATACACAAATATACAAAATGGGAATAAACACAATGTGAACAAGACAAGAATGCACACAATGTCCAAGGTGCTCATGTGCACACCAACATTGTCATAAGTGCAATTAAAGGTTGAAATGTTATAGGATAAAATGCCTAACTAAAAAAAAATGAGGTAAGAGTGCAACCCCTACATCATGGGAAAAGGTTCACTGAAAGAGATAGAAATATCACTATGCATGATATTAAAATATACTTAGGGGGAAACTCCAACGTTGTTGTTTCTTTTAAGTTGGATCATATTTGATGAACATGAAAAAATATTTTGCTTATCCTTCTCAATTGGGTTTGTGTGAACTCCTTCATTAGATCGGGCTAGAAAATGATGAAGAAGGTTGATGTTGTTGATCTCTAATTTTTCAAACACTAACTAGATGTATAAACCAATGTCAAATAAATGATTTTAAAGATTATTCACCATTTGTTTGTATGAGGATTCCTATAGGTTCCCTATATTCAAATTACACTTATTATCCTTTAATGCCCTTTTAAGGGTATTAGGTCTATAAAATTAGAAGGCATTTAACAACTTAAAATTCATAAAATTTAATCTAATTAAGAGGTAATCTTGTTTTCGATGGGCATAATCTTATTTCAAAGAGACTCTTTGACTAGCTCTTCATCATCAAAGTTATGAAGCAAAGCCACTGTGATTGTCACATGCCAAATCAACTTTGAGCTAGGAGTATATACATGTGACAAAGCCACCATGGATATCTTATGCCAAATCACTTCTAAGTTGGTTTTATAAATGTGTGGTTTGGGGTATTTTCAAGGTAATTTAATTAATCATTAAGCCTCATGGTTATATGTAGCAGATTAAAGGATGATTCACATTAGCTATTAAGGACCACTCTTATCACTTTACGATGTGATCATGTTTGATAATGTCCATTTATTCCATGATAAGTTGCATTAGTCCCTTCAAATTAGTTGCTAAACATATTTAGCTGATAGGCTATTTACGTGGGGAAACCCCACCAGCATTTCCAGCAGTCTAACGCCAACGGGAACCCCACGTTCACTGTTTCTGACCACTTTCTCAACCGGTCTTGTCCAACCTGGGTTTATGTTCACTATTTCTGACCACTTTCTCAGCCAATCTTGTCCAACGTGGGTTTCTTGAACTATTGATAGAATGCCTCATAGAAATGTGATCTCATGAAATGCAAAAATTGCAGGGTAAGAACAAAATGGATTTGTTTACAGTCTTTAGAAATTTTGAAGAAAATGCAATCGGTAGGTGTAAAGCCAATTTCTGCAACCTTTACCAACATCCTCACTGCCTACGCCAAAAAGGGAGCTTTGGTATAATGTGCGCGTATATGCAAGGCACGTGGGTTGTTTGTCAAAATGCCTCAAAGAGATGCAATCTCATGGAGTGCCAAGATTGCGGGATAGCACAAAATGGAATTGTTGAAAAGGCTTTAGAAACTTTCAAGAAAATACAATATGCAGGTGTAAAGATGGATTCCAGCATTTATTAGAAAAATGCAAAAAGCATAGACCAGGCACATGAACTGTTTGACAGAATTCCTCAAAGGTTTGTGGTCTCAAGGACTTCATTGATTGCAGGATATGCACAAAATGGAATATTTGGAGTAGCTTAGGAACTTTCAAGCAAATGTAATCGGCAGGTGTAATGCCAAATACTACAACCTTTTCCAGTAATCCCCCTACGCAGTTACTCTAATATACCTGCTCTGTAGAGGAGCATTTGTGAGAGAATTGAGTTGCCTTGGCGATCCATTTTGAGCATTGATGAGGGCGCAGGGGTGTTGCATACGATTTTTAGGGCCAAAAGTCTGCTTAATTTTCTCCCTTGTATCAGCTGTTGAATCTCTCCCTATCTCATAACTCCTAGAAATTGAATCCTTCAGCACATCTCCTGTTTTCTTTCTTAAAACCAAAAAACCCTAATATCTTATCAACACAAAACATATACAAATACATGTAAAGTTTCAAAGATTTCCTTGATATACAAACTGTAATCAAACATAAACAAACATAGAAGTATGAAAAATATAATCTTACACAAAAGGTATTCTTTGAAATGTCGAATTGGTGAATGATTTGAGCTTATCCCAAGTGCATCCGACAATGCCCTTGATGGGCTCCACGAGTTGTTTTCCCTCTACCTCTTTCTTTTCCACTATTGGCTCAAAGGATTTTTCACCTCCTCCTCTTTAGACATCACAAGGAAAATTGCAACCGCCATGAAAACCAGAATTGACATTTTCACCTGCCATCCCAAATGAACCATCTTCATAGATTTCCTCTTTTGAATTATTTCTCTTTTAACTTAACTGAGCTTAGCATTAAAGAAAAGCATTTCCTCTTATGTATATTTGTTATGCTCCTTATTATTTCAACACGTATACTAACACCTATCAAATCGTTTGGTGTGTATGATGTGGTTTGTATCATGCCATGTGGTTTGGCTGGCAATTTTCTTTGACAAGAAACACAAAGAAAATATCAATGCTACCAACAAAGGTGTTTGTATTTGTGGATGTCTATTCTTAATTATACTGGTTGGTCAAAAGTAGATAATTATCAGCAGTTCATCCAATCTTACAAAAAAATTAGTTATCCCAGAGTAAAATGTAGAAATGAAAGAGAAATTTTATTATTCTTTCACTATTAATATTGCAGCAGAATTTTTAAAATAGAAATAAACAAATATAAATATGTGAATTAATGATAATAACTGAATAAAAATTTATTAGATTTTTTGGGCTCTGTGCAGCAATTGAAACATAAATAATGTAATATTAGCAATAAAATGTGCAAGCGTTATTAAGCACTAATCTTAATATTGTAAACTTATCTACCAATACACTATTGTGTATATTTCTGAAATGAAATGACATGAGTAATATATATATACACAGTTAAATACATATTTTATTTTGTTGCCAACAATAGATCTACCAAGCATAATTTGTAATTTATGTATAAACACCAATTCTCATCAATATAAAATAAAGTGTTGACCTTAAGATGGTTAAGAGCTTGATAGTTTAAATGTCAAAAATTGCTCCTTACCTTAGTATTGAGTATAAATATACCCAGAAGGAGTTATGTTCTATTCAGAAACCTAGAACCCAATTGATAGTTATGTTCATTATTTTATTTTTGAAATTTTAAGTTATAGAGAGACAGTTGTCATATTATCAATTATTATTATTATAGTATACAATTCATAAACTAGAAATCACACCTTGGTGTGCAATGGGTATGTCGAAGAGGTGTGGAAGGTCAAATAGGAGAAAGTTGCTTTATTTTTTTGGCTCATAGGTTAGATAGTTGGTCGTGGCATTTTCCAAAACAGATCACATGTCTTGTCTGTTCTTCCACATTTTGCATACATGCCTAGGGGCTGCAGAGTTCAGTTGAAACCATAACTATTTTTGTATCAGGAAGGGGAAAAATCAAAGCTAGTCTCACACTCGTTCTCTAAAATAATATAAAGTTTTGCAAGATTTGTGACTATTTCTGCATCAATTGCATATCTGCATGTCAATGTTTCTTCCAAAAATTGTGTTGACTTCGAGGGATAGAAATGTGTGCAAGAGCATGAAAGTAGACAGGATGCTTGCAATGAAGCATCTATCAGAGGATAACGGTTGGGAGCTTTTTTACAGAGGACGGAGGGAGGTAGAGAGGGATAAGTGAGATAGAGATA
>VDFB02379711.1:160023505-160064893 GCA_007258455.2 Sequoia sempervirens
GCAAGAGAGAGATAAATAGGTGGGATGGAGGGAGGGATAGGTAGAGAGAGATATGTGATATAGAGAGAAATAGAGAGGGAAAGAGAGAACAAGAGGGAGAGAGAAGGGAGGAGGGAGGGAGGGATAGGTAGAGAGGGATAGGTGATATAGATCACTGATTTCTTCACATCGTCCATTGCTTTTCATGGTTATAAATAATGTGGGTTCAACCTATCGGCATAAGTATTGCACCTCATTGGAGTGCACGTGCTAGTTTATATTTTATGTATACTTGTAAATGATGATTTATAGTGTGATACCAACCAATTTGTATTTGGGAATTTGTCTAATACAAGCCAAAATTAAAAGAAGTACACATGGGTTTTAAATGCTTGGCCTTTCGCACATCTTCTCATTATGAATATGCACTCCATTTAGACAGAATGCGTCATTAAATAGGCATTCAAAGGAAGTCATCTACATAGCTCAATGAAATAATAGAAAGGTACTAAGAGGCAATATAATTCTGTGAGTTTTGTCATTCCAATTCAAGCTTAATGACATTTCACCCATGGAATTTGAGGGGTTCATTAATAGTCAGATTGTGGGAGAGACCGGCGGAAGAATACCTCACTCGTGATGTCCTCAAAAATATTTTTATCATAGATAATGAAAGAGATGAAGATGGTATTCGTATCATCTTGGGTCTTGAAATCACCAATCCACGGGCATGTCGAATTATCTTCCCCTCGTAGGTGATCTCAATTTTTCTATCAAATGCTCTTGATTTAATACAGTCTTTAATCAAATTGGAAGAATTGGCTAGGAAGTATATCAGAGTTCAATATATTTTAGATAATGCAATTCTCCGTGTGGTTCAAAACTATAAAAATTTTGTTGGGGAAGGGTTTATTGGAGGGTTGTTTCTAAGGGATTTTGTGCAGAAAAGGCAGTGCTTTGAAGAGTTTTTCAACACCATTAGACTGGATTTATAATTTAACAATGACAACATTTTGTTGTGGGCCTTAAATAAACACCAGAGGCATACGTGTTATGTGATGGAATTAGAAATCAAGGAGAAATATTTTCCCCTAGTGTATCTTTGTGTGTTTGTCCAGCCACCTCCATGCAATGATGTTCTTCTAGACCTTCAACTTGGCATCAACCCACCAACTCGAAGACAAAATCATGTTTGAACGGCTCCAAGCCAAGTGCATAACAAACCTCAGGCACATTCATCCTTGGTGGCTTCATCACGTATAGTTTCTCACTATAGCCCTCAAGGAGCCCCTGATTGTAGCAGAAGAATTTTTGAGAGGGGCCTTCATTTGGCAACGGGCTTAGAAGGGCAGGATGAAAATTCGGTTAATGGGCCCGTCATTGAAAAGGTGAAAATGTTTGTAATGGGTTTTTCAAATTTTGTTGGGGCTTTAAATTGGTAATCAGTGGGTTTAGGTCACATTTGATGGGTTTCCTTTTTCTGGTAAAATGTCATATAGTGGGATAGTATAAGTTTGGGGATACTGTTTTAGGTTTTTAGTGCTGAATTTTGTGTTCTCAGCATGTCTTATAATCTTCATAGTTGTACGAAATCGAACAAACTTGTAGTTTAATTTTGGGCTGTAACTAGAGGTTTCTTATTGGTTCTTCCTGCCAGTATGCCCTTTGAACTAGTTTTATGTAATTATCTATTCATATAATATAATATTATAAGTGGTTCACCACTTTTTGCTTCAAAACAAAAATTGCATACCACACTATCCATATAAATTAATTTAATTAACATAAATTAATGTACTCATAATTATGATCAAGGATTTAAATAAAATTGAAATCATTAAATTTGACATAACATTTTCAAAGACCATACATGTATTCATCATTAAAACCCCAATAATTACATCCATTTAAAATTTCAGGTACATAGGCCTTAGAATCACAATGAAAAATTAATTATTATCACTTAATTAATTGTTTACCATAAGTGCATGTTTGAGTATTTATCCTACATTTTGATAAACTTGTGATTTCATCACATCGAGCATTTTATCATAGGCATCCCTCTTATAAAATTTTGAGTTATGAATCTAATTATATTAAGTTTTATATCATTTTTAAATTTTATTTTTTTTGTTTGGGGATCTTGTTTACATGTGACCATGTTATTATTCTTACAAAGACCAATGACTCCCAATATGATGGAGATGTCACATTAGCCCATCATGTAGTTGTTGGAGTGACTCAAAGTACACCTAAAATTGTGGCATCTACTTATGTTCCTTACTATATTTTCTCTTAAAGGTTTGATGATAACATGAGAAGGTAATGGTTTCCATGTTCATTTAAAAAAATTATCCCAATTAATCATTTTTAGTTATAGATTATTTCTTATAAGATTAGATGAAATTATATACGTTATGGATAACTCAAATATATCATTACATAATTCGTCAAGAAATAGACTATCTCAAAATCATTTATTCTCAAAATATTATTTCTACGAGTCATTACAATGATCTATATAGTGGCCTACAAGAGTATACTTGGCTTATTTTATATGGCATTCACTTATCCTCTATCATGCATTCCATTTTTATTTTTAAATAGTCCCTTTACCTTAATATTACTTTCTTGGAATTAAGATAGCATATAGGATGAGTTCTTATATGCTTGGATGGGATTGATCTTGCTTATTCTTTGGAATTTATCCTACCATATGGTTTGCCACATTACACATGCAAATTGTTCATAAATCTTTAAAGAATGTATCTTTTTCTTCTCAATATTTATGACACTTCCAACATGAATGTTTTATTTATGCACCCACTTTCCCACTATCAATAATTTAAATCAACATCCCAAAATTAATTATTTTACTTATCCATATAAAATTTAAATCATTTATAGGATTTATAATAATGCCATAGCGTGTTTTCCATAAGGTTCCAATAAATTGAGATCCCCGAATACATTTTTAAGTGACAATCTTATTGATTTATGCATGAAAACAAGCTTATCTTTCTAGTCCTACCATGGCCCCTATGTGTATAACTCCATCCTAAAATTTGACTAGATTAAGGAGTCCTTAAATATTAAATTATTCTTTAAAAAATTATTGTGTAGGTTGAAGGCTCAACAACATTATTGATCACTAATCTGAGATAGTTTTATTGTGACTCTAATTATCATTTTTTTACCTTTATATCCTTACACTATAAGTTTGTCACTTTCAATTATTTGTGTACATTCATTATTATTTCCTCAATCTTGTAATATACCCCAATATGCAACAAGAAAAATTTCTCTTTAATAATAATTACAAACATATCCAATAAATATAAATGTAAACAAAAACAAGTAATTATAAAATGAATTTCATTGATACAATAATCTCATGTAAGTACATTAAATAGTACTATGGATTAAAAATCCCTAGAGCTCCCTTCGGGTTGATGTTATTATTTTGATAAGTCTTGGCCCATGCCTCGTGTATTTGAATATCTTTGGGCCCCTTTTTGAAGAGCTTTGTCTGCTTTCTCCACGTGTTAGCCGCACGCTCCTTGGAAAGAGTTCTTCCATTGCTACTTTATCAAGCCCTGCCATGCCTCCACGTGTTGGAAGCATGGACCTTTGAGAGCCTACTCCCCTTTGCTTCTCTACCAAGCTCCACCTACATTCCACATAGCATCATTTCACATGCATCTTTTGGCAGACCTCACAATCAGCACCTGAAACGAAGACTTCTCCATATGTCTTCTTCACAGGGATTTTCAGTGCTAGAAGGGAAGAATGAACAATGAACCCCACCTTGTTTCCATGTTCCCTAACCAAAAATATGGGTGAGCGACATGTGTCTACATGGGAATTTTGTTGCTTCCACATTGGGACCACAGTCATCATTTGCAGGGGATGCATCTAGTTCGAAGGGGACTGTATTCTATGATTCAAAATCTTTTTTGTTGCAACAACCATGGGAAATCATTGTGACAGACATCATTGCTCATGACAAGGAATATTTTTTTGTTATTGGCTCTCAAGCGGTGGGTTGCTTCTCTATATATACTACTTCAACTTTTTGAAAATGAGTTCAAAGTTTAGAGAATACACAGAAAAAATATGAAAATACACCAAGCCTTTGTATTGTTTTAGATTATTGTATTAAGACTCACAGACTATGCCATTTTTTTTTGACCTTTATGTTTCTTAGTTAGTTGACAAAACATTATGCTATGTTGTTATTCTACTGAGTAGTTTATTTGCAGAAATTTTATAATTTCAATATAAGTTCATTGATTCAGACCATGTCTTGGACTCTTCTTTTCAATAAATCTGTATGGAAGTTATTTTATGTTATTTGATAAACTTCTTATGTTTTTCATCTATGCTATTTGTTATTTTTGGACATGCAGATTGGTGAACAGGCCCTTAAATCCCATCTTAAAGGAAAATTTACCATGCCCACACCTACATCTTGGTGCATCACCTTAGGTTAGATCTTTATTTTATATATTTGCTTCCTTTTCCCTTTCCAAACCCCCAAATATAGAAAGAGATGGCTTCTTTAAAAACTCAGAGTTCACTCAATTTAGCGCAATTGGTCCCCCCATTAACTAAGTTTCCCATAAGGTTGTTGCTTGAAAATTTTAGGCATCAACAGTTCTTTTTCTAGCATGCCCAATGGGACCACTTAAATGTATCTAAATCTAAAGTGGTTGTATGAGCCATCGTCCTATTACTAGATTCCAAACTGTGAACAACCCTGGCCTGCTAGTGCCACCGCTAGTAACAATATGAATAAGAACCCGTCTAGTGAAATTTTGTATCCCTCCACTAGCCATGTTGTCAATTGCTAACAGAAATTATGTGGCATGGGATGCCAGAAACTCTCTTATAACACCAATAGCACCTACCATTTGGGACCCTATCCCAACCTCTGCTTTAAAATTTGTACCAAAATTCACTGGGGAAGGCTTGAAAACACCATCTGAACATCTCCAAGATGTGGTGAATGTGTGTTTGGTGCAAGACTTGTTACCGACCAAAATGCCGCATTGAGGTTGCTCGTAGCCTCTTTCAAGGGCAGAGCACTAGATTGGTATCACACTTTGGGAGCCAATACTATTGATACCTGGGATCAACTCAGAGATCCTTTCTATGAGTAGTTTTCAAACAATGGAAATCGGTCTTCGCTATTTTAGAAGCTAGCGATTATAAATTGGGCCCCTCAAGAGGCCATGATTGACTTTAATGCTCAATTTCATACAACTTGGAAAAGGTTTCAGCTTGCAATTTGTCTACTTGTAGGTTTGGCATTCATGTTCTATCTTAAGTCTCTCAATACTAACATTTCCATGATGATCTAGTCCCTTGGTGGGAGCACCTTTCTAGGTGCATATAGCATTGCTATTTAAGCAGAGAATAATTTGATCAATGGGTGATCCCACAATAATGGGTTACAATTTTTGGCCAAACTTGACATTAAAATCAGGATTTTTCACCAGACATTCACTTCCTTACACCTATAGCAACTAAACCATTAAGGTTTTGAAGATGAATCAAACTAGTTATTTGTTAGGTATTTTGTGTAGATTCTAATTATATTTTTTAAAAAAAATTAAAAAATAAATTGTGAATCATTTTATGTAATTTTTAATAACTTATTTTTTCTACTAATCAACAGTTTTAAAAAGTGATGTTTACTTCGGCACACATAACTTTTTTTATAGATAGGATGTAATTATAATTTTTAAAATAAAAAAATTTCACACAAATATCTAGGGGATGAATATTTTTTCATAATTTTTTGTTACATATATTTTTTTAAATTAATTTTCCATGTCAGCGTAATTATAATTTGGACAGAGGTGTACTTCGGCATGCATAACTTTTTTTGTATTCATTTGAATTAACTTATTCTTTTTTTGTTGGAATAAGGACATCAATACCTAGGGCACATGTATTTTTTAGAATTTTTTTTCTCTATTTTTCTATTTTTAATTTTTTTATGTGTGAAATAAAGAACTTGATGTTCATTGAAAATCCCTACAAAAAGAAATAAATAAATCTAAAATATTTAAAAATACTTTTAGGAAGCTTATAATAAGGGATATAGGCTTACAAAGCATAAATTTTAAATGAATTCATTTGATCACCCAAAAGGTAAACCAAAAGTGGTCTTTTATCAGCATTTTGATAGGTGTAGAGGAGACTCGATTATAGGTATGGTTTAAATCTAACAAGGTTCTATCCAAGGGGGTTTGATCTAAGGGGGTTTGATCAATCCCTCTTTAATTAAATAAATTTAAATGGGACCTTTAAAGTCATAAATCATTGTATTTTCTAAAAATATGTGATTTCAGGCAAAAATCAGGATGTCCCAAAAAGTGTAACCCATTATTGTGGCAGCACCCCAATGCCAAAAAATTACCACCTTGGCCTGCAATGCCTATATTTGTAGAGTTTTCACTTCCTGCCCAGGAGATTTCTTCTACCAATGTGGTTGCTCCTCCCGAATCTATGTAGGCATATCTGAGTGTGTTGCAAAGTGTTACTTCTATGTCTAATTCTTCAAAGGATGAGATGATCAATGTCAAGGAGTTGTTATGGAGCATCTCAAATGAAATAACTACCATCAAGCAGAACCAGACCATGCCTCTAAAGTGAACTTACCAAAATTATCATGTCGGAAGATCTTCCTATCAGCAAAATCAGTTCCAAGGAGGTTCACAAACAAATCCACAAACTCAAACAAGTAATCAAATGGTGGAAATGCCTACTCCACTACAAAATTCTCACCTAAGCTCAAGTAGAGAGGTGCCAGTGGGACAAAATAATCTCACTAATGATATCAATCCCTAGTGCTTCACCTGCAATGAAGCACATATGCCTCAAAATTGCTCGTGTGGAAATCTACAACAAAGAGTGTCAGAATAGCACAACCAAGGCATGGCATTAGATTTAGGAGGTTATGTATATACCTCTCCACAAATGGAAAACATGGTACTCATCCTGCAAATGCAAGGAATGTCCTTGGATTAAGAGACAGATATAGCTCTCAACCACGCGCTCTTCTCATGGATGGAAGAAGAGGAAGCGATGTTTACAAATGAGGCCTCCACATCCAAGGCCCCACAAGTGCAGTCATATTACAATACTCACTCTAAAAGGAGATTCAGGGGCAAACTGGTCAACCCGCAACCCAAAAGTGTCCCCTACCAAACTCCTAGTACCTTTGTAATTGCATAGCAAATTCAATCATGAAAGGAGATTGTTATAACAAGGGCTAAGGAACAAATGCCTTTGAATCCATTGATATTTAATATGGTGGAACAATTGAAGAAGTCCTCTACTAATGTATCTCTTTGGGATATCTTAGCTATTCTGGAGCAGAAGTCATTATTGTAGAAGGCCCTACTCAAAGATACTAGCATAGAACTAGTAGAGCAAAAGAGCTAGGGAAAGGCCATCAATTCTCCACCTCTGGCCAAATTCCTCACAAACAGTATAGAGGAAGCTTCCACTGAAAGTAAAGGTAAGCATAAATTGAAACCCTTCTTCTTGACTCTCATTGTCAGTAAGAAATTGTTGCACAATTCTATGATTGACTCTAGTGCTAGTACCACAGTCATGCCCAAGCAAATAGCTAAAGCCTTAGGACTTAGCTATGAACCTCTAAAAAGAGGGATTATGTAGCTTGATGGGAATAAGGTTGAAACCATAGGTTTCATTAAAGACCTCCCCTTTACTCTATTCTCCTTCCCTAGTATCATAGTTCCACAAGATACCATGATTAAATAGACATTCCCCCCATGTTCAGTCTTTGCTTATCCTAGGAATTCACTTCCAAGATAGGTGGATATCTTTCCTTGGACTGGTCACACTTAATCCTCTAGACCAAAAATGGAGCTAATTGAAGATAGTGTCTGAACCTTTACATTCAGAACATGCGGCATATGAATCCATTATCAACTTTGAGGCCGCTCATACCTCTATCACCAAAGAGGAAATGTATTGTATTGAACTATTGGAGGACGAGAAGGTGACTAGAGACCGAACTAACCAAGAAGAGGTCCTCTTGAGAAAATATATAGACACTAATCCTTTCAACAATTATCATGTTATCGGATTGGGAACCTATGTCATCTATGACGAAGATCAAACAATTCCAAAGGTCATGAAGGAATTCGAGGGTGGTCAAGCCTTGGAGCTATGGACACTACATTTTGATGGAGCAAGTTGTAAAGTTGGTATAGGAGTCGGGATATGTTTGATGTCCCCATCCAATGAAAATACCCTCAAGTCTTTTCACTTTCAGTTTGCATGTTCAAACAATGAAATTGAATATGAAGGCCTTATGCAAAGTCCTAGTCTTGCAGAACGGATGGGTATTAAGTAAATAATGGTGTTCAGAGACTTTAAGCTAGTAGTCAATCAAGTCTGAGGGCTCTCCGTAGCTAAGAATGTCCACATGAGATCCTCTAGACATGGATTCTAGGACTTGATTGAAAGCTTTGAAGCCTTCAATATCCAAATAGTGCCCAGAGAGAAAAATGCAGATGCAAATCACATGGCAACAATCGGATCTCAATTTGACCCTATTTTTAACCTAATTGATAACATACACTCTATGTGAGTGATTGTCCAACCGGAAATCCCAGATAATGATCAAAGTTGCTAAGTGTTCAAAAGTGATGAACACATTGCCTCATTCATCCAACAGTCAAGAGAGTTCACTGAGCAACTCCAATCGAGAATATTTAAGGCCTATGAATGGAAAATTGTTCAATTAAGGTCCAACAAGCTTCCAAAAGGACTGGTCACTCTCAAAAAACCTATTTGATTATGACAATGCAAGAAATGACAAGAGGAAGTTTGTGGTGGACAAAAGTGACTAAGCAGATCTTCAGGTTGGTGACGAAAGGAAGCTCAAGGTCGGGAAGGATGTCCCATAGCATGATAAAGAAAGGATCATCCATTTTTGTGAAAAATATGGAGCAGTGGCCTGGTCATATGATGACCTCAAGGGATATGATCGATGAAATCATCTAGCATACTATAGAACTGATGGAAGGAGCAAACCTTATCTTCCAGAAGTAGAGACCAGTAAATTCTAAGATTGAGGCATTGATGGCATAAAATTTGACAAAGCTAATTCAATCTCAGATCGTTTTCCCAATCAAGCACAACACATGGGTGTCTAACCTAGTTCTCGTCTGGAAGAAGAATGGATAAATCTATGTGTGTGTTGATTTTTGGGGCCTAAATAGAGCATCCCTAAAGGACCACTACCCCTTGCCCTCCATGGAGTCTAGTTTGCAAATAGTGGCTAGCTCATAATTTTTTTCTCTACTAGATGGCTTCTCTGATTACAACTAGATTCGGGTAAAGGAGGAAGACTGAAACAAAACAACATTCACTACCAAGTGGGGAATTTTTTCCTATGTGAAAATTCCCTTCAGTCTCTCAAACACGGGAGCTACCTTCCAACGGGAAATGGATATTGCTTTCAGAGAATTAATGAACAAGATTATCTTAATCTACTTAGATGATCTGACTATATTCTCTAAGTCTAAAGATGATCATTTTAACCATCTAGAAATGGTTTTCAAAAGATGTCAAGAGTTCAAGGTATCTCTGAATCCAAACAAATGTGTCTTCAAAGTTCCATAAGGAAAGCTATTGGGACACGTGGTGTCCAAGGATGGGATTTCAATTGACCTTGAGTGGGTAAAGGCAATCAAGGAGCTTCCCCTACTAGTCAACAAGAAGGGAGTTCAATCCTTTCTAGGAAAGATTAATTTTGTGAGAAAATTCATTTCTGATTTTGCAAGACTAATTAGACCTATTACCCTGATGCTCAAGAAGGATCAATTATAAAAATAGACAAAAGAGGCTAGAGAAGCTTTTGAAAAGGTTAAGGATGCTATTTCTTTAGCTCCTATTCTAGTAAACCTAAACCTATCAAAGGAATTCATAATGTATGTATTCAATAGAAAATCCAGCATTACTAATGTTTTGACCCAGAAGGATGATGAGGGAGATGGAGAACATCCAATAGCATTCCACTCCCAGACCTTAAATGATTATGAAATGAATTATAACTTCATTGAAAGGAAAGCATTCGTCATTGTCAAGGGGCTCAAGAAGTTTTGACACCTCATATCTTGCAACAAGGTGATAGAATATGTCACACATTCCAATGTGCACAAGTATATTATGGAAGGAGAAATCACAAAGAAAAAGGCCAATTGGATTACCAAAATCCTCAAATATAACATTGAGGTCAAACCCACGAAGACCATCCCAGAGAGAGGACTGTGTGAGTATTTGGCACATTATCAAGAAATGGTAGCTAAACAGGAACAACCTAAGCTTGTTCTAATGAATGAATTTGGGTCTGAAAGTTGCTAGTTGGTAGATCAGCCTAGGTTTATGCAAATCAGAAATATCTGATGAGCCTCCCTTCTCAGAAGAACATATTCTATAGATTGTAGAATAGTGGATATGTGCTCATCAAAGGAGTCCTTTTCAAAAGGAACTTCAATGGCATTTTGTTGCAGTGCATCACCATAGAGCAAGCAAAGAAAATTCTAGACATATTTCACAACAGTCTCATGGGCAGACACTTCTCTGCAAAGACCACTATCATCAAAATTATGTGTGCCAAATATTTTTAGCCTACACTATTCAATGACTCACACTCTTTGGTTAAGGCCTACAAAGAATTCCAATTCTTCACAGGAAGAAGGAAAAACTCAAGAATGCCCCTCAATCCAATAATGGTTGATGAACCTTTTGCACAATTGGGCCTTGATTTTATCAGGATGATTAATCCCACCTCTAGTGCTAGACACAAATGGATCTTCACTGCTACAAACTACTTTACCACATGGACCGAGGGCATGCTCCTGAAGAATGTGATGGAGACAAAGATTGTGAACTTTCCCAAAGAACTAGTGATAATGTTTTTTCCACCAAAGACCATCATCTCCAACAATGCTAAGGATTTCCTAGGCTCAAAGGTATGTCAATTTACACTCAATCATGGCATATTCTTAAAAACATCTTCAAACTAGTATCCGCGGGGAAACGGTCTAGCCGAGTTGACTAATAAGAATTTGGTCTGACTAATTAAAAGAATCGGGTCAGAGCATCAAAAAGAGTGGCATAAGAACCTTCAAGAAATGCTCTGGGTAGACTGGATAACTCCTAATAAATTCCTTAATACTTTTTCGTATGAGCTGGTATACGGAAAGGAAGCATCATTTCCTATCTCCATGGAAATTCCCACACTATAGCTACTCAAATCTCTAGAAGTTGAACATAATGGAGCCATGGAGGTGTAGGAAAAAATAGAAAAATCCCTGACAGCCATGACTAATCGCCAATAGGTGGTTAAAAGGTGGTTTGACAAGAATACCTTAGACCAAGGTATTAAATGCAGAGACCTAGTGCTAAAATTCAATGAAAGGGTCTTGAAGCTTGGACTACATGGAAAATTTGATACTCTATGGGAAGGCCCTCTTTGAATTATTCAATGCATAATCCATTTGAATTGGAAAATATGAAAAAAGAAGCATTGGGGATTCTAGTTAATGGAATCCACCTCAAATTGTTCAGTTAAGCTTTATTAACTACTTTTCTAGTGTAGATATGTAATTATGTAAATTTCCTTTAGGTTTTTTAAGTTTTTTGTTCAGCTAGTCTTTCTGAGAAGCAACCCATAATACAAGAAGTAGAGAAAGCAAAAGAGACAAAAAAAATGATTAAAAAGTTGTATATTCATTATACGGTATTATATACTTTGATATAACAATTCCAAAATGGTTCTCAGGCCATACTTTTTGAGCATATATATGCTAAGTGACTTTTCAAGCATGTATTAAAATCCTTTGAAGGAATATATACAAAAATAGGAGATAGGATTTCATTCTTCAAACAAGGGCACATCAGCATCAACAGAATCTAGAGCAACTTCATGAAAAGTAGGAGCATTATTAGTAGCAAGAGCATCAATAGTAGGAATGGCAAGCGGTGGAGGAAACATCAGGTTTATGAAATCAGTGTACTATTCCACATCATAGAACAACACCACGTTGTAGTGGTATAGGAGGAAGTGGCAAGCACGAGTAACTCTCTGATGGTGCTCTCCATGCATCATGACATGGAACCTGCTCAATAATGGCACCCACAACACTACTATGTCTTCTTCAATATGTCTATGGAGGTCACTCACCATGGGAAGACCAAGGCCATACATTGCATTTGTCACCACTTCGCCAAGCCCACCGAGGTAGCGCTTTAGGAAGATCTCCAATGGTAAGTTGCAGGATCATCTTCTTAAGTACTTGTATATTGAACTTAGAGGCAATGAAATGAGAGAAAATGTTAGTATTTCCCATATACTTATCCTCATATTCTAGGAAATCCCTACCTAGTACCCACTTCATTGAGCTATAATTTCCAAAGAATGCTTGTTCTTTGTCATGCTTTTCAGACGCCTGCTAGAAACTTCTCCAAGGAAAGTTGCCTAAGACCTACTGCTAGTGAGCCTAATTGGAGTATTCATTGTGTCTACCTCTAGTTCTAACTACCAAATGAAAATTCTTCCCAATTACCAAGTGAAATTTTGTTGTTGTCTTTGGGTCTACTTATAGAAATAGCCAAGGTACATGTGTGCGATAAGCATGATGTTGATCAAGTACTAACTCAAAAATCCCATTAGGAGTCAACTCAAAATTCCCACCAAGACAAAACTCAAGAATCCCACCTAGTTGTGTCTACTGTGTACAAATTGTTACATGTGAAGTTAAGAAGTAATTAATTAGCTAAAATTGGTTGTAGTCCCAAGTGATCGTTCGCATAGTCAAGTGCCAATGTGTCATGCTATGGGAGTTCTCCATTCTCCAAGGATGAACTCAATTTTTTTGTGTACTCATCACACCTTTGGCTTTAAAATTATTCTTTTTAAGATATTAATTGCAAAGCATGTGAAATATTTTGTATGCCTTCAATCACTAGCTTAATTTCCCAGGAAATCACATTGTAGGACATCATCATTATGAAGTATTGTCTTTTCAAAAGGAAAAGAATTCATTTCACATGAACAAGAGAGTTGGTGGTACATGTCAAATTTATTGCAAAAAGGAAACCGTTGTCTACAAATTCAAGTTGAGAAAAGGCTAAGTGTTTCATGAGAAGGAACAACACTATGAAGAGTTTCCTGAGTACACTATTCAGTGCGAAGAGCTTTGAGTGAAAAAATTTCTAAAGAACCCAAGAGAATTGCATAAAGTTTGAGCATTGCAAAGGTCCACAAAATCCTAAATGGCCCATAATCCTCAGATGGAAGCACAAGGAGAGGCTACCCAAAGCTTATTTGACACCATGTGTGTGGCACCAATGGCCAATATTTTTTAGTGACATCTCTTACACTTCACCTAGGATACCAAAGAATCCAAAGTGGATCCACATGTGGGCCTTGGACAAGAAGGCTCATAGGAACCAGACCCTGATAATAGAGGAATGGGATAGCATTCATGACCCCATTCCTAAAACCAACCCTAACAGTCTTAGGGAAGCAGCCTGTGAGAGAATGAAATAGGCCACTAGCCAACAATATTTGGCGTACAACCTATGGTTTTGCAGTCTCCCCCAGTATATGGTTCCTTTTGTGCATTACTACCTGAAACTAGTCCACAACTGCATGCATCATTTTAACCCAGATACTAGTGGCTTTGAAGGCCAAGAATTGAGGGTTTTGATTAGCATGGACACCATCAAGGATATGCTATGCATCCCCACCAGAAAAGGCTCTAGATTAGAAAAGATGGAGATGTTCACTCTAGAAAAAGTGGAAGAGTACTGGGAGACCAGAGATCTTGCTCTAAACTTTTATAACCAAGAAACCAAAAGACCTAAGGAAGATTTTGCAAAGCCACCATAGATTTTGGTCACGCACAATTATTTCAACTTAGACTTGTAGGAGGTCTTCTCTATGATGGATTTTGTTTACGACATGGACAATTACAGGTACATGGAAGAGATTCAAATGGGTCTTGTATTTTAGTTGAGAAGGTAAAATTCTTTATTCTACTATGACTTCACAGAAGTCATCATCCGGGAAATGCTGAACCAAATCAAGGAATACAACACACAACATAAGTTGAAGTTTTCTTCTCTCCTTTCTCACATGTTTTTGCACTAGAACCCTGACTTCTGTAGAAACCGTATGGGCTTGGCTATTTTTGATGAAAATGGAGTAAGAAGGTCAGTTTCTGCGTGGACTCCCCTCCTTTCTACAACTTTTGATTACTATGCATTTTTGGAGTGTTTCTTGACTCTAATTTTGCAAGATTTTAGCGAGGATGGCAAGCTTTATCAACTTTTCATCAAGCAAATAGGGTGGGTGCAAATTTTTCATCCTCCTTATGATTGGTTTCTCGAGGAGGATTTCACATTCATTAGGATGCATGGCTTTACCAAGGAACCATTATAGCTCTTGGTATGCATCACAGACAAGGTGTTGGCCCTTGAGGTGTTTTGGTAACTATCGATTATCGACAACTTTTGTGGAGGGAAAAATAAGAAAGTTTTTTTCTTCTGCCCTTTGAGCTTCAAAATAGTGATAATGGTGAAGAAGCAGACACATGGGACCTACTAGAAGAAAATTTGGCTCATCTAGGGCTGGTATTAATTTGTGACAAGTGGCAATATAACCCCGATAATGACTTAGCATACCTAAACATTATGGTGACTCACAGCTCTAGGCATTACTAGGAAGCTCGGAGGAATCCACAGTTAGAATAGGATGATCTATTTGTGGACCTAATTTATGTTCCTACTGAAGATAAGAGGCCACCATGGCTCTCTTTCTATTTTCCTTTGGAGAAGCCTAATGACAAGTGCCAAATGGGGGCCACCCTTCGCAATGAATTGGTCAAGCAATGGTAGTGGAGTGAAGAGAAAATTGTAGACTTTTGGATTTATCACCAGGAGACCAAATGCCTTAATGCCCCATTCCAAGAGACAAAAAAGGATGAAAGATTCAATAATCTATGGAATAGAGGGCATGAAGATACTGATGCTATCCATGATGAGGATATAGATCCAAATGAAGCTAGAAAATATACAGTGAAGGGAAAGGAAGAGAAAAAGGCCCCAACACAGAAAACTAGAAAAGCGGCAAAGCAACCCGGCAAGTCTCCAATGAAAGTATAGGTGGTTACATCATAGTCAAAATCCTCATGACCATGCACATGGGCTGTGAAAAGACACAAGGTATCCCAATAGCCTTTAGAGTTCATAGAGGTGGACAATTCTCCCGCTAATAAGAGGTCATGCATGGAAGCAACTTCTAGAGAAGGATCACAAGAACCTGAAATGAGCCAAGGATCAAAATCCTCCACACCTCAGGTATCTTTCTCTCTCCCTCTCCTCAATTCAAAATATTTGGTTACCTTTGTTGTATCCACTCCCCCAATTCCTTCAAGTGTCATCCTTTCCTTTGCTACTGCCACACCCGTGGGAGGTTTCTCCCAATTCTCCCAAATTGGATGTGCAACTTTTACTCCCCCACGATCTATTCAACCTTCCGTCAGAGCCCAATTTGGAATCACCATTGCCACTCCTTTCACTCCCACTACATCGGCTCCGACTCAACTTTCCCAATAGATGGTATCCTCTACATCCCCACTACCACCACCACTCCCCATGAGTCCTTTTGTCACTTCCTAGATTAGGCCTTGGTATAACATTCCTCTATTCTCCCCATTAGAAGTCTCTCTACCAAAGAAGACATCGTCTAAAACCACTACTCTCTCTTTCCATTTTTCCCTTCCTCCTGGTATGCCCTTCGCTGGCAAGCTAATTATATCACTAGTAAAATTTATTGGGGAAGGTGATATAACAAAAGAAGCACGAGCTATCAGGGTCCATAAGAGAAAAGACAAAGATGTTGCAAAGTCGGCCAAGCCATGTGTGCAAACCCTTTTCAATAAATTTCAGCAATCATTGCATTTTGCAACCATGCATTTGAACACCATCAAACCATAGGGGGAGATGCAACTCGAGGATTACATAATTCATGCTATGGGAATCTATCTACACACAACTTGACCACAAGGCAAAGTTGAACTGATGGAGGAGACCTAGCGAGTGGTGACTATTGACTTCCTCAAGCATAGTCACCAACTAAAGAAGGAAGAGGAGCTCAAAATTTTCAAGGAAGGGATGGAGGTCCTACTGAAGAAGGACAAGGAAAGGGATGTTAAATTTGCACACTTGTCTCAACAAGTGCAGGTGGAAAGTGCCAAACTTTGAGTGAAACTTGTAAAGTTCTAGTCCCTAGATTTCAACCTAGTCACTGGACTGCGGAAAAAGAACCAAGAATTACAATACCAATTGGCTTGGGCAGAATGAGAAATGCAGCAAAAAATTGAGGAGCATAGGTAGCAGCGAGCTCAATTGGAGCAAGAGATGCAGTAGAAAGAAAAGGAGATCTAGGAAGTAAAGTTTTCCCTGGTAAATGAATCTAAAACCTAGAGCCAAGTTGAGTAGCTATTGTAGAGTAGGGACGCTGAGTTAGAAAATCTACAGGGACAACTCTCTATAGCAAACAAGAAAATTGAAGATCTGACATAGGATATCGGGTTGAAGGAGATGGAAATTGGTGTTTTGAAGAACCCTCCCCAACCCCTTGCTACTCAATCAAAACTCCTTTTGGTAGTCCAACAACTATACATCTCCTACTAGGAAAAGGTCAAGAATTTCTTTCTAACTCTTCACTCAGTGCTTCAATTCATGGCAGAAGTAGCAAGTTTGAGGAAAGAGGTTCATGGAACAATGGAACAATTCCCATGATTCATCACAAAAAGGGTACCTAATGTAGAGAAGTTTCTAGACAAGTTATACGCAATGGAAAATGAAGACTTGGTGAGTGCAAGGATTGAAGATCGAAGGTTAACTCCCAGAAAAGCAAAAGAATTCATCTGTTGCCACGTGGCCATCCTCCATGCTACCGATTGCTTGGTAACATTAAGTTAGAATTTTAAAAGTATGTGGATGAAATTCTCCCAATTGATTCAAATTGGCTTGCCCTCCCTATTTCTCTTCGATGACTCGGTGGCCACAATGGAGCATATTGTAGCAAAAATTGAGGAAAAGAAGTACGATTTATCTGATTTTCAAAATTTTAGTCAACCTCTTACTACGGAGGACATTGAAGTTGTCACCCATCAGATAGCATGGATGCTCTTTTAGCTCGATTCTGGGACTGGGATATTCTTGGAGTTGCCCTTAAAATAAGTAATTGATCTACATTAGGTGCAAGAGAATCAATGCACCATATCAACACCATCTAAGGCTGACTGGCTGCCTCTGCAAACTGTGCTCTCACAAGTCTAACTCCATTGACCATCAAATAAAGCTCTGGTCTTCAAACCAAAAATTTTGGCTTCCCATTCTATAGGCGAAATGCCCCTGATAGTCACCAAAACTTTTGGATTAAAAATACCTAGAGCTCCCTTCAAGTTGATGTTATTATTTTGATAAGTCTTGGCCCACATCTCATGTATTTGAATATCTTTGGGCCCCTATTTGAAGAGCTTCACCTGCTTTCTCCATTTGTCAGCTGCTCGCTCGTTGGAAAGAGTTCTTCCCTTGCTACTTTATCAAGCCATGCCATGCCTCCATGTGTTGACAATGCACGCCTTTGAGAGCCCGCTTCCCTTTGCTTCTCTACCGAGCTCCGCCCATGTACCATGTAGCATCATTACATGGGTATCTTTTGGCGGACCCCATAGTCAGTGCCTAAAACAAAGACTTCTCCATGTGTCTTCTCCATGCTCGTATTTTTAGCACCAAAAGGGAAGAATGAACAATGAGCCCCACCCTATTGCCATGTGTCCTAACTAACTCTATGGGTGAGTGACACTTGTCTACATGGGAATTTTGTTGCCTCCACACTAGGACCATAGTCATCATTTTCAAGGGGATGCATCTAGTTTGAAGAGGATTGCATTCTATGATTCAGAATCTTTTTTGTTGCAACATTCATGGGAAATCATTGCAATGGACATCATTGTTCATGCCAAGGAATACTTTTTTGTTATTGGCTCTCAAGTGGTGGGATTCTTCTCTAAATATATTTCTTTAACTTTTTGAAAATGAGTTCAGAGTTTGGAGAATACATAGAAAAATTATGGAAAGACACCAAGCCTTTGTATTATCTTAGATTACTATATTAAGACTCATAGACTGTGCCATTTTTTTTCAGCCTTTCTGTTTCTTAGTTAGTTGACAAAACATTATACTATGTTGTTATTGTACTGAGTAGTTTATTTGTAGAACTTCTATAATTTCAATATAAGTTCATTGATTTAGACCATGTCTTGGACTCTTCTTTTCATTAAATGTGTATGGAAGTTATTTTATGTTATTTGATAAACTTCTTAGGCTTTTCATCTATTCTCTTTGTTATTTCTGGACATGCAGATTGTTGAACAAGCCCTTAAATCCCATCTGAAAGGAAGATTTGTCTTGCCCACACCTACATCTTAGCGTATCACCCTAGGTTAGATCTTTATTTAATTTTTCTTTTTCTTTTTCCCTTTCCAAACCCCCAAATATAGGAGTTGGCTTCTTTAAAAACTCGAAGGTCACTTAGTTTAACGCAATTAGTCCCCCCATTAACTGAGTTTCCCATAAGGTTGTTGCTTGACAATTTTAGGAATCAACAAGTACATCACTCAATAATGCATCAAGTTAGTAGCTACAACCCTTAATAATAATTATAATAAGTAAAATTGGGTCAATGATCTAATCTATCAAATATAAATTATTGTTCTTACTCAAGGTTACAATGTACGCATGCACTATTTAGCTTAAATACACACGCCACTCACTACAAGACCAAATTGTGTATTTTGGGGAAGGTAACTGAACTTATACATTGAAGGAATCCCTTTCCTCCCCAACCATCAATTTGACATGAATTACTCAAATAAATAATCCAAGAGTATGAAATATAGATAAGTTTAATGATTATTTAATTTTATTTCCATTTTATTTCGCATAGACATCTAATCAAATCTATCATCTATATAACCTAACCAAGATGATCCAATTTCACAACATCAATAACACCCCAATAAAATAATACCAAATCAATCAATACTCTATAATATGTAACAACACATCAATACAAGTAACCCAAATGAATATAGACATCAAGCATATAATACAAGATATATACATGACAAGACAATGACACACGAATAATACAATACCACATAATGATATACCCAAATTTTTCCCAACCATGGTTAATCCATTTCTTAACCATGTAGTGTGGCTACATAATAACTACCTCACAAAAGAGAGAATACAATTTATACCAACCATAGAGAATTTGGCCTCAATAGGTAGAATAAAATGCATACAAACAAATTAGGTCAAAATACTTTAAAATCTAGAGAATATCCTCAATCTAGTGTGTTCAAGGAAAAGAATAATAAATATAGATCCCATAGATCTTCTACCAACAAAAGCACTAAAATTCAATGTGGTGTAATTTATATAAATTGAAGAGAAATCTTAAATTCTTAAGCCAACCCATCTCAAGGGGACAATGACCTCCTAGGTGTACACAAAGTAGAAAAGATGATACTATAATATATCTATCCATGGTGAGGATATCTAAATTCTCACACTTACAACCTAATCCAAATACTCTAATGGCAATCAATATATTTATTTTTTCATTAATAAAAAGATAATTATGCATTGTGGGAGCTTGAGATTGATTCACATTATTTTCTTCTTCATCAGCCATCTTGTAACTATACATATCACATGTTACTAAGGATTCAGCATATCAACAAGATAATTTGGGAGATGCATGAACTTATCAAGACATTACATCCAAATGATATAGTAAAAGAATGCATCATACAAAAAAATGTACTATCTTAGATTACTCATAACTAGTAAAAACATAATCTATAACACTTACAAAACTTATGCCTAAAATAAAATATTTAGGAGCTCAAAGAAAAATACCATCCAAATCCCTAACACCTAACGGGGTAGCTTGGTCTATAGCCTAATCAATGGTATATTCCTTCTAGATGTCCTATCTAGTGACTCGGTTTCTCTAGGATGGTCTACCTAGTGGCTTGGTCTGCCTAGAATGGCCTACTTTTGTAGAAACATTTGCAAATCCGTTTCTTTCATTTCTTCTAACAATTGATCCAAAACTTCTTATATTCTAAAAATAAAATAAAAAAAGACATACACAAAACTTGTAGCAACAAAAGAAATTTCTCCTATACCAAGTGTAAGCATGAAATTTAAACACAAGATAAAGATTTCAGGAAATTTAATATACACTTCAAATTGGATCTACATCACATTTGATAGAGAAAAAAGATGAATTGCATAAATAGAATCAATTGACAACATGATTCAAATTAAAATGCAATACCTTTTGATGACAAATGGATATGCTCTCACCAAAAATCAGATTTTTGTTGCACACTTTGATACCATCTACTTGCTCCAAATCAGGGTGAGGAAATGGTAGATTTGATCTTAATTTATATATTTTTGATGAGATAGATGAAAGGATAGGATTTGATTTTGGATCATGAGTTTACGCCAATTGATAGTGGAATGAATGTGTAGAGGTGGTACTAGCTACTACCCATTTCATTGAGGTAATTAGCTAATTATCTCATTTAATTGATGAGTTAACTAATTTGATTGAATTGTTTAATTATTTCTATTAATGAGTTAATTGATTGTTTTTGTCATCGGTAATGATTGAAATTTGTTTGCAAATTATTTTTAGTATTGGATTTCCATTTCGAATATTATCAAAACACTATTCTTGATATAATTTATTTTACAGAAACACAGTCAAATTTACTAGTTTAAATGATTATTTTCATTAGACTTTGCTTCTAATGATGTTAGGATGGAATCGAGGAAATAACTCCCATAGAGGTGGATATTGGAGAGGTTGGAATAGCCAATCCCATTTTGATTTTGAGAATAATGACTTTATAATGACATTGCTTCTTACTGCAGAACTAATTCAGAGATGGGTGATAATTTGTGAAGAGGAAACGAATAAATGAATGACATTAAGGATAGAGTAGCGTGTGGTGAAGGGAGTTGAAAGGTCTTTGATGGAGACGATGTTTTGTTTTAAATTTCCGTTCTTCACAAACTGCCATGCAATTATTATGGACTTGACTTAAAGATTAGAGTCTTTGCGCTGGTTGTCACAGTCTTACACGCAACTAGGAGATTCCAGCGGCATGCATTATTGTCAATCACATGCCATATGATAAATATCTTTTCTAAATACTGTGCGATTTGCCGCCCCTTCATGACCATACAATCTCAGAGGGAAATTTTAGCTTGTTATTTTTGGGTGTAAAATTATGTGTGCAATTCGACAAGATAGAACGATTTATAGAAAATATTTATAGAATCGTAGAGTTGTTATATTGTGATATTGTTATCAAGGTTCAATCTTGTAATTTTATCAGTCAAATTTATTTATCTATGTTTCGTGAATAGAAAAACGGATTTTTATTTGTAGAAAAATGGGAGATTTATATTATGTAACACTTTTAAATAAAAAATATTGTCTTATACTTCACAAATTTCTTTTTTGTCTATGTGTAATTTAAAAAAATATTATATGGTACAAACAATTATAATCCCATGAAAATAAGTAGAATTTAAAATAAAATAAATAAATCATTAATTTCAAAAAAAAAAATCTAAAACATTTAAACAATAACTATTAAATAAAATTAGTTAAATAATCAAACAAGTTGGATCTATTAATGATTTGTCATTTAATATAATTATAGAAGACCAAATTACGTACTTTAGCCTTTTACTCTTGTTTTGACACTCATGTTTGGTCTTTATTATTCTAACATTTAAAATTTATTTTATTTTGTGCACAAGTTTACCCCATCTTTAAATTTATCATCTACATCTCACATCTTTCATTTTAGAAAGAAGGCTAATCATTCTTCTTTAAGACCTTTTCTTCGAAGAAAAAGTCATGGATGTGCTCCTATCCAAAATCTTATCCCCATACTTTGAAAAAAATACCATTTCAATTTTTAGACCAATACATGTTTTCAATTTGTGCACTTAATTTTGTACATTTAAAGATAATTTCTAAGATATACATGATTATAAAAAAAAAACATCTAAAAAACATCAATTGAATTGGAAAGCGTTTGTCAAAGCTAACATATGCACTTATGTAGATCATCATTTATAAATACTATAATAGAAATTTACATATATATATTGTCTTGTGTGTCTTCGATCATTGAAAAACTAACAAAGGCTTCTGATTCACTATTAAATAAGTTTTATATTTCCCTTTGATTATACTTAAGATGCTTCCAACACCTCATTTCTTTCAAACACAAGTACAAGTAAAGACCAACAAAAATTAAAAGATTTTTTAATCAATAGACATAATTGCATGGAGCAAAAGTGTCCCAGTCAACTAAGCTCTAGGAACAACCTAATCTAAAGCAAGCCTCAATCCATTATTTTGATTTATTTTTCATGCCCATCAATACACACATATATAAATGAGAATAAACACAATGCAAACAAGACAAGAATGCACACAAAATTCAAGGTGCTATGTGCACACAACATCATCATGTAGTGTAGGAAAAAGTTATCCCTTTTTCACACTTAATTTGGGAAATAATATTAAATGAAAGGACTAAATGATGTCTTAATTTAGTGTTGTAATATGTATTTTGCATATTCACATTAAGTTTAGGGCCTTATTAATTAAAATGGACTTAATTGTGCCTTATTTATGGTGTTGTAAAGTGTATCTTTACACTTTCACACTAATCTAGGGATTTATTAATTAATTGAGGTTAATTTACTTTAATTGGCCCCTTTAATTCAAATCCAAGCCTAATTAATTGCAATTTTTGAAGGGTAAAACCCGACATTCATTAATGCCATAACATAACATTTAACATTGGAGAATGTGTGTCCTAGGTAAATGATCTATGACCCATTTTCCCAAGGGCGAATGGGTCCTCACTTAGGCCTAAGACCTAAATTTCAAATATGTTTTTGTTAGTATTTCAATGATTTCAAATGTGTATTCACATGTCGGCTAGTATTATTTGAATTTCAAGAATTAATGTTAACATATGTATGAATAAGAGGTCATTTCACTATGTTTCACCTACAAGAATTTTATGTGACTTCATGAGATCAAGCTAGAGCATTATCAAGAGAATTTTCAAGACATTCAAGGGCAGATTTACTGAAGATTATTGCAGCAATCAAGGTCCTATTATCATGTCCAAGTCTTCTTGCATCATACATGTTATTTGAGCTAATATGTTGATGTAGTCTTCAAGATCCATTCAAGCATTCAAAGGCATTGTATCAAATCAAGTTTCATGATCAAGATCCACATCCATTGAATTCATTTCATGCAAGTTGAAAATCTTCATTCCAAGGTTCATCCAAGCGTTTGGTGAGTTGTGACATAAGTTTGTTCATTCATCATTCCTTTCATGCTATTTCATTTCATTACAAGGTTTAATTACCAAAATGGGGTTTGACCAAGGCAAACCCCCATTCACCAACTAAACAACATTTGTCCCCTCTCTTTGTCTATTATAGGTTTGCAAGTTGAAGAAAATTTAAAGATCTCAAAAGTGCAAAATTACAAAGTTGTCAAAGTTGTCACCTTTGTTTTCATCTCACAAAAACTAACCTACAGGATTTATTTCTGACTATCTAACGGTGAAAATCGGGGATATGGGAGTGCAAACACAGGAGAAGAGAACCCAAAAACTAATTTTGGATAACCCTCGCTAGGACCCATTTTCCATAGGACAAACGAGTCCTCGGTCAGGTACTAAAAATACCTTTTTGTGAGAGGTACACAAGATTTATCTCTTCCAGATTCTCAAGAAATTATGTAGGTTCCATCATTGTTATGCTAAATCTTCTTAATCCACTTTAGTGTTCTTTTCATCATTCATATTCAAAAATTGATTCAAAATTGCATTTCAAAAAGTGTCATATAGTTCATCTTTTGTCCTTCATTTCACTTGTATTAGGTCATCAAATTCTAGAAAAAAATTCCACAAAAGTTACAATTTGGAATGGGGCACAAAAAACACATTAAAAAACTCAAAAAAATTGCATTTTTCATTTTTTTAAAACCCTGATCTAGGACCCATTCACCCAGGGTCCAAAAAAGTGTCTCTGTATAGACATTTAGGGAAAAAATTAGGTGCTTTTTAGTCTCTGGTTTGCATTTCTATTACTATTTTCTGATCTAAGAATTAAATTTTTGAAACAATTTGTTAGTGCATTCAAAGTATTGCTCATTTAGTTAGATCCTGCAACATTTTTTGGAAAACATTTCTCGCATATTTTAATGAAATTTAGTGTTAGATTTCTTTACTTTTCTTTCATTTTCAGCATCATTGTATTATTAGATAGATTAATTTACATCTTGAAATCATTAGAAAACAAAACAAAAATAAAAATAAATGGCTAACTTCAAACCCTTTAGTTGTGATGACTTTGATATGTTAGATGAAGCCCTTGAGGACTTCATCTCACCTAGACCATCCACTAAATCTTTGAAACAAGAGGATGCACGCATAGATAATCATGACAATCATATTTACTCTTCTCTCAATACCTCTCCTATTTGAGACCAAGGTATCTTGGTGTTAGTAGACCCAATTATTGAGTGTCATGAGAATCGTGTTTGTCCCTCTTCTAATTCTACATTTTTCTCAACACACACTAAGATGGATGGCATAGATGAGTTCACATTAGACCCCCCCTCACTACAAGGTTATCTAGGTAACTCAATTGAGGTTATGACTACACAAATTGGATCTTCTTTAATTAGTGAGCCTCCTAAGTCACCTCCCATCATAGAACCACCTAAAAAGAAACCTTGGCAACCAGGAGATATCTTGAACTTTACAAGGCAACTTGATAATAACAATGTTTCACAGCAACTGAATTACAATATCGTTGCTCACATACCTACATCATTACCATTTCCTCGACCTATCTTGCATATTGCTCCTCATTTTCCTTCACATAGTGGAAAAGAGAATGATCTCATTGAGAAACTTCGTAATATAACCATCTCCCTTTTGGATTTAACAAAAACATCACTTACATACAATAGGATGCTCCAAGAAGTGTTGCAGAAGAATTCTATCCAATATTCTTTGAAATTGAATGATGTAGCAACCTCCTTTGATTGTATGCAAGTGACAAAGTCAAATATCACATTCACTCAACAAGAATCACCCTCACTTGAGATTCAAAATAAGAATGAGTCCTTAATGATCAAGTTGATCATTAATGAAAACGTAGTTAGGCACACTCTCATAGATAATGGAGTGAGTCTTAATGTTTGTAGCATTGATCTCCTAGATAAAATTGGTGTGCACAAGAAGCTTATTCAACTTAACAGTGTTAATATTTGTGGCTTTGACAATGTTAATAGGCAACCGTTAGGAATGATCACATTACCTATTTAGGTTAGACCTATAGTCAAGTGCCTACCCCTTTCCATATCATGCCAGGACCTCTTTCATACAACCTTCTCCTAGGGATACCATGGATTCATGTTATGAAAGGAGTCCCATCTACTCTTCACTGTGAGATGAAATTTGAATACAACAATAAGATATACATGGTTGAAGTAGATGAACGAAGCTATAAATAACAAGTTAAACATGATCATAACAAATCCAACTCCCCTAATACTTTCATTCCAACCTCATAAATAGAACCTATACAAGTTGATGTTAATCCTAATTGTCTTTCACCTAAAATAAAACTCTTTAGTGATAATTGGGGATCATTAGATTTTATGCCTTGTTTCAATGAAGAGTCCAAAATCTCACCCTCAAAGTCCAAAAGAGTCATATACAAATGATAAATTTTCAAACACATGCTCTAGTGATGATTGGGGTTCATTATATTTTACATCCTCCTTTATGGGAGAGTACAAAATCTCACAATATACACCTCAACAACCTTGTGCTTCATTTTCCCAACTTGACCAGTTCTATGTTAACAACATCACCCCATGGTGGTGATGTGGGCTCTTTAACTCCCATCCCTCATGAGAGGAAGATGCATAACTTTAAGAAAACTAAAAATGATTCTTGTGAAGAATTCAATCCTTCTCAAAAGCATAACACCTCCTCATCTAAGTTAGAAGAATGTTATGGTGTTGGATACAAACTCCTTTCTAAACATAGACATAATGTAAACATGGAGCAAAATGATAGAGAACAAGTGAAGTCTATATCGTACTCTTTCAAGAAAGACCTAGGTTTACCACCTTTATCTCCATATTCATCTAAGTCCTTATCATCTATTGTGTGTATGACATCTTATGCTAAGAAATAAATATCCCCTACTTTTGATCAAGAGAGTATCTTGTCAAGACTCCTCCAAGATCGCTAAATATCTTTGTTGGCCCATAGTTGTTGTTGCACCAAAAGATCAACCTATTAATGTCCATTACAATTGTCAAATTTAATGGATCCATAGGAGGCGGTAAGTCCATGTCACAAATCCTGAGGAGAGCACTAACCATCTACCAACAAACTCCCCCTTAGCATTACCTAAGGGGATTCAAACCTGACACCTTTGGCTCTGATACAAATTGTTGGCCCACAATTGTCGTTGCACCAAAAGATTGACCTGTTAATGTCCAATACAACTATAAAAGTTAATGGATCCAAAGGAGGTGGTTAGTCCATGTCACGAATCCTGAGGGGAGTGCTAACCATCTACCAATAATCTCTCCCTCGAAGAACATGAAAGAAATTTTACAAAAAAAGTTCATTTTGTGCATATCATAGAGTTCATGGTCATTCTACTAATGAATGTAAAGCTTTAAGTAATAAAATTTGACATCTTAAGGATTGTGGTGCAGTTCCTTGTGTTAATGCACCTACTTACTCAATTGATACTGATTTTTCATTCTATCATGTTTCTCATCAATCACCTCAGCTCATCCTTATCCTGCACCTAGTGGGGGTAAGGAGTTAGATAGCCTTGTCCTATTTTTGGCACATGATGTTGTCCCTTTGGCTAGTTGTCCTCCTTCTATTATACCGAACAATATTGGGATGCAGAGGACTTGATATAGGTTGACTCGCATGTGCCTTACTAGTCTTGTCTTTGTTTTCTTTTGCATGTTTCTTTGTGTGATTGCATGTGTGTAATGTGATCCCTCGTACTATTTTTTTGATGTATCTCTCTCTTCATGTGCATTCCTCTATTTGTACCTACATTCTTCTATATGTCATAAGCATTTATCTTTTCATTTATCTTGTGTTTTCCTTTTGGGGATGACACAAGGCATCGAGACATTAAGTCTCTTCCATGTTGACCCAAAATATTTTTCTTTATTTTCACTCTTTGTGTGTCATTCTTCTGGTTCTATGAGTATTTGGGGAATTATGATGTTTCCAAGCTCTATAATCACATTGTAGCAAATATATACTTACCTTGAATCCATAGATCCCTTATGTATTTTTGATGGAAACCCCTTTTCCCTTACATTATGTAGTTTCATTCAGGAACATATGACTTGGCATAGGGCTTTTTGAATAAGCTCTCATGTCTTATGGTTAGCACTGAATATCATCTACTTTAAAGTTGATTGCTCACAGAAATGGTGTTAGCAATCACTTTAAAGTGGGGGCATACATCAAGACTCATGTTTCACTATGTGGTTTTCTTTATTCTTGTGATTTTTCCTTTTCTTGGTGGTGTCATTGGGTTTGCCGTCCTCCAAGAGCATTATATTTCTTAGCGTACAATTTTCCTCTTAGTGTTGATGCTAGGTATTGCATTCCCTAAGTTGTGATTCTCTTAGCTTGGACTTGTCCTCTCTTGGAGAAATTAGGCACGATGATCCCTAAGAAGAACTTGTACAAACTAAGGAAGATCCCTTTGAACAAAACCACATATAATGTTCATAAGTGTTTAGCATAATACAACTTGTTAACATTGTGAAGCTCGAAACTGAAATGTGTGTGGTACCCTATCAGATTTGGCAGAGGGATACCTTCGGTATGGTAAGTACAATGAGAGCCAAGATAGAGGCATGAATTTTTCACTAAGCCACTTTCCTAGGGGCTCACCTAGTGGATGACCTGAGGTTCCATCAACTAGTGTGAGTGTATGTGCCATTTGCATAATGGACATTGAGTTTTTCTTGTGAACGTATAGCACAAATAGCCATGTTCCACATCGTGTTGGGACAATCAAAGCTTGATCCACCTCCCTTTTCTTCTCCTAGGCTTTGATAGCACCTATGATTTGGTATCTTTTTCATTGTTGCATACATAAGTGTCTTGAATGTCTACTTTAGTGTGAGTTTGACATGGGGTCATACTCTCACTAAAGTGGGGGCTAAATGTAGTGTAGGAAAAAGTATCCCTTTTTCACACTTAATTTGGGAAATAATATTAAATGAAAGGACTAAATGATGCCTTAATTTAGTGTTGTAATATGTATTTTACATATTTGCATTAAGTTTAGGGCCTTATTAATTAAAATGGACTTAATTGTACCTTATTTATGGTGTTGCAAAGTGTACCTTTACACTTTCACACTAATCTAGGGATTTATTAATTAATTGAGGTTAATTTTCCTTAATTGGCCCCTTTAATTCAAATCCAAGCCTAATTAATTATAATTTTTGAAGGGTAAAACCCGACATTCATTAATTCCATAACATAACATTTAACATTGGAGAATGTATGTCCTAGGTAAGTGACCTAGGACCCATTCACCCAAGGGTACTCACTTAGGCCTAGGACCTGAATTTCAAATAGCAGTATTTGATTTCAAATGTGTATTCACATGTTGGCTTGTGTTATTTGAATTTTGGGAATTAATGTTAACATATGTATAAATAAGAGGTCATTTCACTATGTTTCACCTAGAAGAATTTTGTGTGACTTCATGAGATCAAGCTAGAGCATTATCAAGAGAATTTTCAAGACATTCAAGGGCACATTTTTGAAGATTATTGCAGAAATCAAGGTCCTATTATCATGTCCAAGTCTTCTTGCATCATGCATGTTATTTGAGCTAATATGTTGATGTAGTGTTCAAGAATCATTCCAGCATTCAAAGGCATTGTCTCAAATCAAGTTTCATGATCAAGATCCACATCCATTGAAGCCACTTCATGCAAGTTGCAAATCTTCATTCCAAGGTTCATCCAAGGGTTTGGTGAGTTGTGACATAAGCTTGTTCATTCATCATTCCTTTCATGATTTTCCATTTCATTACAAGGTTTAATTACCAAAATGAGGCTTGACCAAGGCAAACCCCCATTCACTAGCTAAACAATATTTTCCCCTCTCTTTGTGTGTTGAAAATTTGCATGTTGAAGAAAAAGTTGAAGATCTCAAAAGTGGAAAATTTCAAAGTTGTCAAAGTTTTCATCTCATGAAAACTCACCTATAGGATTTATTTCCAACTGTTCAATGATGAAAATCGAGGATCTAGGAGTGTAGACATAAGAGAAGAGAACCTAGAAATAGATTTCAAAGAGCCCTAGCCAGGACCCATTTTCCATAGGATGAATGAGTCCTCAGTCAACTTCCAAAAACACCTTTTTATGAGAGGTACACATGATTTATCTCTTCCAGATTCTCTAGAAATTATGTAGGTTCCATTAGTTTTATGCTAAATATTCTTAATTGACTTTATAGATCACAATTTGGAGTTGATTTTCAATTTTTAATATTTCTCCCCAAAGTGTTGTTTGACTCATACCCTCATCCTTACAAAAAAGGGAAATTTGCAGATTCACACTTTGACTTGACTCACCTTTTGGTTGATAGTCCTTACATTGTGTGGATCTCATTTCCTAATGAATTGAGGAAGAATAGGACCCCTTTTCCCACTTTGGATCCACTTTTCCATTTTAGGAAACCCTAGGGACACCCCTATTTTCCATCATTTCACATCATAAGTGCAATTAAAGGTTGAAATAATGTAGGAGAAATTTTCTAACTGAGAAATGATGAGGTAAGGGTTCAACCCATATATCATGGGCAAGGGTTCATTGAAAGAGAGAAATATCATTGTGCATGATGTCACAAGATACTTGGAGGAACTCAAAGGTTGATGCTTCTTCTAAATTTGATCATAATTGATGAACATGAAAAAATATCTTAATTATCCTTCTCAACTGGGTTTGTGTGAACTCCTCCATTAGATCCCTAGGAAATGATGAAGAAGGTTGATGTTGTTGATCTCTAATTTTCCAAACATTAACTAGATATATTAACCAATGCCAAATAAATAATTTTAAAGATTATTAATCATTTTTTTGTATGAGGATTTCTATAGGTTCCCTATATTGAAATTACCCTTATATCATTTAATGTCATTTTAAGGGTATTAAGACTATAGAACATGAAGGCATTTAACAACTTAAAATTCATAATTAAATCTAGTTAAGAATAAAAAAATTGCATAGGTCACACTATCCATATAAATTAATTTAATTAGCATAAATCAATGTACTCAAAATTATGATCAAGGATTTAAATAAAATTGAAATAATTAAATCCGCATTAACATTTTCAAAGACCAAATTTATTCATCATTAAAACCCCAATAATTACATCCATAAAATTTTAGGTACCTAGGCCTTAGAATCCTGGTGGAATTTTTTTATTTTTTTGGTGAAAGGCATTATGCCTGTATATATTTATATATATTCATAAGAAATTTACAAAAGTGCTTCATATATAATGACTCTTATCAGTCAAATTCATCCTTTATCACCATCTATTCTAACTAAAATATAATTGTATCTAAACTAAAGCCATTAACCCAAAAGGCCCAACATATTACAAAATGTTTCACCATGAATATTAACTATAAAACCCCATATTATAAATATAAAATTAATTATTACCACTTGGGCGGGTGCATGAAGTTGGGTTACACTTTTGTGTCCAACTTCAAAAAAATATTAAAAATGACATAACGCGAGTGCGTTATAACACGCTCGCGTTATGTCATTTTAAAAGCAAAAAAAGGGTGAAAGCTATTCATTTTCTCTTATCTATTTTTCTGCTCTGCCTGTGGCCAAAAACCCTCATTTTCATGCTCACATTCTAGGAGGAGATATTCTACAAAATTCATCAACAATAGTTTATTTTTCGTTTGCAAAGATGGCACCACGACGACAAAGAGGTGCAAGAGGTAAGTATTGTTTTCTTTTTTTTTTAATTTCTTCGTTTCAAGTTGATTTTGTTTGTTTTAGGTTAGATTTAATTTTATTTTTTAATTTGTAGGAGATGCAAATAATCATGAAAATACTCAACAAGAAGAATAGGAAAATCCTCCTTAACAAAATCAGCCTCCCCCACCAATTGCTCAACGCCCTCCTGGCACTCAACAAAATTTCAAGAGTGAAATTGAAAACAACAAAAAATAAATTGAGGATCTTATCAGTAGGTTGAGTAATCCAAATGCTTCAACCGTAGAAAGAATGACACTAGAAAATTCAATGAAATAGATGTTCAAAAATGTAGATTCAATAACCCAACAAATAACGGGATGGCAAGATAGGAGGTAGGCAGCTAGGGCATATTATGCAGATAAACTATCATATAAACAAGTAAAAGACTTAAAAATTACTAAAGGTGATTTGTGCTCTTTATTCCCTGGCCCTAGAACAAATCAAACTCTTAGCCTCAATGCAAAGATGTTTCCTATTCATTGGTGCCACCAACAAGAGATTAGGAACCATTTTTATGATAGGTGGTACTTTGTCTTTGATTACCCACCATGCAACAATTGTGAAGTCCCCCAATATTTTCTTAGGAAACTATACAGTGAGTTTGTATTGAAGCAAATCCCAAATTATTTTGATATGAGGGAGTTCCAAGGGAGAGGTGGGGGGTTGGCTCAGGATAGGCCTAGTGCACAGTCAGATCCTATGCAGTAAGGGAGATGACCTCTAGCTAGGCCGCCTCATGTGCACATTTTTATGCATGTCATTGTGAAGGAGAGTGCCAACGTAGAGACATTGCAGGCGATCAACATTTTGACCCAGAGTGTCATTCATCATACTAGCCCTATTGTACAGTGCCATCTAGGGGAGTCTTTGGGTGGTGGCCTTCAAACCCATGTGTGTCAATCTTGCAGGGCAACTTGTTCATATGACCCCACCGGCACTCAAGACGATACTGTGCAGGATCTGTATGTTGCTACGCAGGATCCATATGTTGCTACATAGGATCTGTATGCTACTACGGGGATGGAGATGACAGCTAAAATTTTGCATCATGCATATGACATTGATAGTCAGGTAAAAGCCAACTTGTTCATTGAATTTAATTTATTAAATTTCAATTCTAAAATGCATGATTAACTAATCTAATTTTATTATTTTAATAAAATTGTAGGGTCACAGTGTTGAGACTGGATACACCGATCCTCCACCTACTTATTTCTATAGTACACCTATTAGTGGGTATGTAACTAGTAAACAATTATAAATTTATTACATGTTAATAGCATTGTTTTACGAATGGTATTTTAATACATGTGATTTTGGATGTTGAATAGGCTAATATTGGCAATTTCAAGCAAACACCTCCTAGTGCCATTGGATTCACTCAAACGTACACAGAGGTAATAGAATAAAGAGAACTTAACTAATGAATTCTACTTAATAGATTTGTGTAGTTTATATTCATATTGTTGGTTATGTTGCATTACACATCATTCAAACTCAAAGCATTACTTCAAATTCCATAACTAATAACTAGATGTTGATAGATGAAAAAATTTCAACTATAAAATATAGTTGTTTATAAATTCAACATAAGCAACATGATGCAATTACTTCACATGGAGGCATGTTCTTGCAAAGGTGCACTAGCACGACAAACTATGGATGCTTGGAAAAAATATATAAAACCATAATAGTAAGCAATAGCATAGACAAGGCAGTTAGTGATGCAGAGCATCATCTCAAAACACTCAATCACCAAGGTACATCTGATGCAGAGCATCCAAAAAACACCATCAACATCATTTCTTCAAGGGATTTCAATTCCAAATAGAATCAGGAGAAGATCAACTATAATTTCATCAGAAATCTACTTTTCATTCAACCAAAATCCACTCAAATTCTCTTAGGAATTCCATAGGCCATCATTCATCATTCCACAAATCAGTATTCCAATTGACTCATTCAAAGAAAAAATCATATTAAATAAAACTTTCAATTAATCAGTTAGATTCACATCATTCTCAACCACCATAAAAACAACATAAACCTAATTATTGGCACTTGAACAATTCATCCTTTCATTTATTCACCAAGGAAAAAAATCAACTAAACCATACCTCACTATTATCAATCTATTATCAAGCACTATACTCACTATATTTTGACTTCAGTAGTCTATTTACAAGTTACAAACTCCTGCTACAATAGAATCTTGATTATCATCTGTAATCAAGGGACAATCCTAAAATTATTATTAAGTCATAGGCATTTTAAAATATGTCAGGTTCACCAATGTAATCAAGGGAAAATCCTAAAATATTAGGGTCGGGTTCACCAATGTAATCAAGGGAAAATCCTAAAATTATTATTAAGTGGGGTTAGCACAATAACAATCAAATTCCTATGAAGTAACAAAGTACAAAGGAAGTAATGTGAAGATAAAAGGGATGAAGTTACCCTAAGTCTTCACCTTCCATGATTAACCTTTGTTACACCTCCTAGCTTGCAGATAAATAAAAATGCTCTCAGATTTATGTGAGCAACTATGACTAAAGACTAAGCCCTATGCAAGTGTTGAAGGATTTGCAGAAAATAAAATGTCCCTACAATGGACTAAAATGCCTATGACTGTAAGTGACTATGACTGTAAGACAAGTAGCATAAATTGAAATCTAAACATGAGAGACTAAGAGTGCAAGAAGTCAAGAGAGCTGAGAGAGACAAAATGAGGACAAAATTGCCATTTTATAAAAATTGCAATTTTGAATGTGTGGCCAGGATGAAAAGATGACAAGAACCCTAAGATCAATGCTTAAGATTGAATGTTGCTGGGTGCATTAGGGTTAGGTCAAAATTAGGGCAACAGGTAAGAATGAAGGGTGGAGATTGAATTATTACATAATTCAATCAATGGTCGAAATTAAATGAGAAGTCAAAAGTCAAGAATTAAATTGGAAGATAAGGCTGGCACGGACAAAGAGGTTGCTGGAGAAATTAAATAATAAAAGTTATTTACTCCAGGTGACTAGTAAGTAATTAAATAATAAATATATTATTTAATTGTGGAGAAATGTGACAAAAGAATTGTTTTGAATTAAATAATGATTTAATTCAAAACTCAAGAGGATTGACTAAATTAAATAAATCCAATTTATTTAATTTTAATGAGAGAAAAAGCTAGTGAATATTTAAATAATTAGAATAATTATTTAATTATAGTGGAAAGTGGACAAAATTAAATAAATAAGAATTTATTTAATTTTTTAGAAGAAGAGGACCTAATTAGTGACGTAATTAAATAAATAAAAATTTATTTAATTAATCAAGAAGATATGAATGACGAAGGAGAATTAAATAAATTTAAGAAATTCATTTAATTAGAGGGAGACCTTAGACAATTAATGACGTATTTAATAAATAAATAAAATTTATTTATTTAATAATCATGAAGAAACAAAGGACATGAATTAATTAAATAATTATGAATTATTTAATCAATAGTCGAATGTGGACCAAGGACATAATTAAATAACTTAATTATGCTAGGACGAAAGTGGTAAAAATGATGCTTGCAGGCCTAGGTCACTTTTAGGTGTCTACATCATCTTGTGGTTAATCACGAATTTGCTCAAAAGGCTTCATAATACTCACCCATCCAACCATCAAAGTCACCAAACTTTTCTTATACACCTTAACCAAATTTAGTAGCATCAATCATATCATTAATTTGATAGTAACCAAGCACTCAATATCATCCTCTCCACTGTTTAAACAAACATCTTTGTTTTGATCAGACAATATCATATTCCTCTAGTAGGTCTGTCAACCATTGAATCGGGTAGTTACATTCCTATCTCAAAGCTTATTAAAAAACTCAATGCACATTTAGAAACACTTTCTATCACATCACAACATATCAAAGTTCTTAGATGTTTGACATAAATAAAATCATCAGATTTCAGACTGTCCTCTGAAGAAAGGCTAGTAGATTAAACCTATTTTACAAAGGATACCCCTTCAAAACCATTCCAAATCACTCAAAACCTCAAAATAGTCTTCAAGCATGTCTTATAACTCAATATTTCACCATTTATAGGGATTGAAAACAATGAAAATGTTCTAATCTAATAAACCCTCGTTTATAGGGTGTAAAAGCACAAATTAAGGAGGGTTTTGTGAAAAATACTCTTGCAAACCTCTATTTCTCTAGCCACCACCTAGAACATGATTGTTTGTCTACCAAGACCTTCTACATCATTTCCAAGCCTCTGCACACTTTATTTATTCACGACCCATGACTGTAGCATCACTTTGTGTATGAAAATCCTCTACTTTCCAGTGTAGCAGCAACTCCACCATGGTATTCTTGACTTTCCCTACACTTACAATCATCAAAACATGAAAAAAATCCTAACATTAACCTACTCCACCAATTTTCTTGACCTACATTGGTGGAGTAGTGAAGAAAAACCCTATTGGACTCTCAAACTTGCTTCTAAAAGGACTCTATCGGGCACTGAAAACTACCTCTTATTCTTTTTTTTCCTAAAACTAACCAAGTCCAACTCTTGAAATTGGAAACTAACTCCTCTTTACATGTATTCACACTATGATTTAACTTTGGGTGTTCCTAAATTACCAACACAAGAAAACAAAACAATCCAAAGTAATGTTGCAAACTTAGAGATAGGGAATTTTTATTTCAAAATCTAATTACAAGAACACAAGCTTCTGCTTTTTCTCTCCTTTACATGCCTTTTAAAGATATTTCCTTTTCCATAATTGTCTTTCCATCGGTTGAAACTACCCCTTTTAACCCTTAATATGCCTGATTTCCTTGTTTTTGTCAATTTAACAAATTTTAACAATATTACATAATTACATTGTTTGCATTTTTCCACTTTGACCACCTAGAACTTACCCATAACCTTAAATACATTCAAATATGACCTTTAACATGCTTTGCATCATTTTTCCATGACCTTTTGTGATTGACTGAATACAAATTTTAACACTCATCCCTTTTGCAAAATTGAAAAGTATTTGATGACCTAGGTGCTCCTGCACCAACATCTGACCCAATTGAATCAAGAGAAGATCAAATTGAATAAGCAACTAAAATTTCTCTCTTTTCATCAAAAATTACATTGTTTCATTTTCAAACCACAAGGAAACAACAAGCCAACTCATTTCAATACTTCTTCTTATCATCCTCAAGCTTGAAACATCTTATTTATCAACAAAAATGACTGATCTGTGCACAAGAAACCTAATTGGGGTCACTAAACAATCCACTCTTTCATCATTCACCAAGGCAACCTTCCACTCAATTTTCTTTACCTAGGAAAAATAACCAAAAACCAATCTTTCATGTTACAACCTATATCCATCAAATCCTAACACACCTTTTTCATCATCAATTTATATGAATTCAAAGCAAAAACCTGATAAAGAGCTTTGAATCTTTCAGTTCCTTAAACAACTCACCAAATTTTCACTTTACCAACTAGTTCCTCAAGACCAAGATACTACAATCAACCATTTACACCTCAATCATTTCATCTGACTTCCAAGACATTACTCACATCATGTTTATTGACTAAGCTTATTCTATGCACAAATCAAGCCCTACAAAGGAGGGTTTATTGCATAAGGTACTTACAAACCTTAAATGCTCCTTCCACCACCACAATCACCATGGAAATAGCTTGCATAAGCTTTAGAAATGATGCAAAGTGGCAGGGAAGGAAAACTCACAATCAAAAATGGAAAATTCACTCCACTGAATGCTTCACTCAAATACTGTCATGGGTCCTAAACTCCACTATTCTTTAAGAGATCAACCCCACACATGTAGGTTTCACAACTCAAACCACTCACAAAGCTTGAAAACATTTGGATCATGTCTCATTAATTCAAAACAAGGTTTAACAACCCTCTAGCATTTAGGTTTCAACAAACACCCATCACTATGGTGACATAGACCTCTCTCTCTCTTAAGGCTTGCAGTCCTTGCCCATTAGGATAGTTAGAATAAAAAACACAAGGAATACTATTAATACACCAAACCAATGGATCCATACCCCTAATATGGACCCCTACAAGGTTCCAAAACCCTTCCTCTTGATTGTCAAAACATCACTTACAATGGCCCTTTCTACTGCTGCTCCAAAAGGCCTAATTCACATACCTACACCTAGGTCTTGACTATCTAGGCTCTCCCCTTCACCCAAAAGCCAAAATTCAAATTCCTATAGGCTCTCCAAACCTATTTCCACTATTCCTAAGTGCCTCTTAAACAGATTCTTCAAAATCAAGAAAAAACTCTTTTTTTTTGCTTGTCAATTATGCTTGCCACATAGAGATGTCAAGCCAAAATTCATGCACAACCTCCAACAATGAGCCTTCCATTCTCCAAAAAATTGAGGAAATGATAGTACAGACTTATATCTTCCATCCCACTGAGATTTAGCAATTTTACATGGGAATGGAAGAAATATACATTCAAACCAACCCTGATTTTAAGGGTTTTCAGACCACCCGATAGAGAAATTGGAATATCTCCCTTGATACTCAATGAAATCTCACCACTCCAATTCAAAAGGAATTATTATTCAATTACCTATCCAACCATTATGGGCTTGGAGCATGAAAGTTAACATACAGTCCGTACCAAGTACAGGATTAGCAAATTCTTCAGAAAAACATAGGAAAAACAGCGAACTTCTTATTGAAACTTCTTCAAAACATCAACATCAACCTTGCCTCAACCAAGAGAAGAATATTTGAAGTCTTAAAAAATCCCTCAAACTTCTTGCAACCGTCTTTTGAAAAGAGAGACTTTGGAAAACAACTAATATCATGCTTTGACTTCTAATTGCCTAGTTAAGGAAATGTGAGCAACTTCTACCAACTCGACCACAAAGAGCCTTCCAAAATGTGTCAAAGGCATTTAAAACCTTGTCAAAAAGTAAGGTGACTCCCCTCAGGTGTCTAGATACATCAAGGCATCCTTTTTCCTTATTTTTCCAAGATGCACTAGACTTACAAAGGAGGATGGAGACCTTGTTGTACAAAGAAGTTGGTCACCAAGACCAAAAACTCAACCAAAAACCTAGAAGACCTACTACAAAGCATTGAAATGGTCCATAAGACCTTATTCCATCCATAAACCAAGAAAAAAAACATGAAAAATTATTTTAGATCCCTTAGACCCATGGGTGCTCCTGCACCATACTCCCAAGCAAGAAAAAGATCTCAAGTCCTCTTTGAGATCAGGTCTTCTACAGTAGTTCCATGCTATTTAATATCATATTTTGACATCCATGTTGCATCCTCTTCAGGTAGACCTTTCCATTTGACCAAGTATTCCTTGTAAAACTTCCTTCTAGTCTTCTTTGTCTCCTTGGTGTCTAGGATGAATTCAAGAGTCATAGGTTGGTTGGGCATAGTTCCTTCACCCAATCTTCATCCTCCATTGTTGTTGTACCTGATCTATCACCTATATTCATAGAAGATTTGAGAGGATACATGTTAGAAATGTTGAAGATAGGAGAGATTTCCACCCCAGGAGGTAGCTCTATTTCATAAACATTTTGGCCAAACTTGTAGAACACCTTGCAAGGTCTTATCTTCTTCATCATGGGTTTGGTATACTTTCCTTTTGGAAGTATCTCTTTCTTCAAGTGTGCCATAACCAAGTCTCCAACCTTGAATTGGACATTCCTCTTCTTTAAATCTTCCTTTTCCTTATACTTCTCAACATTCTTTTGAAGGGTTTCCTTCACTTGTTGATGAATATCCCTGATTGTAACAGCAAAGTCCTCACCCTAAGCACTTCTCTTAGCAACTCCTTGTAGATCTCTTAGCTCATAGACCCCTCTAGGGTGCATTCCATAGACTACTTCAAAATGGCTTCTACCAATGCTCCTATTCATGGAGTCATTATATGGAAATTCAGCCCGAGGTAAAATCAGATCCCAAGCTTGTCCATGCTCCTTGGTGAGGCATCTTAAGAGGTTTCCCAATGATCTATTCACCACTTCAGTTTTTCCATCTGTTTATGGATGGTATGTTGAACTAAAGGATAGATTTTTACCTTGATTTTCTTCCACAAGGTCCTCCAAAAGTGACCAATGAATTTAGAATCCCTATCAGAAATAATGCTTAAAAGCAATCCATGTATCCTAACAACCTCCTTAAAGAAGAGACCTAATATATGAGATGCATCATTGGTGCATTTGCAAGGAATAAAATGTGCCATCTTACTAAATCTATCAACTACCACAAAGATACTATCAAAACCTCTTTGGGTTCTAGGCAACCCAAAGACAAAGTCCATACTTACACACTCCCAAGGCCTATTGGGAATGGACAGTGGCTGATAGAGTCCCACATTTGATGAAGTTCCCTTTTCCCTTTTACATATTGTGTAGCCTTCCACATACCTTCTCACATCCACCTGCAACTTTGGCCAATAGTAAAATCTCTTAACTTGTTCCAAGGTCTTGTCAAGGACAAAGTGACCTCCAAGACTCCCACTATGTTTATCCTTTATGATATTCTCCCTCATTGAGAATTTACGCACACACAATTGGATTCCTTTGAAGAGAAAACCATTCTGCAATAAAAATTCATAGAATTCACCATGAAAAGAATTCAAATGCTGCTCACAAACATTGTATACTTCCTTGAAACCTGAATCTTCATGATACATATCCTTCAATGCTTCAACCCCCATGCTTTGGAGTTGGATCTCTTGCACTACAAGTTCCCTTCTACTGAGAGCATCTGCCACCTTATTTTCTTGGCCCTTCTTATGCTTTATTGTGAAATTATAGGCTTGCAAAGACTCTACCCACTTCATGTGCCTATGACTGAGTTTGTCTTGTGTATTCAAAAAACTCAAGGCATGATTATCAGTATAAACAATAAATTATTTAGGTAACAATTAGTTCCTCCACTTTTTGAGGGCTTGGACCATAGCATACAATTCCAAATCATAGGAAGAATACTTCCTCTTTGCTTCATTTAGCCTCTCACTATAAAATGCAACCGGTCTGCCTTCTTGGCTCAAAACAGCCCCTATTGCTTGATTTCTAGCATCACACTCAATGGTAAAAACTTTATCAAAATTAGGAAGCACGAGTATAGGATATTGTACTACTCTCATTTTTAGATATTCAAACCCTTTATCAACCTCATTGGTGCAAGAAAACTTACCTTTGTTACCTCCTTTGATGGTGTCCAAGATTGGTGCACAAATTTGGCTAAAGTTCTTGATGAAATTTATATAAAATCTTGCAAGTCCATGGAAGCTTCTCACATCTCCCATGGATTTTGGTGTTGGCCAAGTAAGAATAGCATCCACCTTTGAAGGAACCATCTTCAAACTTACCTTGGAGATGACAAAACCAAGGTAGACTAGTTCTTCCTTCATGAATTCACACTTTTCCATGTTGATCAGTATCTTCTCCTCTTGTAACCTCCTTAGTACCATGTCAAGGTGCTTCTGTGATAGGTCAAAATAGGTGGTTAGAAAACAAGCAAAAAGTTAAAGAGCACAAATAAACAACTAAAACAACCTACACTTCGAGATTAGCCTAAGTTGGAAACAAAACAAGACAAAGCCACGAAATAGAACTTTATACCTTGCGTTGAGTCGATCCTTTGGTTGGCCCTTCGATCTTGGATGTGTATGCTCCTTAGATGGCACAAGATGTGTGATGTGAGATGCAAATGATGCTTGGAAACATAAAAATAGCTAAGTGTGGATTGAGAAATAAAACTGCAAGAGTTTGGCTACACAAAATGATCCCCCAAAATGAGAGAAAAGAGGGGGTATTTATAGGATTTTTGGGAAATCCTAGGGGAAATGGACGGTTGAGATTGATCCACCAAACATCAAGATGTAGGGCTAAGGTGAGTTGAGAACTCACAAGCCCTCACATCTTGACATGTGGCATGTGATGAAGCCCTAAAAGGTGAAGTGTACATGAGGTGGAAGAAAAAGGACATGACATGGAGGGGGTACAAAGTACCTTGGGATCGGA
>VDFB02379711.1:160064993-160076623 GCA_007258455.2 Sequoia sempervirens
CTAAATACTATTGTTGAAGCTCCTCTTTGCACAAGTATTGAAAGTACAAATGAAGATCCTCACAATGAGGCATGTCTTATCAAATGACAAGAAGCACACTTAGATTCAATGAGAAAGAAAAGAAAGGGAGACAAATTTATCCTAGATCTTAACTCAAAAGTTGAATTGGAGCAAAAGCAACTTGACATTCCTACAACTAGAGTCAGTTGTCAGAGAAACACTTATAATACCAATGGAAAGGATAATGGGTTAAATAGGGATAAAAAAAAATGTTGGAAGTCTTAAAAATCATAGCCTTTTCCATAGTGGTTGGGTTGAAGTAGAAGATTGTGGTACACTACAAATTGGAAAGGGTGGATTAAATGCTATTAACAATGAAATTACAGGTAATTTTTCTTTCTTGACTGTGTAAGAGAGGGGGATTGACCATGTCAAGGCTCCAAGTCACGAAGAGCCAAGATTGGATGGCTGCCCTAACTTACCTCACTCTAAAAGGATAGGGATCGAGAATAAAGAGTGCAATGTAGTACTTATGTCACTCTTCAGACCCAAACTTCAGGTTTAGGCTAGGGGAGCTAGTTTTCAAAGTTAGTACTATACCTTAGACAACTCTCTATCTAAGGACAACAATGGAGTTTTGGGATGACATCATGGCGCATTGGCATCTATATAGCCATAAAACACCAAATATAGTACAAACTACCTAAAAACTAACTGATAGCCTAACTAGTTGACCGTGATGGGAAAAACAAGATAAGAAATTATGAGAAATAGAAAAAAAGATGATAAAGAAAATAGATAAAGGCTAGGGTGATGAAGATGATCTCACAAAAGTGTTAGTTCACCAGCTAGCTCCATGCATATGTCCACCTACACACAATAAAGAGGGAAAATTGTTGGGGTTGTATAGGGGCTTGCCTTAGTCAGACCCTTGTTTTGGTGTTTCCACTTCCGCAGAAAACCATAAAGCAATAGAGTAGAAAATGTGCTAAAGGTAAGAAAAGATAGCAATGAACACTACAAAACAATACTATGCTACTCTATCAAATCATAAAGGATAGGAGTGAAGTGTTACCACCTCCACCCAAAAGCTCACTAGCCAATGGAGGAGAATGCAAGGTATTGACTTGGAAAAGTCACCACAGCCACATCGGTGATGAAGGGAGGTCTTGCAAGAATCAAAGCCCACACTTTCATGGCTTGCCTCACACTTACAATGTAGAGTTTATGGAGATTTAAAGCTATTGCAGTGCTAAAAAATGGAGTGCTAGAATGCTTGAGAATGTGAAGAAGTTGTAGAAGATTGCTAGAGGAAGAAATGAAGTGAGAATGGATGTTTTTTGAAGGTGGGATGAGAAGGAATAAGGAATTTTCAAGTCGGTTGGTCGAAGAGGGATATTACAATTCGGCCCCAATCAAGTGTGTAATGCCTCTGCCAACTTCAAATGCAGGAATTCATCAAGGATGACAGTGTGACAGACAAACATCTACGCACTGCGCGTTCATCCCTATCAAATATTCTCTCACTGACACAAAGAATGAACACCAAGTGGAAAGAAGGCAAGTGGTTGATATGGAATTTTTCCTTCAGATTTGATTTTCTAAGGTGAGGGTGTGTGAAAGGGGAATTTTCTTAAGGGGTGTAAATTCACTCCTATACATTTTTCCCCCACTTTAGAGTGCACATATTGATGAGTGTTTGGTAAAGTAGATCAAAGAGTTAGTAAGGTTAGAAATGTATACCTAAACCATCGAGGAAGTAGAATGTGATTTGGAGAACTTGAAAGTGTAGGGTAGGCAAAGGACTCCATAGGTACTCTCCTTGGGGAGTTTCAAACAAAAAGACTCCATAGCCCTGCAAAACTATGAAGTTGCACAAAGTACACCGAAGTCCCTTGGACCAATGATGAACCAATCTCGCAAGATGAAAGCATCTTACAGGCCTGTAGACCTGCAAGAAGGAAACCCCCAAGTTCTCTCTCATGAAGGAAGCCCAATGAAGTAAGTTCCTTATAGGTCCAAAGAAATACAAGAAGGAAACCATCAAGTTCTCTCTCATGAAGGAAGCCTAGTGCAAGGGGGACTCTGTAGAGTCGGACTAGAAAGCGGCTTCACAGGCACACCTGCAAAGCAACATGTTAATCCATAGATAAAACATGCCAAGAAACAAGAAGCAGCCCTGTAGGCAAGCAAGCTGATAGTCATGTAGACAGTCATCAAATTGAAATGCTTTCAAATGGGTTCCTCAAGAATCTGATGTGAAGAGGGGTCCACTCAAGGGAAACACTATTTGAAAGTGTGTAAAGAGACATTTTTTCTCAAATCAATCCATCATCAAGGAATCCTTTCAAAAGATTTTCACTTCATCAAGGAATTCAAAAGGAAGAAGATGCCTCCTCATGAGGGGAAGGTCAAGGCTTCTCTCATAGGAAAAGATGCTCCCACCTCAGAGGAAAGTTCCCAAGTTCTTTCTTTATGAACCCATGATGAAGGAAACATGTTCCACTAGGGGTTCAAGTCGAGAATGCAATTTTTGAAAAAAGGCTTGCAAGAACTTTCAAAAGAATATTTGTTGGAAAAAAATATGTTTTCTAAAAATCGAAGCATCATAGAAATGACGTTGTCACACATATGAGGGACAACTCAAGCAAAGAAGGGAGAAAGATAAAAGAGAGAAAGAGAAATATCATGAACAAGAGACACACGGGTAATTTGATATTTCGGTGTCAGAGCTGCTCATAAATATATATATATATATATATATATATATATATATATATATATATAAGTATAATAATAGTATATAAATGAAATGTCATCAACCTCCTACTATATTAGAACATGTGAAGAATGCATGAGAAGACAAAGTAAAAATAAAAAATTGGGTCAACATGGAAGGGACGCCTAAATGCCCCCAACACTTTACATTGTCCCCAATTTGCCAAAAATCAAAACACATAACAGAGGAAGAATGATGATATGAATAGAAGAAGGTTTACGACACAAAATCACTCCTATATCCAAGCACCAACAAGGGTGACAAGGGTCATCTAGGATCACATAACACAAGCATGAGGGAACACATCATGACACACACTTCTAATCTAAAGATAAAGAAGAGGCCTCCCCCTAACATTCAGCGACCAATAAGTCATTTGCTTCCCAATATAGATCATTGTAATGGGAATGCAAATGAGACTACAGTGGTGGAATATTAAGGGGAGGAGCTTGGAGGACCCTCCCACAACAAGGGCTAAGGATGAAGGCCCTACATGTTCTTCTCTGCTCTGCTCTTATGGAGCTATGGTCAGCGATTTCGCGAAGATCGCTGACAAGGCCGAAACTCATCCAAAGAGTTATATACTTTTTAGAAGTGCCATTTTGTACCTCAACAAATGTGGAGGATGACACTTGAGATTCACTACATGGTTCGTCAAGTGACTCGGGAGTAGTGAAAAACTCGAGGGAAGCTGGAACTTTCTCCGTCACTAGGACAAAACAAGGTAGTGTAGGACCACCCTTTGAGGAAGGTGGGATCCTCTTGTTCCCTCCATTGCTAGAAGGATCAACCTCTACTTTCTGCTTCATCAAGAGACATGAACTCCCCACAGACAAGGCAAGAGGTGCAGAGGAGGAGAAAACTGTGGCAGACACCACCGATGTATTCGACATGTCCATGGGTTTAGGGAATGGTGGGATGTCTGAAAGGGACATCAATAGGGGTGGCTCAGATGAGGGAATGATAAAAACTTGTGCCTTTTTAGGGTTAGGCGTACCCACACTCACAGCAAGAGTTAAAATCGAGACTAAACTCAATTGAATAGAAGCAAATGGGAGGAGAGAAGAGGATGCATCAAGAGGCCCTAAAGCAGGGGGGGTCATCTCCTCTTCCTTTTTTCTGTAAAGTGGTCTGCTCAGCCACTAGATCCTTTCGTCAGTGCTTGCACTCATGCACAAGACAGTTTCTATGACTCTTTGAGCTAGAGGCCGAGAGCTGTGAAGTGATGGAAGGCTCCTACTCATCCATAGGGGTGTCCATCATAGCCATCTCCGATGGAGGGAAAAATTCTTGAATGGGAGCAAAAGGAAGAGGTTGAGAAACAACGGGGGGAGTCAGCTCTAGCGCCTTGGCGACGGGCCTCTTCCCATTCATTGCTTTAGGAGCAACAGTGGTGGGAGGTCATAGAGGCTGAAACATAGAGGGTTCCCCATGGGGACCCTTTCTTTTTCCATACAGGTAGGGCCAAGGTCTAGGAGGCATAGTGGGAAGGTCTGATATCCTAACCTTAGCTTTGCGCCAAGAAAACACCATCATACTTCTCATATAAAAGTCAAGAGTATTCATCCAAAACTCTTCTTCAGAAAGAGGAGTAGAAGAGGCACCTTGAGGATTAGAAGGCCTCTCCTTTCCCTTTCAAGAAGAGGAGGCAACTTGATGCTACACTATCGGAAGGGTTAAATTCGGCTGTCCTTTTCCCTTGGTCTTGTACTTCACATAGTTTCAGTAAAGTAGGTCTATCCTTGGAGGAAGTGGACCAACCGGGGTGGGCCAAAAATGATCTAATGAGTAGCCCCCATAGGACACCAACGGTTGGTATCTAGTTTCATGCATGATGTGCACAACACCTTCGTGGGAGAATTTCAAACACTTATGTATGATAGAAGTGATTATGTTCATGGAAGCTAGCCAAGGCATGCCTAAGTCCACTCTAAACAAATCTAATTCCAGAATAGCATCAAAAGTTGTGTTCACTGTCCTAGGTCCAACTAGGACAAAAAGAGTTATTGAGCCATATGGCTTGAGAGAGAGGTCATTGTGCATACAAATGGTAGATTTTATTTCTTCATACTCCTCCCTTTGTAAATAATTCAACTACGATGTATCCTCTGTAATGACATTCACTTAACTTGCAAGGTCAACTAAGACCCCTATCACAATGTTCCCATTGAGATGAGTGGGAATGTAGATGGAGAGAGATTTTTGTTCAAGGGAAAATCCTGCAATGTGAATGTCACGTCTGGTGAACCAGTCACAAGCTACTGAGAAGGTGTAACTATAACCATGTTAAAGTATGCCTTAGGCTGAGTGGTAGAATTAGAGGGATCAATAATTAAGTTAGTAGAATGTGATGAAAATAGGTCTGTGTATATCTGCAACTCAAAATTTTCTTTCATCATCGATTTATTTTCATTTTGTTTACTCCCATTGAGATGAATAGTAGCATCCTTGATGCGGTCCTATATCTCATGGTGTAGGCACAAACAATGTTTGGTATCATGTTTGTTGACTCAATGGTACTGACAGAAGGAATTTGCATCGTACCAATCAGGTTAAGGTTCTTTGAGAGGTCAAGGGTTCTCCAAGGTTATGATCTTATCCTTTAGCAACTTCTGCAAGATGGAAGAATAAGATTTTGCTAACTTTGTGAATTTTCTATTGCATCTAAGGTTGTTATCATTCATTGTGGCTACTACATTTGTAACAGCCTTACATTTTCCTGAGATTGATATAATAGAATTTCCTTTTGAATGGGAGTATGAGGAGGGTCCCTTGAACTGAACTACCATTTGTTGATATTCTCATATTGTTGCACACAAATGCACAAAAGAAGGGTATTTCATAAGGGAAAAATTTTCTTGCCAAGGTCTCTACAAGTTTCCTATGAACACCTTTTGCACATTAGAATTGGGCAGTGGGTATGAGATCTAAGAAAAGAGCGCTTGATACTGTGCTATAAAATTAGTAATCTTCTCATCATCCCCTTGCTTGCATCGAATGAGATCTGAAAAGGTCATCTTCAGTCTGATGTTGGATTGGAACTATCAGAGAAACTAATTTACAAGTTGATCAAATGAGAAAATAGAGTTGTCGAGTAAGGAATAGTACCATTCGAGTGTTGTATCCTTAAGAGATTGAGAAAATAATTTTTCCATCAATGCATCATGATGGAAGAAGTCTGTTCACATGGCATTAAAGGAAGACACATGCATTTGTGGGTCCCCTTTGCTGCCATACTTTTCAACTTTGGGAATATTCATTCCTTGTAGGAAGGGAGTGCTTAAGATTGCTACCAAAAATGGGCTATGTCAGAAAAAGGGTTGAAAGATAGGCTGGGCAGAGGCTTGGGAGAGACTCGCTAGCTAGTTCTGCATACGACCCATATTCTGAAGCAAGGCATTCAAAAAAAGTCAATAGATGACAAAGGACTAGTGGAGCCTCTAGAACCACCACCACCAGAACCACCTCCAAAGCCACCACCATGACCACCGCCAGAGCCACAACCACTAATAGAGCCTCCATCGGAGCCATCTCCATGGCCTCCGCTAGAGCCACCTCTGCTACCAAAACCACCACCACTCATTTCACTAGAGCCTCCACTGTTGGGGGGTAGTAGGAGGGATGAAACTAAACCCAAGGGGTCTCTTACTTGCCTTGATAGTGGGGAGCCTTTGAGAAGCATAAGAGACACTAATCAAGGGCCCTAATTTATCCATGCAAATGGATGTGGTGGACAATGAAATGCCTATTCGTCTTTCATAAGTATCGTGCACCTCTCCTCGGGTGGTACTTGATCTAGGCCTATACGAAGGGACATAAGCTTTAGTTAGATTGGAAAGGCCACAGGAATTATATGTCTACCTGATCCTTCCCCAAAAAATGTCTCAATTTTCTAGTAAGACTAGTGTCTCCTACCATGTTTGGTGCTTTCTCCAAATGGTGCACAAGGTCTAGTAACCTGTTATCCAATGCCAAAAGGTTTCCTACAAGTACATGCATAGCCTCATCCTCATCCATGAACGAAGCTATGGGGGATGTTGGATGAGTAGGAATGTGAGTGGTCTAATCCATGAAACCCATCTCGTTAGTGAAGCCCATGGGAAATCCAGTGGTAAATTCATTAGCTAAACTAGTGGAGAAACTAGAGGTGAAACTAGAAGTGACCTTCGTCTTCTCCATCGGTAAGTCACATGCTTTGTCTAACAATGTACCTGAAAGTTATGGAATGGTTTTTGATGCTCATAAACCTTCACAACACTCAGGGTTACAATGACCTCAAGGAACAAGGGACAAGCCCCAACACAAACAAATGGGTAGGCGTTGTTCATGTCAAGTTCACCAAAAATGTAAGAGAGGGGGATCGACCATGTCAAGGCTATAGGTCATGGAGAGCTAAGAGGGGAGGGATGCCCTACCTTACCTCACTCTAAAAGGATAGGGATCAAGAATGAAGAGAACTATGTAGTACTTTTTTCACTCTTCAAACTCGAACTTTAGGTTTAGGCAAGGCGAGCTAGTTTTCGAAGTCAGTATTGTACCTTAGATAGCTCTCTATCCAAGGATGATAGCGTATTTATGGGATGACAACACAACACATTGGTGTCTCTCAGGTGCGCTAGTGTCCATATGGCTAGAAAACACCAAATACAATACAAACTACCTAAAAACTAACTGATAGCCTAGCTAGTTGACTGTGATGGGAAAAACAGGATAAGAAAGTATGAGAAATAGAGATGAAGATGATAAAGAAAATAGATAAAGGCTAGGGTGATGAAGATGATCTCACAAAAGCACTAGTTCGTCAGCTAACTCCACGTGTACGTCCACCTACACACAAGAAATAAGGAAAATTATTGGGGCTATATAGGGGCCTGCCTCAGTTAGAACCCCATTTTGGTGCTTCCACCTCCACGGACAACCAGAAAGAAACAGAGTAGAATATGCAATAAAGGGAAGAAAAGATAGTAATGAACATTACAAAACAATACTATGCTACTCTATCAAATCACAAAGGAGAGGAGTGAAGCGTTACCACCTCCACCCAAAATGTCACTAGCCAATGGAGGAGAATGCAAGGTATGGACTTGGAAAAGTCACCACAGCCACAATGGTGATGAAGGGAGGTCTCGCAAGACTCCAAGGCCACAATTCTATGGCTTGCCTCACACTTGCAATGTGGAGTTGATGGAGCTTCAAAGCTACTGCAATGCTAAAAAATGGAGTGCTAGAATGCTTGAGAATGTGAAGAAGCTATAGAAGATTGCTAGAGGATGAAATGAAGTGAGAATGGATGTTTTTTGAAGGTAGGATGAGAAGGAATAAGGCATTTTCAGGTTAGTTGGAAAAAGAGGGATGTTACAATTAGGCCCCAATCGGGTGTGTAACACCTTTGCCAACTTTAGACGTAGGAATCCATCAAGGATGATAGTGCGTCGTGCAGACATTCCCCTGCCACACATTCTTCCCTGACAAATATTCTCTCACTGACACAAAGAACAAATTCCAAGGAAGGCAAGTAAGTGATGTGGAATTTCACCTTGGATTTGATTTTCTAAGGTGAGGTTATTATTTTGAAATGGTAATTTTTATGGGTGCAAATTCACTCCTATACGATTGCAAATATTAAAAAATAAATGGAGGGCATTCGATGATTATGTATAGGTTTCTTGTAGAGGTATCAAAAGACCTCAGATATAATTCCTTTGAAAATGAAGGTGAACAATTGATACTAGAGAATACAAAATGATAAAAAAATTAGGAGTGTGGATAGGTCGAATTAGGTGGTTAGAAAGCAAGCAACAAGTTAAAGAGCACGAATAAACAACTAAAACAACCTACACTTCAAGATTAGCCTAAGTTGGAAACAAAACAAGACAAAGCCACGAAATGAAACTTTATACCTTGCGTTGAGTCGATCCTTTGGTTGGCCCTTCGATCTTGATGTGTATGCCCTTTGGATGGCAAGATGCAAGCTAGATAAGGACAGAAGATGGATGCAAGTGGATGAAAATGTGAAATGGCTGCTAGATGGTTGAGAAACAAAACCGCAAGAGTTTGGCTAGCATTTCAAGTGATCTCTCAAATGAGAGAAAAGAGGGTATTTATAGGATTTTTGGGAAACTCTTAGGGAAATGGATCTGAGATTGATCCATTCAATATCAAGATGTAGGGCTAAGGTGAAGTTGAGAACTCACAAGCCCTTATATCTTGACATGTGGCATGCGATATGGCTTAAAAAGGGTGATGTGTACATGAGGTGGAAGGATAGTATATGACATGGAGGTACTATATAGTACCTTGGGATTGGACAAGATCTCCCCATAAAGGAGGTACTTGTCCCCATGTGGGTGAGAGGACATGTGGGGAATTAAAAATTCCTCAAATATTCTCATGGGGAGATGGGAAATAATTTTAAATTACAAAGGGTGCATTGGGGGATTAAAAGGTGAATTAAAAATTCACATGGGGAAGAGAGGAGCCTAGGATAAATAAAAAGGAATTAAAAATTCCTTGGGGGATGGGGAGAGTTGACTAAAGGGGGTGATTAGGATTGTGCAAGTACTTGATTAGATTAATTAATAAAGATTAGAAGAGGGTTAGATCTCACATGTGACTTGATGTGACAAGTCAAAGATCACATGGGGAAGAGTAATGAAGGATTAGAGGGGGGTTAGGTGGCTAAGAGAGATTAGAGGCCAACTTGCAAAAGTTGGAGGATGTGACACCTCCTAATCAAGGATTAGGCATGTGCACACCTTAATGATGGGATTAGAAGAAGGATTAAGATAAGATAAAAATGATGGAGGATGTGACATAAAGGGAATTAAATAAATGGAATATTTATTTAATTCAATTGATGGAAGAAGGATTAAAGAGATAAGGTATATTGATTAAATACCTTAGGGATTTGGCAGAATTAAAGCCATTAATTAAATAATAGCAGTATTACGAAAATAAGACGAAAGGGGATGAATTTGGATAAATTAAGTGTCCAAATTTAGACATCTACATTTTGCCCCTCTTTGAGATGATGTTATGAAGTAGCATCATTTCAAAGAATATTAAAACATAGAACCTAGAAGAAGATGGTTAGATTAGAAAAGATGCCCTAGTCATTCAAAGAAGTGACTAGGAAGGAAGATGATGGGGGGAAAGATGAAAGTTAGGGATGAAGGATGCCCCCTCGAGAGGACATGCGGGTTCAAGAGAACACGAGTGTACTCTCGAAATGGATGAGATGATGCAAGGGGAGGTGAAGAAGATGATGCAATGTGATGGAAAATTGGGAGGGGAGTGTGATGAAGGATGAATGGATGGGGGGATTTTGAGGATGAGAGATGAAATGCAATCTAAATGAAATTTGCCATCGTCGGAGCACTGATTTTTGCTATAGCATAAGACACAAGACGCCAGGGTATGAAGAACCAAGGCGGATTAGTGTCTAATGCAGAAAACAAATATAACAAACAAGAAGGCTATCCCAACACCCCAAAGTCACGATGACCTTGGTCAGGCCAGGTATTGGGATAACCACAAGCACACAAGGATGCCCCAGCGTAACACAAGACCTCAGGGATCTTGGTGGGTACTACGTGGGACAACCAAGAAGACAAAAAAAAGATCGAGATACACCCCTATGTTGACTAGTCAAAGCACACCATGATATGATGGATCAAGGCAACCATGACAAGTGATGATAGGGAGCTCAAATGATAAACAAAAGCGAAAAGCATCAAAAATCACAATCGATTTCAAATGTCCTTTGCCATAGGATCAATCAAGGGGATGGATGGGATTGGTGAGGTCTGTTAGGAAGGATGCATCCTGTTGAGACTGATGATGGATACTAAATTAAAAGATTGATATGACGCATGATATTCAGAACTGATTGGATCTTATGGTACAAGTGGATCTTGTTTGTTAAGAACCAGCAAGATAAGGGCGTAGCTTGACGACGCGACACAAGAGACATGACACAAGACTGACACAAGACAAGAGACTAACACATCCTAGTGACCTAGGGGCTCGGGGGCCGATCAAAGATTAGCCTTGCCTACGTGGAAGCGCAGAGCCCTCGTAGTTCGATAAAAGGCCGACAACAGACCATGATGGAGATTTTGACGAATGACCAAGATGGGACAGACAAATAGGGATAAGATAAGAAGATTGATGATAGATGATAAAGGATCAGATGGACAAAGTAGAAAGACTGATGATGGAACAACATAGACCTATTGGAGTGGATTGGAGGATAGTGACTAGACAAAGCTCAAGGATGGATAGTTATCCAAATCATCAAAGATGAAGTGGGCGGATGACAGGATAGATAGATGAACGATGAGATGATGAACGATGATATAGAAAAGATGTGCAAAAGAAGCAGAAGTGATGACGATAAGATAGATGACATTGGATTCTGTGGGGGAAAGCCTATAGCTAGGTACCAATGACAAGGGATTATGAGATAGGATGAGGGTCGAGGATGGGGGGAGGAAAAGGATTGTTTGGGTGGATTGGATAGAGGGATAAGGATTTGGGTGAGAATGGATGCCATGATGGAAGGATAGGAAGATAGGGATGGGGAGAGGGGAGGGATGTTATGATGGACAGGTAGGGGGATAAGGATAGGGAGGTTAAAAGGATTGTGGGGAGCGATTAGAAGATAAGGATGGGGAGATGGAAGGGATTGTTCTGATGGAATGAATGATGTCTCCAAGGACTGTATCACAAAGGAAGATAGATGCCCCCACTCTAGATATGTCATGTGCAGGGAGGAATGAAGGATGGAAGATAAGTGGATGGGAAGATAAAAGAGTGAGATGGATGAAAATAGGATGCATGGATAAGGAAG
>VDFB02379711.1:160079341-160185646 GCA_007258455.2 Sequoia sempervirens
ATTAGGGTGAGTGGATTGGTATGGGAGATTAGGGTAGTGGGTATATGCGGATGAAGGATTGAGATAAGAGGATGTGGACGAGGGATTAGGATGAGGGTATTGTGATGGCAGACTAGGATAAGAGGATGCGGGTGTTGGATAAGAGGACGATGTAGATGAAGGATATGATGGATACGATGGACATCCCTTGTCAAAGGTAGCATAAGGAGTTTGATTAGGCATAGATGAAGTCATGATGGGATAACTCGATGGGGTGATTGGATTTTGGAATGTGGGTGGAGAAAGCTTACTAGCAATGATAGTGTCAAGGGGATCTATGTCGTATACCTCTTGGTCAACAAGACTTTCATTATCGTCGTCGACGTAATAAGAATTCATGATGATGAAAGGATAAAGATGGTGGATAAAGATTTTGGATGGAAATCAGACAAAAGCTCAAATCGGGATTTAGGACAAGCTCAGATTAGGATTGGATTAAAGCTCAGATTAGGATGATTGGATGATATGATGGGATTGATTTTGATGATCGGATTGGATTATCAAAGGATGATTACGACACCGAATCTACTTCGAGATGGAAGTAGATTGATTGGGTCGAATAGGAATGCGATTAGATTGGATTGGATAAGATTGATCGATGATTGATCAGATGATGGATTGGGTAGGATGACGAAAGGGACTATAAACCCTGTTCAGAGATTACCCTAGGCGACTTAGGATGCTGATTGATCGGATTCAAGGATGAATGGATGATTGCGGCACCGAATCCACTTTGAGATTGAAAATGGATTGATTGGGCCGATGATGATGATTAACTTAGAATGGATGACAATCCTAAGAGGATGTTGATAATGACGATCAGATCAGACACTTCGGTCAATTTGGATAAATAACCCGAGACAAAGTTTAGGGGATTTGGATGGGGAAAACGATGATTTGATTGGAGAAATGGATGATAGAAATGAATACTCCAAACGAGTAAATGATTGATCGGGATGGATGAATGATTACTCGGAACGAGTAGACGAATGATCAGAACGATAGAACGAGAGTTCAGAATGATGAAAGGAGATGTGAAATGGATGAATATTTGCTCGAAATGAGTAAACGGATGATCGGAATGACAGAACCAGAATTCAGAACGATAAAAGGATGTGCTAAATGGGTGAACGTTTACTCAGAACGAGTAAACGGATGATTAGAATGATAGGACGAGTGTTTGGAATGATGAAAGGAGATGTGAAATGGATGAATGTTTACTCGGAATGAGTAAACTGAGAGAATGGTAGGGTATACCACCTTCGAGGAGGTAGATGATGAAGAAAAAGGTGCCCCAGCCAACTTCTCAAAAGTATAAAGTGGTATATATCATTGGAAAGAGCACGAAAAACCGAGAAGAACTTCCTTTGAATGGAGTCAATCGGATAAACGGTGTGGAAATGGCGGCCCCGGGAAGAAAGAGCATTGGGACAGGCCCGCCACCAGATTAGGACAGGCCCGCCACTGCACTAGGACAAGCCCGCCACTGGATTAGGACAGGCCCGCCACTGCACTGGGACAGGCCCGCCACTGCACTAGGACAAAGCCATAGCGGATTGGGCGGGCCTTTGCCAACTCTGCTGGGACGAGCCATGTACATAGGGACGGTTTGGCAACGCTGCTTGAGACGGGTTGGCCTTTGCACTAGGACGGTTTAGCCTTTACTAGGACCGGTTAGCGCACTAGGACGGTTTAGCCTTTAGCGAAGGACCCGGTTGGCACTCTGATGAGACCGGTTGGCGCTACTTGATAGGACGGTTGGCACTCGGGACCAATCCTTGCCCCAGATGATGGGGCAGGTCATGCTTGAATGAGACCCGGTCAGCCGAATTAGGGCAGTCACTTAGCGAATTAGGACAGGTCCGCCACCGGAGATAAAGTTGCTCAAAAGTATGAAGTGTTATATGTCGTTGGAAAGAGCACGGAAAAATGAGAAGAATTGCCTTTGAACGGAGTCAATCGGATAAATGGTGTGGAAATGGCGGCCCCGGGAAGAAAGAGCACTGGGACAGGCCCGCCACCGGATTAGGACAGGCCCGCCACTGCACTGGGACAGGCTCGCCACAGCACGAAAATAGGTTCGCCAAAGGATAAGGTCAAGTCCGCCAAAGGATAAGTTTAAGCTTGATGTTTTGATGGATGGCAAAGGCAAAGGACCAAAAATATAGCAAACATTGTTAAACTGATTTGGCTAGACTGAAAATGACTGGTTTTGCACGAGAAAGACAATTCAGACAACACAACCCTAAGATTTAGTAGAAGTGGGTATGGCCAACAAAATCTTCTACTCTAGGATGAACATGGTTGCTAAGGAGTCCTCGATATATGCACGGTATGTGAGGCCCAAACCGTGAACACCAACCCGTTACAAGCGTGAGTCGGGAACCTTAGCGAGATACTAAAGGCTCGGACCAACTCTTCACGTCATCCTGACGCTTCGCCAATTACAGCGTGGTTGGATTGAGGTACAACTTTCGCTCTCCCCCCTTTATATACCCCGCCGGTACGCGTGGTTGGAATCGTCCCTTGGGGTGATGAAATCCCCAAGCAGGTCCCACTAAGAAAATGAAAAAGGGGTGACTCAAAGGACTTGGAAACTCACGATTTCTCGTCACCGGGGATAATAAAATAGGCGCCAAAGAGAGGGGAGTTGGATACGTCAAATAGCCTTCCCCAAACTGCGTAAGCAAAGGGTTTATTGACACCCCTTTAATTCGAAGCTATGTTCTTTATTTTGCCAAAGACAATTAGGAAAACTTGAAAAATTTTTTTACCTTCTATAGGGGCCAATTCGCCACTCTGTTGGGAACCGAGCCCATGCTGGGCCCCCAGACCGGGTCATGCTTGCACTAGGATAGGTGCCCTTTACCTTTGGGGCCGAGGCTGCCGCCCGGAGTAGGGCCGGGCCACGCCCTTTGCACTAGGGCAGACGCCCTTGAATTGGGGCAGTGCGCGCTGCACACTAGGGCGAGTCGCCACTAGAATAGGACCCGGTCGCCGGAGTGAGACCCCGGTTTGCCACTCGGGACCCGGTCATGCTTGAATTAGGACCCGGTCAGCCACTCGAGAACCCGAGTCATGCCTTGAATTAGGGCAGTCCATGCTACAACACGGACCTACAAGAAATGCAAAAACAGCAAACGTGAAAGAAAAAGACCCGTTTGTGGGTCCCACCGGGCGTGCCAGAAATGTGATAGGTCGAAATAGGTGTTAGAAAACAAGCAACAAGTTAAAGAGCACAAATAAACAACTAAAATAACCTACACTTCGAGATTAGCCTAAGTTAGAAACAAAACAAGACAAAGCCACAAAATGGAACTGTATACCTTGCGTTGAGTCGATCCTTTGGTTGGCCCTTCGATCTTGGATGTGTATGCTCCTTAGATGGCACAAGATGTGTGATGTGAGATGCAAATGATGCTTGGAAACATGAAAATAGCTAAGTGTGGATTGAGAAATAAAACTGCAAGAGTTTGGCTACACAAAATGATCTCCCTAAATGAGAGAAAAGAGGGGGTATTTATAGGAATTTTGGGAAATCCTAGGGGAAATGGACGGTTGAGATTGATCCACCAAATACCAAGATGTAGGGCTAAGGTGAGTTGAGAACTCACAAGCCCTCACATCTTGACATGTGGCATATGAGATGAAGCCCTAAAAGGTGAAGTGGACATGAGGTGGAAGGACAAGGACATGACATGGAGAGGGGTACAAAGTACCTTGGGATTGGATAAGATCTCCTCATAAAGGAGGTATTTGTCCCCATGTGAGAGAGGACAAGTGGGGAATTAAAAATTCCTCAAATATTCTCATGGGGAAGAGGGAAGGAATTTAAAAATTCCTAAAGGGTGCCTTTGGGATTAAAATGCGAATTAAAAAATCACATGGGGAAGGGAGACATTCTGTCAAAAAGAAAGCATTTAATAGGTTGACCAAGGACACATGTCACAAAGGACATGAAGAGAAAAGGAATTTAATATTCCTTGAAGGATAAAAGGAATTAAAAATTCCTTGAGAGGTTGATTAGGCTAGTTAATGAAGGATTAGAGGATAGTTAGGTGGCTAAGAGGGATTAGAGGCCAACTTGCAAAAGTTGGAGGATGTGACACATCCTAATCCAAGATTAGGCATGTGCACATCTTAATGATGAGATTAGAAGAAGGATTAAGATAAGATAAAAATGATGGAGGATGTGACATGAAGGGAATTAAATAAATGGAATATTTATTTAATTCAATTGATGGAATGAGGATTAAAGAGATAAGGTATATTGATTAAATACCTTAGGGATTTGGCAGAATTAAAGCTATTAATTAAATAATAGCAGTATTATGAAAATAAGATGAAAGGGGATGAATTTGGATAAATTAAGTGTCCAAATTTAGACATCTACAGCTTCAAATGTTCTTCTTTAGACCTATTAAACACAAGGATGTCATCTAAATAAGCTAAAACAAACTTTCCAATGAAAGGTCTCAATACCTCATTCATAAGGTGCATAAATGTACTAGAGGCATTTGATAACCCAAAGGGCATCACCAACCACTCATAGAGCCCTTCATTAGTCTTAAAAGTTGTCTTCCATTCATCCCCCTCTCTAATCCTTATCTAATGGTATTCACTCTTTAGATCAATCTTGGAAAAGTAAGATGCTCCTGATAAACAATCCAGGAGATCCTCCATTCTTGGCATTAGGAACCTATATCTGATTGTGATCCTATTAATGGCTCTTGAATCAATGCAAAGCTTCCAATTCCCATCCTTCCTTGGTGCTAGGATAGTAGGAACAACACATGGGCTCAAACTCTTCCTCACTAGCCCTTTATCCATCAACTCTTGCACTTGTTTTGCAATCTCCTCATTTTAAGCAGGCGTCATCTTGTATGCAGCCTTATTGGGAAATGTAGACCTTGGAATCAGATCAATATGGTGGCTTATATCCCTAATGGGAGGTAGGGAACTAGGTAATTCATTCACTGTTATGTCCTTGTACCTTTCCAAAAACTCTTGGACTTCCTTTGGTGCATCTTCCTTCTTCTTTGTGGGTAAATCTGCTTCACTTTTGGCTTCATAATCAAGAAGAATCCTCTTCCTCCTCCTTCCTTCAAGTTCTTCATGAACTCCTTCTCACCCACCATCAAAACACTAGTCCCTTCATGCTTTGCCTTGTCTTCTTATAGGAGAGGTGAAAGGCTGTAAGTCTTCCCATCCTTCACAATGGAGTATGTGTTCTTCTCCCCATCATGCTTGGTCTTCCTATAAAACTGCCAAGGCCTACCAGAAATATATAGTTTAATACTTGTACTCAAAATTTTGTTCATTAGATCTCATACATTATAAGTCATGACGTGGATCGCTATTGTAACTTTTTTGTGATTGAATAATTTGTTGTTATATTTTCATATGTTGGTTGTGGAAACACCTCCAAATGTTACAAGGGAAATAGATATTGGTGTTTCATCCACTATACAATCCTCCATGGCTCTAATAGGGGAGATATGAGGAAAATTGCTAAATTTAAATTTACATTCATTGTTATAGATGTTAGTTCTAATGAAAAATCAAACCATTATTGATTCATAGTTTAATTCCTATTTGGATGGTTTATACAGGGCTTGAGCACGCCTGAGCATCAACATGCAAATATTTCCATTGTGGATAGTGATCATGAGATGGTCGTAAGTGATTATTTTGTTAAATATATCATTTCTTATAATGTAATTTCTATATATTAATGTCTTTACTTCTTATTGTAATAGTTAAAACTTCACCAGGAGCTAAATTGTAGGAGGAGGAGCAAGAGCACTCCTCGAGCATAGTAGAAATGAGTGATGGACTTATCACCATTGGATCACCAAAAAAAGGGAAAGAATTTATTTCCAGAGCATGGAGAGAAATGAATTTTGATTCCAGAGCCCTTTGTTGTATGCCTAGACATGGTAATTTTGTACATATCTTGTATTGGATATATTTGACATTGTATGCCTATATGGCATTCTTGTAAGCCTATATGGCTATTTTGTAACTATATTTTATACTTATATTGACATATATTTATGTATGTGTACATGGCTATTTGGTTAATGCAAATCTTTTTTATCGATGGTGTCCATATTTGCTCTTTTTGACAATGTCAAAAGCATGGCTGAATACAAATTAGGCAAAAGACTTTTCCTTTTAGATTAGCAGTGCATGTAAGTTTCAAAAAGTATCCTTGATATTACAAAAAGATGTGTTTATACCATAGCAGTAAAAATATTTTGGGGAAAAAATCGGCAAACCAAAAGTATAAGATTTTTTGAAAAAATTGGGAAAAAGTCTAGAAAAAATCAAAAAAAAAATAGATTTAAAAAAAGGTAAAAAAGAGAACAAGAGATAAAAAAAAAAAATAAAAAAATTTAAAGGAATTTCCATAGCATAGAGATATATAGAGCAAATAAAATAAAGATTTTAACTAATAAATTGTAAAAAATAGATTTTTGTAGTTTATATTCATATCATTGATTACATTGCATTACACATATTTCAAACTCAAAGCATTGCTTCACATTGCATAACTAATAACTAGATGTTGATAGATGAAAAATTTTCAATTACAATATAGTTTTTACAAAGTCAACCTAAGCAGTTATGCAATTACTTCACATTGCATAACTAATAACTAGGAGCAGCTCCCAATTGCATTTGCTTGTCATGGCATTCTTGTAGACCACGTAAGTGAAATTGAACCCTCCTCTTGATGATCGTGGCTACTTTAGTGTGAGTTTGAAGCAAGTTCATCATCTCACTAAAGTGGGTGCTAAATGTGTTGTACAAAAATGGTCCCTTGTCATTTTCATGGCCTTTTAGGTCTTTTTTCATGATGTTTGGTCCATTTTTCTTTGATTTTATATTGTAATGTGGCTTGAACATGCATATTTATGTATTAAAATTTAAATAATGACATCTTGTGAAGGTGTTGTGAAGTGTTGTAAAATATTTATGCACTCTTCTAGACTCTATTCATTGCAATTCACCTAAAAATCACCTTTTCATCACTAATCAAGTCCTATTTTGAAGTGTTGTAAAGTCTTGTAACAATATTTCATGCTTTTCTAGGCATGACTTCACTATTTATCCCTTTCTTATGCTTTATTTGACCCTTTGATACCCTTATAAGCTTTAATTAAGTTTAGTTTTGAATGTAAGCTCAACAAACAACATTAAATATAAGATAATTCCCAACACCCATTTTTAGGTCATAGGTGGGACCCATTCACCATGGGTGGTGAATGAGTCCCCCTTGGCTCCAAATTCAAAATATTTTAAATTTCCTTTGGGTTTTTATTCAAAATCACTTGATGTCAGCCTATGATGAGGTATTAACGGGTTACTAAGGCACAAGAATGTATAAATAAGTGTTTTTACATCCATTCTAACCCCCATTCATCAAGTTCACTCATTCACCTATTCACTCAAGCATTCAAGCATCTTACAACATCAAATCAAGCACTATTCAAGCATTGTGGAGCATCCATTGATACAACTTCAAATTTTCATCAAGGGTTTGGTAAGTTGATAGTATTTTCATGTTATTTGTTTATCATTCTCTTGCATTTCATTATTTTCTTTAAGGGTTTGATTACCAAAGTGGGGTTTGACCAAAGAAAACCCCTATTTGCTAACCCTCAAACATTTTCCCCCTCTTGCATGTGTGTTTTTAAACCTAGGTATGCATATTTAACAAGCATTTAGGTGATTGAAGATTGGTCAACAAGTCAACTAGGTGCTTCAAGTCAAATCAATCATATTTCAAGCTTGGAGAAGATTGTTTGTCCATTTCCTATAGAATTGACTTCGGCAAACATTTGCAGAGTTGTCTCCTGATTTCTTAGAAATTTGGGAGATGATTGATTTTCCACTAGTGGTGAATGAGTCCCACCTTAAGACTAAAAATCTAGGTTTTGTCAGATTCCATATCTCAATAGTCAGAAACTTGCTTCCAACAGTTTTTCACCAGTAGCAAGACTAATTCACCACCCTAGGCGAATGAGTCCCACTGTTGATTTTTAGTAATTTTAGATAGCATTTAGACCATTCCAGATTCCTCAAATCTTGCCCAAGTGCACTCTGATTAAGCCTATCTCTTTCTATTTTTCATTTATTCATCTTTTATTTCATTGTTTGTATATCATAGTGTTTTTTCCAACATAGCCTAAATCTTAGTTTTGCATTCATAATCAGTCATATAGAACACTTACTTGCATTTAGTTCACTTCATTTAGCTTAGAAAACATAATTTGAATGAACCCTTTAGCATTTTTGGCCCTACCTCTCTCATTTTAGGTGAAAAACCCTATAAGAGCTAGAGAAGTGCATTGGAGCCAAAAATCTATGTTTCAATGAGATGTCAAACTTTTCATAGTAAATTTTAACTTTTTTTCTTTTAATTTTTTTGTGTGTATTTATAACTCAAAAATTTAGTGCATGGATATATTTTTCCTAATTTTGATATATATATATATATATTTAAATATGTGTGTATCAAAAAATAGTTGTTTCCATTTGATGACAACTTTTATATTGAATATTTATCTAAAATGGAAAAAAAATACCATGTTGATATAGATTCTTTTATCTAGTGCATCATGTTTTTTTTAAATTTTGTATTTTTCTTTGGTATGACAATCAACCTAATATTTTGTGTCAAGATAACTTACTTTTAGTAAAAATAAAATATATATATATATAAATAATAGTTAAACTATTAAAATAAATATATTTTGAAAACTACACTTATGGATCTACAAAAGGGTATTTTTATATTTTAAAAAAAAATTATTTATATGAGTAGGAGTTATTGAAACATCAAGTTTGTCAAATAATTTTACTTTTTTGGTAAATTGGCCTCAAACTGGTGCTCCATGTATTTTTAGCCAACAATTTTAGTTGAAAAGGTTGTGTTAGTATTTAAATTAGCTAGAATGAATCTTACTAGATTATATGTTTGACCAAAATTGATTTTTAGTTAGAAATACTTAAGTTCAGTCATGTTGATAAGTTGGCCAAAAGTGTGACACACCTTTGAACTTTTACCTCAGGGTGAAATAGATAGAAGTATAAAGGGAAGGAGAGAGTTTGTGAGAGAGGTATAGAGCATAAGGGATAAAAAATGAGTGAGATAGTGAGAGAAAGATGATACAAATTGTTGATTATAGAAATTTGACCTCTTGATTACTAAAATTTGACATGTTGATTACTAAAATTTGGTTTTCTAAAAAATTATAAAATCTTCCAAAAATGAGAATTTGAATTATAATTCCTGGAGATCCAAAACCACTTTCAAATATCCTAAAACTATATACATGAAATATAACTTAATAGTATAATAAGGTAAAAGACAAAATTTAAGAATCTAAGAAAAAAAGAGAAGAAAAAAATTCCAATGTAGACCAAAACACGAGCGCATTATAGTGTGCTCCCATTTTTTCAATGCATTCATAAAACGTAAGTGTGTTATAATCACTCACATTTTGGAAATGCATTCAAAAACACACTTTTTTGAAATTCAACCCATAACGCAAGCATGTTTTATTATAACCCACTCACATTTTCACTATTTTGGGATGAAAAAAGTAGATTGACCACTTTTTGGCCTCGCATCTTTGTGCACCCACCCTCTAATGAAAGATATTAACAAAATAAAGTACACATTTTCCGTTAAAAGATTGTTTTCATAACATAAAAGTAAAAATGAGTATCTTAATATTAGTACAAATTTGATAAAAATTACTACAAATTTAAATTTATCATTATTCAAATATTCCAATTCTAGTCTTCACCATGTAGCAGATGTGTGGTGCCTATTATGCAAGAAAGAAATTTTTTATTTTTTTAAAATAAATCTTAATAGAGAAGTCATATATTTAAAACATTATGTAATAATTTTACAATAAAATACTCTAAGATTTACCTAGATAAATGTGATGCTTGCATTTGAAGAGGTCGATTTATGCAATATGTAAGAAAAAATATGGAAAAACAAAAAAATGTGATGCAACCTTCTTTTTCCATGATAAGACATGATGGAGTTATTGATAATATTAATATCAACATAGAAAAGAAAATTCCATCTCTTAGCGGGCCCTTTTGATATTTTTTTCCTTGTTCTTCTTCTAGCTGTCAAAAGTTAGAAGTAAACCAAGTTTTGATAATTTTATTCCTAAAAATCATGATCTTAGTTTTTGATATGATAAACAACATTTACAGGGTGTTGTACCCTACATGGAGAGCCCAAAGGTCCAGAAATTACCAGAACAACAAAACATAAACAAACCTACACACCAAAAAACAAAACCAAAATTGAACACGGATCAACAACACAATGGACCAATAACTAATGAGCAGTAGAATAGTTGGCTTTTTCCATTTCTTTGACAGTAGTTGAACCATATCTTCCTCAGCCCAAACAGGGTGATCCTTAGTATTTTTCATCTCCAATTCTTCCTTCATAGTAGCTGAAATGGTACTAGTACCACAGTGGATCATCCTGACCGTGAAGTGATTCAGCCCATACAATTTCTTTTCCAGGGTGTCCAATCTCTCTTTTAGTGTGCACTAACCTCCTCCCCACTGCTCACAATGTACTCAAGAACATTCTTCTCCACTCCCATTGGCTTCGAAGAGTGGGAGGCATAAACCTCATGCAGATCACCACCCGAGTCATGAACCGAAGAGGGCCCTTTGTCTTTCTCACAAAGATCATCCTTTGACACCACCTCCACATAGCTATCCTTGCTATTTGATAATTCCTCAGTTTCTAGGTCTCTGACCTACACTTTCTTTTTATTCTTAGCAAGCCTACCTGAACACCTTATAATTGCATCACAACCAATACCCATTGTATCCGCCACCACTGTATCATCCAAGGAATCCTTACTGACACCATTCTTTCCTTTATTCTGAGGCACCTTATCCTCCTTACCCTTCTTCTTCAGACCAGGTTTACCAAGAGTCCTTGCAGAGGTAGACTTAAGGTCACATACGCTAACCACCGCATTGGCTTGGGCAGCACCCTCAATACCTTTGAGCTTTTTGGTAGGAAGTTTGTGTTTCTCAGTAGGGACTGGGTGAATCTTTTTAACAGGGCCTTTAGACTCGGCCAGAGGGAATGTGCAGGATCATCAAGGAAAAAATAGGCCCTTAAGTGGCAAAAAATTCAAAAAAAATAGAGTTAGGCAACTTGACGTAAAAATTTGAATAAGTTATCTATATTATTTCAAAAATATGTAAGAATAGAATTTGTAGCAAATTGAATGTAGTTCTAAACTGCTAGGTTTGTTTAAAAAAATAAAAATCTATTTGGTGAAAATTTGAAATTTTAATGGAGTGGTACTTAAATTTCAGGGAAAAAATAAGAAGTAGGTGTCTATCTGACCACCCTGACCACAATAAAATGATAATATATTTTTATAACATTAAATATATGTAAGTAGAGGACTCATGCCTTGATGTGATGCATATTTTTTTGTAATTTTTTTCCATGTAAATAATTAATTATGAATTATTTATTACAACTTTATAAAAAATATAAAAACTCATACATCTGACCACCTTAACTTGGTCAAAAATTCATGAAATTCAATTTTTCTTTTCTTAATCCTATAGTATGTGAAGCATAGAATGTGACACATGTTTTGGATTCAAAAAATGTGATACCATTTGAAAGCTATAGATGTTTTTCAACCAGCCTATCAATTAGGACTTTAGTCATAATTTGAATAGAAAATGAATAATAATTACCTATTAAATTCAAAGTAAAGCATAATTTATATTGGTGGAAAGCAGAGAATATCCTTTAAAAACCCTTTTTTGTTTCATCAATTTTGGGTAAGAAAATAGTTACCAGCCGCATACCCATCATATTGCCACTTTTTGGCCCATCATGATCCTACACATACCTCGAAGATAAATTGGGCACAGTGGGGTTCTCAATTTCTTCAATATGAACAACTGAAATAGGTTTAGGTAGGCATAGAGCAAGGTGAAAATGGTAAAGTCTAAGAATAACACCCTGATGGAGTGGGAGAGGAGTAGGCTCATTATGGTTAGCAGCAGCCGAAGCAATACACCTTTCAATAGAAATTTCAAGGTCAATCAACAAGAAAAAGGGAAAGCTTAGAAGAACTTTATGCCTAAGGTGATTTAGCAAAGGAAAATGGTAAAAGAAGTAAGTTTTGTACCTTCCTTCTAACATGATATACTTCATCAAAGAAAAAAACACCTGGTCCCATGGCTTCAGAAGAGCCTCCCGATTGAACCCAGACTAGTTGCACACCGGCACCACATCACCAATGAAAATTTTTCTCATGCTCTCATTATCCTGGGTCTTGGAATGCTTAGGATGCTTCATACCTATGCTCTACATACCTGTCACATGTGCAATAACATACTCATCCACCATGAAGGAGATGCAACCCATGGAAACATGACGATTCTTCCATGAATTTATGAATTGAGTGGACAGATTAGGGTCATGACCCACTAGCCTCTCCATGAGAGGATCAATACCACCTTCAACACAAATATGATAGTCAAGCGGATCCTTGTGAAATTCGTTGCAATTATTTGGCTCAGTCTGCAATCTTTCACCTCCCATAATGTCGCACTTCACATAGAGTAACCAAGAACTCTAAAAACACAAAAAATTAGAAACAATAGCCAGATGAAGCATACCCCACACAATAATACATTTAAGCTGAGAACTGCCAAGTTTGATCATCAAACCAACATACAGGTCACACGCACGAGCAAAAAGCTTTCCCAAAGAAATCTTAGCAGATCCATAAATTGATATCATATCGTGCAAATGGCCGATAAGGAAGGACATGCCAGGAAGGGAAGGATTTCCTTCCACATTGCAAAGGCACAAAAATCTAGGTAGTCTAGCCACAGGGCTATAGTTAGAAATCTCTAATTTGATCACTTTAAAAGGTTGGCCAACTTTAGTGAACTTGTCAAAGAAAGCTAAAAGGCACGAAACCAAAAAAGTGGACAAAAAAATCTTAATAAGGAGCTTAGTATCATAATATAGGTCACATCAAAATCAAAAAACACAAATTTGAAAATCCTAGAGTTTAAGCAGTTCCCCATCAGGAGATTATGCTAAATATAGACCTAGTTAGAAATAATCAATCGATACTTTCCACAGAATATCATAATTTCTTTTTTTAAATCTGGCTTCCTGTTATAATTTGAAAAGATCCACTTGCACTCCATCCCTTCAATATAGCTCATCATCCATCTCATAACCTCAAGCAAACCACACAACCCAAAGAATAATCAAGTGGGTGCCCCCATAATCTAGCTAAGAAAATGTGTTGTAATAATCAAAAGTCAAGTAAGGGCTTGTTCCTTAACTATAATTCTCTAAATATTTGGTATAAAAAGACTTAAATCGTGCCAATATTTGGACATTTTCTAGTGTGTGCTTAAATTGGCTAGTGCATCTGCAACCTAGTTTCCCTCTCTGTAGATATGACTAGCCACATTTAAATTTAGCTTTGACACAAGTAACATTATGTCAAGAAGAATATCCTTAGTGTTCCATCCTACCAATCTACCACAATTTATAGCATCAATAATGGACTTTAAGTCCCCTTCAATGTGAATGTTTTCAATCCCTAGAGAAACAACTATCTGTAAGCCTTTTAATAGCGCACGAGCTTTCGCTATCATAGAAGAGTGAATACCAATCCCCCCAGCATATTCAACCACCAAACAACCTTAGTGGTCTCTAATCACTCCTCCAATACTTGCTCTTCCAGGGTTTCCTTTAGTAGCCCCATCAAAATTAAGTTTGAACCGGCCTCCATCTAGTGGTTTCCAAATAGTAGCTCTCCTGGCAAGAATTTTAGATTTATCATTGGAATTGGTGTCCAAGTTCTAGTGCCAAACTTTAGCCATGCTTATTTCCATCTTAGTTGGACCAATATCTAGGATTTTACCATTAAAAAGGGAAATATTTTCCTCAATGAGTCAAGCCCCAATGCCAAAAACCTCTTTCAGGTTCATCTCAGTGTTCCTAAAAATCTTGTTGTTTCTCTCTTTCCATAAGCATGAGCAAATAATGGGAGGAATTTGGTTCTAGATTTCCACAGTTAGAGGATGGGAAAAGGGACCAGACCAACCTTGAATAAAAGATATGATATATTTACACATAATCCACTGAATCCCCAATCTTTCAAACGCCAACTCCCAAATTTCCAGAGCAAAGGAGCAGTGTAACAATAGATGATTAACAATTTCCTCATTGCTCTTGCAAAAAAAACATCTGTTGGGGATTTGGAATCCCCTTATCCTTAGATTGTCTCATGTTAGAATTCTATTGTGACACACAGTCCACTAGAAGAAATTAACTTTCGGTATCATGTATCAATTCTAGAATTTCTTCCATAGAGTATTCACCAAACCCTGGTCTGCCAGTTGTCTATAAATAGTTTTCACAATAAGATCACCTTGTTGATCATGGATCTAGAAGAACTCATCCCCATGGGTTGAAGGGGGTATTCTAGTAAGAGTGAACAACTCTTGTTGGGATTTAGCAAGAATACATAGATTCGGGGATAAAGGACAACAATTACTAATCACCTTCCATTTCTTGGCTCCCAAAGGCCCTATCAAGTAGTCACTAATATGAATGCCAAACACTTGAACAACCTGGCCAATAAGGACCCTAAACTTAGAAAAATCCATGGGGAAGTCAAGCAACCAAGTGTCCTCCCAAAATTTTATTTTTCTTCCATCACCAATGTTCCATTTGATCCCTTTCCTCAAGAGATCCTAAAGGCTGCAAATCCCCTTCCAAACTAGAGACCCTTGAGGGTGCGCCTCAAAGAGGTAGTCAACTAGAGGTTTGCTCAAAAGATACTTATCATTCATTATCTCACACCAATCCTTTTTATCCCTCAGATGATCCCACCCCACTTTGGCCATGAGATCTTTATTAGAAACAATAATAGTTCTTATTCCAAGCCCACCACATCTTTTAGGTTGGCATACTTTATCCCATTTAACTAGAGCAAGCTTCTTTTTTTCCTCAGTACCAGACCAGAGGAAAGACCTTTGGATTTTCTCGAATTTATTAGCAATATATCTAGGCATCTTGAGCAGGAATAGGAAGAAAACTAGGATACCTTGAAGAACAATAGATAGGAGTTGAAGCTTACCCACATGGCTGAGCAAAGAACCTTTCCACCCAGTAAGCTTACATTGAATCCTCTCCAAAATGGAATACCAAAACTCCTGAGTGACTTCTTTGATAGTTAGGGGCAACCCTAGATAGACTGAAGGTAGGGAACCACTCTAATAGCCTAGAAAAACAATGACCCAGACCTGCAAATTAGGAGTGTTATTAAAGAAGTAAATCATACTTTTGTTGTAGTTGATACATTTCCCTAAGCAAGTTGCATAGTTATTAAGACATTTTTTCCATTTCTTGGCTTCCAGCATTGAATCTTTCCCAAATAGGGAAGTATCATCCACAAATTTTTGAATCATCACCAAATGAAGATTAGTAGCAGCTTTGATCCCTTTGATAACCCCCTCTGCCATCATTTTGGAGAATTTCTTACTTAGCACATCCACCACCATTATGAATAAATAGGGAGATAGGGGATCTCCCTATCTGGAACCTTTCCTAGCATTAAAAAACCCAAAAGGGGAGCCATTAACCAAAACATAGTACTTTACCAAGTGACACATTCCATTACTAGGCTTATCACAAATTGACTAAAACCAAACTTAGCAAGGACTTTGGGAACAAAATTCTGGATCACCTTATCATAGGCCTTGAATATGTCAAGCTTAAGGGCCATACTAGAATAGTTACATCTATCCATGGATTGAATGGGTTCATGTGTTGTGATGGTAGCATCAAGGATATGCCTACCAGGCACAAAACCTTTCTAAGTTGGGCTGATGATTTTATCAAGATGTGGTTTGCTACGGTTAACCAAAATTTTGGAGAGGATTTTATAAAAAGTATTGCATAGGCTTATAGGATGAAAGTTATCATATGTTGAGGATCAGCTATCTTGGGGATAAGAGCAATGAAAGTGTGATTTAATTGCTTGAGAATCTTACCCATCTTAAAGAAATCCTGAGCCGCCAGAATAAGGTCTTCACTAACAATCTCCCAAAAGGTCTGAAAGAAGGCTAGTGGGAAACCATTAGGGCTCGGAGCTTTGAATGCCCCCATGCTAAAGGTAGCCATCTTAACTTCCTCAGGTGTGATAGGACAAAGAATCCCCATATTGTCAATCTGTGAAATTAGGTTTGGTAATGAATCTAGCAGCAGACTATCAAGAGTTGGGTTAGGAGCATCTGCTACTGCCTCAAAGGCCTTCTGGAAGTATTCCACAACCACCAAACCAATAAGGGGGGGGGGGAATTGACCACCTCACCTTGAGCATTGTACAACTTGTTTATCTAGTTTCTCCTCTTATGTTTAATAGTAGAAATATGAAAGGAGGTATTCCTATCTCCTTCTTTCAACCATTAAACCCTGGATTTTTGTTTCCAAAAAATTTCCTCTTTCTTGAGAATTTGTTCACATTCTCCCCGACACTCTTTCTCTTGGATGCAAGTGGAGAGGTTGGTATCACCCTCATCCATTCTCTTTTGAATCAACTTCAGCTTATCCCCTGATATTCTTTTCTATTGAAAGACATCCCCAAAGACCCTTTTATTCTATCCCTTCACCATACATTTAATGTGCTTTAACTTAAGAGAGATTCGAAACATGGGAGACCCACAAACTTGGGTATTCCACCATTCAACAATTTTCATTTTGAAATCAGGGTGGGAATTCCACATGATTTCAAAGCGGAAAGGAAAAGGACCAACAATAGATTGGTCACACAAGGTTAGTAGCAAGGGGTTATGGTCAGACACCATCCTAGGTAGAGCTTGTAGAGAGGCCCTAATCTAACTGAACTAGTTGTTGGAGCACAAGAATCTATCCATTCATACTTGAATCAAGTCATTACACATGCGTCTATTAGACTAGGTGAAAGCTTGACCCAATAAATCTATATCAATCAGGCTCGTTGAACTCAAAAAGCTAGCTAGGTCAGCCATACTGTCAGAGTATTCCATCAACCCACCGCATTTCTTAGAGGGGTGTAGTGGGGAATTAAAGTCTCCAGCAACCATCCAACACAAACCATTGTTATTTTTTATCCAGTCTGCCAACAACAACCAAAGAGAAACTCTAGCATTCCTAAGGTTGGGCACATAGACATTAATGATTGACCATGAGCCCCCAGGGAAATTAAATGAAACACCAACACTATTCCTATAGTAGAATAGTTCAGTATCCCTAAGTCTAGAGGGGTTCTAGAGCATAGCAAGACCTCTAGAGGCCCCATCCGCATCACTGTAAGAGAAAGATGACCTAGGCCAAACATAATTCACAACATTCTCAAAATTTTCTTTCTTCATTTTAGTTTCTTGTAGTAGCAGGACATCTAACTTATGTTCTAGAACATAGTTCTTCAGAGCCAGTTGCTTATGGGAGCTATTCATCCCCCGCATATTCCAAGACATTACCTTCATTTTTGAACTTTCTTTGAAGACACTTCCAATGTCTTCTATTTTCCCAATGCAATCTCATTTGTGGTCTCTCGTAGGTGGGTGTACCTATGGCTAGGCCTACCTGGCTTTGAGTCTCCTCCCACATCAGCCTTTTTCTTCCTTCCCCTCTTCTTCAGGGTTACCCAGTTCTCCTCATCCACAATAGGTACATGGGAAGAATCCTCCACGATAAGACCAGTCGCCTCACCCAAACCCAAGTTCTCCCAAATTTCACCCTCTTCACCAATAGTCTCACTTGTACAAGCAAATCCAACCTCTTCCAGCGCATCGCTAGCAAAAAATTCATCCTCTAGAGTCTTGTATGCAACTGGATCAACTTCCAGAACCACTACATTAGCCACTATCTTAGTTAGAGAAAACTTAGCTAGATCTTTAGCTAAATCAATCTTTGTCCTAGACCCAGAAGTAGGATCTCCTAGGATAGGGGGTTCACCAATAGTCCTAAACTCCAACACTAGAGCCTCCTTTCTAGGAGCGACCATAGAAGAAGGAGAAGCACCACCATTGGAATTTTCAGTACTCCTCGTAGTAGGACTAGAAGGAGCAGAACTAGAAGAGACTCCAACTTTAAGATCCTTATTAAAGGAAGACTTGCAATTAGAAATTAGATGACTAGGCTTGGCACACTTCTAACAATAGACCACCACATTTTCATAGCACACCGGTTGGACCTAGGATCCAAACTTGGAACAAAGTTTAACAGTATTCAGTAATGACTCGGTAACACAAATATTCACATAGAAGTAGGAAAACACTAACCTGGATTTTGACCTAGTTATGGAGTTAGAGATGATAAAGTGACCCATAGAATCATCAATGCTCTTAAAAATAGAATCATCCCAGTATTCAAGTAGTAACCCAAGAAGGCGGATCCAAACCGGTGCAGACTTATTTAGATCCACCTCCGGGTTAAACCCCAACTTCCAATGACATAAGGCTAAGCTATGTTTTCCATAGACTCAAGGTCTAGTAGAAAAACCATGACAAGATCATCTCACATCGTGAACTTGAAAAGAAAGAATCCACCCAAAATAGCATAGATCTCCACACTCCACTTGAGTTGCCACTTAAAATCCACCCATTTCTGGACCATACCCACAGTAGGTCGAAAGGATAGAAACCTACCCACAACAGTGTTCTCCATGGATGAGAGAATCCTATCATTGACTGAGTCAGAAGTGGAAAAATCTATCCCTGACACAATAACATCATCCCCAATAGGAGGCTTAGGGATAGCTCCTTGTTTACTATTGGTTAAAACATCTTTCCACCCAATGGTATTAGACGGAATCACAATCACTAGCACTTCAACCGATGACATGGGTTGCTAAGAGGAATTTACAGTCAAAAGAACTTTCCCACCAGGAGTGTCTCCCGAGGGACACGAGTTCACAAGAGACAAGGTGAGGCTCAGGTCAGACATGGGAAGAGGGGGCCCGTGGGGTACCCCTAGGGAAGATTCCACCATGCATGCAGGAAGTTCAAATGCAGCCAGAGGATAGAGTGAGCGGGAAAAAATCATGATCTTAGTTGCAATAATATTGGTCCTCAATTTTTGAGGAAAAAAATTATAGTTTTGCATTCTAGAAAAACAAAAATATTATCTAAATGTTACTAATTAAAATATTGGTACTTTGAAACACAATCAAGTTTTTCTTCTTGAGAAATTCAATCCAGTTATTGTGAAAACCCTAAATTAATATTTTTTATAATTATCATGCCAAATTCATGTATAGTTTTTTGATGGGGATCAACATTCTAACATCCTTAATCAACCTCTAGACATGGAATTCAATTTCTTGTCTCTTTATTTAATTTAAGTTTTATTTATTATTTAATATCTAGAAATCTTATGATTATAGCCTCTTAAAGCCCGCTTAGATAATTTTAAAAAAATATTAAAATAAAAATAAAAAAAATCAAATCTTATTCAATCTCTATACAACCTTCTAAATAATGGATAATAAATTGAAAATGCATAGTTCAAAAAAAATAAACTTAAAGAAACACATAAATATACTCAAGTTAATTTGGCATCCATATTATATCTATATAATCATTGTGTCTATAATACTCATTCTTAATCTCTCAAATTTATATCATTTCATACTCAAGAATTTTATTTACTTAGGAATTGTTTAATTTAATTTTATACCTATTTTTCTTAACACACACACACACATTTTTTTAATTTAAAAATTATATTATTGTATCCATATTATTTATTTTATTTCATGTATTTAAAATCTTATACTCTATTTCTATGTATAGTATTTTACATTCTACAAAAATATTCTTCATATATATTTGCACAAATCTAATGATTATTAATTCTATGTCAACAATCGTGTCGTTATCTAATAGTTAGCTATGTATATAATAATATATTACAAATTAACTCTTTTTTAATTACTTTCTTGTATAGTATTACAAATAAAATTTCTCTTTTTCACATCATTTATGTACTCTTCTCTATGGTGGCTCCTCTAAAGAACTCACTTTCTCTTTCTTAATAAAAATGGGAGGCCCCTATTTTTGGAAAAACTCTCTATCCACCTACAACAAATTTTTTAACTAGATTGTACCACTATAGAAGATGTAATCCAAGTAGTTATTGGAGTAAAACTATAACGAAATCAATTATGTATCCTTTATTATTATAAAATTGCTTCATTTTTTTTAAATGCAATGAAAATTCTTCAAAATAAACATATCCTATTCAAATTGGCCTTAAATTGCATCCAAGATTACATCATTCCTCAAGAAAATAATAATTCGATAGTTGAGAATTATCACCTTTTCCAAGACATTGCTCTTATCAACAACATCTTCACAATAAAGTCATGGATTGATGATGCCATCTCGACTTTAGCTAAGTTTGACAACATAAAGATTTCGCATGCCTATAGAGAAGCCAATGCCGTAGCAGATTTTTTTGCTAATGAAGGGGTTAGGAGTAATGAAAAGAGCACTTGGCTAAATTTTAATGATCTAAGTGTTAATGTCTGAGCTTTATTGAGTTATGATGAATCACATGGATAAGAGGTATGTCATTTCTTTAATGAGGACAAGTTGGAATTATCACATCACAATCATTAGATTGTATGGGACCGAGCTTAGTTGCTTAGTCTGCAAGGTGGCCTGGCATGCTTTGTGGGTTCTTAGATTTGGCAAGACCAGTTCTAGTAGAGTTCTCGTCTCTATCTGCTCCACTATGCTTGCCAAGATGGGTGGAGATAGGAAAAGAATTGAGCCAGACAGCTTTGAGATGCACACAAGAAATGCTAAGGCTTGGGAAAAAGTTAAAAGTGGGGGTTTACTTCCTTTTCTAGAGAAACTCCATGGTTCTAATAAGGAGGCTATGAATCTTTTTGAGAAAAATTGGGATAATGGGGTTCTTACCCTTTTTGGTAGGAAAGTTGAGCACAACAAAGATCTTATAGCTGAAGTGACGAGAATGTCTACTGATGGGAAAAATATTTCAGGGATAGGGTTTTCTAGGATGAAGTCATCATCAGATTTACAAAAAATGAGGAGAGACTAAATTTGGTGAAAACTGCTAATAGCTACTTTGAAGTCGACACCATAAAAGCTCTATGGAGAAAGGTTCTTCATGTTATCATGGAGTACATAACTGTGGATGGTTGCTTCACCAGGGTCTATGGTTATCACTTTGCCCTGCTCAACCACTTCCACTACAAGGTTAGGGTTTCTTTCCCCTTCTATCTTCTTTGTTCTTTGTGTAAAAGCTTGGATGACCATAAGAAAAACCCTAGAAGATTCCCTATTTTTCATATTGGCCTGATTAGATTAATTGTTGAACATTATCAAAAAAAATCTCGTCCCTACTAATTTGGAAGCCTCCCCTGATTATGAGGATGATGATATTGAACCTAGTTGCTCGGGGTTTTTTCCCAATTTAAGTCTGGCTAGAACGAGCATGTGCCCACCCGTTGTCCAAATTGGTAAGATTATCCCTAACCCCCTTACTATGAAAGTTCATGTTGTGCCTAAATCAGGAAGCCCTTCCCTTAAAACCAGAAGTATTGATAAGAATCCTCTAGCTAAAAACCTTGTCTCATACTCTGAAGATTCTCCTAAATCTGAGGGGTCTGGTGCTAACAATTTTGAGCCTTCTATTGTCCCATCGTTGGATAGAAATGCTAAAACTAGTTCCCATGTTACTCCTGACCCTGCTAATACTTGTTGCAACACTGATAGAGATCCCTCTATGGATTTTTTGGATTTAGCTAGAAATAATGTTGATAACCATTTTAAACTTTCGAAATGGGATTTTCATGAAATCAATGAGTTAAAGATAAAAAATTGGGCCCTTCAGAGTAAATTGGAAGATTTGGGAGTTAAGGTTGTGATGCTTGATAAGAAAGAGTTGGAACAAAGAGATCACGGTGTCAGCATTGATACCCAATACCAAGCTGGTAAGGACAAAAATGTTGAATTTGAGTTGGAGAAAATGAAAAATACTATCAAAATTATTGTCGAGCAAAACAATCATATGGCCAAACACAATGCCATCATCATCAATACCATGACTGAGAAATTGGACAAAGCTCAACAAGGGTCTCTGGTGGTTGATCTGGAGGAAATTAATGAAAGAAATCAGGAGGAGGATGTTGGCATTTCTAAGAGAACCAAGGCCAATTTGAAGAGGAAGGCTCCTCCCATTCCGTAAATGATTCAAATCTTTAAGAAGGGTGTTCATGATATGCAGAACCTAGAGGCGGAGATAGAGTTTGTCCTAAAGACTCTGGGCTGATTGCGGTTGGTCTTTTGTTGGCCTTTTTTGTTTGACCTTTCTAGTCTTTTGCAGGTGGTTGCTACTTGTTTTAGTCTTTTCCTTTTCTGCAGCCAGTTTTATCTACTTGACTTTTATGTCCTTTCTTTTCTATTGTAAACTTTGTAGTTTTGGGTCCCTATAAAACCCATTTTACCCTTTATCAAAAACAACATCTTCACATTTAAGAAAACACCCTATCATAGTACATATTTATTATAATGTTCTAAAATATTCTCTAGAAAATGATAATCCACTCATTGTGAAAGAAGTGATCAAGAATCATATGCTAGAGATTGGTATTATTATTGCAAGCACAATCCACAAGACCTTTCATTTTCCACTTATTTCTATTGCATATAACACATCAACAATAACCCTATCCTAGTACTACACACATCACTCCCCTACATGATAAACTTATGTTTTCTCCTCATCTAACTCTTCTACTTCTACTTTATATTTGTGTCTATAGTTTATATCTTCTACATTTACTACTAATACAAAATATATTACACTTCCAATCTTACCTATGAAGTAGTGATTGTAAATCATATATTCACATTGCTTATTCCTAAGTATATAGATACATTAAACTTTCAAATTGACATTTCTCATTTCTATAGAATTTTAAAGTAATATATCGTCTACTTATTGTTTCTACATGTAACACAAAAATTCTTAATTTTTTTAGCTCTCATGTTTCTTACAAAGAATCAATAAATAAGAAAATAGAAAAAAATATCTATATAATTATCCTTCTCAAATCTAACATAAATTTGATATCTTCCAATTGACTATGAAGCACTCATTACGAGTTGTAATCATAGTACTTTTCTCTAAACATAGCACAAGAATAGTGATATACTAAAATATACATTTGTTAAAAACTATGCTAGTGTTTGTGAAGCTAACTCAAAATATAAACAAGGTTTAGTTTGAATAAAATCACTAGTATATAACATTGATAAACTAGGCAGTTATGAAGTTTCAATATTTTATCTTTCTATCAACACTATCACTATTAAAAATGCACATATTATGTTAGTAAAATTATTCTAATGTTTAATTGTAGTAGCTCCAAACAACCTCTTTCATGCTACTCTAATTAAACATGATACTTTATTTGTATCTATAGATGGAAAAATCAAAGTGAAAAAAAACAATGACAAACTAGAGATATTTGGCTCTCTAACATCGATACCATCACAAACAACTATTGATTGAATAAAACTAGAAAAAAAAAGTGAGCACCAAAATTGGAAAGGTAAATGTTTGCAATATGTGACATTGCAATGCCCAAGAATGAATAAATACATCATTCAAAACTACTTATGTGTTTGTAATACCTCTACCACCATTGAGGTAAACCCTAAAGATGAAAAGTTTGAAGAAATTGAATCATAATATATTACAACTGATATATTGAATAAAATTCACTACTATATAAGAATGTCCAAATGCATTGGACTTTAAAAAAATTGTCTCTATTTTTCCAATTCTATAAATATAATAAACTTTGATTTAATATCTATATAGCCATTCCTTTTTAAGTCTTGAAACAGAATACTCCTACCAATTTACATTATCCAATTGATAAAACTATCTATACATAAAAGCAAGCACTACGGTTAGCAATATGCTTCCATTTACTTCTTGAAATTAATTTTATATATACTTATTATTAGAATTATAAAAAATTGTGGACTATGAGATTTGGTTTATTAAATGTGTCAAATTGAGTTTTGATGTATCCTTTAGCATTATTATTTAATTATAGTTTTTATATAAAAAAAATATTTTTTATAAATATATATATAATTTTAAAGTTTGAAATTAATTATTAAAATTATAAAAGAATTTTTTCTAGTTCTTTTGAACCAGGATTTTGTATTATTTATTTATATATATCTAATATATTATAGTGGATTGCTACTTTTGGCCAAAAAATAAAAATTATAATTCTTAAATAAATAATTAAATAAAATAGTTAAATTATTCTAAAATAAAATAACTCTAAAATAAATAAAATGATTTTAATACATAAAATAATTTTTATATTAATAAGAGACTTCAACAACTTAAATAATTTTAAGTAGAAAAATAAGATATATATTCTATAAAAACAAATGTAATAGTTAACAATATAAATAAATAAAAATTAATTGTCAAATCATTTTATAGTAACATACGATAATCATTCAAATTAATAATAATTTAATAATTCATATATCTATAAAAGTTCATCATGTAATGTAGTGTTGGTCTATTGATTTTCAATATTCTAAGTATATTACATTATAATCAATATACATATAATTTGATTAACATATTAAATTATTTATTACATAACAAAAAAATCAATATTGGATATTTATTACATTCTAGTCAATATATCTATAATGTAATTAACATACTAGCATATATATATATATTGTAATACCCCTCATGCTACTATTTGATTTTGACATTCACTGTGGTTTTGTTTGGCACATTGTGATTTTGGTTGATACTGTTGCTATTATGTGTGGTAGCTTAGACTATTACTATACTCTTATGATGCCATGGATATTGTGATGACATTTTATTATGATCATTTCATGGAGTTATTTGGAATGCAGTAGACTATAGAATAGTAATTTATGATGTGGTGTAAAATTATAATGCTTTATATGATGATATGTTTTGGTGAGGGGACAGGTAGCATCACTCGTTCGCGAGCGCCGTGCTATGCTGTGAATCCTCCTCACAATGCTTTGATTTTATGTATATTGTATATCACCTTGTGGATGCAGGCTTTGCAGGAATAAGACTCGATTCCACCTATTTCGGTAGGTCTGGGCGAGCATTGAACCAACCCAACGGCAGGAAGTTGAATATTTGAGGTGACATGAAAAGTAACTCCGTACGAAGGTGTCAACAGTCTTGTATCTTCATGGTTTGTGCATATTGGTCACATTCAATTGTGTAGTTACATTGGTCTTTGTATGATTTTATGATTTTTCTAAAGTGGTGAATGGTCTTATGTGGTAAATTAAATAATTAAGTAATTAATAAAATAAAACATAAAATAATAATTAAATATGGCAATAAATAAATATTGGTAATAATAAAAATATTACTTTTATTTTGAGTCTCTCAATGGTTGATTTTAATAAGTAATTATTTAATAAAGAATTGTGGAGATGATGAATATTTATATATTTGTTCATGTTGTGGATTTAAAATTTATTTAGTTTTAATTAAATGCATGAAAATGAAAATGTATTATGGGAAAAGCATCAATGAATATTATTTGGTTTTATTTCTTGAAATGTGTCCTCTGGTATTCACGGGAAGAGGAAATTGAAGGGATTCATGGGAATGGATTTTAAGAGGAGGTTTCTTTGTTTGAGGGGATGGTTTTTGGAATGCTGGAGAAATTTTATCTTCAATCATTTTTCTGCCCTTGGTTCTTTTCTGTTTTTGGAGAAATTGGTGCAGAGGAAGGAAGGTTTGGATCCGTTGCTGGAAGATTTGCAGCAAAGGAAGTAGTGCAGCAAGAGGACCAAGCTTCTTCAATCTTCTGCAAGCGAAGGACGCCAGGTTCCTTCTTTTAATTTATTTATCTTCTGTTAAATAGGAATTTGTGTTTGTAAATGAAATTTATATTTAGGGTTGAAAATTAGATAATGATAGGAAGAAAATTTATTGGGGTTACAGTTTAATCAAAGAAAATTGGGGATTGTTATTTGATTGATGAAATCTCTGGGGTTTCTGGGTTGTGGCTGTTTATTTAAAAAAAGAAAAGAGGGATTTTTATTGATATCTAAGAATTAAACAGCATTCTATTATTTCATTTTGTTTTAAAAAAAAAATTATTGTTTTGAAAACAATTACCTTTCCTCGGATTGCTGGTTTATATATATATATATTTCTTTATAGAACATTTTATTTCAAACATGCACAGTGAATTGCATGTGTACAGTAATTCTCTATTACTGTAATATTTGAATCTCTGTAAATATATATACAAATATTTATATATATATATATATATTAGATATATATATATACATATACATATATATATATATTTTTAATCGAATGAAATTTGAATGGAAATTCGAAATTCTTGGAAACCCATGTTATTTCTTCCAATGCTCTGTGCGTGGAATTCTGTATTGAATTTATGTTATGTATTTTCTGGCTGTGTGGGGGACGGCTTCAGCCGTACCCACCACACTGCCATCATCGGTTGTCGATACCGTGGACAGTCTGGACTATCCATGGCAGTCCTTCGGACTGCCGTGTGCAGTCTGTAGACTGCCCACGGCCGGCGGGGTCCAGTCCTCTATGCATTTGTTGGGATTAAATCCCCATTTAAATTTTAATGTTTGTGAATATAATTTTTAATGTGCAATTTTTATATATTAAAATTTTGTGCGGATTTTTATTTGGATATATATATATATATATGTATATATATGTATATATATATATGTTTGTAGATATATATTTATATATATATATATAGATTAATTTATTTATTCTGGTTGCAGTATTATTTAATTAATTTCACTGTTATTTAAGAAGAATATATATATATATTGTTTTATTTCTGTTTAATAGATATTCTGTTAATTCAACTGTTAGTTAAAATGTATAAATATATTCTGTTATGTTCTAATTAAAATTATATTTTTCTGTAATTTATCTGTTATCTAGAAAATAGATATTCACAGTTAGATTCTGTTTCTTTTCTATTTAATAATAAAGCAGAAATTTTTACAATGAAAATATTAGTAAATTAGAAAGAAATCTATTTTATTGAATTTACAACTTGGAAAGGATATTGTGGGTAAAACAACATTGTTTATTAATTCTGGCTTTAATATGATTGCATTTTAGGAATGAAATTTATTTTGTAATCTACTTTAGAATTAAATAGGTTATCTCTTTTAATTATTTATTCTTGAAATTTAATCTTGTTGCATTGTTGGGTTTGGGACACTGTTAATTTCTTGATGTGGGAACCCGTTTGTGTCAACACTTTTGTCTTCCAAAGGATGATGTTTTTTGCTGAGTTTTATACTTTTTCACCTTGATTTCTGATGAGTTATGTTTTATTAATGGGGTGTACCGAATTATGAGATTTTGTTATGGTATTTTTTATTTGTGAGATGGTTTATGCCTCGTGTATTGCTTTTGTTGTCATACTTTGATGATTATGATTGTCATGGTACAACCCCTATTTTTGGTGGGTCTCTAGGGAGAGTGGCTCCTCGTGGGGGCCAGCACCCCGTTTAAGTTGAAGAGCTCAGGATAACCCACGAGTGAGTTAGTAAATAAGTGAAAACCTAATAATTAACTTAGGTGGGTTGGGTAGTAATATCATTGCAAGATTTTAAAAATGGATGCCTCGTCTTCATTAGTGCTACCGCAGACTAATGGAAGGCTGAGAAGGCCGTGGTTGGCAAGGTCGTGACCTCGTCCTCATGAGAGCTCTACGGCTTTGCATGAGTCACCCTATGGACCGGTGCCTCCAATTGGGAGGAAGAGCACAGGACAGCCATAGATGGGACCGGCGCCTCCAGTTAGGAGGAAGAGCACAGGACAGCCCATGTAGGACTATGCGATGACACTCTCCCCTAGTTGCCCATGTCTTTGTGTTATTGTGTTCCTCTGGAAGTGGGTTATGGGAGTTGATTTAGATTGTTGTTTGAATTGATTTAAATTGATTTAAGATTATTGTTTTGATACCTCTTTAGCATGCGTTGTATGATCTCATTTATATTTTACTGACGATCTTGCATTTTTATGACATTGTGATATGGTGTTATTGGTTGCTCATTTTAATTGGTGTATTGTGAGATGGACCTATATTGGTACTTTTTGTATGGTTGTACTTTTTGTTGTCATTCTTGGTCGGAGTTACTTCTCTGTCACCTCTTAGCATGGGGGTGGTCGGGTGGAACGTGCTCCGCACACCGTTGGGTTCCCCATCAGTGTTCGTGGCTTCAGTTTCATCCAGTTGAAGATTTATTCCAGTTGATCTCCTTGTATTTGATAAACTTGTATATTGTATTCATCCCACATGTTTGGGATTCATGATGTAACTTTATGGACGATGTAACATTTGAAAGATGATGTAATGTAATTATCTACTTTGTAATTTTAATTGGTTATGAAATGTCTCATGGGTTTATCTTGTGATAGAATTTATGTATGTATTTATATAATGTTATCATTTATAGTTTCTTGTTTGATATCTTACGAGATGATGTTTAGTAATGTTTACTTTTCGATGTAACCTTGTGGGGCCCCAAAGGACATGGTTGATTATGTTGTTTGTATGAAGTATATGATTATGTATATGATCATTTAATATTGGTATAATGATTATTTATCTTTCTTTTTTAAAAAAATAAAATATTTGTGTTCTTTTGTTGTTTGTTCTTTGGGGCTTGCACAACGGGCATTACAACTTGGTATCAGAGCCAAGGTTGCACACGCTGGGGTCTCTAGGTAGTTATGTCCGCTAGGTAACCTTTGCGTGTTGGCTCTTGAGTTCATGTGTACCTTTGTCTTGCTGTGCAGAAGCATGCCTAGAGGCAGAGGTAGAGGTAGAGGTAGAGGGCGAGGAAGAGGCCGAGGTGGTGGCCGTGGGGCCAATCAACTGAATCCTTCACCGCCAAGTTCTCACGGTCCTGAGTCTGAGGAGCAACAGAATTCTCAGAACAATCCGTCGGATGTTGGACCGAATCCGGAACAGCCGGGGTTGGATGGACAGTTGCAGCATCTGTTGGGTGAGCTTCTTGATAGATTGGGTCCTAGACCTAATGGGGATCAGCTGGTTGAGAGGGAAAGAGAAAGGTCTCCAAGGCATAGGGGAGCTTCAGTTGATTAGGATGCTTTATTAGCTAGTCATATGAGGGATTTAATGATAACTCATCCACCTACCTTCGATGGCTCTAGAGGAGGGTTGGAAGCCGAGACCTGGTTAATTGATTTGGGTCGATGCTTCGCAATGCACCCCTATGGTAGTAATACCAAGGCTCGATGTGCTGTTATGCATTTGCGGGGTTTCGTGTCCACTTGGTGGCAGCTTGAGGAACAAAAGTTGCATATGGATATTAGTACGGTCACTTGGGAATTTTTCTTGGAAAGGTTCAGGGCTCGCTTCCTCTCATATCATTGGAGACAGCATAGGGCAGATGAATTTCACGATCTTAAGCAAATGGCAATGTTAGTGGAGCAATATGGACGTCGCTTCTATGAGCTAAAGCAGTATGCAGGGATTAGCCATGATGAAGGGATGTTGTTTCAGCACTTTGTTCGAGGTTTAAATGCATGCATCAGTGGTGTAAGGGTCTTTGAACCTAAGACCATGGAAGTTGCTATCGAGAAGGCTCGTCTGGTAGAGGAAAACTTGGCCATGGCTTTGGGTGGTCATGTAGGAGTACAGATTGGTAGTGTGCCCGCTCCTAGAGCTATTTCGCAAGGGGGTCAGACTCAGTTAGCAGGACCTTAAAGTCATTTTGGGCCTTCGAGAGGGGGTCAGCAGTAGCAGTCTCAACCGAAGCACAAGAATGCTACTTCCCAGCAACGTGGTCAATTTCAGTTTTGCAAGGATCGAAACCTGAACCGTACAATTTCGGGACAACCTGCACTGAGTTTTCAATGTGCACCTAGTCGAGGGAGTTTCTAGCAATTGAATGCTCCATCCGAGGGAAGAGGTTTTGGTTGAGGTTTTGGATGTTTCTCGTGTGGGTAGCAAGGGCATATTGCTAGGATGTGTCCTCAAAATAATGCTTCAGAGTTTAGTCAGAAACTAGCTATGTCCGAGCCGACAGTGGGCGATGCAGGGAGATCTCACCGAGTCTTTGCAACAGTGGATAATCGGCAGGCGGATCATCAGAGCACCATCATTGAAACTACAGGTTCATTACATAAGTTTAACATTTCAGTACTTTTTGATTCTGGTGCACCTGATTCTTTTATCTCTCCTTTAGTTGTTGAGCGATGTAAACTAGGGGCAATAAGGTAAAGCAAAAAGTGGCAAGTTGAGTTAGCTTCAGGATCTAAGGTTGTGGTTGAGAAGCTTGTGTAAGGTTGTAGGTTAGAGTTAGGGGCCATGTCAACTAAGGTGGATCTCAGAATTCTTCCACTTGGTTCTTATGATGTAGTCTTGGGCATGGATTGGCTAAGCTCACATCGTGCTTTGATTGATTGCCGCCATAAGGCAGTGTGGTGTGTGGATGATTTTGGTAAAGAGGTGGAAATTGTGGGTGTTCAGAGGCCTGTCTCTTTGAGAATGATTTCAGCTATGTAGTTAAAAAGGTGTTTTCGTCAGGGTTGTCAGCTCTTTGCTATATCGGTTAATGACCTTGAGTCAGAGGTTAATCAGGAGGTTTCTTTGAATGATTACCCTCTTCTTGCAGAATTTTCTGATGTCTTCCCTAGTGAGATACTAGGTATGCCTCCTAAGCGAGAGGTGGATTTCAGGATTGATTTGGTGCCTGGGGCTGAGCCTATTTCTCGGGCTCCTTATAGGATGACCACTCAGGAGCTCCAAGAGCTTCGTCTGCAGTTAGAAGAATTGTTAGCTAAGGGGTTTATCCACCCTAGTGTCTCTCCATGGGGAGCACCAGTGATTTTCGTCAAAAAGAAGGATGGGTCTCTCCGCCTTTGTATCGATTACCTACAATTGAACAAGGTAATATTAATGAATTGTTATCCCCTTCCCAGGATTGATGATCTCTTTGATCAGATAAAAGGGGAAAAGATATTTTCCAAGATCGACCTTAAATTAGGGTATCATTAGTTGCGGATAGCAGAGGCCGATATTCATAAAACTGCATTTCGTACGCGGTATGGTCATTACGAGTTCACAGTGATGCCATTCGGGTTGAAAAATGCACCTTCAGTCTTTATGAGTCTAATGAATGGGGTATTTCAAAATTTCTTGGATAGGTTTGTCCTCGTGTTTCTTGATGATATTTTGATTTATTCTAAGTCTATGGAGGAGCATGAGGTGCACCTAAAGCAGGTTTTGCAGTGCTTAAGGGGCAATCAGTTGTATGCCAATTTGGCAAAGTGTGACTTTTATAATACTAAAGTTCAGTATCTGGGCCATGTGATTTCTAAAGAGGGAATTTCTATTGATCCTGCTAAAATCCAGGCTATCATGGATTGGCCCATGCCCACTAATGTCTCAGAAATTTGTAGTTTCATGGGACTAGCTGGGTATTATCGGCGGTACGTTCAGGGCTTCTCGAGGATTGTGCATCCCATCACTTCACTTCAGTGGAAGGGAAAGAAATTTATTTGGTCAGATCAGTGTCAGTTGGCATTCCAAACCCTTAAGGAGAAACTGACTAGTGCTCCAATTTTGGCAGTGCCGGATCCTTCAGGTGATTTTGTGGTTTGTACTGATGCTTCATTGGAGGGTCTTGGAGCTGTGTTGATGTAGGATGGGAGAGTGATTGCCTATGAATCTCAGAAGTTAAAAGATCATGAACTCAATTATCCCACACATGACCTTGAATTGGCCGCAGTGGTTCATGCTCTTGTGAGATGGAGGCACTTTTTGTTAGGGCATCGGTTTGAGTTGCATACAGATCATCAAAGTTTGCAATACATCTTCACTCAACCGAATTTGAATGCAAGGCAGAGGAGGTGGATGGAATTTTTGTGTGAGTACGATTTTGAGGTTAAGTATATTCAGGGTAAGGAAAATGTGGTGGCTGACGCTCTAAGTCGGCGTAGGCATGAGGTTTCTGCAATGTCTCTTGAGGTGGATTTGAAGAGTCAGATTCTTGTAGCCCTTCCTTCAGATAGTTGGTATTCAGAGGTGAAAGCTGAGGTAGAATCAGGTAGAGCTTTGGAGGGGAAATTTGCTGGTTATTCGCTAGATTCAGATGGTGCTTTGCGTTTCTCTGGATGGTTGTATGTACCTTCTTCGGAGGGTCTTTGTACATTGATTTTGACAGAAGGTCATCAGGCACCTTACGCAGCTCATCCTGGAGTTAAGAAAATGTATGTGGATCTTCGTTCGCTCTATTTTTGGTTAGGAATGAAGCAGGATATTGCCGATTTTGTGGCTCGATGTCTTGAATGTCAGAGAGTGAAGGCTAAACATCATCATCCAATAGGATTGCTACAGCCTCACCTTGTTCCAGAGTGGAAATGGGATGTTATTTCCATGGATTTCATTGTTGGGTTGCCTATGTCATATAGACAGCATGATTCTATTATGGTCACAGTTGACAGATTGACTAAGGTAGCTCATTTTTCTCCTATTCGATCGTCATATATGGCATCTTATGTTGCTAAGGTGTTCATGAATGATATAGTTAGATTGCATGGGATACCGCGGAGGATCATTTCTGACAGAGATCCGGTATTCACGTCTGCTTTGTGGACATCCTTGCAGCAGTCTTTGGGAATGAAATTGAACTTCAATTTTGCTTATCATCCTGAGACCGATGGACAAACTGAGAGAGTCAACCAGGTGCTTGAGGATATGCTTCGTATGCATGTCATGGATCAGCAATCGCATTGGGAGGACTATCTGTATTTGGTTGAGTTTGCATATAACAATGGCTACCATAGCTCTATTGTTATGGCTCCTTTTCAGGCTTTGTATGGTTGTCCTTGTCGTACTCCTCTGAGTTGGGATCGATTGGAGGACAGGGTACTTCTTGGGCCCGAGATGCTTAGAGATATGGAGCAGCAGGTGTCTCACATTCGGGAGCATCTTGTAGCTGCTCAAGATAGATAGAAGAAGTATGCTGACGCTCATAGATTTGATCGGCAGTTTGCAGTTGGTGATCTGGTTTTCCTTTGAGTGCATCCGCGGAAGAGCCCAATTCATTACGGAAAGGGTTTGAATCTTGCGCCTCGTTTTGTTGGACCCTTTGAGGTGTTGGAGCGGATTGGACCTGTTGCTTACCGTTTAGCTTTGCCACCCAGTTTGTCGCGGATCCACGATGTATTTCATGTTTCTGTTCTTAGACCATATTTTCCTAATGTTACTCATGTTTTGGATTGGAATGCTCTTCAGGTCGAGGACGGGCAGCTAGCACTCGAGCCCGTGGCCGTGCTTCAGCGTCAGCGACTTACCCTCAGAGGCAGAGAGATTGATCAGGTGCGGGTTTAGTGGGACCCAAATGATGAGGCTTCAGCTACTTGGGAGGATGCCTCTCGTATCAGGGATTCTTATCCTTATCTTTTCACTGGCTTCCAAGAGTAAGCCAAATTTTAGGGGGGGAGGATGTAATACCCCTCATGCTACTATTTGATTTTGACATTCACTGTGGTTTTGTTTGGCACATTATGATTTTGGTTGATACTGTTGCTATTATGTGTGGTAGCTTAGACTATTACTATACTCTTATGATGCCATGGATATTGTGATGAAATTTTATTATGATCATTTGATGGAGTTATTTGGAATGCAGTAGACTATAGAATAGTAATTTATGATGTGGTGTAAAATTATAATGCTTTATATGATGATATGTTTTGGTGAGGGGACAGGTAGCATCACTCGTTCGCGAGCGCCCTGCTACACTGTGAATCCTCCTCACAATGCTTTGATTTTATGTATATTGTATATCACCTTGTGGATGCAGGCTTTGCAGGAATAAGACTCGATTCCACCTATTTCGGTAGGTCTGGGCGAGCATTGAACCAACCCAACGGCAGGAAGTTGAATATTTGAGGTGACATGAAAAGTAACTCCGTACGAAGGTGTCAACAGTCTTGTATCTTCATGGTTTGTGCATATTGGTCACATTCAATTGTGTAGTTACATTGGTCTTTGTATGATTTTATGATTTGTCTAAAGTGGTGAATGGTCTTATGTGGTAAATTAAATAATTAGGTAATTAATAAAATAAAACATAAAATAATAATTAAATATGGCATTAAATAAATATTGGTAATAATAAAAATATTACTTTTATTTTGAGTCTCTCAATGGTTGATTTTAATAAGTAATTAGTTAATAAAGAATTGTGGAGATGATGAATATTTATATATTTGTTCATGTTGTGGATTTAAAATTTATTTAGTTTTAATTAAATGCATGAAAATGAAAATGTATTATGGGAAAAACATCAATGAATATTATTTGGTTTTATTTCTTGAAATGTGTCCTCTGGTATTCACGGGAAGAGGAAATTGAAGTGATTCATTGGAATGTATTTTAAGAGGAGGTTTCTTTGTTTGAGGGGATGGTTTTTGGAATGCTGGAGAAATTTTATCTTCAATCATTTTTCTGCCCTTGGTTCTTTTCTGTTTTTGGAGAAATTAGTGTAGAGGAAGGAAGGTTTGGATCTGTTGCTGGAAGATTTGCAGCAAAGGAAGTAGTGCAGCAAGAGGACCAAGCTTCTTCAATCTTCTGCAAGTGAAGGACGCCAGGTTCCTTCTTTTAATTTATTTATCTTCTGTTAAATAGGAATTTTTGTTTGTAAATGAAATTTATATTTAGGGTTGAAAATTAGATAATGATAGGAAGAAAATTTATTGGGGTTATAGTTTAATCAAAGAAAATTAGGGATTGTTATTTGATTGATGAAATCTCTAGGGTTTCTAGGTTGTGGTTGTTTATTTAAAAAAAAAAAAGAGGGGTTTTTATTGCAATCTGAGAATTAAACAACATTCTGTTATTTCATTTTGTTTTAAAAAATTTTGTTATTGTTTTGAAAACAATTACCTTTCCTCGGATTGTTGGTTTATATATATATATTTCTTTATAAAACATTTTATTTCAAACATGCACAGTGAATTGCATGTGTACAGTAATTCTTTGTTACTGTAATATTCGAATCTCTGTAAATATATATATATATATATATATATATATATATATATATATATATATATATTAGATATATATATATATATAGATACATATATATTTATATATATATATATATGAAATGAAATTTGAATGGAAATTCGAAATTCTTGGAAACCCGTGTTATTTCTTCCAACGCTCTGTGCGCGGAATTCTGTATTGAATTTATGTTATGTATTTTATGGTTGTGTGGGGGATGGCTTCGGCCGTACCCACCACACTGCCATCATCGACTGTCAGTACCGTCGGTACCGTGGATAGTCTGGACTATCCACGACAATCCTTCAGACTGCCATGTGCAGTCCGTAGACTGCCCACGGCCGGTGGGGTCCGGTCCTCTATGCATTTGTTGGGATTAAATCACCATTTAAATTTTAATGTTTGTGAATATAATTTTTAATATGCGATTTTTATATATTAAAATTCTGTGCGGATTTTTATTTGGATATATATGTATATATATATATGTATATATATGTATATATATATATATATATGTATATATATGTATATATATATATGTATATATATATATGTATATATATATGTATATATATATATATATATATACTGTTTTATTTATGTTTAATAGATATTCTGTCAATTCAATTGTTAGTTAAAATGTATAAATATATTATGTTCTGTTTCGATTAAAATTATATTTTTCTGTAATTTATCTGTTATCTAGAAAATAGATATTCACAGTTAGATTCTATTTCTTTTCTATTTAATAATAAAGCAGAAATTTTTACAATGAAAATATTAGTGAATTAGAAAGAAATCTGTTTTATTGAATTTACAACTTGGAAAGGATATTGTGGGTAAAACAGCATTGTTTATTAATTCTGGCTTTAATATGATTGCATTTTAGGAATGGAATTTATTTTGTAATCTACTTTGGAATTAAATAGGTTATCTCTTTTAATTATTTATTCTTAAAATTTAATCTTGTTGCATTGTTGGGTTTGGGACACTGTTAATTTCTTGATGTGGGAACCCGTTTGTGTCAACACTTTTGTCTTCTAGAGGATGATGTTTTTTGCTGAGTTTTATACTTTTTCACCTTGATTTCTGATGAGTTATGTTTTATTAATGGGGTGTACCGAATTATGAGATTTTGTTATGGTATTTTTTATTTGTGAGATGGTTTATGCCTCGTGTATTGCTTTTGTTGTCATACTTTGATGATTATGATTGGCATGGTACAACCCCTATTTTTGGTGGGTCTCTAGGGAGAGTGGCTCCTCGTCGGGGCAGGCACCTCGTTTAAGGGGAAGAGCTCAGGATAACCCATGAGTGAGTTAGTAAATAAGTGAAAACCTAATAATTAACTTAGGTGGGTTGAGTAGTAATATCATTGCAAGATTTTAAAAATGGATGCCTCGTCTTCATTAGTGCTACCACAAACTAATGGAAGGCTGAAAAGGCCGTGGTTGGCAAGGTCGTGACCTCATCCTCATGAGAGGTCTATGGCTCCGCATGAGTCACCCTATGGATCGGCTCCTCCAATTGGGAGGAAGAGCATAGGACAGCCATAGATGGGACCAGCGCCTCTAGTTGGGAGGAAGAGCACAGGACAGCCCATGTAGGACTATGCGATGACACTCTCCCCTAGTTGCCCATGTGTTTGTGTTATTATGTTCCTCTGGAAGTGGGTTATGGGAGTTGATTTAGATTGTTGTTTGAATTGATTTAAATTAATTTAAGATTATTGTTTTGATACCTCTTTAGAATGCATTGTATGATCTCATTTATATTTTATTTATGATCTTGCATCTTTATGACATTGTGATATGGTGTTATTGGTTGCTCATTTTAATTGGTGTATTGTGAGATGGACCTATATTGGTACTTTTTGTATGGTTGTACTTTTTGTTGTCATTCTTGGTCGGAGTTACTTCTCTGTCACCTCTTAGCACAGGGGTGGTCGGGTGGAATGTGCTCCACACACCGTTGGGTTCCCCATCAGCATTCGTGGCTTCAGTTTCATCCAGTTGAAGATTTATTCCAGTTGATCTCCTTGTATTTGATAAACTTGTATATTGTATTCATCCCACATGTTTGGGATTCATGATGTAACTTTATGGACGATGTAACATTTGAAAGATGATGTAATGTAATTATCTACTTTGTAATTTTAATTGGTTATGAAATGTCTCATGGGTTTATCTTGTGATAGAATTTATGTATGTATTTATATAATGTTGTCATTTATAGTTTCTTGTTTGATATCTTATGAGATGATGTTTAGTAATGTTTATTTTTTCGATGTAACCTCGTGGGGCCCCAAAGGACATGGTTGATTATGTTGTTTGTATGAAGTATATGAGTATGTATATGATCATTTAATATTGGTATGATGATTATTTATCTTTCTTTTAAAAAAAAAAAAAAATTGTGTTCTTTTGTTGTTTGTTCTTTGGGGCTTGCACGGCGGGCATTACATATATATAATTTTAATAATAATAATATATATAAAATACGCCAAGAGATATCCTTCTTGAGGCGCATATTTTTAATCAAATTTTTATTATAAAAATTGAATCGGTGCCTTAGGGCATATTTTATATGTGCAACATGAAATATCTTAAATAAATTATTTTTTATATTTATTATATATTTTATTATAAAATTATTATAATATGATTAGGCTTAGGATTAGGGTTAGGGTTGGGTTTATTATTAAGGTTAGGGTCAAGATTAGGGTTAGGGTCAGGATTAGGGAAAGGGTTAGGGTTAGGATTAGCGTTAGGTTTATGGTTAGGGTTTAATTAGGTTAGGGTTAGAATTAGGTTTAGGTTTAACATTAGTATTAGGGTTAGTGATATGATTAGGTTTAGGGTTAGGATTGGGGTTAGGTATATGGTTAGGGTTAGGATTGGGATTGGGGTTAGGGTTAGGGTTAGGATTAGAGTTAGGGTTAGGATTAGGTTAGGGTTAGGATTGGGGTTAGGATTGGGGTTCAGGTTAAGGTTAAGGTTAAGGTTAGGGTTTAACTAGGGTTAGGATTAGGATTAGGGTTAGGTTTATTAATTTTTTTAGGGTTAGGGTTATGGTTATGGTTACGGTTAGGATTAGGGTTAGGGTTAAGGTTAGAATTAGGATTAGGGTTAGGGTTAGGGTTTAATTAGGTTAGGTTTAGGAGTAGGGTTAGGGTTAGGATTAGGGTTAGGATTGGGATTAGGGTTAGGGTTTAATTAGGTTAGGGTTAGGGTCAGGGTTAGGGTTAGAGTTAGGGTTAGGGTTAGGGTTAGAGCTAAATTTAGGGGTTAGGGTTAGAGCTAAATTTAGGGTTAGGGTTAGGGTTAGGGTTAGAGTTAGGGTTAGGGTTTAATTAGGTTAGGTTTAGGAGTAGGGTTAGGGTTAGGATTAGGGTTAGAATTGGGATTAGGGATAGGGTTTGATTAGGTTAGGGTTAGGGTTAAGGTTAGGGTTAGGGTTAGAGTTAGGGTTAGGATTAGGGTTAGAATTGGGATTAGGGATAGGGTTTAATCAGGTTAGGGTTAGGGTTAAGGTTAGGGTTAGGGTTAGAGTTAGGGTTAGGGTTAGGGTTAGAGTTAGGGTTAGGGTTAGGGTTAGAGCTAGATTTTGGGTTAGGGTTAGGGTTAGAGTTAGGTTTAGAGTTTAATTAGGTTAGGGTTAGGGTTAGGATTAGGGTTAAATAATTATATTATTATATAATAATATTTTAGTATACTTTTAGGATTAGGGTTAGGTTAAGATTGATTTGCAAACATTTATTAAATAATTTTTAAAAAGTTTAAATATAAATTTTAAATTATAATAAGGGTTCAATTTGGTTAAGATTTTATAAATGATAAATTTTGGTTAGGGTTAGAGTTAAAATTGGGATTAGGGTTGGGGTTATCATCATGAATAGGTTTATCATCATGATTAAGGATTAGGGTTAGGGCTACTGTTAGAGTTAGTATTAGGGTTAGGGCTAGGGTTATGTTTAGGGTTAGGGTAAGGTTTATCATCATGAATAAAACTTTTCATGATGATAACCCTAACTTTAACCATAACCCTAACCCTAACCCTAACCCTCATCTTATTCATGATGATAATTCTATTCATGATGATGAACCTAATCATGATGATAACCCTAACATTAACCATAACCATAACCATAACTATAACCCTAACCCTAACCCTAACCCTAACCCTATTCGTGATGATGAAACTATTTGTGATGGTAACCCCAACCCTAATCCCAATTTTAACTCTAACCCTAATACCAAATTACTCTATTTATCATTTATAAATATATCCCTAACCATAATCATAACCCTAACCCTAACCCTAACCCTAACCATAATCCTAACCCTAACCCTGACCCTAACCCTAATCCCTATTTGTGATGATAAACCTATTCAAGATTATAACCTAAATTGTAGCCCTAATCCTAACCCTAACCCTAATGCTTTTTGTGATGATAAACCTATTTGTGATCATAAACCTAACCCTAATTCTAACGCTAATCCTCACCCTAACACTACCCTAACCCTAATCAATTTGTGATGATAAACCTTTTCATGATGATAACCCTAACGCTAACCATAACCCTAATCCTAACCCTAATTATCCTAACCCTAACCCTAATCATATTCATGATGATAAAACTAACCTAATCCTAACCCTAACAAAATCCTAACCCTAATCCTATTTTTGATATAACCCTAACCCTAATCTTATTTGTGATGATAATCCTATTCATGATGATAACCCTAACCCTAACCCTATTCATGATGATAAAACTATTTGTGATGGTAACCCCAACCCTAATCCCAATTTTAACTCCAACCCTAACCAAATTACTATATTTATCATTTATAAATATATCACTAACCATAATCATAACCCTAACCCTAATCCTAACCCTAACCATAATCATAACCCTGACCCTAACCCTAACCCTAACGATAATCCTAACCCTAACCCTAACCTGAACCCTAATCCCTATTTGTGATGATAAACCTACTCAAGATTATAACCCTAACCCTAACCCTATCCCTAATCCTTTTTGTGATTATAAACCTAACCCTAATCCTAACCCTAACACTACCCTAACCCTAATATTATTCATGATGATAATCCTATTAAAGATGATGTGTAACGCCCGTCGTGCAAACCCCAGAGAACACACACAATGCAAATAATTTTTATTTTAAAACAATTGAATTAAACATACAATATCATTAAACCTTAATCACATAGCATAACAAATAGCACTAATACACTTGGTTCTCTGGGGCACGCGAGGTTACATCGCAATCAACTAAATGGAAATAAAGATTACAATTTACAACATAACCATTTACTTTATAATAACCATAAACAATGATACATCCCATAACCATGATGCAAGTATAATAAACATTGCATAATTACATCCATGATAAATCTCTTAAAAGAGTTACAAAAGAGCCTAACTATTACATCATTGATAAAATTACATTACAATTTTCTTTGATAAATGAATTACATCAAATTTCCCAACATGGGGATTGATACAAGTATAATGAAATATGAGGTACAACTGATCACTAGTACAACTCCACTGCGGAAAGCTGAGAAGACGAGACGCTGATGGGGAACCCAACGGGTGCGGAGCACGTTCCACCCAACCATGTGAATTACAAGTAACTCACCCCCCGTGCTCAGGGGTGACGAGGAAGTGAATCTGACCATGAAAGTCAAACCGACTCAACAACAACATGATACTAAACAAGTACAACTCAAAGCATACAATGCACAACCATCGACGTTCTCAAATCACATAACAAGTTAAAACCAAGAAACTCATCACAATAACATGAAGTACTATCACTTAACAATCATGAATCAAATTCACAAGAATTCAAAGAAACATCATAAAGGGATAACACCCAGAAGAACCGAACCAACACCCAAAATACATTTCCAAATAAATCAGAACCAATAAAAAGAATACGACTCCATAATAACTCTGAATCAACCATTCAATACACCATTCCATAAGCAACAAGAAACAAGTCAGACAGGTGTCAAGTAGGGAGGGTCATCACATAACTCTCATGGGATCCCCTGGCTCTTCCTCCAACTGAGGTGTTGGCACCCACCTATGGATTCCCTAGCCCTAAAATCAGAATAACATAAAAAAAATAACAATATCCAGAAGCGACAAGAAACAAGGACAAGGATGTCTAGTGGAGAGTGTCATCGCATAGCTCTCATGGGATCCCCTGGCACTTCCTCCAACTGAGGTGCCGGCACCCATCTATGGATCACTTGGCCCTTCCTCCTAACTGAGGCACCGACACCATAGGGTAGCTAATGCGGAGCCGATGGTCTCTCATGAAGACGAGACTACGACCTTGCTGACCACAGCCTACTCAATCTATCACTAGTCTACGGTAGCCCTAATGCATAGATGAGGAACCCAGTTTTTATTATCTTGTATGTTTTACTACCCATCCCCCTAAATTCTATTTTTAGGTTATCACTTGTTTAACTACTCTTACGTGGTTTCCCCTGGCACTTCCTCTTACCCGAGGCACCGACGCCCACGAAGAGCCACTCTCCCTATGACCCTTAACATATCTCCAAAATAAGCAAGGGTTGAACTAACATTAATAAAGCATAAAACAATCTAAACACACGAGGCATTAACCCTCTCATGATTACTCAAAGTCAAAAGTCTTACCAACCAGTTCAACCCTTCCAACATAAAACCAATGATGCTCAAAAGCATAAACAAGAGGAGAATAACACTCTAAAACCACAAGCCTCTGGAACAAGGTTTTCACACTTTGACAACAGGTTCCTACACTACGAGTGAAACTTACAACCATCAAGAAAAGAAGACGATAACAAGACCGCACGATTTCATAGTTAAGAAAAATTGACTCACTCAATTACATAATAAAAATCACAAATTAACTCAATTTCATAAACATTCCTATTACATCCAGAGTGCTGATAATCCAAGGTTTAATTATATTCAAACAAATCCCCATTACATCTCGTACAATAATAATTTCACAATAACAAAATTGAAGCAAATCCCAGTTTAAATTATTCCTTCAACCCAAAAAAAAATACCCTTTATCTACATAATAATACAAATTAACCTTTAAATTATAATAAAGAAAGAAATTACATTATGAACTATTATTAAATAAAATAGTCATAATTTCATTTTGAATAAATTACCATTATTATATTTAATAGTAAAATAAATCGTAATTGTTATTATACAATAAATTAAATAAATTAACTATAATTATTATATTTATTAACTTAAATATTCATCAAAATATATATATATATATATATATATATATATATATATATATATATATATATATATATATATATATATATATATATATATATATATATATATATTTTGATAGTAATAATAATATTATTAACATTTAACAAAGATATTTAAAACACATATCAAATTTAACATATATAAAAATAAAATAAAAGTTAATTTAACAAAGGCCACGACCCAAGGCTAGGCGCAGTCCATAGGACTACGCACAGCAGTCCATGTGACTACTATGCACAGCAGTCCTACGGACTGCTGCGTACAACAGTCACATTGACTGCTGTACCCACAGCTAGTGCGCAGGGAGAGTGGGTTGGGAGGTACAGCTGCGCCGTCCCTCCCTTCCCACAATACTTAATAAAATTTCATACCAAAAATTTTATTTAAAGGAAAACATCAATCTGTCCTTCCAGGTACGGGATGTCGTCAGCCAACTTCGGCCACAGAATTTTTTATTTTTTTAAATAAAATTTGATTTATACAAAATTTTGAACATATAAATTACTATGCACAAAAAAACATTCAATTAATAAATATGTATATATATATATATCTAGAGTATATTCATTTAAAATTTACAGAGGAATATTTCTTTTAGTCACAGGCACAGAGGACAACAGGCTATATAGAAATAATTTATGTAAATATATATAAGACTATATATATAAATACATAAAGGATATATTTTATAATCCACATAATACATTTTTTTTTAAAGAACAGCTATGTATATTTTCAAGACAAACAAAGAATTCAAATCAAGATTATAATATCTATTTTCACAACTCAACATTATTTGATACCAAAATGGAAGAGTATTTTTTTTTATAGCTTTCACTATTCCCTAAATTTCTCTGTCTAAGGTTTTATTTCTCTTTCACCTAATAATCTAATTTGTTTTTCCTGTTTTCGTAAATCAGAAAACCAGAGAGAAGAAGTAGATTAAAAACCTGGAGTCCTGCGCTTATTCGAGAACCTGATGAAGATTGCTTCCGTCAGACTTTACGAAGAGCTCCTCCTTCTTGCTTCGAATCTCCTCTACGTCACCGTGCTCAACCTCAAACCTGATCCTTTGATCAAAAGACTCCAAAGTAACTAGCAATAGATTTTCAAAACCCTTTTAAGAACTCTCTTCAAATGCAACAGAAGGTTTCAATACCCTTTCCCCAATTTCAGAATACCAAGCCAATCTCTTACACCACTTCTGTCAAAATATCTTTTTGTGTGTGTAAACTTACCAAAATTTCTTAATTAAATAAAAATATATTGTGCATCTCCCACAAAACTCTAAAAATTAAAAAAAAATAAAAAATAAAAAATAAAAGAAAACAATTCTTTAAAAACAAGCTTTTTCCCAGATCTCTATTCCTATTGGCTCACACAGTCTTTTTATTCTTTTATTTGTTTTATTGCTTTAATTCCTATTTTTGCAACTTTTCTTGCTCCTCACATTACATATTTAATTTTAATAAATTATTCTCATAATTATCCACCACCAATAAATTGATTAAAATAATTAAGCATATTTAATATTTAATTATTATTTAATTGCAAAATATATAACTTTCAAAATAATTAAATCATCTAAATATATAAAAGAATTTAACCTAACATAGAAATAAATAATTATTTCCATCATTAAAATGAATCATAACTTATACAATGCTACCTTGACAAAATACGACAAAACACATAACGCAAAATACAAATGACAACAATTACACAAAGTAAACAATACCAAACAACAAGATGACCTGACATCATGGGACGGGAGGACTTCATCGTCACCTCTGTATCAACATTCATCTGTTGGGTTATTTGGTGCTCGCCCTGTCTTGCCGAAGCAGGTGGAATCGAGACTTGTACCTGCAATCCTGCATACAAACAAAGTTGTGTACATGTGCATATATATATAACATCAAAGCATTAAATCAAAATACTGCATTGTGAGAAGGAATCACAACATAACAGGGCACTTGTGAACGAGTGATGCTATCTTGTCCTTTGTCACACCTATTCTAACATTTATAACATAATCAATGAACTACATTTCTAACTAACAATCATCTCATAACATATTAAATTAAATCACTGCATCATATCCTAATTCAGAAAATCAACTGATATAACCAACCATAATGTCATATAAAGTAATCATGTCCATAATGAAATAACATCATCATCTAACATCTAGCAAGCCAAATCAAACAATCATAGTATCATCACAGTATCCAAGCAAAGCACGGAAAATAATAAGTCTAAACAGTATGAGGGGTATTACATGATGAACCTAATCATGATGATAACCCTGACCTTAACCATAACCATAACACTAACCCTAACCCTAACCCTAACCATAACCATAACCATAACCCTTACACTAAGCCTAACCCTAACCCAATTTGTGATGATAAAACTATTTGTGATGATAATCCCAACCCTAATCCCAATTCTAACTCTAACCCTAACCAAATTACTATCTTTATCATTTATAAATATATACCTAACCATAATCATAACCCTAACCTTAACCCTAACCCTAACCCTAATCCCTATTTGTGATGATAACCCTAGCCCTAATACTAACCCTAACCCTAACCCTAACCCTAACCCTAACCCTAACTCTAATCCTAATACCTATTCATGATGATAAACCTATTAGTGATATTAACCCTAATCCTAACCATAACCATAACCCTAACCCTAACAATAACCCTAACCTTAATCCTATTCGTGATGATAACCCTAACCCTAACCCTAATTGCTATTTGTAATGATAAACCTATTTAAGATTATAACCCTAACCCGAGCCCTAATCCTAACCCTAACCCTAATCCTTTTCATGATGATAAACCTAACCCTAATTCTAACCCTAATCCTAAGCCTAACACTAACTATAACCCTAACCCTAATCCTATTTGTGATGATAAAACTTTTCATGATAATAACCCTAATTCTAACCATAACCATAACCATAACCCTAACCCTAATCATATTCGTGATGATAAACCTAACCTAATCTTAACCCTAACAATAACCCTAACCCTAATCCTATTCGTGAAGATAACTCTAACCCTAACCCTAATGCTAACCCTAATCCTAGTCCCTATTCATGATGATAACCCTAACCCTAACCCTAATCCCTATTCATGATGATAAACCTATTTGTGATGATAACCTCAACCCTAATCCCAATTTTAACTCTAACCCTAACCAAATTACTATATCTTATCATTTATAAACCTATCCCTAACCATAACCATAACCTTAACCCTAACCCTAACCATAATCCCTATTTGTGATGATAACCCCAACCCTAATACTAACCCTAACCCTAACCCTAACCCTAATCCTAATTTACCTATTCATGATGATAACCCTAACCCTAACCATAACCATAACCATAACCATAACCATAACCCTAACCTTAATCCTAACCCTAACCCTAATCCTAACTCTAACACTAACCCTAACCCTAATCCTACTCGTGATTATAACCCTAACCCTAACCATAACCATAAGCATAACTGTAACTGTAACTGTAACCGTAACCCTAATCTATATTTGTGATGATAAACCTATTCGTAATGATAACCCTAACCCTAACCATAACCATAGCCCTAACCCTAACCCTAACCCTAACCTAAATCCCTATTCATGATGATAAACCTACTCATGATGATAACCCCAACCCCAACCCTAACCCTAACCCTAACCCTAACCAAAGATTTATTTTAGAATTGTAATTAAAACTAATTAAAAAGACAATTGTATTTCATCTTTTTATGATTTTATTTCTATTCTATTATTTAAAAAATATTTTACAATGACATCAAAGATACTTTTCTTTTTTAAAGATTATGTGTAATAGTAAATTTAGAAAGATTATGTGTAATAGTAAATTTAGAATATTTTCTTTTTTATTTAATTTTCTATTTTTTCAATTTTAAATAGATTAATTTAGAATTTTTAAAAAAGAAAACTATTTTTCAACTTTTTATTTTAAGTATATTAATTTAGAAACTTACCTTTTTTATATGCAATAGTATATTTAGAATATTTCTTTTATACTTAATCTTAATATTTAGAAGTTGGATTGTGTAATTTGTGAATATGCATTTAATGGAAATAAATATTATTGAATGGTAGTTTAATTGTATTGTATGATTTTGCAAATAAAGTAAGTTTTGATCTTTTATTAATAATTTACATAGTTTTTAAAATATTTTAACTTATTTTAAAATAAAAATAAAAATTAACTAATGAATAATAATTAGTTCATGATATCAATTTTGAAAACCATAAATAATCTACTTATGGATCACTACAAAATAATCAAATATACTAATTAAATAATCAAATTACCACAATATACTAATTAAACCCAAACCCTTAGCTTTATCTTAGAACTCTAAATTTAACCCTAATCACAATTGAACTTTAACCCAACCCTAACACTAATTGTCATCGTAATTAATCATATACTAATTAAATAATCAAATCACCACAATATTTGTATAACTTAGATTTCATTCTAAAATTAAACTAAATTCTAATTTCTAAAATTCATAAAATATTTATTATCTAGTTGTTAAATTTTAGTGATTATTGAATAAAAATGAATTAGATAAATTTAAATATTCATTTTAAAATAAATATACAATTACTAATTATAATTTTAGAATAAATCAAAGACTAAAATTTACACTAAAATCATATATCATATTAAATTAAAAAAATTATAAATAAAATCAAAACTTAAATTTTAATTGTAATATAAGTTATTTTAATTTAAAATATATAATTCTAATTTCTAAAATTTATAATAAAATTAAACTAAATTTTAATTTCTAAATTTCATTCTAAAATTATTAAACTAGATTCATTTTATTACTACCTCTGATTTTGAGCATGGTTATTTAAATTCCATAATATTTACGTTATTGATATTAGTATCATAAAAACTAATAATATCATAAATGTTAAACCCTTTATAAAATTTGACATTTAAAGCCCTTATAAATTTAAACACATTGTTATTTAGTATTTTATTCACAATAACCCATTTTCTCTTTAAATTTAATATTAGTACAATATTATGTCATTTATTAATATTTCTAGCAATTTATTCTTCAATGACATTAAATTTAACCCCAATTTCCAAATTCTCCTTTTATTTAGACTTACTTGAAAGCAATCAATAGTTAAATTTAGTAATTCCCTTCTAACGGTAAATTCCCATTTATCCCCGCAATAAAACTATAATGTATAAATAGATGATAATGGTTGGTTGTGCCACTACATTTGGTGGTAACTTACACGTGTCAGGTGCTGCAATACCAAAGAGATAACTTACTACAAAAAAAATCATTCATCATGTAGATCCCTTAGCAATGAAATTCATAAAAGAAGGTCCATCATGGAAAAGAGTCTAGAGATCCCTTAGCTTTTTGGTTCTCAGTCCCTTAGGCCACTTTGTCTCGTGGACGTCATTAAAATCTCTCATTCATTCATTGATTCCACACTAACAAATTCATTCATCATAGCCATGAGATAATCCACTCATTTTCAAATTTTCAAATTGAAGTCCACAAATTAAAATTTAAACCTTTTCGGATACTCCAGCCTCCACTATAGCCATGGAGGGTAGTCCATCTTCTGCATTCACATTCCCTTCAAGGTGTTGGAGATTATAATCCCAACTACCCCATCTCCGAATACTGAGCATTTAAAATAGAATTTTCTCACCGACTGCATTTAATTCATCATCGAGAAGTTTCCTCCACCGACCTTCATTGAATGCAGTTTCTGGATGTTTCTTTGCCTTATCTTCACAACCATCATGTAGACCAAGACATTAATGCTAATTTCTTCACTGTGGTTATAAATAGAATGTAATGCAAATTGTAACTCTCTTTCTTCTGGGAGTCTAGCTCCGTAGAGCTGTAAGGAGATCTAGTGGCAATGGTAAGAAGTCTGCAAATGTTTCTTTGTTCATGTAAGAGCTGAAGTTTAGTTTTTAAGGAGTAGAAGGTTGTAATACATGTAAGAGCTGAAGTTCAATTTGTAAGGAGTAAAAGGTTGTAATAGCAATATGTTGGTGTCTGTGTGAGAGAGTCGACACTCAGACAATATGTACTGATTTATTTTTATTAATATAAAGTCTCCATTTCTATTTGTTTTTGTTCATCCTCCCTCTTTTAAATCCATCATGTGATATCAGAGCCTATGGTAGACGATCTTGAAGATATTGTGAGCAGTGTGAAAATATTGAGTATGGGCTATGTGATGGAGCTACTTTCTGTGAGCCACATAGGATGTGATGTTTTGAGAAGAAAGTTGTAGTCTTAGAAGAAGTCGCCCCATTCCAAAAAAAAATTGTCGCTGTAAAAGAGACAGATTTGATGAAATCAACAAGCTGATTACAACCAGTTTCAAAGTTGTCACCAGATCAAAGATCTAAGTGTGCAAAGGGCAGATCTGAAAAGGATAGTGAGAAAGAAAGGAAGATGAAGATTACTATTGTTTAGATCGAAGGAATAAAAGGAGTCATTGAAGACTGCAAAGATTTGTTTGTTGTTGATCACAGTCTTTCACAAAGAAATCACTGATGTCTTTTCAAGTTGAAGCCATCCATCATAAGAAAGAGTGTGCAAGCCATAGAAATTGGAAGAAAGAAGCCACTTCTAAAGAAGTTAGAGTGCTAGCATTGTAGTTTTTGAAGATTGCTATTGAAATATGCCAGGATGGCTAATGGTCAAAGATTTAAGAAGTTTCTTAGCTTACCTGTAGATTGTAGCCATTCAAGAAAAGTTGATCGCAGTTTTTTGTTGGTAAAGAAGATGTCATAAAGGTCATTGCAGAGAAGAAAGTGAGTGAAAGTTGTTTGTTGGCGAGTCAAGAGATTATTGTCAAAGAAGACACCGACAGGGAAACCATTGGAAAAGTCACCCAACAACAGTGAGTTGTAGTATGTTTTGTGTTGTTCTATTGTCAGTCTTGAAGGTTGTCATGTAGATTTTGAGGTAGTAGGAAGTTTGAGGAGATTGCACAAGTATGTGTCTAGGTTGAGAGTCAAAATTGTGAAGAGCATTTTTAAAGTTTGTAAAATGATGTAAGAATGAAAAGTTGACAAGTGAGATGAGAACATAAAGGAGGATAGTAGTTATGAAAGGATAAGTGAAGCCCTTAATAGATTAAGGAAGAAATATTGTTGACTGCCATAACATTCTGTTTTTGTATGAAAGCAATGTATGAGGTCAATGAAGCTCATTAAAACTAGGATACCCGAGCACCCGTAGAGTGACACAATGGGAGGTGTTGATACAACAAGTGAATCACACTTGAACCTACAATGGACTGGTAACCAAGAGGGCTAGAGCTCATGGTTAGAGCATCCTAATTGCAACATGGGATTTCCTAGGTTCGATTGCTAGATCTAGAAGTTTTTAGATGTCGCGCAGCATAAGTGAAAGAGACTAGAATTCATGGTAGTTGTGATTAGGGGGGAGTGTTATAGATTATAATCCCAACTACCCCATCTCTGAATGCTGAGCATTTAAAATAGAAGTTTCTCACCAACTGCATTTAATTCATCATTGAGAAGTTTCCTCCATCGACCTTCATTGAATACAATTTCTAGATGTTTCTTTGCCTTATCTTCACAACCACCGTGTAGACCAAGACATTAATTCTAATCTCTTCACTATGGTTATAAATAGAATGTAATGAAAATTGTAACTCACTCTCTTCTGCGGATTCTAGCTCCGCAGAGCTATACGGAGATGTAATAGGGGAGATGTACCAGTAGCTATCAGGGCTTACTTCGTGCATTCATGCAGAGTGCAAAATAGGCCCGATTTCAAATTTCTTTTTTTGTACTTCTTCGTAACCAAGTTGTCAACTTAAAAAGAAAAATTTGGCTTCTAGGTATTTCAAACACGTCTTGTGGAAATCGTAAAGCAAAAGGTGGTCAAAAAGGGGGTTTTTTTACCTCCATCCCCTAGATCTTCACTATTTTGCCTATACCCGTTCATTACAAATCCAAAAAAAATAAAAAAATTGGCTATTACCAATTATCATTTCACCTATTTCAAGTTACGTTTATATGCAGGCCCCATCAAAATATCACGTGGGTCTGTTAGGAGGTGGCCCCTTTACCATCAACCTCATCACATTAAAATGTTCTCCATGTACCCCATATTCCTCCATCAAACCACACATATGAGTTAACCACGTACCCCTTAAGCCTTCATAAAACCACATGTATGTGTTAACTTAACTGCGGGTTGTTGGGCAGCTTTAAGCCCTAAAGTCTTCATCTCTCGTGGTTTCCTTCCACAATGTTCCTTGGTGCATCCTCTCTCCCACCACCGACTTTGGTTCTACAACCACGGTGACAACCTTCGGCTGCAGGTAACGTCTCCACCTCTCTTCACCTGCAAGCTTGCTTGTTTAACAGTGATATTTTGGTGGCTTCGATGGTATTTGACTACATTTTTGCGTCATTAAAAATCATTTATGTGTATGGCATGAAGGGTTTGACTGTAATCATTTATATTTACATGTGACTGCCGACTGGTAGAAAAATGAAAAATCATTTCTGTGTATGGAATGAAGGGTTTGACTGTAATCATTTATATTTACATGTGACTGTCGACTGGTAGAAAAATGAAAAATCATTTCTGTGTATGGCATGAAGGGTTTGACTATAATCATTTATATTTACATGTGACTGTCGACTGGTAGAAAAATGAACCCTCATGAATTATTCTATCTATGTCATCAACTTTTTGACTGCTATGCCTTTTTTTGACATTATTCTATGAAGTAATCACATGTAATGTGATTTAAACAGGACATTGACAGAATTTTGACCAAGTATCATCATGACATTTATTGGGTATATAATAAGATACTTATTCTTCAAAGATTTTTTCACTTAATCTTATATGGAGCTGCATAAAATGTCTCCACCACTCTTCACCTACAAGATTGCTTGTTTAATAGTGGAATTTTGTTGGGTTCAACGGTGTTTCACTGCCTTTTGGAATTTTTAAAACTCATTTTTGTGTATGGCATGAAGGGTTTGACTGTAATCATTTATATTTACATGTGACTACCGACTGGTATACAAGTAAACCCTTGTGAATTATTATATTAAATTTAAACATTTAATCAAAACCCAAGTGAGTGCTACCAATTAATTTATATGGAGCTACAAAAAACGTCTCCACCTCTCTTCACCTACAAGATTGCTTTTTCAATAGTGGTTTTTTTGGGCAATGTCAATGTTTGAGTGGATTTCTATTAACATTATTCAAAAATCCCCTCTCGCCAGTCTGGAAGCTCTCGACTTTCCTCAGACTGCTCAGTTGTCCCTTCTCCAAACCGTTTATCTTCCCAAAATCTGCATAGGTCTCCATGTCAATGTCTTGAATCTTCTGATTTGGGTGAGCAATGGTCATGTAATGGTATGCTACTCTCATCTCCAAGTACATCTCTCTGAGATTGCTGGTCTTAGTCTCCTTTTGAACCTTTCATTAATTGCATGGCTTTTCCCATCCTTCCTCGATCCCACTATAGATGTGATAATGATGAGAAATCATTATGCCTCATGGCTTGAGGTTTTGATTTAAGGCCTGCTAATACCATTCCACAATATGAACCACTTCAAATGATGATTCTCCTTTGGTAGCGCTCACTTGGGTTTTGATTAAATCTGGTCTAATTTGGTTGATTGGTAGACATCATATTACTTGTGCCTCACTTACACAGTTACATTGAAACACCAGAACAGTCCACTTTATCCAAATATTTGTTTCTAATTTTATTTTGGATGGACCATAAATGACTTAGAGATCTAAACCCATGAATAGGATGAAAGGAACCTTATTCATATCCTTAAATATTACACTGCAAATAAATAGTATTGTAAAATTCAATGTTGCACTAGAAAATCATTAAACAGGGATCATATTTCAATTCACATATGCTGTACCACTAACTCATGAATTCCTCCAAACACCTTCCAAGAAACTATCACATAACCCATCAATGACAAAATACTAATAGTTTTAAAAAAAAATAAAGACATAATGGAAGCCACAAATAGCAACATTGAGTGGAATAAAAATCTTCTAAATCCACAGCACCAACATCAAAATACTTATGTTCAAAGGACCTCAGAGATCTTGGTGCCTCTTTTAACCTCTACCTACCAACATTATCACCACAGGAAAAACCTTATTTACATATCACATTAAACCCTCCAGTTTTGATCATATCTCACTATTGCTAACCACTCCAACTACTGTATAAATGTAGTTAAATTTAGTCCATAACTGCAATTTTGTTCTAATTGTTGAAATATAGCACAAGTTGTGAATTGTCCCCAAGTCTAAAGCTTATAATTTAGGGGTTGTTCTCTCTCTGTTTGGATTTCACAAACTCAACTTTCTAGCCTCTTTTGTTAATGAGATGTTATCCTTTTCAACATATAATCCAGAGACAATCATCATTGCAGCAAAGAACCATACATATCTTGTCTTTTCCCAAGAAAATTTAGTCTTTGGCCAATATCCAAAGCTATTAGGCTCTTCTAACTTTCATTATTGTTGTTGGTAAATAAAGGATCTTGTTTTAGCTTATATCCAAGTATGAAATAAACATTCGTTCTCCTCTAAGCTCAAGGTAGTTGCATAAGGATTTTCCCCCATAGGTGCTTTCTCTTTATAAATATATAATCTGATATATATAAATACATATAATCTGATATATATATATATATATATATAAATATATATCGGATTATATATATAAATATATATCAGATTATATATATAAATATATATTAGATTATATATACAAATATATAATCTGATATATATATATATATATATATATATATATATATATATATATATATATATATATGTAAATATATTTATATATATATGTATAATCTTATACAGATAATAATGGTGAAAATGAGGATTAAAAGCGCGGGAGATGAAGACTTTAGGGCTTAAAGTTGCCTAGCAACCTGCGGTTAACTTAACACGTACGCGTGGTTTGATGAAGGCTTAAGGGGTACATGGTTAACTCATATGCATGGTTTGATGAAGGAATATGGGGCACGTGGAGAAAATTTTAATGTGATGAGGTTGATGGTAAAGGGACCACCTCCTAACAGGCCCACGTGATATTTTGATGGGGCCCGCATACAAACGTAAATTGAAATAGGTGAAATGATAATTGGTAATAGGAAATTTTTTATCCAACACACCATTGTTTGGTAGGAAAATACAAATTTGAAAGTTAATCGCCACAATTCAATGCATTCAATACACTCATTCTAGTGATTTTATAAGAGGAAATTTTTAGTGTCATTTTCACTACGAATTTGCATATGCTTTCACAGCATATCCTCTACAAAACTTAGGCATAGATGGCCACTACAAAATGAAATGAAAGATTGTTTCCCACAGAAAATTCAAATTTGAAATTCACCCACCACAATTCAATGCATTCAATTTACCCATTTGAATGATTTTTTAAGAGGGAATTCCCATGCTCATTTTCATTACGAATTACCCCCTGCTTTCACTAAATATCCTTTGTATACTTTAGAGCTTACTAAGGCAACTTCTGCACATTCCTTTTAAAAGGGAGCTTATTCATGTTGGTACACCCAGAATAAGTAAATTCATTTTTTTTATTTATCAGTATACCGGATTTACATTTATGTTGTATGTTTCATTGTTCAATATACTCTTTTATATTTATGTACTCAGTGTCAACATTATTTTCAGCGATACATTATTTTCCACTTATTTTATGAGTTTCAATAATTAGATTACATATTTGTATATACATATATATATACACATATACACTATGTATATGAAGGTACATATACATATACATGTACATGTATATGTATATACAAATATATATACACATGTATATGCATATGTATGTATGAATGTATATGTATAAATGTATATGTATATACATAGACATGTATATTTATATATATATACATATATTTATTGAAAGTCATGACATGAAGTATATGCACAGTGCACACTATCAAATAAATTTGTGCAATGGTTGTCACTAAATATATGTATATTTATATAGATGTACACGTATATGCATATATATACATATATACACATACATATATATGTATATATATATATATATTTCCATTCTATTGCACTATGCCATATATGGTGCCATCATATGTAATACACACTATTATTTTCAGCTTCATACCAATCAAAACTCTTATTGTTATGCATGCAATATTGTAAGGATGATTTGATGTGGGAATGTTACGAGTATCGAGTACTACCCTCGTTTATTACAGTTATTTTGCAGGCAAGCAGGAGTGTGGAGAGGTGAATTAATCATGTGGATTAAGAACATACCAACAAGGTTGTGTTTGTTAACACAACAAACTCTATAGGGACATTTTGCTCCAAAGTTTGTTGCTGCTTCATGCATCCATTTCGATTGGCTAACTTGAGTTGGCTAACTCAGACCTATTGATGTAGTGGTTGTATCTTCAGTGGAGGGTTCACTAACTGGTTGAACTTCTGGTTGGAAATCTACTAAAACTTGTTGGATTTCTAGGTGAATTTCGGTTGTAGCTTCATCACTCCCACTGCATTCTGCTGCAACACCACTTGCCACTTCCCTTGTATCATATTCCCTCACAAAACCATCGATTACATCCTCATTGTAACCAAGAAGATGCAAGCATGTCTCTACTGCCATAACATCGTCCTTAGTTTCTATTGTGATAGGTTCATCTTCTATTCTAGGAGATGCAACATCATCCTCAACAACATAGCCCTCACTTGGGTCCATGTCATTGTCAAGGGCTGACCGACTAAGAGGCCATATTCCTATTCTGTAGAACCCACTAAGAATGTTGCTTGGTTTCAAGGCTTTTCTGAAAGCTTTGCTTGCAAGACTTGCCAACTCTTCACGTCCAATATCAATATGCAGGTTTGCAGCCTACCAAATAGTTCTTTCATCTTTGAAATATGCCTTGAATGGAGCAAAAATGTTGACATCCAATGGTTGCAGCTTGTGACTGGTGTGAGTAGGCAACGTTAGCAGGTCTATTCCTAATTTTTGTGATTGTTCAATGGTCTTGAAAGCCATGTGGCTTCCATGACCATCAAAAATGAGAAGGGCCTTGTTTGTCGGTGAAACCCCACTGGGGATATTAGCTGCAAAGTGGTCTAACCATTGGAGAAATAGTTCCTTTGTCATCCACGCATGCTCTTCAACTGCCATCAATTCCCCTACCTCACAATTAAAGATATAGTTTTGTATGCACCTCTTTGATTTAAGCAAGTAGAACCTAAGAATGCTTATCCTAGTTGCACTTACACAAGCTAGCATTGTGATCCACTCTCTACTTTTCGAAACCAAATGTGGTATAGATTTTATACCCAATTTGGCAATAACTCTCATGCCACAGTTCTTACCAGCTTGAATACTAGTCTCATCATAGTTCCATATTCGACTTGCTCCATAGTGGTTAAGTTTGATCAGGTTCTCGAGGTTGTCGTAGAATTCTTGCACGATAGAAGAATGAACCATAATCTCTCTATCACTATCCACTCCTTCAGCTATTCTAATTGTCAAATCTGGGTGCCTTCTTTGAAATCCTACCCATCATGACTTCCCAGGGACTCCATTTGTCAATTGATTAGATTGACCTACAGTCATTTGGGAAACTGTGGCTTGTAGTTGATTTACTTGCAATCCATGGCCCAATATTGCCATGTCCTTGCACCATTTGACAACTTCAGTCTCCTCCTCTTTAATTTAAATTGTACATGGACCCCTCCTCTTTGTGATGGTTTTTCCTAACAGCCACACCCCCAAATTGGCATACCCCACTTGATTGCTGCTGCCTTGATTGACATGTTTTGTTCTTCAACACTCTTAAAGGATCCTTCCATATCAGCATATGTCCACTGCGTAATGGGTATAGGTGAGGGAAGTTGCATAGTAGGTTGAACATGTGGCTAAACAAGAGGTTCGGCTTCTGTTGTGTTGGTGGCTTCATCTACAGAATCATGAACATCTTGTGGGCTGGGATTTGAATGACTTCCTCATCAGGTTGTGTTTCAACAAAGTGCACCCCATGAGTTACTCTAATTGCACATTTTCCTCTTCCTACAACCCTTGTAGTCCTTCTAGCAGGTGTCATTATTTTCTAGTTAACCTACACGAATAGTAAAAATTGAATAACTTGTTAGTGCAATAAAGAATAACATGAGATTAGTTCATAGAATAATGTGAACAAAAATCATAGCGCTCAAACATTAACGATTCCCAAAAAAACCCACTGTTGAAAAATCAATCTTGCAGGTGATGAGAGGTGGAGACTTAGTAATCAGGATTTCTAGATAAAACTATGTGCAATTTCTCTCTTCATCAACATTTCAGATTATACTCCATGATCCAAAAAATTGATGAAGAAAAATTGCACACAGTTTTATCTAGAAATCTTGATAAAAACCCATTGTTGAAAAAGAAATCTTGCAAGTGAAGAGAGGTGGAGACTTAGGAATCAGGATTTCTAGATAAAACTGTGTGCAATTTTTCTTCATCAATGTTTCAGATCATGGTATGATCTGAAACATTGATGAAGAAAAAATTGCACACAATTTTATCTAGAAATATTGATTACTAATGGTCATGGACTATGGAAACAGAATGTTATTAAGAGGTGGAGACATTTTCTGCAGCTCCATATAAGATTAAATGAAAAAATCTTTGAAGATTAAGTATCTTATTATATACCCAATAAATTTCATGATGATAATTGGTCAAATTCTCTTAATGTTCTGTTTAAATCAGATTACATGTGATTAATTCATAGTATAATGTCAATAAAAGGCATAGCAGTCAAAAATTCGATGCCATAGACAGAATAAGACAAAGTAATTCATGAAAGAATAAGTTAGAATAAAACAGTCAAACACTTCATGCCATACACATAAATGATTTTTAAAGATTCCAAAATGCAATCAAACACCATCGAACCCTACAAAAATCCACTATTGAACAAACAATCCTGTAGGTGAGAGAGGTGGATCAAATTTGTACTGGTCACATGTAAACTCTACATGGCTTGATATGAGGAAATAGTACATGGCATGACTATATGACTATATATATATATATGTATGTATGTATGTATATATGTATGTATGTATATATGTATGTATGTATGTCTACAGTCTGATAAGAATATGACAGAATAAGATAGAATAATTCACGAGGGATCATTTTTCTACCAGTCAGTAGTTACATGTAAATATAAATGATTACAGTCAAACCCTTCATGCCATACACAGAAATGATTTTTAAAGATGCCAAAATGCAATCAAACACCAGATTCTTACCATATTTTTATATATATATCTATACAATCTACTATGATGAAACCCTACACATTCTTATCAGATTATATATATATATATATATACAATCTATTATGATGATACCATACACATTCTTATCAGATTATATATATATATATACAATCTGCTATGATGAAACCCTACACATTATTAAAGACGGATTTAGAATATAACTATGATATGATTAAAAAATGGGTTATGCTGATGTTATCATATTTGATGTATGGTATAATGCTGCTATTATAATCTTTGATTTATGATGAATGTGGGTGAAAATAATTTAACTACAATATGATTAAATAATGGATAATGCTAAGTTGAACAGCTCACTGAAAGCAAAATTATTGGTATGCTTGAAAATAATGTAAACACTGAGTACATAAATATAAATATAATGTAACTACGATATGATTAAATAATGCTAAGTTGAATAGCTGAGTGAAAGCAAAATTATTGGTATGCCTAAAATTAATGTAAACATTGAGTACATAAATATAAAAGATTATATTGAACAATGAAACATACAACATAAATGTAAACATTAAGCCTTAAGCTTGATAATAATGAAAACACTGAATATATTGAATAAATAAAACATTATGCCTGATAAATATAAAAGAGTATATTGAATAATGAAACAAACAACAAAAATGTAGAATAGTATGGCTGAAAATAATGTAACCAGTGAGTACTTAAATAGAAAAGATTATATTGAATATTGAAACAAATGTAACCAGCGAGTACTTAAATAGAAAAGATTAACCATGAATATGTTGTAAAACAAAGAGGGTGAAAATAATGTGAACACTGAGTACATAAAAATAAAAGAGAATATTGAATAATGAAATAGACAACATAAATGTAAATCCAGTATACTGATAAATAAAAACATGAATTTACTTATTCTGGGTGTACTGGCCTGAATAAGCTCCCTTTTAAGAGGAATGTGTAGAAGTTTCCTTAGTAAGCTCTGAAGTCTGCAGAGGATATTCAGGAATTTGTAATGAAAATGACCATGGAAATTCCCTCTTAAAACTTCATTCGAATGGGTAAAATGAATGCATTGAATTGTGGTGGGTGAGTTTCAAATTTGAATTTTTTGTGGGAAACAATCTGTCATTTCATTTTGCAGTGGCCATCTATGCCTAAGTTTTGTCATGGCCTTTAGGAGATCAATTTTATATTTGGTTTAATTGTCAAAATAGGTGGCTCTATTAAATTTAGTCAGATATATGAAATATACTATGTTTTTTGGTATATTAGGAGCCTTACACCATTAACTGTTTATGCAGGTACCAGAAGTAGTCTAAGTTAATGCATGAAGATGTCAAGGGATGTGTGGGTGATTGTGCAACTAATAGCTTATAAATCTATTCAATGCTTTGTATTAAATGTCAGAGTGTTGACTATTAACTGTTTATAATGTTTTAAATTATGTGACATTGTGCACCATTAATTGTTTATGTATACATGTAAATACAATGCACTATAAGCTTTAAGCCACTTGCATGGAGTGGTTATTGTAAACATCATTGTACCTTTTTTAATTCATAAATGATTTTATCTTTTGCAAGTTGACTTGTGTTGAAAACATAATTGTACCAATATATGTTTAAATTATTATTTTTTTGTTGGTTGGTTACAAATTAAGTAGTGAACATATACTAGTGTAATGTCTAATTTTTAATTGGCATAACTACAACATTTTAATGACTAAAATGTAAACGGATATTGGGAGGACAGGTGAACGAGGAGTGAACGGAAATTGGATCATGAACAACAATTGGGGGTTTTCCCCTAGCAATGGTAAGAAGTCTACAAATGTGTCTTTGTTCATGTAAGAGTTGAAGCTCAGTTTGTAAGGAGTAAAAGGTTGTAATAGCAATATGTTGGTGTCTGTGTGAGAGAGCCGAATCTCAGACAATATGTACTGATTTATTTTGATTAATATAAAATCTCCATTTCTATTTGTTTTTGTTCATCCTCCCTCTTTTAAATCCATCACAAGGGACTTCGGTTGCAAATAAAAGAAAATAAATAAATTGATTAAAAGTAAATAAAGGATAACATGGAAAGGTAGGCGAATACAAGAAGACTCACCCCATGTCTGCTGTGGTGGCAGCCATGAAACAAAATTTTGGATTTTACACACATAGATTCACAAATTGTGATTTTTCTCTACAGCCTACATATCTATATTGAAGAGGCTTCCACCGTGACACTGCAAAACTCATTAAAAAAAAAACATGTAGAGTATCAATAGCTAATTACAGTTTACAAGGTTATTAATTCACTTACCTCCAATGACTTTGAATACAATAAATTTGATAAAAAATAACTTTTTAACATAGGTAGCCGAATACATACATTGAATTTTCAAACTTGGAAGTTTCAGCAGTTACCCGGTTGCTTCGTTCACAATTTATTAACATGTGATGCTTTCTCACATCACTGGATCCAATGCACCTGGTATGACACACATAGAAAGTTTTGTAGAACATGCAAAGTGCTTTGATTTTTGACTTTAAACACCTTTGACACTTTTGTTGCCTACCTATTCCTGACGTTTCAAGCCATTCATTGCACCATTGGGACTTTATGGAGAGGTTAATGAAGATCGACTAAAAACTGAGTAGTTGAATACCAATAAAGCATCATAAAATAGGATGTCATTCAGTTAGGATTTTATGTGAATTTTACCTATCTTGTAGCACTGCACTTGAGGCATTTCATCCTGATTGCAAAGTTGTGCTCGTTATAGCCAGACCTGCCATTTAAAATAGAGGATACCTATACATCAACCTTTGTATGAGTAACAAAATGCACATTCTCATTGATATTTTTAGGTAATAACCAAACAAAAAATTTTGTGGCACACAAAATGTATGCAACGAACAACAAGATTAATAATTTTTTCAATCTGCAATTTGAGGGAAATGGCCATGACCTTGCTGCTCTTGGTGTGCTTTTGTTATGCCTAGGATTCGATCATGAGACCAGCTCCACATTCATGTGCTTCATTTGAAGAGGTTGTAAATCCTTCTCCTACAGCTTCCGTGTTACTAATGTTGTAGTAGTGCACAACAATGCCTTGGAATGATTTTCTATCGTTTCCAGTAGGCTTTGCCTTGTTCCTTCTTCCTGGCATGCTAGATTTGCGTTGTGGAGAAGATCAGGTGTGATTTTATGGTTTACAATATGAATGCAGCTTCACACAACACTAATAAAGAAAATTGTAGGACGCCAACACTAATCATTAATCTATTACAGTGAAGACCAAATGCATGACTTTCCACTACCATTTAGGGAATATGAACGCTCACCCATCGACGTCGATTCCACTCACTTCACACCAACCGTTTAATCTTCTAGCTTCTTCCACCTTCGAATCCTTCATTTTCTTCAATTTTTAACTAACACCATTTCTTTTTTATGTACAGGGGTCTTTAGAGTCTTATGTGACTGTAGAACATCTTTCTGTGTAATAATTTTCTTTTTGATAATGTCAATTTCAACTAGACTTCTATGAATTTAATTATGAAACTTGAAATCAACTAATCAATTAATTATCATGAAGAATAAATTCAATTTAAATTGTACTAGTAAAAGCTTAATCTAATATGAATGAAACTTATAACTTAAAATCAATTAATCAATTAATTATTTATTATGAAGAACAAGCTCAACTTAACTTGCACCAATCAAAACCCAATCTATTACAAATAAAACTTACAACTATAATATTGTTCAATCCTATAAAATTATGATAGAATTACATCACAAAAATCTGTTAATTTCAAATTACTCTATCCTATCAACAAATACTTTTATTATACTTTGTCAAAATTCCATTGTGGACTTTGACTTGAATATTTGAGTCTTTTGCACCGATGATCGCGTTAGAAGGTTCCCGCGGCATGCGTTATTTACAATCTCATAGCAAGCGAAGAATATCTTTGCTACATTATTGTATTCATGTATTGGAAAATTTCATGCATATATACTTTTGTGTCATTATTCACAAATGTTAAATTAGGCATTTTTATTTTTGTCGTGTGTCTAAAGATATTACATCCATGAAAAGTTAAAATTATGTAGGATTCTAGCAAGGCCATAAGATATTTTATTTAGGTCTTAATCAATTGAGATCCCTAAAAATACATTTAGGAAACAATCTTCCTTCTGTATGCATGGGAAACAATCTATCTTTCTAGTTCTATCATGGTCTCATGCATATAGAATTTTATTTTCCTCAAGTTTGACTGCATTGACTACATTGACAATAGTGATAAAAAAATTGATATATTTTTATTGTAGATTTGAATATCATTTTTTATATCTATATCTTTATTTTTAAATTTTCCTCTTGTCATGTGTATACATTCAGTATAGTTTCATAATATTGTAACATATCCTAAAATGTAACTGTAATTTTTTCTTACTTTTATAAATAATTACAAACATATCCAATAACTATATGAATGCAAATGTGCATAAATAATCATAAAATTAAATCCACCAATAAAGTCATCTCACAAGTACCTGATATAGTACAACCAATTGTCACCAAAAAATATTAGTTACTAAACTAGTTGTTATGGTTTCTATGTTTATCTCCTTGACTCACTTAGCAAGTAATGACATGAACTTATAATAGTGGGAGGATTCACCATGTGATGGGCTATTTTCCTTTGCCTTTGAGAGGGTTAAAACCCTCATATAATCGAGATTTTATACTTTTAACCAAAAATTACAGAGGAAAGAAAAATGGGGAAAATAAAGTCATTCAACAATGTTTCAAATCAACAACTACAACCCTCGATAATAATAAGTAAACTTATGTCAATGAGATAATCCCCCAAATATATAATAGTGGTCTTCCTCAAAGTAACATAATATAAATTTATTCTTTACCTTACAGTCTTCTCACTCTAACCTCTAATTGTTGATGGAGAAAGTAATTAAAAGTGCACATTAAAGGATTGATTATCCTCCTTAACCATCAATCTATCATTGAAAGTCACAAATCTTCTCATTTTTCTCTTAGTTTAATCACTAGGATACAAAAACAACTTCAAGACTCTAGAACCCAAAACTTCAATCTATGAATTTCCCTTTTCTTTTAAATATAGCTAGTTCCAACAAGATCACTAGATTCAATGTAGTGTAATATGTGTATCAAGAAAAAAAGGTTAAATTTTGAAGACCACGTATGCTAATGGGGACAATAACCTCCTAGGTGTTGGATATGATGTAGAAAAGATGATCAAGGTAATCATATGTATGCATGCAAATGAAATATCCCAAATTAATCCAAATAATCTAATGTTCATAAAGGTAGTCAATTTATCATTAATAATAAAATAATTGGGTGTTACGAAAGCTTCAAATGAAATAATTATCCCAAATTAATCCATATACTCTAATATTGTTCAAAGTAGTCAATTTATCATTAACAATAAAATAATTAGGTGTTTTAGAAGCTTCAAAACATTTTTTTTATCATTTTCTTACCAACTATTTTGTAACTATACCAGTCATAGGTTACTAAGGATTCAATAGATCACCAAACTAAGTTGGGATTTACACTTGAATTTATCAAGATGTTACAATTGAATAATAAAGTCAAAGAATTCATCATACAACAAAAAATACTATTTTAGATCACTTACAACTAAAAAACCATAATCTACATCACTTACAAAACTTATGCCTAAAATATTATTTTTAAAAACTCAAGGAATAATATTGGTGACTTCTAAACACCCAAGGATATAGCTTGGTCCACAACTTGGTCAATGGCCTAATCCTTCTAGATACCCTAACTTGTGGTATGGCTTTGTATGCATGCAAATGAAATAACATCAAAATAAAATAGTTTAACATTGAAATCAATCACATGCAAACCTCCATTAAGCTAAATGTAACTATTTTCTCTTTTTGATGTAGGTGCTCAATTTACAACCATAATATTAGCATTATATAATTGAAAAAGTGATGTTTTGATTTAAAATTAAATTCTTTATGATACTTGATTGATGATGTGAGATTATGTGTTTCATGTATTTGAAGAAGGATTTGATAATGGCTAGGATTCAATCTAAAACCTAAGATATGATCTTTGACTTGGGGAACTGATGACGAGATGTGGCATGCATAGGTGTGTTGTATAATTTTTAAACATTTTAATTAAAATAATTATAATTTCTCAACTAAATGTGATTGGGATTTAATAGATCTAATTGATTAGTCAAATTTCTCTATGAAGGATTTAACTAAGTGCATGAGAGGATTAAGGGGAGTTGACTATTGTATGTAATAGTTAACTAATTACATGGATCATTGAAGTGGGTTTATTGATGAGTGGGACTAGGAGTAAGCCTAAGTTAACTTATTAGACTAGCTAGTCAACTAGATGAGGTAGAATTAATCAATTCAATAATTAATTAATTAAATTATCAGTGCATATAGGATGGAAATTAATATTAAATTAATAAAATATTCAATAATGAAATAATAAAAAATGAATAAATATGGAAAATTGTAAATAATTAATTATTTAAATGGATGAATAATATTAGGGTGATCCCCCACAATACTAGTTTACAATTTTTGGCAAAACTCGACACTGAACTATTTTTTTCTAACTAAATATTCACTTTCGGGCACCTATAACGGCTAAACCATGGGGAATTTGAAAATGATACAAACTAGTGATTTGTGACATTTTTTCTGTAGATTCTAAATATATATTTTTCAAAAAAATTGGAATTAGATTGCACTTCTTTTTCCATCTCCTTCAAAAACTAATTTTTTTCAGGAAACACCATTTTTAAGGAGTGACGCTCACCATATAACACATAACTTTTTTCCATGAAGGATAAAATTTTATTTATTTAATTTAGATTTGTAACTATGATATCTCATGCTTCCAATTGGTTTCATAGTGTTTTATTGAATATTATTTCCTTAATCAAGTTTCAAAGTCAAACCAATTACAATTTAGACATAGGTGGACTATATAACACATAACTTTTTTTGTATGTATTGAAATTCAATTTATTTTTTTGTTCGATTAAGGACTTCAATATTTAGTGCACTCATATTTTTCAAAAAATGTTTTTTATAATCTTCTATTTTTCCACATGTGCAGAACAGATAGCTTTATTTTCGGTGAAAAATCTGCATTCACAAGAAATAAAAAGTAAATATAATAATAAAATTATATTTTTTGGGAAGCTTATAATAAGGACTACATAGTTACAATTTTTTTTTTTTAAATGAATTCATTTGATCCCCCAAAAGGTAAATCAAAAGTGGTTTTTTTATCAGCATTTTGATAGGTGTAAAGGAGGCTCTATTATGGTTATGGTTTAAAACTAGCAAGGTTCATTCCAAGAGGGTTTGATCTAGGGTAGTTTGATCAAACCATATTCAATTAGAATGCTTTAAATGAAACTTTTTAAGGCTTAAATCATTATATTTTCAAAAAAATATTTGATTTCAGCAAAAATCAGAATCTCTGAGAAATTGTAAACCAACTTTGTGGGATCACCCATTATCATGATTTAATTAAACTATTAAGAATTAGTAATCCTAGGTGATAAGGTGATGGCATGTGTGCTCTAGGAGATTAATGAATGAATTAGGTGATTCATGGATAAGGTCCTAGAGGATGAATAAATGACTTGGGTGATTAGGTGAAGATGGAATTTTTTAGGAGTCTATATTTTTTGCCTCTTTGAGATGATGTTCAAAGAAAATAAAAGTTAGTTATCATAATATGGATAAGATATTTTGAAAGTGATGATATGCCTCAATCACATGGAGGAAACAATGAAAGAAGAAATAGATTAGAAGAAGTTGACAATATTCCCCAGTCATTTTGAGAAAATAATGAAAGATGAAATAGGTTAGAAGAATGTGATGATGCCCCAATCATGTGGAGGAAATGATGAAAAATTTAATGATGAGGTGATGATTCCCTCTAGAGAGATTAGTCATGCATAAAGAGAAACTAGTGAGCTCTTGAATGATGAATAATAAAGATGGATGTAATAAAAGTAAATATATGAAATGAAGACAGTAGATGATAAGATATGGAGAATTTTTTTATTTTAAATTATTTACTATGCTATCATATGAAGATAGAATTTATTTTGATATGGAAATGGATGTTATACACTAGGGTATAGAAGACCAAGGTGACAATGTATCCATTGCATGGAATAACACTCAATAAAACCACAAATAAGAGGATGCCCCAAAATTCTCAAGATGTTTAACACACTTGGTGAATACATACATAGACAACCAATAGACATGGAGATGATTTCCCATCACATCATAAGGTGATTGAACTTGGTGGGTCCTATGAGATAATATCTAACAAACATAGCACAAAAAAAATGGCCATGCCCTAATGTATATCAGTAAAAGAATGCATGATATATGATGGTCATGTGAACCATGAGTAGGGATCTAGTATGGATCAAAACATATCAAAATATAATCAAAGTAAATAGTCAACTATCAATAAAAATATAGTTTTATAACCTCTTGTTGAGGTGCTAATAGGATGAATGGATGGTGATTATACCTAATGTGGGGAAGAATGCATCCCACAAAGGAAAATGATAAATGAGATATGAAAATTTGATGATTTGGAAAATGATGTGATGCTTATATGTTATCAAGGTTGATGTTCAGGTATTGATTTGATGTTAAAGTGAAATGTTTTTAATGTGTATGTTTGTGGATATTAAAGCACATTTTTGTATTTTGGTTAGTTTATTGATGGAAGATGATGATGATGATGATAATGATAATGATAAATTTTGAATCAGAACAAAGAGATGAAATGATGATGATAAAATGATTAAGATGATGATGATTATAATAATGATGAGAAATGAAGGGTGGTGATAGTGGAGAGATGTCAAATACCACTTAGGATTTTGTCACTATCTAGGCTAAAATTGATTGATTAATTGGTGATAGTAATAACATTGTTGATGATTAAAATAGTGTGAGGATTGTGTTGTTAACATTAAGAAGAATATGATCTTGGTAGGGAGAGAGGAGGTGGTTTATGATGAATAGCACGCAAGTGGAGATAATGCAAGTCCACAGCCTCATGCAAGTCATGGCTTGCATGTAATTTTCTTTTTGTTGCATGTGTGTGAGGGTGTGTGATAGGATAGAAAGGGGTGTGTTCTAGCAAAGGGTGGTTTTTTTGTGATCAAGGGGTTATTTTTTATTAAAGTTTTATGTATCTTCTTTGTGAAGTATTGTTGATCAATTCCTACATAAGGTGAAATGGTTTGGGGATGTGCATGGATCAAAAGGTTGCTTCTTTAGGTTCTAGTTTTTTGTATTTTTCAAACATAGTAATGGGGGCAGATTTCTCCCTATCTAGACATGTTATGCTTACTGATTTTAAGATCAATGCTTCAAATGTTGTGGTATCTTTGCATGGTGGTATCTCTCAAATTTTTGAAGTGAATGGCTACTTGGCTAAGAGTGAGACTCGCTCGGTTTTGGTTATCTAAATAGAATCTATTGTGGAAGATTTTGAGTATTGGAGAAACCATGCATTAATCTATAAGTTCATGAGAATCAATGTTTCTCTCTCGTTTATTGAATCCTAGGCTCACTGGACTTGGAATGTAGAGGGATACATGGAGATTTAGCAAGATCCAAATGGTTATTTTATGGTGGCTTTTTCATGTATTATAGATCATAATAAATCTTTTGAGGGAGGTCGCTACTTTTACAATCAAGTGGGGTTTTTGCTTGAAACCCTGGCACATTGGATTTAATCCGATTAAAGAGCTTCTATCACAGGTTCCGGTCTAGGTGTAACTTCCCTAGATTCTAGTTGAGTTATGTGGGAATGAAATCTTGCACATGATTTCACTTTTGTTGGGTAAGATGGTGGGATTGTCATAGTAGAAATTAGAGAGGAGGGCCCTTTTTTGACTCATATTTGTGTGGAGATCAATCTAAACAACTCACTACCTAATTTGTTGGAACTTTAAGTTGGGTCCACATCATGGATTCAATAATTGGACTATGAGACTTTTCCTTTTAGGTGTTGAATCTACCATGATTATGGTCACATATAGTGAAAGTTTCCTAAACTTAAGGTTTTTGGTTCTTCTTCTAGTGGGGATTCTGTTAGGATGCTTCCTCACTTAGCTCCATTGAGAGATAAATACAAAGTCCCTATGTCTAAAGAGGAAAGTGATAAGGAGGGTTTTGTTCTAGTGAAGTCCCACAATAAGGGTGAAAGGTTGAAAATTTTCATTGTTTATGGTCTATGACATAGAACAACAATCTTCGTCACTCTCATTCAAGGAAACCCTAGATATCTCAATCTAAGGTATGAAAAGGAGAAAAATATCTTGCAAAAGGATTGTCCCAGGGTCTGACTAGAAACTAAAGAGGGGTTCACCACCAAGCTAGGGCTTGGAAAGACAAATGATATGCAAGACTTAATGAATAAACCTAATGATATGCAAAGCTTCACTAAATGACCTAGAAATGTATGCAAAATAAAATAGAAAGTTGAGAAATCAGAAGTGTGCACCTTGAAACCTATAGGAGCTTGAATGAAGACTTGAAATGATAAAATTTTTGAAATTAATGTCTACTAGGACTCATATGTTAGTTTGGGCGATTCAATCCCAAATTAGGGTTTCTGGGAAAGAATAGAAATTTGGTAGAGATATATCTTGAACTCCTAAAAACTACAAATTTCCCTATACTAGGACTCATATGCCAAAAGTGGTGTATTATTCTAGTTAGTATTTTCTAGAAATTCAAAGTTTGATTCTGCTCTTCAATTTCTTCTCTATCCTTTCCACCTAATTTTTGGGTCTAAAACTCTAGTTTGCAACCTATAGATGTCTTTCAATGATCTCCAATGCAAGGTGACAACTTGGAAAACTTTGAACACTTGAAAAATTTCTCCAAACTTTCTCCTTAGAAGATATTCAACCTAGATATACAAATCACACAATAAAGAGAGGGAAAAAATGTTGTTTTGTTAGTGAAAAGGGGTTTACCTTAGTCAAACCCTATTTTGGTAATCAAACCTTGTAATTAAATAAAATAATATTAAGGAATGATGAATGAACAAAATGTAATTTTTCAACTCACCAAACCCTAGCAATAAAGTGCTACAAAAATGTATGAAGTGGCTCCAATGGATGTAGATCTTGATTCTTGCTTGAATGTGATATATCTTGAATTGAATGCTAGCTTGAATAATGAAACCCTACACCATAATTGTTATCTAAAACAAAAACATGATGCATGATGACTTTGAAATGATGCTTAATATTTGAATGATGCTCTAAAACACTTTGTAATGCTGATATCCTCCCAAGGTTTCTCCAGAACTGTCAAAGGTTTATACAATCTGGCATTCTAACTACTCCCTTTTGCAGCTTGACAAACTCTGCAACTCTGCACAAATATCCTACCATCCTTATGAATTTGTGGCCAAAAGTAATTCTCACTTACCAATGCTATTGTCTTATCAATTCCAAAGTGTCCTACCAATCCTCCACCTTGTTTCTCTTTCACCAAGATATCCCTCATTGAACTTCATGGTATATAGAATTGATTCACTCTAAACAACATATCCTCTTGAATGAAATAATCCAACCACTGACTCCTATCCTCCAAGATTGGTTCTTTACAAGCTCTAAGGTTCTACAAAATCTAGGTCTTCCTCATACAAGTTCTTCAATTCATCAAATCCTAATACCTCCACTCTCATCTCTTCTAGTAAATTCCTTCTCCTACTCAAAACATCAAAAACTCTATTTAACTTTCCACTCCTATGCTTCAAAACAAAAGTATAACTCTATAATAATTATGCCCATCTCATGCATCTCTGATTCAACTTACCCTAACTATTCAAATACTGCAATGCCTAATGATCTGTATACAACACAAACTCGTTAGGAAACAAGTATTGTCTCCACTTCTTCAAGGCTTGAACTATGGTGTAAAACTCCTAGTCATGCACTGAATACCTTATCCTAGCATCATTCAACTTCTCACTGAAATAAGCTATTGTCCTTCCTTCTTGACTTAATACTGCTCCAATTGTATTTCCACTTGCATCACATTCTACCTAAAATACCTTATTAGAGTTTGGTAAAGCCAAAACAAGTTGCTCAATCACCTTTTGTTTCAACAACTCCAAACTTTGGTCTACTCTAGAGGTCCACCTAAAATATTTCTTATCCCCTCTCATTATTTATCATAGGACTGCAAATAGAATTGAAATTCATAATGAACTTATAGTAGAAGCTAGGAAATCCATGAAATGATCTTACCTCTCCAAAGCTTTCCAGTGTAGGCCATTCTAAAACAATTTCTCTTTCCTTCTTAGGATCCATCTCCAATCCATCTGCAAATATCACAAATCCTAGATATACCAATTTTTCCTTATTGAAACTACACTTCTTAATGTTTATTAGCAACTGCTCTTCTCTCAACCTCTGCAAAACTTGTCTTATATGCAACAAATGTTCTTCTCTAGTCTTACTAAAAATAAAGATGTCATCCAAATAGAAAATCTTGAACTTACCCAATAATTTCTTCAATACCTCATTCATTAGCCTCGTGAAAGTACTCGGTGCATTTGTTAGTCCAAAACACATCACCAACCAGTCATGCAATCCTTAATTTTTCTTGAATGTTGTATTCCACTCATCCCCTTCTCTAATTCTAATATGATGATATCTACTCTTCAAATATATCTTTGTAAAGTATTTAGCTCCACTCAAACAATCCATAATGTCATCCATCCGGGGCAAAGGAAATCTATACTTCACTATGGATTTGTTTATGGCTCTAGAGTCTATACACATCCTCCATTCCACATCCTTCTTAGGTGTTAGCATAGAAGGTACTGCACAAGGACTTAAGCTTTCTCTGATCATACCCTTCCTCAACAACTCTTGCACTTGTCTATTCAACTCTTCATTCTTTGCTAATGTCATTCAATGTGCTACTTTATTAGGAAAACTAGCTCTAGGAATCAAATCCATGCAATGACTAATACTCCTCATAGGTGGCAATCCATTAGGTACATTATCTGAAGTGATACCTTCATATTTTTCTAGCAACTCCTTTATCTCCTCCAGTTGTTCTTCTACATGCTTCAAGTCTTTAGCCTTCTTAGGAAACAAGCCATAGCACATGTTCTCATGTCTTAGTCCATCCAAAAATCTCCTTCCATCAACCAAAAAAATTCTAGCATTCATACAAACCTCAACTTTAGGAAAATACTCCAATGGAAACAAAGGTTGCTTCATCCCATTAGCAACAATGGTATGTGTGTTCTTCTTTCCATCATGAATAGCCTATTTATCATACTATCAAGGCCTTCCCAACAAAACATGGCATAAATCCATAGGCATGATATCACACAAAAATTCATCATGATAATTTCCTATCTTCAATTTCACCAAACATTGTTCACTTACTAGTATCTTATGCTCATCTTGAATCCATGCTATCTGATAGGGATTCAGGTGTTTCAATATTTCTAGCTTCAATTTGGTCACCATTTCTTTATAAACCGGGTTCTTGGGGCTTCCACTGTCAACAATCACTCTGTAACATTTACTAGCTACCTTGCATCTAGTTCGGAACAAATTCTTTCTCTGTAATGGTTCCTGCTCCATCTCACTTTGACACAATAGTCTTATGTTCACCAACACTTCTCCCTCTTCTAGTTTATTATATGATCTGGCATGATCCTCCTCAAAAAAGGTTGTTCTTCTAGTGTTCTTTATATTTTTGCTTGTCTCTCCCTGATTACATTCAAATGCTCTATGTCCTTCTCGACCACACTTAAAACAAGTTCTTTTGAATACTCTTTTCTCCTGCCCTCTATCATCTTTTCTATAACACTCATTCTAGTAACCACCATATCCTCCTCTCTGGTAAGATTTTACATCATCTCTATGGTATGAATTATCATTCTTACTAACTTCCTTATCTTTATTTTGATCTACAAAATATCCTCTTCCTCCTCTGGTAAAATTTCTTCATCTCTAAAATCTTCCACCTCTTCCTCGCTGTCTCTACTCATGTCTTTTATTCAACTTCTCTTTTCCTTTTAGGGCACATTGATATGCCTCCTCCATACTCAATAAATTTATCAAATTGATCTCATCCTATATAGACAGCTTCAAGCCATTCACATATCTGACTACTTGCTCGATCTCATCCTCCAAATGTATAGATATAATATTCAAATAGTAGAACTCCTCAGTATACTCCATCACACTTAAATCCTTCTACTTCAAATTCTACAACTTCCAAAACAAATTGATCTAATATTTTGCAGGCATAAACTTTGTCTTTAACTTATTCACCATCTGATCCCATGATTTTATCTTCTCCTTTCCTCTTCGTTGCCTATCTGTCTGCAAATGTTCCTACCAAAGGGATGCATGTCCTTTCAACTTTGTACAAGGAAATTTCACCTTCTTATCTTCGGTAGTACCTTCAAAATGAAAATACTTCTCCATCCCCATTATCCAATCAAGCAGTTCATCTGAATCCAACTTACCACTATAATCCAATAGATTGAAATATGGTTTAGTATTTACTTTGGTTAGGGCTCTTATGAACCTCTTTTCTTCCTAATCTAGGCCAGGTTGCTTTTCTCTGTCCTTTCCTTCCTATTCTTATACCTCTTCATCACCCATATCATCAAATAGTTGACCACTCCTCTAGGCCATTTTGATTGCTTCTAATCTAGCAAAAATTCCTCTCAACATCTCCATTATAGCTAGGTTTGCATTTTTGTGCACTCCATTTCCTCTACCATTTCTTCTTCTTGCCATATTTACACAAGTCCTCTGCAAATGTAGGTTAGATCCTCAGTCTGCCACCCCACAACAAATCTTCAACAGGACTTTACAAACTCTAATGATCTCTCACAGAATGAACCTGGCTCTAATACCAATTTGGTGTAGTCACGGTAGAAGGGTCCTCAAAGAGAATAGTCTGGGCCATGCAGCAAGAGTTACACAATATAAGCCACATGGAATATGGAGGTAAATGTAGATTCAAACATTCGTATTACTAGAAATTTTAGTTACAATCAGTTGACAACATCTGAGTTCAAGGATTGGGCTCACAGGCCTGATACAACATGCTCGAAATATAGTATTCCTATATGTTCCTTAATACGAGCTGAAATATTACATACCAAATCCCATATTCATCCAATTTCTATCCTAATGATCTGTTGCAATGATTTATATCACATCCAAAGATCTAGAATCTTCCACATCGGCCAAAGATCAAAATGTTACAATCTTCGATGAAGGAAATGTAACATGTGCATGAAATAGGTCAGCCTTAAATTTGAATTTCTCAAAATCCTCCAAAAATGAATTTTATTTAGTCATACAATCTTCTCTCTTGAAATAGTTTTCAATAGCCCTACTTACTTCAATGAGATTTTTTTTTCAAAGAACTCCCCTTGATCCAAGATTCAATCATCAATCTACATCTTCGTACATTTTGGATCAACATCTCCATATCCCTTGGGGATTTCTTCTTTATCTAAAGATTCATTTTCAAAAAACTATTTTAATCCATTCTTGAATAGATCTTTCATCCTCTCTAGGGTCCTCATCTTGATCTAAAACTTGACCTTCAAAAAGTGGCTCTTTCCATTCCTTAACCACTACTTCATCTTTCAAGAACTTTGTGTCACCAACTAGAAGCTAACCTTGGCCTTTAACTAGTTAGGGACTGTTGTATTAGACTCTTGGATTACGTAAACGCCTAACCTTTCCTCCTTAGTGTGATTAAAAGGATTAGGGTCATGATCTTGGGTAACCCACTCATCCACATTATCTTCTTTTTTGGGTGCATTGGGGTCTACGACCATGGGTTGATTCTCCAGCCCATTTGTGGAGTATAGACTAGCATTTACTGGGCTAGGAATGTAAGGTACCATACGTTCTTTTTCTAATAGCTCAGACCTAATTGTCACTTCTGTGCCATATCTAGTTCTAAATAAAATGTGAGACCAATTAGCTAATAAAAAACCTCCTAGTTTGGAAGTAAAGTCTCTCAAAAGGCAAAGTACAAAATGGGGAGGAAATTCTATCACATGGACATCTTGGGAAACTAAAAAGTTGGGGCAAGCATGTAATGTGAGGGCTAGATCTTTAATGATGCTTTCTATTTGAACAATAAATCCATCTAATTGCAAAACTCCCTTTGACACAGGTTCATAAACTAAGCGTAGCTTATCAGCTAATCTTTTAGGCATGACCGAGTTGCTAGCTCCTGAATCTATCATATAGTTATGGACAAGTTTATCACCTATAATCAGACTTAGATAGAATGTTGGGGGTTTCACCTCTTGACTTTGCTGCCCATATTTGATCTCTAAATTGTTAGCAAGCACAATTCTATTCTTTTTTACATTCACAACGTCTGAAGATGAAATTTTAGCTAATTGATTTTGCAATAAATCTTTATGGCTTGGGATATGTAATGCATCCATGACATACATGTTGACTATAGATTTCTTTAAATTCTCAACCACATTGAAAGAGATGGGACTTACCTTTTGTTGTCTTGAAGAATTACTAGTATCGTTATTTACCTTATGTTGTCCTCTCTATAGAATATGCACTTTCGGTTGAGTTGCAGGAACATTTTGAGATGGAATGGCATGATTTTTGTCTCTCATAGCTTGTCATTGTGAATCTATCGCTTGTTGTTGTGAACTTACAACTTGTTGTTGTGAATCTATAGGTTGTTGTTGTGAATTTATAGTTTGTTGTTCCACTTCAACTACTCTCCATTTTGACCTTGTGTTTGTAGCAATGAACAAACATTGCTGGTTTTGTCCTTGGAAATGATTAACTCCAAAATATTCAACACTTTTCCAATTCACTAAAGAAATCTCAGAGTTGCTTGGTTGTTTTACATTCTCGCTTGGCAAATTTTCTAGACTAGCATATTGATTTTGCACCATGAGAGCTTGACTCTTCATTCTACTCATACAAGCATCTTGATTGTGTGGCTAATTGCACATGTAACACCAATCGTGCTCTTGAGCCAAATTTTTCTATGGTATGAGCTCTCTTGAAGGGCCAGCTACATTGGGATTGTAAGGCTGAAAAGGCTTGGGGTTAAAACTCATTTTTTGTCCTTGGAAGTCATTCTGATATGGTAGCCTACTTTGTTGGTTCTACTGGTAAGGAGATTGGTAAGGCCTATTCTCTTGACTAGCCTACCTCTTGAGGCTCACAAATTCACTGCTAAAGGTTTTACCAAAGTTTTGCAGCATGTTCTTAATCTCTTGGATTTCTTTGGTTTGGTCTGTAATGGCATTTTCTTGAACAACAACTTTAAAACCTATTGTTGGGATTGGTGAAATAGCAGCAATAGGAGGAAAAATCATAGGGATGAGTGGCTAAATATCAGGGAAAATGGGTGTGGGTGGTCTAGGTGTTATCTTCCCATCTTGGAAGATAATTTTTCATCCCTTATTGCAATATCATAAGCATTTGGAAAAGTAAAACCCCCCATAGACTGCATCATAACTAATATCTCACTATTCAAGGCTTTTAGGAAGAACAAAAAGGCATGTTCAAGTGAGGGCTTGACAATTAGAGGTATCCTATCCCAGGTTCTCTAAAACCTATAATTAAAGTCATGTATATGTTCGTGGGGAGCACGCTTGATGGTGCTCAACTGCTCAAGTAGTGAGAGGTGGTCTAACTTTTCCATGAACTAACAATGAAGACCATCAGCAAGCTAGTCCCATGTTGCTATGGGATTGGTTGGGAGTATTTTGAACCATTAAAGGTATTTCCCCTTTAATGAAGCAGCCAACAACCTTATAGCCACATTCTCTTTTGTTATGTTGTGCACCAAACATAATGCTACCACATTTCAGATGTGTTCAATAGGGGTAGTTTGGTCCTCACCAGTGAAGTAAGGTAGTCCTTTGAGTGCTACTAATGGTATGTCATTGTGTCAAGCCAAAAATAATGGGCTGCCCCCATTAAATGGTGTGAAAGAAAATTTTATCGCCATAGGTGGTGCCTAAGATATTAGAGTCGAGTTTCTCTTCATGAAGACAACATAACTAAGTTCTAGTGGTGTGGAATTTGCTCTTCTTGTTGAATCAAATGTTATTTTTTGTGTTCTACCTCTCCTTCTTGGTAAGGAGAGTTGTAAATACTCAAAAGGTGTTGGACTAGATCTGGTCTAGATCCTTCTCATAAGAGGTTTACACCAAATCTACAAGGTAACTAGAATTCAAGAGTTGCCAGGTATATTTTGAGACCTCCATAAGCAGAAAATGTTGTTGCCTATACCAAAAAATAGCCTACAACTTAGAAAATGATTCTAAAGACAAGACTCTAGAGTCCCACCAAGTGTGCCAAAAACTATTGGCGATCAGGATTGCACCCTCAGTCAAGCTAGGCTTGGCTATCCTATTGCAACATGGAAATGTTCTCTAATTTTTGGGTTAATCAATGAGTGAGAGATAATCTCCAGAGTGGGTTGGTTCCCTCTAGCTAATCACCTAGCCTACGAATGTTCAAGGGAAAGGGATAGGAAGAAATCTGAAAATAAAAATCTACAACTTAAGATGATCAACTAGATATTCTAATATAGTGAAAAAACTTAACCCACAACAACCTCTCTTAAAACATTAGCTCTCACAATCCACCTTAGAACATTTAGCTCAATATTGTTTTGCATAAATATTCATGAATCATTGAATACAATATGCAACCTGAACTAACTACAATTCTTTCCCACAACCCACAATAATAAGGCAATAGAGGATTCACCACTTTGAATCACAAACAACATTAGATTATCACTGTAAGTGCATGACAACAAAAGGGGAAAGGAAAACTCTATTGCTTGTATTGAAACTTAAGGAGTGAGATATCAAAATCTAATTCAAAAGGTTTAAAAAACTCTCTACAATGCATATGAGAGCAAGAAGCAAAATTTTGAACCCTGAGAAATTAAAATTTCTCAAACTTATAGCCCTCAAGTGACATCAATGATAGAAAATAGAAAAAAAACCTCCACTACATCACCAAAAAGCAACTCTTCCTCATATTCAAGATCCTTAGAAAATCCTAAAAAATAGGGCCTCAAATTTCTCCAAAAGGAACCAAAAGGATAGAAACCTTCCATCTCCCAAAGGTTGATCCAAAAATTCCTCAAAATCAGGTGCAAATAGTTGGAAACTGAAAATAGAAACTTCAGTTTGTCATCTCTTCTTCAAATCCACCCAAGAACTTAACTCTAAATGGAAAGTTTTGATGTCAAATCAAGTGCACTATTTAACTGCATTTAAATAAAAACTAATTAAGCAATTTATAGAAACATTGCTTTATTAGTGTTTTATAGCTTTGCAGTTTCATAATTACAAAGATATAAATCCCTTTTGTTATATCAATTTTTACAATTTATCTCCAAATATTCTAATTTTTTGCATTTTGGATAAAAATTAGTATTTGCAAAAAATAAAAAATATTAACTCTTGATTTTTCTATAAAAAATCATAAAAAAATTTAGGTCCCCCATCACATACAGTGATTCAAACTCTAAAGGAAACCCTAACATGTTCAAAACCTAGGCAAAAATCAAAGGGCCTAAGGTCATTGTCTTGATTGCATTAAAATTTCTCCAAGGAAAAGCGCATGGGTATAAAATATTTCTAAGGTATGAAAATGCCTACCCTAGAATGAAAGGGCCCAAAACACATATGACTTTCTATAAAAATGAAAACAAAATTAAGGCATATTTTTCCCTAGGCATGAACCACCTATAAGGCAAGGTATTTCTGACTTAAGGCATTTGATTTTGAAAATAATGTGATTAAAATCACATTCAAATTGGCACATGAGGAAAACCCTAGCCACAAAACCACCTCCCAACACTCATTTTGGTTTTCATTCTTATTGGCCAAGTTGGGGAAGATAGGGCTCTATTGGGCGCTGCCATGCAGATTAGGGTTTGGAGCCCTTGAGCTCTATTCTTCACCATTTTTTAGTGCTATTCATGTGGATTCACCTCTCCATTTGATGGTGATATGTTTTTCACTATTTTGATGCATTTTTGGCTCCATTTGAGAAAGAAATTTTGCCTATAGGCCATGGCCATGACTAGATTTTAATGCATTCTTGTGCTTCCACTATGTTGACATTACTTCTCCACTCTTGATGGCTGCCATTCGAGGGTATGTTTCTAGTTTTTGAAGGATCTGGCCACAGGTTGGATGGCTGGTTTTCCACACTCATAGCCATGGTAAGCTCTATACTTTAGTTGTGATGCATTTTCCTAAATAAAATCTTTATTCAAGCCTTTCTTTACAAAAATAATGAAGATCTATGCATTTTCTAAGCTTGGCCATTGTATAGGTCACAACCATGCTTTGTGTATTCTTTCATTTCTAAAAAAATATACTTCTTTTGGGCTCAATCCATGATATGCCATGACATTATTTGTTAGATGAATGAATTTTTGTATAAATGATTTCCATTTTTTGGGTTTGCAAAACCCATCATGGCCGCGACCATTAGCTTTGATTCCTTCATTTTTTTGAAAGCTCCACTTCAGATATAAGCTCAAACTATTGTTATTCCTCTTCGTACTTGCATTTTGTGACAAAACCCTAAGTGGGTATTCGAGATTTTGAGGAAAAATTGCCTCTCCAAGCTGAGGCCATGAGAGTACCAACTAGGTTTTTTCTCCATTCTTGTACAAAATTGAACTCTACCATTTAAAACTCCACAACATAAACCTATGAAGGTTTCTCTCAAAGCACAAAAATGGGTATCATTGCATTTGTTTCCAGTTTGAAACACCATTTTACTATAGCATAAGCTCACTATTTTTGAAAAACAACAATTATTTCATTTTCTTCAAGCTCAACACCTACATCTATAGCTTTATTTTCTTGCCCTCATAATGTAGATTTATCTTAACTTAGAGATCATTTTCAATGAAACACATTACCCTCCTTGCACTATTTGTTTCTCTCCAACATGATGCACACATTGTCTTGCAAAGTTTCACTTAGTCATCATGGTGCACTTGTAGGCTATTTTGATGTCCATTATCACACATTCTATGCACTTGAATGCTTCAAAAAATGTATTTCCAGCTTCACTTTTATCTCAGTTTTATGAAATAGTGCAATGAGATGGTTGTTGTAGCATCAAAATACTGAAACAAAACTCAATTTGTTGCAAGCTACTTTCATTGTTGATGTTGTTTTATTTTGTGTTCAATTCAAACTTCTGTAGTTAGCAATGTCTCTTTTCCATTGATACTCTATTTTTAGTAGTTCACTTGCATCCACTTGTAAATTCAATCCTTGATGGAGACAAATTTTTGTTTTTACTCTTCATGCATTTTTATCTTGTAGACAGCAAATGTTGATTTGAAATCTTGATTTATGCATAGAATATTTTGAAATACACACCATGTAAAGGTGTTCTGAAGCTCATCAAATTGCTTCAGATACTATTAATGACTTGTAAACAAGGCATTATGTATTCTTGTTCACTATCTCATTCCATGATGATGCACTTGATGATAATTCACTTGAGCAATTGATCCTTTATGATCTTTAATTCATTGCACTATCAGACTTGATTGTCCTAGATGATCACTTGCTTGAGCTCTTATAACACTTTGATGCGCTCCTTTAGATGCATATCTCTCTTGAGCAATACTAAATTGTTGAGGGGCAACATGTCGAGCTCAACCCTTGTGGGAGCCCTGTTTCAACCACATGCTTTAGAATCTTCAAAAGATCAGCAATATGGCTTTTCCTATACCTACACAAGAAACAAATAGTCTTAGATCAAAACAATAATTACAATATTTCAGTGTGTTTCCTCCTTGGTATTCTCTTGCACACTTCTTTCTTTGATTACTTGATTCAATGCATCATAAACAGTACTCTACATTACTATTGATGGATCATGTAGGAGGGTTTATAGTCTGAGCTCCAACAAAAATTTATAATCACTTGCAAGTTCACTAGGAGCATAGAAGCAAGGAAGGATACACAACTCTTAAGTCAACTTGAAGGCACAACTAGACAATGACTATTATGTTCTCTCTTACATGCTCTTCTCTCCTTTTATCTTCAATAGTGTAGAGTATTGTTTATGATCCATTGTTTTAGCTACTCCCACGGCTTGTGTGGGACACTTGATTCTCTTTTTATCCCAATGAATACAAAACAACATTTTTGTAATTTTTTTCAATTCTATACTTTTGTTTTGCAAATAATGTATGGATCGTTGTGAATGAAAACTAAATACAAAAGAAAGCATTTCCTTTTACATTTCATGAAATACTATGTTGCAAATGATATATGGCAACTGAAAACACATTGTACTTCTAAAGAATTCAACAACTCAAATATTTGCAATGGTTAAAATATCTGCAGAAATAACTAAGACTTTTCACCTTAAAATGAATTTGAATGACCAGCTCTGTCAATTTGAGTTGTGGTGAAAAATTGATAACACTTTCCCTTACTATCCTATTTTGGAAGACCAATTCTTGATATAGCTCCATTTCAATCAATTTTTATATACTTGCAAGTGATTAAGGGAATGAAGACAATGCTCATCCAATAATTCTAGATCATTTAGTTGAGATACTATGCACTCTTCATCAGCGATTAGGTTCTGTAGTGATACTCATAGTGATGGAAGCTTAACCTCAATAGGCAAGATGGCTTCTGATTTATAAACTAAGGAGAATGGGGTTGCACCTATAGGCATGTAGATATTGGTTTGATAGGCCCAAAGAGAAGGATTTAACTGTAAATGCCAATCACATCCAACTTCATTGACTATTTTCTTTAGGATCTTCATAATGGTCTTGTTTGTAGCGTCAACCCAACCGTTTCCCTGGGGGTAATATGGGGTAGAGAATTGGTGTTACATGTTGAATATTTGACATATCTCTTTCACAACCTGATTCTTGAAGGGTGTTTTGTTGTCTAAGATAAGGGTTTGCAAAACACCATAATGGTAGATGAGGTAATTTAGGATAAACTTAGGAATTTTCTTTCCCCATTATGTAGGTCATAAGAATGGATTCGACCCACTTGGTAAAGTACTCAGTGGCTATTATGATGAACTTGTGGCCAATAGATGAGGTGGGAGTAATATTTCCTATAAGGTCAGGCCCCCACTACAAGAAAGGTGAAGGTGTGACCATTGGTTGCAACTACCAACCTAAAGAATGAATCAAATCTCCATGTTGTTGACACTAGATACACTTCTGCATGTACTAACGGGCTTCTCTTTCCATGGTTGGACAGTAGTAACCCATCCTCAATAGGTTCTTAGCTAAATTCATACCACTAGAATAGGGACCACATATGCCATTGTGAACTTATGTTAAATCGATCAAGGCTTCCTCTTGGTTAAGACATCGTAGTAATGTCCTATTGATGATACAACAGTATATGGTATTTGGAGGTGATATCAAATGGTGGGGTTCCTCTACTTAGGTAGGTAAATATGTCATGATACCACAGGTATCTAGGACCAACAATGACACACATGAATTCATATTTTTGGATTTCAAAAGTTGGTATGAGAAGTTGTTCTACCAAGAATTCACATTGAAGGACATTATATGGTGTGTCTAATAATAATCCAATTGTTTCCATAGCATTTTCCACTTGATTGTTCATGTGAGGAATTTGCTCAAAAGTTATATCTATGAAAAGGTCATTGAGACTCTCTACCATCTTCTTATAAGGAGTAAACTTTTCATCCTTTGTTTGGTAGTTGTCATTGACTTGGTTGATAACTAGTTGTTAGTATCCATAGACTTTCATCTCTTGTATCTTCCATTGAATTGTTATCCTTAGACCTGTGACTATGGCTCTGTACTCAAAAATGTTGTTAGTACATAGAAATGATAGACTCTATGACTTTGGGATGCAATCACCTTAAGGGGTGATGAAAAGAATACCCGCCCCTAATCCATGTTGGGTGAATGATCCATCAAAGTACATCTTCCACTGATTTTCTACATTGATAAGGAATACTAATTCATCTAGGAATTCAAATATCAATGGATTCTCTGCATAGATAGGTTCCTCTATCATTTAGTCTGCGATCACTTTCCCTTTGATTTCCTTGCACTCCACATACTCTATGTCAAATTTAGTCAAGATCATTATCCATTTGGCCATTCATCCAATTAGAGTTGCTTTGGATAACAACTATTTCAATGGGTCGATCTTCGTAATGAGTTTGATTTGATGTGACAACATGTAGTGTTTGAACTTTCATGAAATAAAAAATACTACTAAACATGCTTTCTCAATGGATGAATATTTTATTCCATAGCCCACCAAGGTCTTAGTGATTTAATAGATAACTATTTCCTTTATGTTTTCATCATGTTGTGCTTGAAGAGAACCTAGTGTTGTTGATGTTGTTCAACTTGTTTTTTTATTCAAGGGTTAAACGATTTTGACCAGAGCTATGAACTGGATACAACCATTCTATAATACCACCCCAAATGGGTTTGAACCTTGGTGGAAAGAACAACAATGCCACCCATAAACCATCACACCATGCCAATACCGGTAGTGTTGTTGATGTTGTTGAGATATAGATGATCAATGGTTTGTTTTCTATTGGTGGCATGAGCATTAGAGGTGTCAATAGATAGTCCTTGATCTACTAGAAAGCTTTATTTCACTTCTCATCCCATTTGTAACTTATTCCTTTATAAAGAAGATGTAAGAAAGGGTGGATTTTATCTAATAGTTGTGCTATGAACCTCCTAATGGACTGCAATATTTCTTGTAACCCTCTCATTTTCTTCAATTTTTGTGGTGGTTCCATGTCTAGGATGGATTTTACCTTTGGGTATGTGCAGGATTATCATGGAAAAAATAGTCCCTTAAGTGGCAAAAAATTTAGAAAAATCAGAGTAAGGCAACTTGACGTAAAAATTTGAATAAGTTATCTATATTATTTCAAAAATATGTAAGAATAGAATCTATAGAAAATTGAATGTAGTTTCTAAACTACTAGGTTTGTTTTAAAAAAAAAAAAATCTATTTGGTGAAAATTTGAAATTTCAATGCAGTGGTGCTTAAATTTAGGGGAAAAATAAGAAGTAGGTGTCTTTCTGACCACCCTAACCACAATAAAATGATAATATTTTTAATATTTTAGTTATAAGTAGAGGACTCATTGCTCGATGTGATGCATATATTTTTTGTAATTTTTTCCAAGTAAATAATTAATTATGAAATTTTTTTTAAAAAATATAAAAAACTCATATGTCTGACCACCTTAACTTGGTCAAAAATTCATGAAATTCATTTTTTTCTTTTTAATCCTATAGTATGCATAGAATGTGACACATATTTTGGATTCAAAAATGATAATTTGAAAGCTATAGATGTTTTTCAGTCATCCTATCAATTAGGACTTTAGTCATAATTTGAATAGAAAATGAATAATAATTACTTATTAAATTAAAAAAACATAATTTATATCGTGGAAAGCTAAGAATCTCCTTTAAAACCCTTTTCGTTTCATCAATTTTGGGTAAAAAAATAGTCGTCGGCCACATACCCATCATATTGCCACTTTTTGGCCCATCATGATCCTACACATACCCCTTTCCTAGATTAATTTTTATCCCTCTTTGTGACACAATGTAGCCAAGAAGTTTTCCTTATGTCACCCCAAAGACACATTTTTTTGGATTCAGTTGTACCTTATATTCTTCAAGTCTATCGAAGATGTGTCTGAAGACTCGTATGTGCTCACTCCTTTTCTTTGAATTTTCCAAAATATTGTCTACATAGTCTTCAACTATTTTTTGGATCATATCATGAAATATGAGGATCATTACTCTTTGATAGGTTGCTCCTACATTATTTAACCAAACTGACATCATGTTCTAGCAATATGTTCCCCATGGACAAGTGAATGTAGTTTTGTGTTGATCCTCCTTGGTGATCATGATTTGATTATAGCCTAAAAATCCATGCATAAGTGATAGTATTTCATTCCCAACTATTAAATCTACTATGATGTCAATGTTGGGAAGAGGGAAATCATCCTTTTGGCATGCCTTATTCAAGTCTCTAAAATTAGTGCATATTTTGATGCCCCCAATGGGTTTGGAGACTAGTACTAGGTTTAAAACCAACTCAAGATAATCTATGGGTCAAATGAATCCAATGTCAAGAAGCTTTTGTAACTCAAGTTTGACCAAGAGTGATATCTGAGGGTGCATTTTCATTAACTTTTTCTTTACTGTTTGGCTTTAGGATAGATTGCTAGATGATGCACAACTACTTTTGGATCAAGCCCTAGCATATCTGTGTATTACCATGCAAAGTTAGCTCTTTTCTATTTCAAGAATGTTGCTAGGTTATTTTGTTCTTCATCCAATAAAGATTTAGCATAGAAAGTGGTCTTGGGTGCTTCTTCTATTCCCAAATTGACTAGAGTGGCTTTTTCTACTAAAACTATTGGCTTCTTTGGATGCATTGCACTAAGGGGGAGATTGAATCCCTCATCCTTGGGTGCTTCAGAGAGTTTTTCACCCTCATATGTGTCCTTTATTTTTACTATTTTAGGATCAGAGAGTGTCGTTGTGTGGTTTTCACTCAAAGATCTACAAGTTAGTTGCATGTCATCAATTTTGTACTAGAGGATTCAATCGTCTCCCCATAATATGCCATTATTTCAAGCTCTATGTCAAAACCATCCTTGTGGTCTACCCATGGTAAGTTGTCACAAAGTCCCATAAATTCTGAGATTGCTTCATTTTTTTTAACAAATCTAGAATTGGTGGTCCTGGTTGGTCCAAGTCAATGAGTTGTGGGTATACTAGGTGTATTTCATTTGGCCAATTACTTGGGGTGAAGGATGATGTAGATATCATGAAGACAAATTTATTCTCAAATAGATCAACAACACCAAGTTGGAATTCATCTATGGTAGTATCATGTGATATTGGTAACCAAGAGGAAGCCTCAACTTATTTAGTGGAAGTACCTTTGCTAATAAGGGTAACCTTGCTAGTAGTGCAACCTAGGCCAAGATTCTTTGGAGGTAATTGAGAAAACCAATAATTGGTAGGACCTTATAAAATTCTTGGGAAGAGGCACATAAAGTAGGACTTGTTATACGTGACCTCCATACACATGACGTTAAGCTCTTTGATATGGTCCATACGACTTCCTCTCTCTTTGTATTTGTCAAATTTGTGGATTTCAGAACTGGGAGGGAATGGTACCATTGTGATTTTTTGATCAAATGGATATGGGCATACATTCTATGTATGGGGATTCTTCATTTTTCCAATCCAGATATCCTGCATTTCTTGTGTTAGCACCTTGAGTTGCAATGCCATATCATTTGGTGGACTTGGTGGAGGAATATATGTGGTGTATGGTGGGATGGTGGATGAAGTGTATGTGGGATTCTAATATGATGAGGTTTTGTATGGTGTGTATGGTGGTGTAGGATAAGGTGATGATGATGTAGGTGTATATGTTCCTAACATGTTTGGGTTGATGATGTTTTGTTGAGGGTTATAGTATAAGCCTTGTTGTTGTTGTTGTTGCATGGGCAATTATTATTTCCAAGAATATTGTTGAGCTTGTTACTGTTGTTGGGCTTGTTGTTGTTGTTGTTGAGTTTCTAGGGTTGATTGTTGTACTACTAAGGCTACTTTATGTTGTTGTTGTGTGACTAAGACTGCTTGTTCTTGTTCTTGTTCTTGTGCTACTGGAGTTGCTTGTTGCTCTTGTTGTTGATGGGCGACTAAGGCTGCTTGTTGTTGTTGTTGTTGTTGTTGTGTGACTAAGGTTAATTTTTGTTGTTATTGCTATTTGACTACTTGCAAATAAGTTTGTTGGGCTTGTAAAGCTAGGGCATGTGCTTGTAATGTAGGATCAATCAGTTGTTGGGACATCTATGATGGGTTTTAGGTGTTGATATTTTGTGCAGGTTGTGTATTGTTGATGAGACGTTGGGGGTTTGGTTGGTTTAACATTCCTTGCAATATAGTGGATTGAGATGGAGGAATGTAAGTTTGAGGTCCCATTTCATTTTTTATGACTTGGAGGACAAATGGTAAAGATGATGATGAAACCATTAAATATTCGATGTTAAGGGCATATTAGAACCTTGGATCCACTAATTGAAAGGATTCCCTTGACCGATGTTTTGGATATTCCCTTGTGTTTGAGATGTGGTCAAGGTATTACCTTGGTTGATGGGGTTTGTGATCAAGGTATTTTTTTTTATGTGGGTTGACGATGGATGGAATAGATGTGTTTTGGGCAACCGTTGGGTTTGATGTATCAATGGGGGGATTGGATGAAGATTTTCCTTGTTTTGTTACAATTTTATTTTGCATGAGGGTATTCCCTTTCCCTTTTGGGTCTACTTGTGATACTTGTTCCACACTACTTGGTGTGATAATGGGTACACTTGTGGTACTCATGGGTATGGATGAAGATGGGTGTCCTCAATATGTTGAAGTTGTCATGGAGTAATGGAGTGTAATTGGTTTATGTTGATGTAGGGGATTCTCAAGAATAGGGGGAATTCCAAATGTTGGTTTCCAAGTGGTAGTTTGAGGAGGATTGGTATCAAGGGTACCCACAAGTGTGTTGCTTTCAAATGGAAGAGTATGGACAATGTCCTTAGAAAGACTAGCTGCAATACTAGGTGTTGGTGTTTGATTGAACCCTAGTGATGGAGTTGTTTGAACCGTGGGTAAATTTAATCCTTGTGCCAATTATTGTGCAACAAAAGATGGGGAATTAGTAACTATGTTTTCTAAAGCTTGATGCTCCATGACTTCTTCCCTAGTAAGTCCAAATGGGTTGTTCATGATATCCTCTATCTCATATGGTCTTGATGGTGATGAAGGTTGTTGTGATAGGGTAACATGACTTCTTGGATCAAATTCTAAAGGATTGGGATCACTTGAGATGAATGCGACTTTGGTTTTCTCTATGATTATCTTGTGTTGTGATCTTGATTTTACCATAATTTTTGGGTCACCTTTGGGAGAGTTGTATTGAGATTTGTAATGTTTGAACTATCTAGTTGACTCAAATCTAGTTAAAAGGAATTCTCTAAGTATTTTTGGAGCAATGATGGTAGTGGAAGATGAAAATATGAATGATATGGGGAGTGATTTTTGCAAACATTTTGGGACAGCACTTTGGACTTAAGTTTCATTTTTTGATGTTTGGATAAAATATGTTTATGAACTTGTGAATCTTTAAGGTAGACTTGTGACCTTCAAGATAAACTAGTTCAAAGATGGTAACTAACTTAGCAAAATAAATCGAAAAGGATTCATTTCACATACAAAGTAGCTAAGTTAGGATTTTGGTTGATAGATGTATAAGTCCAAAAGTGTTGGTGTGTTTGAAAATTTTGCAAAGTTTAGTGAGGTGAAATTTGGATTTTGATGAAGGGGTGGATGAAATGTTTGAACCAATGTTGACTTATAGTGAACCTTTGTTTTCAAAGACCAAGGTGGTGAGAAACATGCTAGTCCTCTAAAGTGATCAAGCTCAAAATACCAATGTTTGACTTAAATGAGGGGTTCATGGGTATGTGCAGGATCATCATGGAAAAAACAAGCCCTTAAGTGGCAAAAAATTCAAAAAAATTAGAGTTAGGCAACTTGACGTAAAAATTTCAATAAGTTATCTATATTATTTCAAAAAAATGTAATAATAGAATCTCTAACAAATTGAATTTATTTTCTAAAATACTAGGTTTATTTTTTAAAAAGAAAAATCTATTTGGTGAAAATTTGAAATTTCAATGTAGTAGTACTTAAATTTCAGGGAAAAGATAAGAAGTAGGTGTCTGTCTGACCACCCTAGCCACAATAAAATGATAATATTTTAGACATAAGTAGAGGACTCATGTCCAGATGTGATGCATATTTTTTTGTAATTTTTTTCCAAGTAGATAATTAATTATAATTTTTTTATTACAACTTTTAAAAAATATAAAAACTTGTATGTCTGACCACCTTAACTTGGTTGAACCTTCATGAAATTCATTTTTTGTTTTATTAATCCTATAGTATGTGAAGCATAGATTGTGATGCATGTCTTGGATTCCAAAAAATGTGTTATCGTTTGAAAGCTATAATTTTTTTTCAATCAACCTATCAATCAGGACTTTAGTCGTAATTCAAATAGAAAATGAATAATAATTATTTATTAAATTCAAAGTAAATCATAATTTATATTGGTGGAAAGTGTAGAATATCCTTTAAAAACCCTTTTCATTTCATCAATTTTGGGTAAAATAAAAGTTATCATCCACATACCCTACAAATACCCATCATATTGCCACTTTTTGGCCCATCATGATCCTACACATACCCTCATATTGAGCATACATATCTAGATTATTCAGTGGGATAAGTCTATAAAACCTTGTTGGCAACTTGTTCCTATCAAGTGATACTATTTTAGGATACATCTTCTAATTTATGTTGAACTATGATGTCTAAGTTTAATATAGCGGCATGTAGACCTTCTCTTGGGGATTTTGATTTTGCATGAGAACATTTAGAGAAGTTCAAGATCATGGAAAAGACCAACATTTTGACTTTCGAAAAAAAAAAAATTCTGGATTATTCCTTGAAGCGCGTATATAAAAGTTCCTTGTTAATCTAGTCCTATTTTGATAAAGTGCCTCTAGGTGTTGTTTGATAGCTTTTTATCTATGATGCCTAAGTTTGAGGTGACAGAATGTAGAACTCTTGGGGATTTTGATTTTACGTGAGACCATTTAGAAAAGTTCAAGTTTATGGGAGAAAAGAGGATATTTATTGCCACGCAGGTGGTGGTAATATGGGAATTCCATCCACAATATTAGCTTGTTCCTCTTCTTCATTTGTGATGTATGCTACATTTCTCCACTGGGTTGGTGTTTCCTTTGATTCAAAAGTGAAGCTTCTCAAAATACTAATTATATCAATTTTTTCTCCTTCAATGAGTTCAAAACTTGGTTGAATGATAGCAGGGGTAAGGTCAAGTTTTTCAACCAGAGCAATCAAATTTCAAATGGTCATGTGAGGTTAAATTTGTTAAGTTATCTTGCTTAAATGAGTTTCTTTTTACCAAAAAAACTTGTCTTTCTTAAGTTCAAACTAAATGTCTATGTCAAAAACATCATAAATTCCACAAGGTCCTTTTTGTGGAAATCATGACGTTGAAGCCATAGTTGCCTATGTTAACTTTGGGAAGTAGGGATTGAGATATAAGTCATAGTTGCTTCTAAACAATTGGTTCTTAGTAATTTTTTTTGTTCAAGGTGGCCATACACATGACAAGATTAGCTCAAGATTATTTCAATCAAGATGCCTCCCAGTTCTTTTCTAACAAAGCATTTTGACATGTCACGCAGACACTAGGGGTGGCACTTCTCAATATGACACATCCACACCTATTGCTTATGACTTTCGTCACAAACACATTTTTTATATAGTGGTTTGAAAAAGCTTGGCTTTAGCTCATTATCACTTGGGTCATTCCCACCTTTTGAAGTGAGGTGGCAGGCCCTCTAAGGGTACACAAAAGAAGGGAAGTATATATATATTTTTTATATCCCAGATCATACAAAGTGCAAGGAGAGAGCATGCACAATTCCTTTTCCTCACACTAGCATGGGGTTTATTTTAAACCCAAATAAAAATATGTGGATGGTTATACAAAAGGTCAAAGGAATGTTTTTGATTCTCAAGATCGTTAAGTGGCACAAGAGAAGAGCATACACATTTAATGATGAAAATGCAAACCACAAGACATAAAAAACACTTGTTAATTTTAACCCTCAAAGAATAGGTGAGTTCATTTTAAGCACCAAAATGAGTGTGAGTTTTCCTTGTTCAATTTTAATCCAACAAGAAAAATGATGCGAGGGTTCAATTTTAACCAATTTGAATGTTTATTTTAAAACCTAATTGAAAGCTAGTGTGATCCTAAAGAATGAAATAAAAAAGCATCATAAATGGGTTATAATTACCCCAAAAGTGTCAAAAAACTTGTTACAATTATAAGATTTAAAGAAAATAATGCTTCTTCACTTTGGATTTTATTGTCCAGCCTGCAAAACCTAGTTAGCCTAAGAAAGTGAGAAGTCAGTGATTTGTCAAAAAGCAGATAAAATAAAAATTTAAAGCACATGCTAAAAATTACTCACTATTTTGCTTACTAGTAAAAAGTGTCACTATTCACAATAGTGTCACTATAATTCAAATGAGCTTTCTCTGGTGAAAATTAGCATTGCTTTGCAGAAAGATAGAGATGATGATAGAATTGCTATTTGGTAGTGTTGTTGTTTTTAAATTCTCAATACTTCTGAAAAGTATTAGCATCGCAGTTTATTTTAATCAACATTGATGTTTTAATTAGGCATCATTGTATCTGATGAAAATAGCATTGGTGTATGGAAATGCCTAATAAATGCATCACTAAAATCTCTAAGAGCATCATTGTCTCTACAAAAAATAAGAAAAATAGACTTCAAGAGAAAAATTTGTTAAATTTGATCAGTATTGCCCTCCTTCTAGTGCCAAAATGTGATAGACGGATTAGTATGGGCTGAGTAAACTTGATCCATGAGGATTCAAAGCATAATTGTGCCACTAAATGTCATTCCCAATAGAGATCATTCAATTTAAACAAAGACAAGAAGCCATTAAAAACTAGCATATTAAAATATGAAAGCTTGAGAAACCTCTAATCTAAGACATTGAAACTTATCCTATTAGGGGATTGGTGTCACACTAATGTGGAATGGTGACCCTTTTCCCAATCCCATGGATAAATGAGCCTATTATGATTGATTCTATTAAGGAGAATCAACGGAACTAATGAAATATGTGTGATGAAACATGATTTACAAGATTACATGAACATGGTGCAAGCTATTTTAACATGATCTATGCTAAGATGATTGATATGAGTGTATACAAATCTAATCTAAATGGATTTTAAGCTAAAAAATATGGAAATCCTAATTAAAAAATAAACTAAATGGATGCATTTATGTTATCATGGAAGCCATTAATGGAAGCCAAGCTAATAAAGCTAAGCTAATATAATGCAATTAAAATAAGCTAAAATTATGTGAAATGTGAGTGCAAGTGAGAGTGATGTTAACAAAGAAATTTTGATGTTAAAAGATGGATCCATATTTCTCTAAATACTGACCTATTTATAGGAGAGAAAATGAGAAATGAAGGGTTGAGATCAAAAAGGTTAATCAATGGTGAAGGATGGAGGAAGTTAGAGGCATGGATCATGGATTCTCATCAAGGGATGAGAATCAATGATGAGATTTAATCAAGGGTTCACCTTTGTCCAAACAAACACACTTTGAACTTGCACAAGAAATCTTGTAAGTTTGTTACAAAAAAGGAATATTCCTCTTTTACAAATGAGTGAAGAAAGGGAATATTCTTTAGAATATTATCATGGGTGAGGGATATAGATATTTATCAAATTAAAACAAAGTCTTAATGTGCAGAAAGGGGGAAGGAATATTCCTTGGGAATATACCTTTTGGAAGAATGTGCAAAGGAGGGATATTCCCTTGGAATATTCCTTTGCAAGAGGGGAGGAAATTATATTTATTAGTAATTGATAATTGAAACAATGTAAATTATGCAGTTTTAGAAGAATTGGATGATATTCATTAAATAAAGTGATTTAATGAAAGGGGGAAAGTGAAAAGATATTTAATTAAATAACTTAGGGTTATTTAATTAAATAAGAATATTTAGGGATTTAAATTAAATAGTTTGATGTATTTAATTTAATAAGATGAAATGTTAGTATGGAAGGAGGTGAATTAACCTAATTAAATTGATTAGGTTAATAGATGAAAATGAGATAATTAATTAAATAGCTAGGATAATTTAATCAATTAATCAAAAAAAGATGATTTTGACGATGAAAAGGTGTTAGTATACCTTATTCGAGTGCATGATATCATTCAGGACATTTTTAAGTGTTGATAATGACACCTTATTTGGTGTATGTTGTCGTTACAATGAGAAATTTTCCTAGGTTGACAATGGAAGGGAACATAATACTAACTCTAGTGTACAAGTACTTTCCTCAAATAACTCTTGATGGAAGAGTTCATCACTTTCAAAGAGTTAATGATGCTTTCTTTTCTCCTTTCTTATGTGCATTTGATCCTGAATTAGAGAGGAAAAGGGTTTCTGATAAGGCATGGACTGTGGTAAACAAATATGGTTGCTTATATCTATAGTTCCCCACATTCACCTACTTGAGCATTGGTTGCTTCATGGGTTATCTATACATGATCATGAGATACCATAGTGACAAGATTGTCCTAATGGAGCTAGGAAAATAATGGTCATCCATAGTAAGTAAATGGAATCACACAATCCAGGCTTCAATTTTCCCCTTACGATTGGTAGGATTTCCATCCAAATATCTCCAAGGGATAGGGACATAGAACTTGAGATGCTGGTGCAGCCATAGTAGGATGGTCCTCAAAGAGAATAATCTAGACTATGCAACAAGAGTAACACAATAGAAGCAATATAGAATATGGCAAAAAATATAGATTCAAACATTCTCATTAACATAAATCTTGATTACAATCGGCCAACAACATTTGGGCTTACATATTCGGCTCACAAGTCTAATATAACATGTTAAAAAATACAACATTCATATATGCTCCTTAATTCTAGTTCAAAACTAGCATCTCAAACCTATTATTCATATGACTATTTTTCTAATGATCTATTACAATGATTTATATCACATCTTGAGATCTAGAATCATCCGCATCGGCCAAAGATTATTATAATCTCCAATGAAATAAAATGTAACGTGTACATGATTAGGTCAGCCTAAAATTTGAATTACTCCTTAATGAATGCATAGGATGAAGTTTTGACCTATAATTAAGGTTAGGGACACTCCATGGAACAATTCGAATCACACCATCAAAATCCACAAGTTACGAGAAGGTTCCACAAATGATCAAGCTAGTCGTTGGGCTTGAAAATTATTCTAGTGTCGGTTCAAGAAATTTCCACTAAATTCAAAAGCGATAACTTGCCAGAAAAAAATACAATCACGCTCAAATCTTGGAATAAGGAAAATGAACATGTCCATGATGTACACATAGATCCATAGGGTCTAGTGAGCAACTATGATGAAACACCAACATGAACTGAGCAAGAATAGAATAAGAACAAAAACTGAAAGATTTCTTTTTTTGGTTGATGCAAGATTGCCAAGAACCAAGGAAGCTCTTACGTCAGACATCCAGGGTTATTTGAAAAGTGAGTCCCTCACTTTGTTGGGGCTAAAGGAAAACCCAAATGGTCTACCTCAGCATAATAAATCCAAGAAGAATCCTCTATTGTTCTGCTTTCCACTTCACAAGATATTCCTTGTACTGTATTCCATGAGTTTTCCTCCCATCTCGGATATCAAAAATATCTTCAATCTCATCTGATTGTTGTTTAGGAAATTGATTCTCCAATTTTGCTTTATTTTCTTCATTGAATTCTACTTCATGGTATCGATGTAGATTTGTAATGTTGAATATAGGTGATATACTTATGTCATCTAGTAACTTTACTTTGTATGCATTTCCTAAATCAAATTTCTTCAAAATCTTATAGGGTCCAAACTTCATCATAGGTGCTGCCACAATAGTGGTTTACACTTTCTGGGAGATCCTAATTTTTGCTGAAATCACATATTTTTAGAAAATATAATGATTTAAGCCTTGAAAAATTCAATTTAAAGGATTCCAATTGAATAGGGTTTGATCGAACTACGTTAGACCAAGCTCCCTTGGATAGAACCCCACTAGTTTTAAACCATACCTATAACAAAGTCTCCTTTACAACTATCAAAATGCTCATAAAAAAACCACTTTTGATTTAACTTTTGGGGGATCAAATGAATTCATTTAAATTTTTATTTTTTTTAAGTATGTAGTCCTTATTATAAACTTCCAAAAAATTATAATTATAATTAAATTAAATTTGATTATTATATTTATTTTTTATTTCTTGTGAATGTAGGTTTTTCATGGAAAATGGAGCTCTCTATTCTACACGTGGAAAAATAGAAGATTATCCAAAAAAAAAAAAATGATTGCACCAAATATTGGAGTCCTTATTCCAATAAAAATAAATAAAAATTGATACATACAAAAAAAGTTACGCATTATACGGTCACACTATATCTAAATTGTAATTGGTTTGACTTCAAAACTTGATTGAAGAAAAAATATTCAATAAAAAACTATCTAACCAAGTGGAAGCACTAGATATCAAAGTTACAAATATAAATTCGAAAGAATTATAATTTTATCCTTTATGGAAAAAAATTTATGGGTTATACGGTGAGCATCACCTTTTAAAATTGTTGTTTTCTGAAAAAAAACTAGTTTTCAAAGGAGATGGAAAAAGAAGTGCAATATAATTCCAAAAAAATTGAAAAAAATATATTTAGAATCTATAGAAAAAATTTCACGAAACTCTAGTTTGCATCATCTTCAAATTCCTCATGGTTTAGCCACTATAGGTGCCCGAAAGTGAAGATTTAGTTAGAAAAAATTATTTCAGTTTCCAGTTTGGCCAAAAATTGTAAACCACTATTGTGGGATCACCCTCATCTTTAGCTTATTGTATGTTCCAATAGGAAATATTTCCTTCCTTAGATACACATCACTTCCTCTCCAACTTTGAACTCCTTATGTCTCCTCTTTTCATCTGCTTTCTCCTTATATTTTTGGTTCATATCTTCCAATTGCTCCTTCACTTGAGTATGCACTTTCTTCATATGGTTTACAAATTCCTCTACTTCTGCACTCCTTTTATCTTCCTTACTGATGTCTCTCAACTTTGATATACCTCTAGGATGAACTCTAGTAACAATCTCAAAAAGGTGTCTTTCTGGTACTCCTATTCACTGAATTATTGTAAGTAAAATCTGCTTGTGCAAGGACTAAATCCCAACTTCTGATCTTCTCTCCAACCAAACATCTTAGAAAATTTCACAAACTCCTATTTACTACCTCTATCTATCCATCTGTCTATGGGTGAAAAGTAGAACTAAACTTCAAATCTATCTTCAACTTGTTCCAAAGTGTCCTCCAAAAATAATCAACAAACTTTGTGTCTCTGTCTAAAATAATACTCCTAGGTAATCCATGCAATCTGACCACTTCTTTGAAAAATCATTCTGCTACATGTATTGCATCTATTATCTTCTTACAAGGTATGAAATGTCCCATTCTATAAAATCTATCCACCACCACAAATATAGAATCATTACCTCTTTGTGTCTTTGGAAAACCAGGTATGAAAGCCATGTTGATATCCTCCCAAGGTCTCTTCAGAACTGTCAATGGTTTATACAATCCAATGTACTAACTAATCACTTTTGCAACTTCACAAACTCTACAACTCTGCACAAATTTCCTAACATCCTTATGAATCTGTGGCCAAAAGTAATTATGAATTACCAAGGCTACTATCTTATCAATTCCAAAGTGTCCTGCCAATCCTCCACTACATTTTTCTTTCACCAGGTTATCCATCATTGAACTCCAATGTATAAAAAACTAATTCCCTCTTAACAACATATCCCCCTAAATCAAATAATCCAACCATTGACTCCTATCCTCCAAAACTAGTTCTTTACAAGCTCTCCAAGGTTCTACAAAATTCATGTCTTCATCATGCAAGTTCTTCAATTTTTCAAATACTAATACCTCCACTCTCATATCTATCAATAAATTCCTTCTCCTACTCAAGGCATCAACAACTCTATTTGACTTTCCACTCCTATGTTTCAAAGAAAAATTATAACTCTGCAAGAACTCCACCCATCTCATGTGTCTCTAATTCAACTTACCTTGACTGTTCAAATATTGCAAAGCCTGATGATCCGTATACAACACAAACTCCTTAGGAAACAAGTAATGTCTCCACTTCTTCAAGGCTTGAACTATGGCATAAAACTCATGATCATACACTAAATATCTTCTCCTAGCATCATTCATTTTCTCACTCAAATAAGCTATTGGTCTTCCTTCTTGACTTAATATTGCTCCAATTGTATTTCCACTTGCATCACAGTCTATTTGAAATACCTTATCAAAGTCTAGTAAAGCCAACACAAGATACTCATTCACTTTCTGTTTCAACAACTCAAAACTCCTATCTACTCCAGATGTAGACCTAAAATCTTGTCTATCTCCTCTCATTGTTTCTATCATAGGACTGCAAATAGAACTGAAATTCCTAATGAACTTCTGGTAGAAACTAGCCAATCCATGAAATGATCTTACCTCTCCAATGATATCCAGTGTAGGCCATTCAACAATTGTTCTTACCTTCTCAGGATCCATCTTCAATCCATCCATAGATATCACAAATCCCAGATATACCAAATCCTCTTTCATGAAACTACACTTCTTAATGTTAATCAACAATTGCTCTTCTCTCAACCTCTACACAACTTGTCTTATATGAAAAAAATGTTCTTCTCTACTCTTACTAAAAATCAAGATTTCATCCAAATAAATAATCACAAAATTACCCAAGAATTTCTTCAATACCTCATTCATTAGCCTCATGAAAGTACTCAGTGCATTTGTTAGTCCAAAAGGTATCACCAACCACTCATACAATCCTTCATTTGTCTTGAATGTTGTCTTCCACTCATCCCATTTTCTAATTTTGATCTGATGATATCCACTCTTCAAGTCTATCTTTGTAAAGTATTTAGCTCCACTCAAACAATCCATAATGCCATCCATCCATGGCAAAGGAAATCTATATTTCACCGTGATCTTGTTTATGGCTCTAGAGTTTGTACACATCATCCATTATCTATCCTTCTTAGGTGCTAACACAACAAGTACTGCACAAGGACTTAAGCTTTCTCTGATCAAACCCTTCCTCAACAATTCTTGTACTTTTCTATTCAACTCTTCATTCTATGCAAGTGTCATCCAGTGTGCTATTTTATTAGGAAAACTAGATCCAGGAATTAGATCCATGCAATGACTGATACTCCTCATAGATGGCAATCCATCGAGTACATTATCCCAAATGATCTCTTTATACTCTGTCAGCAACTCTTTTATCTCCTCTGGTTGTTCTTCTACATGCTTCGAGTCTTCAACCTTCTTAGGAACCAAGGAATAGCACATGTTCTCATGTCTCAATCCATCCAAAAAATATCCTTCCATCAACCAAATAAACTCTAGCACTCATACAAACCTCAACTTTTGGAACCTCTTCCAATGGCAACAAATTCTACTTCACTCCATTAGCAAGAATAGTATATGTATTCTTCTTTCCATCATGAATATCCTGTCTATCATACTACCAAGGTCTTCCCAACAAAACATGGCATACATCCATTAGCATGATATCACACAAAACTTCATCATGGTAATTTCCTATTTTCAATTTCACCAAAAATTGTTCACTTACCAGTATCTTATGCTCATCATAAATCCATGCTATCTGATAGGGCTTCAGGTGTTTCAATCTTTCCAACTTCAATTTGGTCACTATTACTTCAGAAACCAAGTTCTCTGAGCTTCCACTATCAACAATCACTTTGCAACATTTACCATCTACATTGCATCTAGTCTAAAACAATTTTTTTCTCTACAATAGTTCCTACTCCATCTCACTTTGACACAACACTCTTCTATTCAGCAACACTTCCCCATTATCTAGTTTATTAGATGATCCAGCATGATCTTCCTCAAAAAAGGTTGTCCTTTTATTTTTCTTTGTCTTTCTTCTTGTCTCTTCTTGATTGCATTTAAATGCTCTATTTCCTTCTCCACCACACTTAAAACAAGTTCCCTTGAGTATTCTCTTTTCTTGTCCTCTATCTTATTTTCTATAACCCTCATTTCAGTAACTATCATATCCTCCTCTTTGATAAAAGTTCCCATCACCTCTATCATTCTTACTGACTTCCTTATCTTTATTCTAATCTACAAAAGTTCCTTTTCCTCCTCTAGTAAAAATTATTCCTCTATGAAATCTTCCACCCCTTCCTCTCTATCTCTACTCATGTATTTTATTCATCTTCTCTTCTACTTTTAGGGCACATTGATATGCCTCTTCCACACTCTACAAATTGATCAAACTTATCTCATCCTATATAGATGACCTAAATCCATTCACATATTTGGATACTTGCTCAATCTCATCCTCCGAATGTCTAGATCTAATATTCAACTTATAGAACTCCTCGGTATATTCTGTCACACTTGATTTCTTCTGCTTCAAATTATGCAACTTCTGGAACAAACTAATCTGATAATCTATAGGCATAAACTTTATTTTTAACTTATTCACCGTCCAATCCCATGATTTTATCCTTTTTTTCCTCTTCTTTTCCTATTTGTCTGTAAATGTTCCCACCAAAGGGATGCATGTCGTTTCAACTTTGTACAAGAAAATTTTACCTTCTTATCGTCAATGGTACCTTCAAAATCAAAATACTTTTCCATCTCTGTTATCCAATCAAGCAATTCTTCTGAATCCAACTTACCATTATAATCTGATGGATTGAAATGTGTTTTTGTAATTGATCTAGTTAGGGATCTTGTGAACCTCTCTTCTCCCTGATCCAGGTCAAGTTGATCTTCTCTTCTGCTTTCTTCTTGTACTTCTACCTCTTCATCACTCACATCATCAACTAGTTTACCTCTCCTTTGGGTCATTTCAACTGCATCTAATCTGGCAGTAATTCCTCTCAACATCTCCATTAAAGCTAGGTCTTCATTTCAATGCACTCCATTTCCTCTAACATTTCTTCTTCCCGCCATCTTTACATAGGTCCTTTGTAGTTGTAGGTCGGATCCTCAGTCTTCCACCCCACAAGAAATCTTCAACAAGACTCCACAAATTTTGGCTACCTCTCATAGATCAAATCTTGCTCTGATACCAATATGGTGCAACCACGATAGGAGGGTCCTCAAAGAGAACAATCCAGACTGTGTAGCAAGAGTAACTCAATAGAAGCAACATAGAATATGGAGGGAAATCTAGATTCAAACATTCTCATTAAAAAAAATCTTGATTACAATCTACCAACAACATTCGAGCTTACAAATTCGTCTCACAGGCCTTATATAACATTTTCAAAATACAACATTCATATATGCTCCTTAATGTGAGCTGAAATATAACATCCCAAACCTATTATTCATCTAACTACTTTTCTAATGATATATTACAATGATTTATATCACATCTTGTGATCTAGAATCATCTGTGTTGGCCAAAGATTATTAAACTCTTCAATGAAAGAAAATGTAACGTGTGCATGAACAAGATGGCCTCAAGTTTGAATTACTCCTCAGTGAATGCATATGATGAAGTGTGGATCTATAATTAATGTTGGGGACACTCCATGAAACAATTTTAATCACACCATCAAGATCTGCAAGTTATAAGAAGGATCCAAAAATGATCAAGCTAGCCATTAGGCTTGAAAATTATTTCGGTGTCAGTTCAATAAATTTCCACTAAATCCAAAAGTGAACTTGTCGGAAAAAGATCCAATCCCACTCAAACCTTGGAATAAGGAAAATTAACATGTCCACATTGTACACATAGATCCACATGGTCTGGTGAGTAACTATGATGAAACACCAACATGAACTTTCAAAATATTATTTAGTATCAGATGTAGTGGGTTGCTTTGAAGACTTTCAAAATAAGGCATGATTTTTACTACCATGGAATGAAAGATAAGATCAAGAAGGCCCACACCCATGTGCACGGAATTGAAGATGTGTGAGTAGATCAAAGGATACAGGAGGAGATAAGAAAAATGGACTATTGTCAACTGACTCTGGGACAAATTGAAAATATTGAATTGGAAAATATTATTGAAGGTATGGAGGATGATGGAAACATCCTAGACCTTGCCTATGAGAGGAATAATATTGCAATACATCTCCTCTCCTATATATCCAATGGTCAAAGAAGGAAGTGACATCAATCAAAGAAAGGTTTGAACCAATCCTGGATAACAAAAATGTATGGTTAGAGGAAAAGGGGATTTTTTTGAAACATTTTTTTACTAGAGATCAGAGGAGGAAGAACCTAAAGGTCCAACAAGTAGGAAATCCAAGTTGAGGACATAGAACAAGTACAATGTACCTAGTTCTAGCATGACATACAGGAAAAAAATCATGTTTGTTTTAAAAGTGAATAAGAGTCAAGCGATTGAAGGATCATCTCAAGTTACAAGTGTGGAAATTCCTAGAGAAATTTTGACTAATGCTTCACCAATTGTAACAAATTTTGTGAGTTGAGCTCTATAAACACAAGCTATGACTACTGGTCTAGAAGGAGGTGCTTCTTTGCTTCCCCCTTGGTTTTCATCTCAGACACCGAAAAGGAAGAAGCAAGTCATCTCTCCAGATTACTTTGACTTTGTACAATTGGAACCCATAAAGATAAAATCCAGGAAGAAGGTGAAGAATCTTTCTAGGTTACTTGTGGATAAAGTAGGAAACAAGTATGCAAAGGTAGCACAATCTCCTCTAGATAAATCTATTGAGTAAGTGGATATTTCTAAATATTCCATTACAAGGGTTGAGTTAGGAAAGGTATCTCATGAAAGTGCCAAGGTAGATGTACAATCTATTTTGAATTCTCTCATCAATAAATTTGATGAATTGAAGAAAAGTAAATATCAATACAAGGCCAAAGTGGAATAGTTAACTTCAGTGCTCCAGAAGATTACCCAATCTTCAGAGTCCATAGACCCTATGGCCATAAGTATTGAAGAACCAATTATTCATAAGGTTGGAAAGGTGCAATCAAAAGGTAAAGAAGTTTGTGATTTTTTGGACAGAATGATAGCACAAGGAACCCAACTCCTAAGATTAATGGGTAACATGGAAAGCATAAGCTCAAAGTTAGATAAAACTTTTGATACTTTTTCCAAATAACAAAATGAATTTGAGAATAGTTTAGAAGCTTGGATCAAGATGAAGAAACTCAAGCTTCATGCATTTGTGGAAATTGGGATAATTTCCAATAGAGAGATGTTCATTGAGGTAAAGGAAATGATGATACACAAGATTAATTTATCATCAAAGAATTGATCAAAGACTTGTAAGATTCTCATGAAGTTGGTGAGGACAATTATTTGTATCTTGTCCACAAAATTGAGAAGCTTCCTTCTAAGTTTCTTGATGATAATCAAAAATTCCTTTCCTCCAATGAAGTTGTTTAGGATTTACATCCATGATCTAGAAAGAATTTGAAGATTAAGCCTTCTCAATGGCTTCAATGGAAAAATTAATGGATATTAAATTAACCTTGGATAACCTCAAGGTGTATTTATAAATGCATGAGAAAGCTTGTGACATTGTGAAGGATTCGATCATAAGAGTCCTTGTTATCTCCAAGCATACTTTAGGTCCTAATAATGAAGAAGATCAAAAAATCATGAAGATGAGGATTTCTTGGAGAAAGATGGCAAATAAATAATTTAAATGTGCCTTTTTTTTCCCTTAAGTTTACTTTTTAGTATTTATCATTCTTTATGTAATTATTTTTTGACATTTTACATGTCTTTATCTAAAATACATATAATTACATGTAAAAATAGAGAAGTCCTAAATCAAATTAGACTCTCCTGTTGAATAAGTCAAATTAGTTATTGATTTCATAAATTAGCTCTCAACTCTCCTCTATTTATATGAGGGAGTTAATTTTGTAATGGGAAGTTTTAGCTATTGAAGCGTTATGCTACCAAATTGAAGAGCACATTAAAACATTATTTTTGAAGTGTAAATCAAGATTCAACCAATATAAAGAAAGAAAGTTGCATTCAATCTTTGTATTGAATTAAGCTTGTGGTGCCTTGTAATCATTCTTACATACTTTATATTGCTTCCTTCTATGTATGAAATTGAATCATGGTGTGGAAGCATATATTCTAGAAGGAACTCTAAATCTGATTTTATAGACTTTGAGCTACAATATTATGTTTGTGTAAGAATTTATTTAATAACTTGAAAATATTTGAGTTGCAACTATTGGCTACATTCTTGTGGATCTTTTGGTGTTGTTTGTTAAAATTCTTTGAGCTATAACTTGTTACACTTATTACCATTCAGAATCATCATGGAAATTAATAAAAGACTTTGGGATTTTGTGGATTTTCTTGTTATCATCACTCGCTAGTATCATTCTAGTTATTCTTACATCTAAATGAATTAGATATTGGTCATTATTTCTTGAACTAGTGTTTTGTAGTTTGTTACATGTTTTAAGAATTAAGGGAATATGATTTTAACTTCATAAAAGGAAACATCTATTCAAAAAGAAGAGAATAGGATGATGGAAACACCCCTATGGATACTTATAGTGTACAGAAGCATAGTTTAATTACTAGTTGATTTAGTTAGCAATAAGAAGGGAGCCTCCCCTTTGTGAGAGGAGAGATTAATTTCTCATCATAGTTATGGCTAAAAATACCATTTTTTAATTGTTAAAGGAATTACAAAATATTCACCTAACAAGGGGAAAAGAGGAAAAACCCTAATTCCCTTTGATGTAAATAGATCTATGGTTTAAAGTCTCTTTTCCCAAAAATTTCATTAAGAATGCAAACCAACAAGGCCAATAGATTGAATTTCAACCTCAAAGGTGAGTCAATCAGACCTAGGTTGGTGATACTTTAATGAAAGAAAATGATTAGGAATGATTTGAAATAATGCAACTAAATGAACTATATGACCTAGTATGCAAATTGTAGATTCTTAAAGATGTACTTGAACTATAATGACACTTTGCAAGTAGATCTAGGAGATGTCAAAGGGTATGAACCTATCACCAAAAGTTTATTTGGATGTTTTCAGAGGGATTGGTTCATCCCTAGGAAATAGGTCCTTGATAGGCTTTTGAAAACACATTTTTTAGTCCTTTGATGTTGGATATGGGATGTTGGTTTCTAGTTGCAAACTTTTCGGAATGATGGAAATAAATTGTACAACTTAGTTTACATGTCTTAGCAAGAATGATGACAACAAATGCAATCATGCAAATTTTCTCTTCAAAATCTCTTCAATCCTTGTTCAACTTGTAATCTATGTGCATGCAAAAAGAGGGGAATTTTTTTTCTTTGTATGGGGGTTTTCCTTGTTCAAACCCCAATTTGGTAATTAAAGCTTGATAAAAAGATACTAAAAGGGAAGGAAATGTTGGAGTTAAAATGACACTAAGAGGGGGGGTGAATCAATGTTATAATAGATTTGACCAATTTTCATAAATTCAAAAACTATAGCACAGATCAGATCTCAATATACTCTGATTAATGCATTCATGAGTTGAATGTAATCATTCATAAACAGAATTGAGAAAAGTAATAACCAAATAGTGAACTGAAATAATCAACAACACAGTAAAGCAAAGGGAACTTAGAAGAACAAGAAGTCTCCACATTTTAACGTGTGGAAAACCCTCCTGGGGTATAAAAACTACTCCCTAAATGCCTTCCAGGCTTAATCTTTAAACAAAAGTTCACAATGCCTTATAGGCTGATTTTTGAGCACCCACTCAAGGAGCACTAGCCCCTCATTTTGAGACACCCATCTCAAGGAGTACCAACCCCTCAAATTATGTTTTGAAAAATAATAGTGACTCAGAGGATTTCTTTTTTTCAGTTAAGCACATATCTTTCTGTAGAGTTCATTCATACATTTCCATACAGACAAGGAATGATACTCTCATAATTACAAAATCAACAACCCTTATAGTTTTCAACACAGGTATTTAATTATATTTCAAGTATGTCGGTTGTGAAGAAATATTCAAAACATTTTTCACCAAATCTTCAGATTCTCTTGTTGATTTTTGAATATAAAGCTGAATACTGACAGTCTGTTGATGATGATTAAAAATCAATAGTAACGCTTATCCAGAGAGCTACAAATCATCCATTAAAACAAAAACACAATTATTCAAAGAGGAAACTCAATGAATATGCTTCCATGTAATAGTTTTGAGATTCGATTCAATCAATTATGTCAGCCTACAATTGTATTTTGAAGTTTCCATAAACAGCCACAGAGTTTGAGATTTCATTAACCATTCACAGAGACACAAGAAACTTTCTCACCGAGATGCCCTTTTGTTTCATTCACTGTCACTATAGCCTTTCCTTTATTTTCTTTTGTCATGAGCCATCAGATTTAGGAAGAACACATAATGAAAACATCATGTCTCATTGATAGGCTTCCTTAGAGTATTATTCATTCACTGAGACATCAACAAGTCTTTCACCGAGATCTCCTTTAGTTTCATTCACTATCGCTATGACCAAACGATATTGATGAGACCTCTTGTAGACTTCATAATGTTTTTTCGAGAGTCACTTTTCACCCCATGTTGCTGAGACAATACAAAGTCAGGGAGATGCTATATAGACTGCCCTTGTTTTGCCGAAACATCCTGAGCTCACCCTAGATCGCCAAGACAGTATCTCACATTGATGAGCCTTTGATGGAAACCCCTTGTGTGATGTCACTGTAACATAATGGTTCTCTCTCTGATGCACACTTCTATCTTATGAGAGTTTCTATAACATACCAATCTCTCACCGAAAGCCCCTCAAGACTTAGTCACCAAGACTTGACGGGTTCGCTATGACATTATATCAAAACATATGAGTCTTACCAAAATGTATTGTTCATCAACGGTCGATGAGACAATGCATAGTTGGGATGACGCTATAGAGATGTCCCCACATTTCACTGAAATTCCACATGATACACATTGGTCAACTTGACACATGGTTTTTCTTGTTGACAAGACCAAATATACAATACATGTTGTAACTTCAAACCATCAGGGAGACATCTTGTAGATCATTTTAGTCATACCGAAACACCCCGAATTCAAACCTATTCACTGAGACTTCCAGAATGTCTTTCCGAAAGCAATTGTCAAATGGTGGTCGGTGTGACACTATGTCTTCGGAGAGACTACATACTGAAAACAACACTCCTGCCGATAGACTTCCACATGCATTAGTCTGTGAGACCAAGTGAAATCACCAAGACCTCAGCCTAATACCACTCAGTTTGGCCAAAGTTCTCAAAGAGTTGTTCAATGAGACTCCTCCTAAAAAAATAGATAAAACCTTTTGAGCACAAGTTGGTAAGACAAGAAAGACTCACTATGACATTACCTAGAGGATGATTTCCTTTATTGATATGCTCATTCTGAAGTGGGTTAGGGAGACATAATAAAATTGCTAAGACCTCATCCCAACAGCCAAACTCATGCCGATAAAGATTTTTCTTCTGTCGCCAAGACCACGAATAATGTCACGCCAAAAGCTGCTAGAATGTTAAATTCAATTGACATAACATCAGAAATGTCTTACCAATAGGCAACTCAGACATTTCAAAGTGGATCAGGGAGACCCTTCCATACTCATGCCGATATGTGTAAGCTCGAAAGAGAAACATCCAAAACCTATGATGTGCAAGGAGAACCATCCTGAGACAGATTATCAATGAGAACAAACTGAAAGAGATTTTGTCATCAAGGACAAAATGTAAACACAACTAAGATTCAACAAACTCCCCCTTTGTCCTTGATGGAAAAACACCAAAGAATCTCCCCCTTTTTGCCTCAAGACAAAGAAAAGATGAACACAACTGAGAAGGAAATCAAAACACCATGAGAAATAGCTACAAAAAAAATAACAGAGTGCAGCGACCAAGATTGTAGGAGAGTTGTAACTGAATAAAAACATATATCATGCTCCCCCTAAGCCAATGTATGGAAAATCAGAGAAGTAAAGATTGAGAGATAACTCCCAATCGAAGTCTCAACCTTTCAAATAACTATTTAGCTAAGGGCTCAATAAAAATATCAGCCACCTGATCTTGAGAGGTAACAAACTATAAGCAAAATTCATTAGCCAAAACCTTTTCTCGAAGAAAGTGAAACTTGATAGCAATATGTTTAGTGCGAGAGTGCAAGATAGGATTTTTGGAGATACTTATCACACTTGTGTTATCACAGA
>VDFB02379711.1:160185746-160489586 GCA_007258455.2 Sequoia sempervirens
TGGACCTATTTTCCCCTTAATTCAATATTGTAAAATGTATTTAATTATATTCTCACATTAATCTATAAGGCTTGTAAATTAAACCTAATTCTAATCTAGTGTTGTAATGTGTTTTACACATTCGCATTAGATGTTGTGCCTTTCTAGGCTATGTGGACCTCATTTTAGTGTTGTAAAGTGTATTTAATTACATTTTCACATTGAACTTTGTGTCCCTAGCCATAATTACCCTTTTCATCATCATTAATAGGCCCCTATGGCCCCATATTGTGCATCTTGACACTTAATTTGATCAAAGACCTGATTAGAACAACATAAAAACTAAAATTCTTTACTCCTCGACAATCTAGATTGCAAAAGAGCCTCTCTGGGACCAAGTTTCCCATCTAGGTGAATTAGTTCCATCCATGTGCGACTAAGTCACCTAGCTTGGTGACTTAGTCCCATTTGGGCTATTTTTGAGGTTCAATCAAGAAAACATGGATTTTAAGTTTATTTTTCCTTCATGTTGGCCTTAGGGATCAAATTAACGGGAAAATTAGGTAGATTTCCTATAAATACAAGCTTCTAAACCCTAAATCATAATAAATTCGTTATTCATCCATCATTCATCATGTTCTTAAGTCAAGCAAGCTAGGGTTTTAACATTTCAAGTCATCAAGATAGTTTTTTTAGACATTCAAGGGAAAAATCTTCATCTATTGCTGCATAAATTCAAGATCTATTATCATGGAAAGTTTCAAACTCCATTATTTCATGTTTCATTACATTATTTCTTCATTTTGGTTTAATTACCTAAAAGGCGTTTGACTAAGGCAAATCCCCATACCCTAACACTCAACATTTCTCTCTCTCATTGTGTGTTTATAGATTTAGGCACTTTGAGGGTTTGGAAATCATTGAAGGATAAGTTGCAAACTTATTGAAGAAATCTCCTTATTTCCTAAGCCAAGAGATCCACAAAAAGTCACTTTCAGACCTGAATTTGATAGTTTCAGAACTGGGCAGACCAAGGGATTCCGTTTTCACATTTGGATTTTTCAAAAAATCCAAAGTGGACTAAGTCACCATTAGTGGTGACTTAGTCCCACTATACCTATTTTTCAGAAGTTTATGTAGTTCAAGCAAATGGGCTCCAGTGCAATTTTCTAGATTTAGGACTAGGTTGCCTAGAATGGCGGAAGTGTCCCAGTAGGCCATTTTTTTAGGATCAATAGCATTTCTAGTCTCCATTCTAGTCTGCAACACATTTTTAGGTATACCTCTTCAATTTCATTCATTTCTATTATTGTTTGTTTACATTTCTAGGTGTTTTTGCATACAACACTATGTTTTCAAACATCTTGCATTTCTTAGGTTTTGCATTAATAATCAACGTCTTTTATCAATTTTTTGCATTTAGATCATTTAATTTAGACATATTTCCATCATACTTGCATTAGTTTTGAGTGGGGACATTGCCCATTTTGGCCTACCTCTCTCCTTTTAGGTGAAAAACCCTAGAAGTGTTAGGGAGTCTTGTGGTGCCAAAATATTTGTCCACAATAACATCTCTCAATTTTTGCTAACTCAGAGGTGTTTCCTCGTGGTGGAAACTTTTCACTTGGGAAAAAATTTGTCAAATGTAAGTAGTGTAACGTTGCAAAGTGGTGCAAATTTCGTTCTGCAACTCGTGTGACCAAACAAATTGTTCCAACGCATCCGGGGGGTACGTTTTGTTGAAAATGGACGTAATTATGTAGCTTTAAAACTTGTAAAACTATTATATTGTAGATCTAATTAAGTATTATTTGTTACAATTTCTTTATGGATAATTATCTATTTAGATTCATTTTACCATTTGTAGAAGTAGACATAAGATTGTAGAAGAATAAGACTAGAAGATATAAGTGACAACATATACCGTGGAGAAACCCTTTCAGGAAAAACTCCACCACCAGAATCAATAGTGCTTGTATTATTTAACCTTAGAACAAGATTTCAATAATTCTTTATCAATCCTTGCTTGATATGCTTCTTTTTCCTTCAACAATTCTTCTTCACAACCTGCAATAAAATCTGATAAAACTCTCTTCAACTTGTTACATTTAATATACAATAATGAGCCTTGTAAACTCCAAAGAGTTTGCAATTAGAAATCACAAAGCTTATCTCACAAAACCTATTCCTATTCTTTGAAAGTAGAGTTCTTCCATGAAAAATAATGTCAAACCAAGTCCTTCATCAATTTGGACATCCCAAACTGAAGTCATAACCCAATGTTGATTCTAAAGATATCTTGTAAGCTTCTCCTCAAAGTTGATGCCCAAGAATGGGCCCACTTAACTCAGCCTGATCAAATATCTTATCATGAAAAGTGTTAACTCCAAGATGCCAACTTGGGTGCCCAAGGTGGGTCCAAGTCAATCTTTGTTAACTGAAACATATCTCTCCACCATTCATGCAAATATCATGCATGATTGATCCATGTTAACTATAAGTAGTCACCTACTATTTTTCATGCAACTCAAGTCATTAGCATGCAATTCAAATCAACTAAAGTCAACTAACATGCAACTCAAACTAACTACATGCAACTGAAGATAACTAAACCATAACTAAACTTAACTAACTAAACCAAACTGAACTAAACTAAACTAAACTAAACTGAATTGATTTGAACTGATCTAAATTAAACTCCATGCATTTAAAAATAAATCCCTAACTTCTAGGATCTTTACATGCATTACTGAAGTGTTATCTTTTTCTCCAAACAATTAACTTAACTCAAGGTGGGTTCCACCTTCCATGTGGGTGCCCCATGTGCTCCTATTATTTAGGAACTCTTCTTGGATGCCCTCACATGTTCCTATCATTTAGAGTTAATTACAAATGTCAATTAACATGTTCATTTCATTTGAATTTAATCTGTTTCTAATCCTAGTGTTGGGGAAAATTTTCCAAGGACTTAGGAGATACATGAAATATGTTTAGGATTGCAATTAAATGACATCCTATTCCCAACAATCTCCCACTTAACATTATACATTGGAATTATTATAAACAAGGAATCATTATAATAAATCAAGTACAGGACTCAAGACCAATGGCCTTCCTGCACCAACTAATCAATCCATGCCAACTTCAAATGCAACCTGCATAATCATGAAGCTCCAGGAAAATGATTAATACTCAAAACCAAGAGAATTTATCTATAGGAACTAGTTTCGTAATATAATCTATAGCATTAATCAAAGTTTCAACTTTCTCAATTAATACCTTCCCACTCTCAACCATTTCTCACACAAAGTGATACTAAAAATCAAAATTCTTAGTACAAGCATGATACATAGGATTTTTGGCTAAATAAATAACATTCTGACTATTAGATTCAAGTTTAACTTACTTGCAATTAAAACCAATACCTTTCCCAAGTCTCTGTAAGCAAACTACCTCTTTGGAGGCATGTGAAACCATTGAGTGTATTGAACTCATGTCCAACCAAGGTGTAGGCTTCTCTGTCTTTACTATTGAAAAAGCTTTTATTACAAGTAAACATTCCAACATATAACTCTTACCATAAGAGAACTCAAGCCTCACCTATTTCTCCAAGTATCCATGAGGACCTATAACCAACCAATCCATGCCAACCTCCAAATGCAACATAACACTATCATGAAGTAATCAAGCAAATGATTAATGTACATACCCAATACATAAGAGAACTACACAAGATCAATGTCCAATCATGAATCAGGAACATAAACATGACAACATGATCTAACCATCTCCTCCAAGGAGATCACATGCATCATAACATACATAAACATCCTAGTCTCAAGAGAACAAGTACCATGCCAAACTATAAACACATATCAAGAGTAAACCATGACATAATAGTAACCACTCTAAACCAAGAAAAAATATATCCCCAATCACATGAGGATAACCTTACCAATGATGCATCCATATCACTGCCAACACTCCCACTAAATCGTGGTATGAGATACACATGGCATCATGACTGTAGATGTCAAAATCTGCAAATGGTTGAAAAATTAACATACACAAGCATGGTTAGTATATTTAAGCAAAACAAACCTTCAACATCCATATGAGATAATGTAACATGCTTTTTAAAATGTAGTAAATAACAAGATAACTAAAACATCTATAGAAAAACATGAAGCATATCTATCCCATATTGGATTGGTGCTACTTTGATGTGAAAAGTAGCCCTTTCCGAACCCTTGACAAGCTCAAATGATGCAATTCTTTGAAGATAAAATGAGATGGACAAAATCAGTTCTCAAATGAAGAGAGTGACTTTGCATAAATTTTGGAGTTGTGGAGGATTTGATGAAGAATGAAGCCTTTATTTATAGATTATATTTTGATGAGAGAATGGCCAAATGGATGAATGTGGGACTAAATATAAACCAATGAAAAGAGACCAGTTGTCAACTTTCCATAGGTTGGGGGATGTGCAATTTTTGGCCAATGTGCCCAAGAGAGGGAGATTTCAAATTCAAATTTGTGAAATAAATGTTGAGACAGGGACATGAAAATGAGAAGTTAATGCAATGTTGGAAGGGACAAGTCAACTTGTCATCATTTTCAAACTTGAGGGAATATTCTATTTTTTATGCCAAGTTGAAAGAAATAAGGATTTAAATAAATCAATAAATTGATTTATTTGTGCAAGTGGGAATATCTAGAGGATGTGATGGGTGGTTAGGTTAGGCTAATTAGGATTAGATTAGCTTAATGATGATTAGGTGAGTTTGACCCTTTTGACTTGAATATTTGGATTTATTTAAATCAAAAGGGGAGAAATATGAATTTGGTATTTAATTAAATGAATGTTTGATTTATTTAATTAAAGGGATGATGCAAGATAAAGGTCAATTAATGAAGTGTTAGGATTTATTTGATTTATTTAAATGATGTAATGATGAAGTGTATTTATTTAATATGAAGGATGAAATGTTACATTTGATTAAATGAAGGTTATTTGATTAAACCATTGGATTGACATGTATGCATATTTTGTGTGTCTACATTTTGCCCCTCTTTGAAGCAATGTACTTGTTGCGTTGGTTCAAAGAATAAACTTGCTGTGATCAAAATTCAAAAATTTTCTGATTTTTTTGGTTGCCCCAACGGAAAGAAGTACACTAGTACATTGCCCCCTCCAGATCAAGCAACAAAATTTGATTTGAGGATCAATCTCGCGATAAAGAGGCTCAAGATGGATGGTTATGGATGATGCAAATGAGATGTTTTTTTAAGATGCTTAGAATAACAAATCTATATTATCTTAAACAACTTAAATGATGATATGATGTATGAGATGGATGAAATGGATGATGTGATATGTTGTGATTATGGAATGGATGATTTATGAGATGCTTAGGCTAACAGATCTATATTATGATGATGATATGCTATGATTCTGCAAATGTGATGATTTATGAGATGCTTAGACTAACAAATCTATATTATGATGATGATATGCATGTGAGATGATATGTAGAATACTGATGGTTTGTGGATGCAGGATGGATGCCCTAGTGATGATGATTAACTATTAATGACATGATGTTAGTGCGGACAAGAAGACATTAGATGATGACAAGAGGATCCAACAAAGCAACTTTATGAGAAATGATGATGAGAAATGATGATGATAGATGGATGATTTTCTTATCAAGGATTGGGATTTTAAAAGGGTCACTTACCTTATGTTTGATAACACACATAAGTACGATGCATCAAGGTATAAAGGACCAGGATGGCGTAGTACTTAGTGTGATGGAATTTGACTTGACAAATAGATAGGAGTATTCTTGTTCACACCTAACATACAAAAACCTTGCTAGGATGCACTTTAGAAGTTTTAAACACCTCAGACCAAAACAAAAAAAGGCATAACCAATAAATGCAATAGTCAACAAGCTGTCTAAAACATCCTCCATACATACCTAACAAAGAAAGTATTCACCAAGTTATTTTACAAGAACATCCAACAAGCATAGCAGAAAAAAGGATAATGATCGTTGCCCCATTCCTATCTCTCTAAATCCTTCGTTTGGATATCATCGAGAGGTTCTTGGACTAAGTGCAATAAGATAAGTCAAAAGACAAAGATAAAGCACACAAACAAGTTGATGTTCTTCAATACCGCTAACCAAAAGGGAATGTGTTTTCAAGGATAAGAACCAAAACTATTGCCAAAAGATAATGCCCATTGTAGGAAGGATACATCTTAGGACATGTTAGTGGATGGCGGCACATCATTTCGTTTATCCAAAGTGTTCTTTTTGATGAATAATGCCCATTGTAGGAAGGATTCATCCTAGGACATGATGTTATCAGATGATTGATATGGGACTGATTGGATGATGGACTATCGACACAAAGAATTGACCAACTTGTTTACGTACTGACTTAGACCTGAGACTTGATGTTTTTGATTTTAACTTTTAACCTGCTAGACTTGTTTCTAATTGTTTCACCAAAGGTTGAGGGTGACGATTAGTTTATTATAGATGGTTTTTATTACGGGTGCAAGCGAGATGAGACAGATGGATTTTTTCAAATATTTGGATGTTTTTGATGTTTTGCAATGTTTTGAGGTTGTTTTTGGTATTTTTTCAGGTTTTACAAATGTTTTGATTTTTTTTTTTTTGAATGTTTTTGGGATTTTATGAGTTCTTGACCAAGAGACTAACCTAAAGACCTATCCTAGGGGCCTCGGGGGCTGATCAACAGATTAGCCTTCCTACGTTATATATGCAGAGACCACGTAGTTCGACTAATGACTTGACCGATTTACAGATGATGATATACATGATGAAATGTCAATTTATTATGACGGACTCCTAAAGGACTGACCTAAGTGTCTTAGGGGATGATCAAAGATCAACCTTGCCTAAGTTCAAGCTCAGAGACAATGTAGTTTGACAAGAATGACTCTTTTTTGATCTTTTGACTAACTTTTTGACCTGTTTTGGGATTTTTGATGATGTTTTGATATTTTTGGATTTTGTGCTTTTTCGATATTTTTGGATTTTGATGTTTTTTGAATGTTTTTGTATTTTGATATGTTTTGAATGTTTTTTGGATTTTGATGTTTTTTTGAATGTTTTTGGATTTTGATATGTTTTGAATGTTTTTTGGATTTTGATGTTTTTTTGAATTTTTTGGATTTTGATGTCTCAGGGGCTGATCAAAGTTCAACCTTGCCTACATTTAAGCTTAGAGACGACGTAGTTTAGATTCCATGTTTTTGATGTTTTCTGACTTTTGACTTGTTTTTGGATTTTGATATGTTTTGAATGTTTTTGGATTATCTTATTTTTTGATGTTTTTGAATTTTCGCATGATTTTGACAATTTGGATATGGATATGTGTGATGATATTAGTGCTCTATTTGGGGATTTTGCTAAAAAACAAGCTAAGGTTGATTGATCAGATCGATAGATTGATGATGATGATGATAACATTGTTGAGGATACACAACAATGCAAGGATTTGATTAATCAGGATTGATGACGATAACATTGTTGAGGATGCACAACAATGCAAGGATTGATTGATCAGGATTGATTATGATAACATTGTTGAGGATGAACAACAATACAAGGATAGTGTCAAGCAACACAAGGATTGAGATGATGATTTTTTTGATTGGATTTGATTGATCATGATTGATGAAGCTTGATTTTGGAACAAAAGTTGTTCGAATGATTTGATGTGACATTTGAAGGGTGTGTTAGATGCAACTAATAGTGATTGTTTGGATTGATGTTTGATGAAAGATGAAGACTAATGAGGAATGTCTTCTCATCAAAATATGCCATGGGCTAGTGATTTGGATTTTGGATCGCAAATGCTTGACCAATTTGATTTCATGTTTTCCAATGTTCAGATCACCACATAAGTTAGAGGATATAGACCAAGATTTATTCTCGAAGCAATATGTAAATATTTGCCCCTAGTGTCTAGCAATGTATGGAATGCGATGTGTGGACGCTTGGATAGGTGAATGGATGGATGGATATGGTAAGCACATAAAAGATGCAAGGATTATCTTGTGATAAGATAAGGTATTCAGATAAAGAATGCTAATTGGATAATGCTTCATGGCTCAGATACTGCTGAGTGGGATAGGATCAATGAAAATGACCCATGTCAAGATGTTTACCATAAGCAAGTATAAAGTGTTCCCCAAACTTTCATCAAGATCAAGATAACTTGGAAGATGGATGCAGATGGATGAAAATGGATTGGATCAATGGTTTATGGATGAATGGATTTATTATGGCTGAGATGGATGGAATGTTGGATTTATTATGGATGGGATGAGATGCTTCCATCTGAACTAGCACACGTAGATGCTAGATTCTACACATGATTCCTATTTGCCAGGTTTTCATTATGGTCTTGCCCAAAGTGCCACCATAGTGGTTTTCACTAGAGGATGATTTTTCTCTTTACTGTTTTCAATCCTTTTTCTAATTTTTTTGGATTTTTTTTTTTTGGATTTTTTCTGACAGATTTTAGGCTCATGCTAAATCACAATGTGTTGTTGATGTAGATGCCCCTGTCATAATGTGCCATTGATATCCTGCTTGAAGAAGCTGCTTTTCCAAGATACGTGCACTTGAATACAACTTTTGAGATTCCTGATCTGCTTCATTGATACCAGGGTTAACTCTATCCCTGTGCACACATTGTGATAGAGTGCCTTCTGAATCCTTATGATGAAGGGTCATTGACAATACATATTCAATGTGAGAATTGGATATTATGTGTGGAGGTGTGGATGGAGTGTGTTTAGGGATCATAAAAGATGGATTGGTTGATAGCTTGGAATCTTTGACTCTCTAAACTTGGGAAGAGCAATGATGGGTGGATACAAAAGTGTGCATGGAATTAGGACCAACTACTTGATACACTTTGTATGTTGCTTGAAAAGCCTGCTTTTGCTTTTTTGGACATCCTTGATGGATATTTTTTCCATTTTTATTTTGCCCCATAGTTTCTTTGACTGATGGAGTTTGATAGGGATGATCTTTCTTTGTATTCTTTGGTATCCATGTGTATTTGATTTGTCCATTATGCTTCTCACCTTCTTTTTCCTTGATAATTTTTTTCATACTTTGATTCAAATCTTTCTTTCGAAGTTGGTCCCAATTCATGGATGGGGTGATGGGTGGATGAAGATTCATTACATGGCTAGTTGTAGTGTCGACATCAGTTTCATCACAAGGATTATTTGTGCTCCCTATATTGAAATTTTCTTGAGATGAAGTTTCCCCCAGTATTGTGGAAGTAGTACCTTCATGCTTTGATTCTTCCTGTTCTAAGATGTCTTGTTCAGTAAACATGCTCTGACAAATGACTACTATAGATGACATTGTTTCAATTTTCTGCTCTGCTAACTCTGGATTATACTATTATGTCTGACTTGTTTCCTTGAGTGGATAATGCTGGATATCTTCATACATGATGTCCTTGGTCTAAATTTGGGATATATTTGATCCTAATGTTGATAACTCAATTTGACTGTAGGAATTGATAATCTGCTCTTTTTGTGTAATAATGTCAAGAATAAAAGGATCATGTTCTGAATGAAGATCATCTATGTTCCCATCCATAGAAAGCATCTCATGGGTAGATGGAAGAGTATGTGCTATGTGGATATGATCATCTTGTGTATATAGGAGAGTGTCCATTAGATCATTGTAGTATCTTGGAGATATGAATTCATGATTTTGAACAATTTCATAATTGCTTTCGACATGCTTTGGATCAATTTCTTAACATGGTTCAATTTCAAAGGATGGATTGCTTATAAAGGGTTCTTGGATATCTTCATTAGGCATAGGAAGTGGCTCAATATCCTCTTGATCTTTGACTGAATTGGGATCAAGTGTTGAGTTGAAGATTCCTTCAATATCGGCAATCATGAGGTCGAAGGATGTCAATATGTCTTGGAAAGGACCATTGATAGACTTTGGTGAGAGATATTGATCATGCTTTGGCATAAATTCTTGAGATATGTCTTCTAAATTATCAGATGATGTAGAGACATTTTCAACATGATCATTGGTTGATGCATCGTTGGATGAGGCAAAAACATCTTTATTGATGGATAGATCTTGAACATTGTTTTCAACAACTACAGTGAAGAGATTGTGAATGTCTTCAACCATAGGGTCAAGTGATTTTGACATTTCTTGAATTGGATCATTGTTGGGTATTGTTGGTGTATTTTGATCATGATTGAAAAGTGACTCTTGACATATGTTGATTTGATCATTGGATGAAGTAGGAACGACTTCAAGGTGCTTAGTGATGGGTTGATCTTGATCCTTGTTATCAATAGTTGTGGTGGAGAGATTGCCAATGCTATCATTGTCCCCAATAGTGATTATCTTTTGATCAATTAGGTCTTGGATGAGTTTTTTGAGTCAAACACAATCTGATGTTTTGTGTCCCTTTATTCTATGATAATCACAAAGGTGCTTCTCGTTATACCGTGGTGGTTTTATGCCTGGTTCTTGATAGTTCATGTAAATGGGGATTTTGATGAGATTTTCTTGTACCAACTATTGCAGGACTGATTCGATTGGTCTCCCAAGTGGTGTGTATTTTCACTCATTTCTTTGTGAGATTTGTACTTTAAATTGACCTTGTGGTGGTTGATTTTGGAGATGTGGTGATTGATCTTCGAGATGTGGGGGTTTGATTTGTTGATGTGGTTGATTTTGACATCTAACTTCCTAACATTGGAAATATTGTTCTTGACATTTTTGTGGACACAACTCAATGCTTTGATGACATGGATTAACCAATGGAAGAGTGTATTGATTTTGGAGTGACGATATATCTTGGCTCAATAATTCAATTAGTTTGGCATGTGAAGCAAGTTGTTCTAGCAAAATTTGATCTTGATAATGACACCCTTGATATAGTTGATTTGGATTTTGTTCGAGCAGATTTGGAATGCATACTTGTGGTGTTTGAATGGGATCATGGACAAATTGATTTTGGATACTGTTCTGATTTGGGATGATGTTCAAATTTGGCATTATGGGTTGAAATTAAATGTTTTCTTGATTTAGGTAACTTTGATTTTGCATGGTGTCACCTTGTCTTGGACTCATTAACATCTTGTTTGGACTCTAAAGAAAATTTGTGTTTTGCAAACATATTTATCCCAAAGTTTTCCAGATTCATGTTTGGAAAACTTGTACTTGGTACATTCTCATTTGGCATGTAGGGATTTGGTGGGATGATGTTGTTCATTTGAAGGCTCATGCATTGATTGTTCAGTTGATAGACTTGTAGGTTTGGATTTAGATCTACCATCAGGAAATATGTTCCAATCTTTGATTTGGGCATACTCATACTTGTTGTGCCATTGAAATTTGTAGAAGGTAATGATCCCATGTATGGATTGTATAAGTGTGAGTTTTGATAATCAATCGGCATTGTAAGGCATTGAAAGTTTAATTGATTTGGATTACTCATGATGTATGGATCAAGTTTTTATTTCATGTTCTCCTTTTTTTTTGACCTTGTTGCAAAAGTGACCTCTAAGGTTCTTAGGACTAATGACGATATGAAGGATGAAAGGTGTAAATGATATGAGTGTTGAATGTTTAGGGACTTTGGATCAATGCTGGACTTAGGGTTTGATTTTGATTATTTTTTATTTGGATAATGAACTTGTAAACCCTAAGATGTTGGATGTGATCTTAGGATGAACTTGTTCAGAGGATTGCTAATTCAATTAAATGTATGAGAAAGGATGCATTCCCATACACCTAACTAAACAAGGTGATTTTGATTTGGATGATTCACCCAAGTCTAGAATGATGTTTCCAAAGCTCTAAAGTTGTTTGGTGGGATGGGATGATAAATGTATGAATGAATGAAGTGTTTGATTTGATCCTAAATGAACCTAGGAAGGACTTGTTTCCGAGACCAAGATAGTGAAGAATATGCCTTTCTCTAAGATTAATTCAAAATCAAAAGACCAATGTTTGCATGAAGACCATATGACCAAAATATGCCAAGCACATGTGTGGGGTCCAATTGATTCAATCTTTGCTTAATGGATTCTTTTTATCACAAACACTTCTTGATTATGTTTTCAACTAACTGTCCAATGTCTCAAATTCGTCTCATTTCACAAGGTATATTATGCAAAACTTTGATGAATTGAAGGAAAGAGTTACCTATTATTTAACTTTAGGGGGAAAATTGAGATGTAAAACCAAGTGTTTAGAAACCTCTAAGGATATAATCCCAAGGGCAAGCAATAACACGAGAATTTGATCAATGGTATTTGCCTCCTAAAGGGTTTGAAATTTTGAGGATCGTGTTGAATGTTTGTTTTCAAATGTTTTTCAATCAAAGCACTGTGTTTTCAAACCAAGAATAGGTACAAACCCTATGGATGTGTAAGACAACATTTGTTAGATTCCCACTTGGACAAGTCTAGCTACGCTTATCTTTAGTGAATGGTTAGATGCTTGACCCCATTGGCTCCCCTCCACGACACTCACTTATAAGGGGTAGCCAAGCATCAACACCCATGAAACTCCAATGGCATGTTTTCCATTTCTACTAAAAGACTATAAAAGTGTGGGGCAGCTTCAGAATGACCGTTCTTGCACCAACAAATAGATTAAAGGATTTTGGAAAATTCTAGCACATGGGTTTTAATAAGGACTTTCTATTCGTGGAGATTGACCCATACGACAAGAGTCCCCTTTCAGATCCATCTTGTCAGAATCAACTACATGATATTGGCGTTTACTCCAATACCCACATTTATATCCCAGTTGGAAATACTCTTCGCTTTAGAGTGTTACCGGTTGAGTCATTCCCTTGAGTGAGTAATTTTTCCCCAAGGTAGGCCCTCTACAATAAACAAAAGCGAGTAAAGACAAAATCTGTAACTCGATCAATCTTTGATGGCAACAAAGAGAGAGAATATATGCAATAATGCCCCCACTCACACTCGCACAAGATCTTGTTCAATTTTAAACCCAAATCAAAGTGTGGAGGTGATTGCTTTATCTCACCCTAAAGTCATGAAAAAGGCCTTTTGATTCTCAAGATCGCTATAAAGCACGAGAGAAGCGCATACATCCTTTTTCAATGCCTTTAGTTTAAGTAAGCCTTCATGAAAAACAAAGTTTTCACTTGTTCTTTTTAAATCCACAAAGCAAAATGTGAGTTCTTTTTAAGCACCAAAAGATGAGTGAGAGATACTTTGTTCAATTGTTAATCCAAGAAACAAAATCTAGTAAGTGGTATCCCTAATGTTCGTTTTAGCCTTTGCAAGAAGAAATTGAAAGATTCTTTTTGAACCTAAATGACATTAGTGTTCCAAAAAAGAGAAGATAACAATTTATTTGAAGAAGTGTTTAAACAAGCACTTGAAGTGTTTAAAAACACTTTAATCTTTCAATATATCATCCTCATGCTTCTCCTCCTTTCGTTTTCCCTTTGCCTTCTTTGTCCTCCTTTGCTTTCCTTGTATTTTCAAACAAAAAGACAATTATGTGAGAATCCAATTTTATTTTAATTTAACTTTAAAAAATAACATGATCCTAAGTGATGATAATTTAAAAGGAAGGTTTATAAGTAAATCATTAATGATCCTATTTGAGAAGGCATCACACTTGTTAAACTTTCTCTCTCCCTTATCATAATCTCCATTACTATAGGTATTGAGCCAATGAATCAATTACAAAGAATAAATCCTTTTAAAAGCATCATCATAAATTTTAAATTTTAACTATGATCATGAAAATGATTCATAATACAAAGCTAATAAATTATATCAATGAATCAACTTCAAAGAACAAATCTCTCAAATGTATTATCCTCAATTTCAAATGTTGACTATCAAAATGATATGATAAACCTTGCAAGCTAAAAAAAAGCTTTATCCATCATGAGGAGTACATCTTTCAAAGGCAACCTCCCTATTTCAAATGTTGACTATCATATTAATCAAAGTAATGTGATAAATTTTGAAAGTTCATGAATTTTACCAACCATCAAGAAAACACCTTTCAAAAAGCACTATCATGAGTTCAAATTTTTGCTATCTCAAAAAGGACCATAACATGATGAAACAACTTACAACACCATTTTGAAAATAAATTACTTCAAAAAGTCAACTTTCAAACCTCCCTTTAGTACCCTCTAATTCCCTCCAACTTTTAAATTATCAAATGACAACCGAATTTTGAATTTATGAGGCATTAAATTTGCAACAACAAAACAATATCTGTATAAAACCTAGTGCCTTTTTCAAATTCACAAGCCATAAAGTGTATCTCCATGTAAGTTCCCTCCCTGAATGTTGTACAGGCCTGTTTCATGCATTAATGATCTTAGCAATTCAAAAAAATGTGTTTCGTAGGTGTAAAGGCGCAACATCTATTGAATGAGTAAAGAAAACTTAGAATGATGTGATTGACAGTAGGAGGATTGATGCAGTCTTGAGAAGTTGTCGGTCAGCTTTAAGTCAAGAACAAAAAAAGTCATTAACTATAGAGATAAATACCTTTCTAATACATTGTATCTCCATCATGAAATGCTTTAGGAAGAATTGCTGGTCCTACACACTGGTTAAATGACATGGACAATAAATCTTAGACCAATAAATATGTAGCAGAGGTCTCTAAGAAGGCACACACTCATAGCTAAAGCAACTGACTATAGTAGATGGTATGTTTCTTTAGTATTTAGTAGGGCCTTTAAATTTTCTAAGATCCAAAAGAAACTCTAGGAGAACACGCATTGGTGCACAAAAAAATTCTTTTCTAGATTTACTTCAAATAAAAAATGCATAAATCTTTCTTTTAATATTACAACAAGGCTTTTGGTTCCATCAAATCAAATCGGTTGTCTTATTGGGAAGTGTGGTAACATAATATCTGAGATGTGTAGGACAACCTGGGTTGACATATGGATATTTCATGGATACACAAAATCTCTTATTCATGTCTCAATTGCAACATTGCTAGAAATTTAATAAATATATAATAATGCAGATTGATCTACAAAGAAAAAAAAACATAGCATTAATTTGATCATGACAGAAAAATAATTTCCTGAATGTACACACAAGTTGTGGAATTTGGGCTCTGTGCATTCACCTAGATCTTGTGTGGCTAGTTCATAGTTTCAACCTCTATAGCATCCACATTTATACTGTACAGGAAAATATTATATTTGTGATAATTATGGCCAAACTATTGAATGATTAGAGAAACTTAACATTGATAACTCATCTTCGGAATTTTATTTTCCTTGGCATGTGAAATACTTGGTGTGGTGCTTTAATGACCACCTGCATACTGAACCGATTAGTAAAAGTTTTAAAAATACAATAAAGAATTTTAGGTTTGAATAAAGTCATCTCACTTATCACTTTTCCCCACTCTTATCTGGTCACATCAACTTGGTCAGCTTTGTACCCAGTATAGAATAAATAAGTGATAGGGAAATTAATTGAAAATGGTAAGGAAGTTTCACAAGGCATCCATTGACCAGTAACTAGATTCTAAGAAGTGTGCAGGGGTGATAAGGGGAATCACTTATTGTAGGGAGAAGTTCTATGCAATGTAAGGTTGTTTCGTTGTTTGGAAAGTGTGGATATTTTAACAAAAGTGGATCATTGAACACATTTCTATGATGGGTACAGTTGGGATGCTGAATATAACCACTACAATCATAATAAAGAGACTCATAGTGACCTTGGAAGAAAATGGAAAATAAAGGCTCTATGATGGAAGTTGGAGGAGAAAACAGCAGGAATGTGTTGATTGGAGGATATGCACAAAATGGATTCATTTGCAAATGACACAAGAAACTTTCTAGAAAATGCTCTTATCAGGTGTAAAACCAGACAACACAACCTTTGACCAACATCCTCTCATCTTGCACTAAAACTTGCATTTTTTAAAGCTTCCTATGCCACAATGGTAGAATAAAGAGGTCACGTGAACCTTTTGAAAGAATACCTCATCAACGTGGTCAGGGGCAATATTTTGCTTCAAAGATTTCCTCTTGTTTAAAACAAATGCTTCAGAAGACACATATCCAGAAAAAGAATCAAAGGATGCTTAACTTTTGATCACTTTTCTACCTAAAAAGACTTTTAAACATAAAAATGTTGCAAATAAAATCTCAAACGAAAAAAAAATCACAGTTGATAAAAACTTGTTTATAGTCAAACACATAAATTTCCAAATTAGAAAAACAATGGTCATAGTATTGTCCTCCTGCAAAAGATGTTTGGACAACAAGATTATATTTATAAGCATGACAAAGACTTCTATACGTCAACTCACACCCCTCCCTCTAGCGCCATTATGTAGATGTCAAAATGTGCAAATGGTTAAAAAGGTAACATAAACAAGCATGGTTAGTATATTTAAGCAAAATAAACCTTCAACATCCATATGAGATAATGCAACATGCTTTTTAAAATGCAGTAAATAACAAGATAACTAAAACATCTATAGAAAAACATGAAGCATATCTATCCCATATTGGATTAGTGCTACTTTGATGTGAAAAGTATCCCTTTCCCAACCCTTGACAAGATCAAATGATGCAATGCTTTGAAGATAAAATGAGATGGACAAAATCAGTTCTCAAATGAAGAGAGTGACTTTGCATAAATTTAGGAGTTGTGGAGGATTTGATGAAGAATGAAGCCTTTATTTATAGATTATATTTTGATGAGAGAATGGCCAAATGGTTGAATGTGGGACTAAATATAAACCAATGAAAAGAGGCCACTTGTCAACTTGCCATAGGTTGAGGGATGTGCAAGTTTTGGCCAATGTACCCAAGAGATGGAGATTTCAAATTCAAATTTGTGAAATAAATGTTGAGATGGGGACATGAAAATGAGAAGTTAATTCAATGTTGGAAGGGACAAGTCAACTTGTCATCATTTTCAAACTTGAGGGAATATTCTATTTTTTATGCCAAGTTGAAAGAAAATAAGGATTTAAATAAATCAATAAATTGATTTATTTGTGCAAGTGGGAATATCTAGAGGATGTGATGGGTGGTTAGGTTAGGCTAATTAGGATTAGATTAACTTAATGATGATTAGGTGAGTTTGACCCCTTTGACTTGAATATTTGGATTTATTTAAATCAAAAGGGGAGAAATATGAATTTGGGATTTAATTAAATGAATGTTTGATTTATTTAATTAAAGGGATGATGCAAGATAAAGGTTAATTAATGAAGTGTTAGGATTTAATTGATTTATTTAAATAATGCAATGATGAAGTGGATTTATTTAATTTGAAGGATGAAATGTTACATTTGATTAAATGAAGGTTATTTGATTAAACAATTGGATTGACATGTACGCATATTTTGCGTGTCTACAATGACTACCATCCTCTTCATGAAGATCATTCTTTAACATCAAGAAAAGAGTCATCCCTAAAATTTTTACATGAAAAGATCAATGCATGATTACCATCATCCAAGGATTCCTCTGTAGAAGAATCATAACTCTTTTTCTTGTTCTTACAATCCTTCTTCACATGTCCTAGTTTCCCATAGTTCCAACACTTTACCGTACTCCATCCTTCAGACTTACCCTTCCCTTCCTTGTCTTCCTTAGGTTCCTTTTTCTTAGGCCTTCCTTTTACAAACAAGGCATCTTGGATTTCCATTTTAGACTTCCTCCTCATATCCTCTGATAGGAGAGTAGGAATTATATTTTCCATCTTCAAATCTGCACCACTACCACTGATAGCAACAATTATATTTTCCCAAGACTCTGGTAAAGAATAAAGTAACAAAATGCATTTATTTTCATCTTCTAGCTTTACATCTACAAAAACTAACTTAGAATCAAATTAAAATAATTAAAATGATTTGAAATAGAATCACCATCTTTCATCTTTAAAGAATATAACTTTCTTTTCAGATACAACTTATTAGTAAGACTTTTAGTTTTGATAAATATCACCTATTCTCTTCCACAATTTATAAGCAGTAGTTTCTTCTGAAACATTCAACAGAACATCATCAACAAGACATAATATTATGGTCCCTCTTGCCTTCTTATCAAGCTTATCCCAATCCTCATCTGACATCGTTGTAGGTGACTTTGTCTCGTTACCAACAACTAACCACTAATCTCTCTCTTCAAGAAGATCCTCCATTTTTAGTTTCCACATCTCATAATTAGATCCATTGAATCTTTCAATATCTAAATGAGAATTAAAACTCATTGTAACAAACTTATTTTCTAAAATTAGCAATAATGCAATAGTAAAAGCTCCCACTACAGCCAAAAAACCTTCAAAATTTTAAGAGAAAGGCGTCCCAAACTCTACCCAATCATTACCTCTGATACTGTCAATATGAGGATACTAGTTATGGGATGAATTATGCTTGATCCATGAAGACACAAAGCATAGTTAAGCAACCAATATTCAAATCTCAACAAGATTAGTTAATCAAAATTGAAAGAAAATATTTTATCAAAAAACCTAACATGTTAATATTATGAAAGCTTTAAAGAAAACATCTACTCTAATCCATTGCAATTTATCTTGTTGTGGAATTGGTGTCACATTGATGTGGACCAATGACCCTTTCCCAATCCTATGATAGTGAGCTTGTTTTAGTCGATTCTAGGGAACAAAATCGATGAAACCATGATGTTTGGTGTATGAAAAACCTAAATTATGCACAAAATGAACATTATGCAAGATAAGTTACCATGATTCTATGCTATAAATGATCTAATTATGCAATTTATAAGATAATTTAAGATAAAATGATGCTAAAAGATGAAAACCTTAATCTATTTACAAACTAAGATGGATGCATGGAAGCCATTAATGAAAGCTTGAAGCTATTATGCAACTAAAACAAACTAAAAATAAGCTAAATGTGTGCAAATTGAGAGTATGGATGTGAGTAAATTCAACAACATGACTTTGCAATAAAAGATGGATCCATTTGTCTCCAAATAGTGATCTATTTATAGGAGAGAAGATGAGGAATGAATGGTTGAGATCAAAAAGCTTAATGTAATACCCCTCATACTGTTTAGACTTATTAATTTCTATACTTTAATATGATACTATTAGGGTTGATTTGGTTGGTTGTAGTTTGATGATGATGTTATTCCTTGAGTGGACCTATTCGTTTGATATGACATTATTAGGATGATTGATGATACTCTGTGCGTTGTTTGGATTATTTGTTTATTTAAATGAATTGCCATTAACGTTTATATGTCAATGTGATGTTCTTATGGTGATGTTATTTAATTTAGTATTATTATATGATGCAATTGTTTAATAATTAGTTAAGATGCAATAGTTTAATATCATGTTACCTTATGTCAATTAGGATAGAAATGTTAGCTCATTATCGATATTATAATTGTTAGAATAGATTAAGTGAGAGGACAGTGTAGCATCACTCGTTCATGAGTGCCCTGCTACACTGCAATTCCTTCTCACGATAGGATGTTGATTTCATATGTATACATGTGCTACTTGACGTTTATTTGGATGCAGGATTGCAGGAATAAGTCTCGATTCCACCTGCTTCGGCAGGATAGGGCGAGCAATAAATTAACCCAATGGGTAAAAGTTGAAAAAGGGAGTAGGCTTGGAAGTGTCCCCGTCCCAAGTCTGTCGTCTGTTGTGAGTTGTCGTGTTTTGACTGAAGTGTCGTCTTTGTCTTGTATGTAGTTTTATTGTTGAGTATTTATTTTATTATTGGTTAGTGTTTAATTAATTAATCATGTTTCATAAAATAATTAATTAATGTAAATATTATTTGATTTAATTGTGTGTTAGAAAAATATTAAATTTAAATATATTGTAAATTAAAAGGTATTTGATAAATTAAAATTGAAGAAATTAAATTAAATTAATATTGTGGAGAGTCATTAAATATTATTGTTTTATTAATATTAAATTAAGAAATTATGTGAAGATAATATCTAAATTTAAATAAATTATTTTAATTAAAATTTTAGATATGTGTGAGCTTTTAAAAGCTGGAAAAGGGCCAATAAGGAAAGAGGCTTTTTGGAAAAGAAAGCGGAAAAAGATTTATGGATTTTTAATTGGTGATTTATTATTTTCATGGAAAGATTATTCAGACACAAGTTTTTTGGGCTCTGTGGTTTTAGATCTAGAAAAGAAAAATAAGAAAAATAGTTTTTTAGTTTTTGGTTTTTGAGTAGTTTTTGGGATAAAAATTATTGTGGGTTTGGAAAGAGAAGATTGTTCAGAAGAACGTTGAAGGAGGAAGGTCGAGGAAGGAGTTACAGGAGAAATTCGAGAGGAGGTTACAGGCGGGATTCTCCTTCAGACACAGGATTCCAGGTTTTTCCCTTTTAAATTATTAATACTCCGTAGGTCTGCAAACAAATCTAAATGCTATGTTTTCGAAAATTGTTTGAGTGAAGTTTATGTTTTGAAAACTTGTTTGTGTTTAAAACTTTCGAATCTTCTGTAGTAAATTATAACAGAACTTGTTTTAAAATCTTTCAACGTAGTTTAGTAGAGAAAACTAGTGTGCTTGAAATATAAAACAAAAAGAATCATTTCTGATGGACGATCAAAATTGCATGTTTAAATTTATATTGATTTATTGAAGATCCATGGTTGAGCTACTTAGAACCTCGGGTTAAATATATTTATTCATATTCAAAGATTAGATATACCTTTATTATCATTCTGATTGAATTGATTTTCTGGGTTAATATCTATCTTGCATGAAACCCTGAAGTTTTTATTGGTTTGTCATAAGTTTTGGTTTAAATACAAATTCTCTATATATTATTTATTATATTGATATAAATTAATTGTTGTGTATATATTTATAGATTTAAGCATTTGTTTATACAAAATAAATGAATAAATAATTGTTCATATACCTGTAAGCTGGATCGTGCCTCGGTTCCTGTGTACTAAATAAAATATTTATATTCATTTTTATTGAATTTCGAAATCCGCGTTTTTAAATTCGTTTTAATATAAAAATACATATATAAATAAAAATAAAGGATGTCTGGTCGAATTCGATTTTCAGAATTCGCGCTGTGTTATTGTATAAAATCTGTATGTTATACATAAAATAAAATTTAAAAAAAATAAATAAATTTAAATAAAATTAAATTTTAATTGTTTGGGGGTGGGGGTCGGCCGAGGCCGTACCACCCACGGCCCCACTGTGGGGCTGCGGCCACCACAGGGTGGTACGCAGTACCACCGACTGTGGTAGCCACAGCCACCACAGGGTGGTACGCAGTACCACCGCCGGTGGGACTGCGGCCACCACATGGTGGTACGCAGTACCACCAGTGGTGGGACTACAGACCTCCCACTGGGAGGTACTGCAATATATAAAACTTTTATTTTTAAATTTTTTTTAAAAAAAAATTTATTTATTAATTTTATTTAATGAGCTTTGTTCCTATTAATATTAGTTTATTTAAATATATATATATATTATATAATATTTAATATATATTTATTTATTTCTGGAAATTTAATTCAAAATTTGTTTTAATTATATATATTTTAAAAGCAGTTTAATTTGAAATTGTTTTGTATAATAATATGATTCTATTTGTCTTATTAAATGATTATTTTTATACAGATGGGGTTTGGTTATTCATTTCAAAATTATAATTTTCTTTCAAACAGAATAGGACATAAATGTTAACTTTATAGAATGATTTTTCAATATAGTGTTTATTTATTTAATTTATTTTGAATATTTATATATAAAGGAGATTTATGTATATGTATGGTGAATACGTTTTAATATTTTGCAATAGTATAGTAAATTAGGAAATTGGAAATAAATTTATTGTGTTGTGTTGGAAAGAGTGTACTCGTGTAATTGATTGAGTTGTTAGGTGGAATTGATTGTTCATTGTAATTTGTTTCCTTTTTGGGGTTGGATTAAACGTAATTGTGAATCTTGAAATTATTTGTTAATTCTTCTGTGGCATTTCCTTCTTAGTGTTTTTGTGTCGTATGGAAAAACCCTAAGTTCACCCTATTGTTCGTAAGAGTATAAGTTATCGTTAAGGGCTTCCAGAGATGGAATGTGTGTCTTTCATGTTTCTTTTATTCCCCATGTTGGGCAATTAGGGTTAAGGGTATTGTAAGTCTTCCAGAGAAGTTTTTCTTGAGTGGGATGTTATGTGTAGAGGTTCATTTTGTGAATCGCCATGATGTATTGTGCTATGATGTTGTACCCGGTTTCCACGAACGGGATTTGTGCCTCCTAGGAAATAGGAGTGGGTAATGATGTTTGTACCTCCTTTGGAAGGAGTGTATTCGATTTGGTTTCCTCCAGTATTTGGAGTGAGTTCCTTGTTTTGGTTTTCTCCTTGGATTGGAGAGTTAATGTTGTTTAGTTACCTATTGTTGTAACATGCCTTGTGTGTTGTCGATAGGAGAGTGGCTCTTGGTGGGGGTCCGGCACACAAAGGGGCGCCAGGGTAACCTACCTAGAGTTTAATTAAGTGATAATCTAAATGAATTAATGGGGGGGGCTTTCACACTAATAAAGATAAAGGATGTCTCTCTCGTGAAGCAAGTGAATGATAAGGCTCAAGATGAGATGGGACGGATAGTTTTGCGTGAGGGTCCGGCAGCCGGTAGAGGCAAGCCAGGGTAACCCAGGATGGGGGTCCGGTAGCCTAGGAAGGTTGAGCTAGGGTAACTCATGGAAATTTATGCATGACACTCTTCCTATGTCAACAGTTAGCCAGTTATTGTGCGATGTTCATGATCTTGTTCTCTGGAAGCATTGTAACCTCGTGTTAAGTGATAATGTGTTATAGTTGTTAATTGACTTTGTAAGTGTAGATGTTATGTGATCTTTTGTCTGTTGTAATTAAGTGATTTATTGATTTGTCTTTGGTTACTGTTGGGAGTAGTCTTTGATATTATGTCTTGAGTTAGTTGATGCTTGTGATTATGACTTGTTGTGTTCTGAAGTGGTGTTGTTGTGCCTTTGGATTTGTCGTTGTTGAGTTTTTAAGTGGTTTTGATGTTAGTTGTCTTTTTGGAGTTAGTCTTTATGATTGTTAAGTGTGCTTGGTTGGGGACCCTTCCTTGTCTACTCTCAGCATGGGGGTGGTTGGGTGGAACGTGCTTCGCACCCCGTTGGGTTTCCCCTTCTTTTACAGGTGTATCTTTATTGCAGGGCTTTTGGGAAGACGTTGATGATCCAGTTATTCTTATGTACCAGATAGTTATATATACTTCAGTTGTAATGTATTTAATGTATTTATTGATGTGTCGTCTCCCACGTGTGATGGGGTGATCTCGATGTAATTTGGATATGAGGTTATTGAGATGTATTCTTAGACAGTGGTATTTCACCATCTTTTGGATGTGATGTATATTTAGGCCTTGTTTGTATTCAAGAACTGTCACTTGTAATAGTTGGTTACGTTATGTTGTATCTATTGAAATAAGTAACACTTTATATCTTTATAATTCCATGTATTGCCATATGTGCGTATGTTATTAATATGGTTATTGTTTAATGGATATTTAAATGATGATATGGGAATGTATAGATTTATGTAATGGATTAATTATTGTTATCTTATTATCATTGTTATGGGTTAGTGTAGTCATGTCACTTCGTGTACCCCATTGGAACTAGTTGTGCCTCTTAATACATTGTTATGTTATAATACTTAAGTATGTCATTATATTCTTTTGAAAAAAAAAAAATGTTCCGTTGTTATTAGTTCCTTTGGGGTTCGCACGGCGGAGCGTGACACTTAATCAATGGTTCATAATGAAAGAGATGAGAGGCATGGATCATGGATTCTCATCAACGAATGAGAATGCATGATGAAGATTAATCAAAGGCTCACAATTACCTCAAACAAATACACTTTTGACTTGCTCACACAAGTCAATGGTAACTTGCTAGAAAGGTAAGAGGGTTAACTTGCTTTTGAAGCTAAGTGAGTTGATTGGAGGAGAGGGAATATTCTAGTAGGGTGAGGAAAAAGAGGATTTTAAAAATTAAAACAAAGTTTTAATTGTGCAAAAAGGATAAAGAATATTCCATGGGAATATTCCCTTTGATTAGAGGAATAATTAGTTTAATTGCTAATTAAACAAGGTTTAATTTATGCAATTAGGGGATTTAGAAGACTTAAAAGATATTTATTAAATTAGATGATTTAATAAATAGGGGAGGGGTGAAATGATATTTAATTAAATAGGATAGGGTTATTTAATTAAATAAGATGACTTAGTAGATTAAATGAAATATTTTGATTTATTTAATTTAATGAGATGAAGTGTTAGTGTGAAAAGAGATGAATTAAGCTGATTTAATTAATTAGGCCAATAGACAAAAATGATTCAATTAATTAAATGAAAAGAGGATGGATATAGAGGAAATGATGTTAATAAACCTGTTTCGAGTGTATGACACCGATTAGGAATTTTTTTAGTGTCTATAATTTTCCCCTCTTTGAAGCGAGGTACCTATTGCTTTAGCTCGAAGAACAACACTGTTCAGATTAAAAATGCTACCCAAATAAAATAAAATAAATTATTTTTATTTTTTAGATGCCTTAGTAGAAGGATAAAATTTGAATCCTTGCGCCCTCAAGAAATTAGGCAAAAATTTTGAATTTTGGGTTGATTTCTTAATAAAGGTTCAAAATTTTCTCTAAGGGTTCGAAAAGGTTTTAGGATGTAAGAATAATGCCAAAAATGCAAAAAATGATGGAAAATTAGGTCTATATTGGTAAAATTGGTGAAAATGATAATAAACCCCATTAAAAAGGTTAAATTAGGGAAAGAAAACCTAATTTTCTACCTTAAATAGGCTAAGAGGTGTAATTTTCAATTCATTTTTGCATTCACACTTTAGAAATTCTTGCAAATTGAGTTCTGACCCTTCGAAAAAATGAAATGTCATAAGCTTCCTTGACACATCTTTGATTGAGTTCATGAGTACCAACGACTTCCAGGCATAGGACCATCAGTATGTGATTTGAATCCTGATTTGAAATTAGGGTTTCAAATTGTAAATGACGACACAAACTTATCCAACAATGCACTTGCCAATTTAAAAGTCAAGGTTAGGTCATGCCAAAGTCTAAATAGAAATGCCATCTTGTATGGAAATGCATTTTTCAATTTGAGATTTTAAAATGCATCGAGCATCATTGTTTAAGTTTTGAATATAGTGATGCATTTGTAAATGTGATGCATTTGTGGTTCTGAGCTAGAAATTACAAATAAATTCATATTTTGATGATTTCCCAATGCCATGGGCTTCATGAGTTCAGGAGGTCATCCCACCATTGATGTCCAAAGAGAATAGACCCATAGTACTGGAGAGATTGGGTGATTTTTCAAAGTTAGCCAAGAGCACCTGGGAGAGATCGGGTTATGGTACATTGCATACGCATCAGTGATTAGGACACATTTGGCCATGATGACAGTGTTGTGCAAGAGATGGCACAATGATACTTCTTTTTTCCACCTTTTGATGGGAGAGGTGATAGTGACCCTAGATGATGTGTGGTGGATATTGCAGTTTCCCATCCACAGTGATCGTGTGATCTATGATCCTAATATTGGATTTGATGCTTGATTAGAGGTGATGAAGATGGACCAGATTGTGTTACTCACCTCTCAAATAGATCTAGAGACATACAGAGGTCAGGTTCTGACCTTCAGATTGATTGTGGCAACCATCATCTTAGGTTTGGTGGCTCCAGACAGACGTGGGCGATTCTTTAGTCCAGATTGGGGCTTGGCTTGGTAGAGGATGCTATATCAGAGGAATATTTTTGCATGGCGGTCTATGTTGTTGGCCTCCCTATACCATGATTTGCATGATTTTCTATATTATGATGGGTGAACCATCGGTGTAGGTGTGACACTTCTCCATATCTATGCATGGGAGCACATTGTAATGCTTCGATTGATTGTAAAGATGGCAGACATAGAGCCAGATGATCCAATCATTTGGAGATGTCAAGGCTCCATTATGCTTAGGCACACAAGACAAATTGGACTCCCGTACTAGCAATGAGTGATAGATGACATGACGGTGTTTTGATGGTAGCCATGGCTTTAGATGCCAACTTGGTTTGATGATATTCAACAACTCTACTTTTCCAGGAAGACCCATTATATGCAAGGTCATGAGCATACGATTATTGAACGGTACCTTCTAGATAGAGTGGCCATATAGTTTGGTGATGTCTAGGACAAGCCCAATGATGGCTATAGAGCCAATTTTTACTAGAGTAGCTAGTTAGGTTCCCACATGGGGACCCACTATTCTGGCTCCAGAAGTCATTGAGAGCTTAAGATAGTTGGTTACCTAGCCTTGGGCATATGATCAGGGCCGGCCAATTGGACAGACTACCCTAGCTTATGATGCATGGTTTGTGCCACAATGATGACTAACAAATCCTGTAGGGTCTCCTCCTAGAGGGAGGCCATGAGGCAGAGCAGTTAGGGGTAGAGGACATGGAAGCTAGAATGGACAAGTTCCAGGGGATCCTCTAGTAGGACAATAACTTCTAGTGGTACAACAACAGCCAATGCCACCACCACAACCACTGCCAAATGCCAAAGATGTCTAGATACAATAGTTGTAGTAGCAGGTGTAGGCATTGACAGGTGAGTGGGACCAGGATTGCTAGTAGATTTTGTCTTCAACTGCTGAGTGAGAAGAGGCTTGATAGCAGGTGGTTGTAGTGATAGCTGAGAGGGATGCAACATTACAAAGAGCTCAGGTTGTTACTAGGGAGAGAGACTAGGAGGTTGTGAGATGACAACAAATAGAGGTCATGGTACCAGCCACTCATGGTTGAATAGTTTCAACATAGCTATATAGAGAGGTAGTTATGGAGGCTGTGTATTATAGGTAGCACTATCACAGAGATGTTTCGATGGCTCTTTGTCAGCCCAAGTTTTCTCAACGGAGTGATGCACATCCCTATGCAGAGGAGTAGCCTGAGCGACAGGTTGGAGAGGGTAGCAACCACCAAGGCTAGTTCTTTTTTTTGTTGTATAGACACTTTTTGATTGTGCCCCATTCTTTATATCGATATACGTTCATGGGCTCATTTTTATAGCCTTGTGGATATTGTACTTATGCTCGATGTACATACACTGATCCAGATTTTGTACCATGACACATTTTTTGTAATATATATATGATATAGATATAGATGATTCATGCCATGATGTGTTGATTTGATTTCATTTATGTATGTATGATGTATGATATGGATGCTTATATATGATCATGTATGGATGCATTTTACTTTAATGTCTATGTGATATGTGATGACATGACATGGATGGATGCAATGATATGTTCTTTTTCATTATCTTTTCATGATATTATATGGATGGATGATTATGATATGCAAATGTTATGGATGCAAATGATGTGGATACATTTATTTTTGTATATTTTTTGTGGATGTTTTATGATGTATGCATATGGATGTATGGATGCAAATGCTTGTGTATGATATGATATAAAATGATTCAAGATGCTTAGAATAAAAAATATATATTATTCATCATGTCTTAAATGATTGTGTAGAATGTATGATGTGATATGCAAATGATTATGAAATGGATGCTTATGCTGATGGAAGCTTATGATTATGATATGATTATGAGATGAATGCATGCTAATGGTTTGCGGATGTAGGGTGGATGCATTGATGATGTTTTTGTGCATCATGATACCAGGTTAGCATGGAGAGAAGATAAAAGAATGTAGAATGAATAACCATTGTTGATGATGATTTCTTCAAAAATTCCAACAAGTCCTTGATCCATCGAGACTTTATTAGAGATGGTGACAAGATAATGCAAAAAGAATGCAGGATAAAAATGCAGGATGGGTGCTGACACTTCAAGATTGGGAATTTCCATTGTTCCTTATTGTTTGATATAACACATAGAAATGATGCATCAAGGTATTGATAACCAGGATGAAATTGTATCTAGTGTAATTGAATTTGACTCGATAAGCAAATAGGATAGTTCTTGTTCTCACCTTTCCATACAAAAAACATCATTGGAATGCAAGTTAGAAGCTTAGAATATATTGGACCAAAGCATACACAATAGTTAATAACATACCCCAAACGATCTTCCTACACACAACTAAGCAAGTATGTGTCAAGATTATTTTACAAGAGTATCCACAAGAACAACAAACGAAAGATAATGATCGATGCCCCATTCCTTTCTCTCTAAATAATTTTTAGAAAGACATCATCGAGAGGTCCTCAAAATGGGTCATTAAGATAAATCACAAGAAAAGATCAAAGACAAATAGTTAGTGTTATCTATAGCTCCTTCCTAGTTTAAGTTTAGCTAAAGTGATATTTGATGTTGATGTCCATCATAGGAAGGATTCATCCTAGGACATGTTGATTAGAGGGTTGTTTGATGTTGGGATGATGATGTTAAGATGAGCTATTGCTATAAACTTCATTAACGCATTTACCTATGATTTAGAATCTATATTTTGACTTTTGGGTTCACACTTTACGACTTGCTATGTTTTTTTTCTACTTGTTTCACCAAAGGGTGAAGGTAACAATTGTTTATTATGGGTGAAAGTTTATTGTGGATGAATGCGAGATGGGGTGAATGGAATTTGGTATTTTCTAGAATATTTCAATGTTTTTGGTATTTTTGAAATGTTTTGAGGCTATTTTTGGTCTTTTTGAAAGTTTATATGGATGTTTTAGGATTTTCCAATTTTCTGAGGCTTTTTATAGTTTTTTGAATATTTGAGGTTGTTTAGGTCTTTTGAACATTTTCTATTGTTTTTGTGTTTTCAAGATATTTAGATGTTTTTGGATTTTTGAGATATTTGGATATTTTTGAATTTTCCAAATTTTTGAGTTTCGACCGCGAGCCTAACCTAAAGACCTATCCTAGGGGCCTCGGGGGCTGGTCAAAGATTAGCCTTGCCTACATTATACATGCAGAGGCCATGGAGTTCGATTGACTTGACCAATTTATAGGACAAAGATACGAACAAATGAGAGATGATAGCTAATTACAACATACTACTAAAGGACTGACCTAGGGTGTCTTAAGGGCACATTAGTGATGGCCTTTCCTACATTAAAGCTCATAGACAATGTAGTTTGACAAGAGACATTATTTTTGGATTTTTTATGTTTGACCTTTTTAGGGTTTTGATGTTTTCTGAATGTTTTGGATTTTTGTTGTACAAGATTTTGAAAATGTTTTTGGATTTTTTTGGATAAGATTTTACGAATGCTTTTGGTGTTTTCTGATAGGATGTCCCGTGACCTCAAGATATACAAGAACCTTGATTGTGACGCATAACAAAATTCCCTTAGTGTGATTGCTAGCCTACTTTGATAAAGGTAGGACAGACTGACCTTAGTAATATGCCAAGTAGTGCCAAAGAGTTCATGATACCTTATTGTTACAAGCCATGATAAGGACACAAATGGGGGATGAATGGTGATGCAAAGAATGATAGGTCAAAAGAGCCAAAGAATAGATAGAGATACCTTATTTATGCAAGGCACCTGTTTGCCAGGTTTTCACCAAGGTACTTGCCCAAAGTGACACCAAAGTGGTTTTCACTAGAGAACAATTTTTTTCTTTACTTTTTTCAATCCTTTTTCTCATTTTTTTTTATTTTGATCATTTTTAATTTTTTTTGTATTTTTTGATTTATACCGTTCATGTTTAGGCATAATTATTTTTGAGATGTAAGTTGTTGATTGGATCCTACAAGGGTTAACCTTCAGGGGTTGACAGTTGGTATGCTTTTGATCTATAGCTTGCTGTGATGACAAAGGGACCCAACCAGTTAGGCTCAAACTTTCCTTTGTTTTTTTGATCTGGAAGGTTCTTCTAATTAAGCTTTAAGATGAGATCACCTACCTGGAATGACTGAAATTTTATTCTCTTGTTATAGCTCCATTTCAGTCAGTTTTGATACACTTGCAAGTGATTAAGGGCATCAAGATGATGTTCATCTAGGAATTCTAGCTCATTCAGTTGAGACACTCTATACTCTTCAGTTATCAGATTCTTTAGTGACACTCACAATGATGGGAGCTAAACCTCAATTGGAAAGATGGCTTCTGATCCATAGACTAGGGAGAAAGGGGTTGCTCCTGTAGGTGTGCAAATACTAGTTTGATAAGCCCATAGAGCAAGATTTAGCTGCAGATGCCAATCAAGACCAACTTTGTTAATTGTTTTCTTTAGGATTTTTAGGATAGTTTTGTTTGTTGCTTCTGCTTGGCCATTTCCTTTGGGATAATATGGTGTAGAGAATCAACGTTGGATATTGAATCTTTGACACAACTCTTTCACATCCTAATTTTTGAATGTGGTTCCATTGTTTAAGGTGAGGGTTTGTGGAGCACCATAACAAAAAATTAGGTAATTTAGGATAAACTTGGCTATTTGCTTCCCCGTAATGTAGGTCATAGGAATAGCTTTAACCCATTTAGTAAAGTACTAAGTGGCGGTTATGATGAACTTATGGTCGTTGGATGAGGTTGGAGTGATTTTTCCTATGAGGTCAAGTCCCCATTGCCAAAAAGGCCATGGTGTAATCATTGGTTGCAATTATTGAGTTGGAGCATGAATTAGATCCCCATGCTATTGACATTGGATGCATTTCCACACATATTGATGAGCTTCTTTCTCCATGGTTGGTCAATAGTATCCTATCCTCAATAGTTTCTTAGCTAATGTCATACCACTAGAATGGGACCCACATATGCCATCGTGCACTTCTATTAAGGTAGTTAAGGCTTCCTCTTGGTTAAGAAATCATAGTAATGTCCCTTTGATGCTTTGATGGTAAAGGGTATCACCTAGGATCATGAATCAGGATTCCTTTTTGACAAAGGTATTTTTAATGTTCAAGGTTATGTCTGATGGAAGGGTTCCTTTGTTAAGGTAAGTAAATATGTCATGGCACCAAGGGGACCCTAGACCAATAATGACACACGTGAATTAAAATTTAGGTATTTCAAAAGTTGGTGTGAGAAGCTACTCTACCAAAAATTCACATTGAAGAATGTTGTTTGGCATGTCTAGTAGTGATCCAATTGTTTCCATGGCGTTTGCTACTCTATTGTTCATGTGAGGAATCTACTCAAAATTTATGTTTATAAAAATATCTTTGAGATTCTCCACCATTTTTGTAAGGAGTGAGCTTTTCATCTTTGGTTTGATAGTCGTCATTAACTTGGTTGATAACTAGTTGTGAGTCTCCATATAATTTCATCTCTTGTATCTTCCACTGAACTGTTATCCTAAGACCTGTGATCAAGGCTTCATACTCATGAATGTTATTGGTACATGGGAATGATAGTTTGTAATATTTTGGGATACAATCACCTTGAGGGTGATGAAAAGAATGCCTACTCCTGATCCATGTTGGGTGAACGATCCATCAAAATACATCTTCCATTGAGCTATTAGATTAATAAGGAACATTGATTCATCAAGGAACTTAGATATTAAAGGGTTCTCATCATAGATGGGTGCTTCTGTTAGCTAGTCTATGATCAATTTTCCTTTGATTTCCTTGTGCTCCACATAATCTGTGTCAAACTATGTCAAGATCATTACCCATTTTTCCATTCATCCCGTGAGAGTTACTTTCGCTAAAAAATATTTTAATAGATCAATCTTTGTGATGAGCTTGATTTGATGTGACATGTAGTGCCTGAACTTTTGTGAAGCAAAAACTACCACTAGGCATGCTTTCTCAATGGGTGAATATTTCATCTCATAGCCTACCAAAGTTATGCTGATGTAGTATATGGCTCTTTCCTTTCCATTTTCATCATGTTGTGCTAAAAGAGCTCCTAGTGCTACTGGTGTTGCTTAGATGTATAGGATTAGTGGCTTTTTTGGTAGTGGTAGCATGAGCATGGGTGATGTTAATAGATAATCCTTAATCTATTGGAAATATTTACCACATTTTCCATCCCATTTGTAAGTTATCCCTTTATGGAGAAGATGCGAAAAAGGATGAGTCTTATCTAATAGTTGAGCTATGAACCTTTTGATGGACTACAACCTTCCTTGTAATCCTCTCATTTGTTTCAATGTCTATGGTGGTTCCATGTATAGGATGGATTTTATCTTTATTGGATCAATTTCTATCCCTCTTTGTGAAACAATAAAGCCAAGAAGTTTCCCTGATGTGACCATGAACACACATTTTTTTGGATTCAGTCATACCTTGTATTCTTCAAGCCTGTCAAAGATAGGTCCTAAGACTTGTTTGTGTTCACTTATTTTTTTGGATTTTTCCAAAATATCATCCACATAATCTTCAACTATTTTGTGGACCATGTCATGAAAGATGAGGGTCATTTCTCTTTGATAGGTAGCTCTTGCATTCTTCAACCCAAATGGCATCACATTCCAGTAGTAGGTTCCCCATGGGCAAGTAAGGCAGTTTTATGTTGATCTTCTTTGGTGATTATGATTTGGCTATAGCCTAAAAAGGCATCCATGAGTGACAACATTTCATGCCCAGTGATTAAGTCTACAATGAGATCAATGTTGGGAAGAGGGAAGTCATCCTTCATACATGCCTTGTTTAGATCTCTAAAATTAGTGCATATTTTGATGCCCCTAGTGGGTTTTGAGATTAGTACCAAGTTTGAAACCCACTCAAGATAATCTTTCAGTCCAATGAATCCAACGTCAAGAACCTTTTTTTGTTCCAATATAACTAAGAGTGTTATCTGTGGGTGCATCCTCAATTTCTACTTGACTGGTTTGGCCTCAGGATAGATTGCTAAGTGATGCAAAACTACTTTTAGATCAAGGCCTGGTATATCTATATATGACCATGCAAAGTTATCTTTTCTCTCTTTAAGGAATGCTACAAGGTTCTTCTATTCTTCATCTAATAAGGATTCAACATAGAAGGTGATCTTAGGTTCTTCCTTTGTTCCCACATTGACTAGTGTAGCATTTTTTGCTAGTATTTTTGACTTCTTTGGATGCATTGCACAAAGGGGGAGATTGAATCCTTTATCCTTGGGAACCTCAGGGAAGTTTTCACCATTGGATGTGTCCTTTTTTTTTACTATTTTGGGATCAAAGAGTGCCACTAGGTGGTTTTCACTCAAGGATCTGCAATTTAATTTCCTTTCATTTATTTTGTGACTGAAGGATTCAATCATCTCCCCATAGTATGCCCCTGTATAAAGCTCTGTGTCAAAGCCCGCTTTGTGATCTTCCCATGATAAGTTGTGTTGGAGTCCCATGAATTCTGAGATTGATTCATCATTTTTGAATAAATCTAGAATCAATGGTCCTTTTTGGTTCGCGTCAATGAGTTGTGGGTATACCAAGCACATTTCAGTTGGTTGGTTGTTTAAGACAAAGGATGTTATGGATATCATGAAGAGGATGTTAGAAACATCAAGAGGAAAGTCATCTAAGGTAGTATCACATGATGTGGGTGACCAAGAGGAAGCCTCGGCTTGTTTAGTAGAAATACCTTTTCCAATAAGTGTGACCTTGCTAGTAGTACAACCTAAGCCAAGATTCTTTAGTCGTTTCTCAAGAATGATGGGTTATAGTAAACCATTGTCATTTTGTCCTAGCTTCTCATTCTTTTTATACCCCATGCTTTGCATTAACTATAGAACTTTATTGTCATATTTCATGGGAAGAACAAGAACAGGTCACTTATCTTAATAGAGGAGTTTAGAGATATCTTGCTCATGGACATCTTCTTGATTCAAATCTCCCCATTTGGTGAAGGTAGTAGCTGCCATCTTAATTATTTCTAGTTACTTGGTGCTAGATGTTGGTTTCCCATGGTTTTGAGGAGAAATAGGTAACTCTACTAAGATAAAGGTGTCATTCAATATTTTGTAGCTTCCACAACCACCATGTTGGATTACAGCTTTGACATCAGTTATGCTTTTCACAATTGGTACTTGTGATGTTGAGGTAGAGGCTAGAGATGATGGGCCAACAAATGAGCTTGTTGGTGTAGGTCCTTCATCATTTTTGGGTATTTGTGGGATTTTGTAAAATTTGGCCTCAAGGTTCTTGCAGTAGTAGAAAGGTTCAAGATCTCCATGGATAGTGATTTCTCTACCTTCAAAAGGAAACTTCACACATTGATGATAGGTTAAGGCTACAACTTTCAAAGCATGGACCCATGGTCAACCAAGTAGAATATTATAGGGAAGATCAAGATCAAGTACTTGGCATGCATGAGAGGTACCACTTGGATAGGGAGCACAATGATTCCTTGTGATACCCATTCTTGATCATCATATGATTTGAAGGTGGTACTCTTTGTCTTCTCAATAGTATCTTCTAAATAGCCTAGATACTTGATCAAATAAAAGGTACAAATGTTTAGACCAACACCTCCATCTACCAAGACTCTTTTGACCTTATTTTTATGAATGAAAACCTCGAGGTGTAAAGCACAGTTACGAGACGATTGCAATGGTAAATCTTGTTGAGAGAAGGTGATAAGATGGATAGCGATATGCCCTACCATAGCTTGAAATTGATCGGTATCAATGTTCTTGGGAATAGAGGATTTAGAAAAGTTCCAAGATTGATATCTGAGCGGGGGTCTGTTTAAGCTGATCTACAAGATTGTACTTGCAAGGATTAGGTGTGGGAAAAGTAGGTCGTGTCCTAGATTGAGCAGGAATGGCTCCGTGAATGGTTATTTTTCCATGTCTTGTGATGACTCCACATTCCATACTAGTGCTTTTAATGGTGAAAATAGTGATAACACTATCATAGGAATCAACTACATTGGAATATGTATGTTGAACATTGGTGTAATCCTTAGCTTTTCCATGGTTGTTAGCTTTGTTATGATTAGGCATAGGGGTCTAGTATATCTTGAGATCCTGGTTTCTAGATGGTACCTCAATAGATATGGTATCGTTCTTTATGAGATCTTGGATGATATTTTTGAGTTTCATGCAATTTATTGTTTTATGTCCTTTGATTTTATGAAAGTCACAGAGATCATGCTCATTGTACCAGGATGGCTTTTCTTGGGGTTCTTGGTAGCGTTCAAAGTTAGGAAGTGCTATCAAATATAACTCTACTAGTTTCTTCATGATTGTCTCGATGGGTTCCAACAAGGTTGGCCTTGGTTGCATGTTGGTGTTATTGATCTAATTGTTCTGAGGTGGTACCATTTGTTGCATTGGTGATTGGATACTAGCAACTTGATTGTTTTTGGGTCTAGGCGCACTTAGTATGACCTTAGCATCTACCGCACCATCATTTGTTATGTTCTTGTTTTTAGCCCATACATGAGGTTTTTCATTTTAATTGGTTGAAGGAAAATTGTCTTTGTAAGCTTGAGTGTTTCCTTGTGATATTAGGGATCTTTCAATGTTAAGTGATCTTGGAACAAGCTCATCATAGGATGTGACGCATTGCATTTTCAAGTGGAATGATAGATTCGGATCAAGGTTGGCTATGATGATTCCCACTTGTTTCTTGTTAGGAAGATGCCACTTTCTTCTACTGGATCTTTGTCTCCATTGTTGTAAGAAATTTGTGCAGGTTTCCCCTAGATTTTGTTTGAGAGTGTACAACTCTTCTTGACTAACATCCATGTCAAGATTAAAGGAGAAGTGATCGGTGAATTTGTCCATGATTTCTTGAAAAAAATTGATACTAGGAGGCAAATGAGATAACCAATCCATAGCAATACCTATTAAACTCCAAGGAAAGAGGCACATTAGATATGAATCATTGTAATCCACTTCCATGCACATGACGTTGAATTCTTTGATGCGGTTGACAAGACTTCCTATCCCTTTTTATTTGTCAAATTTAGGGATTTCAAAACCATGAGGGAATGGTACCATTGCTATGTTTGATCAAAAGGGTAAGGACACAAGTTCTGTGTATGAGGTTTCTTTGTCTTGCCCATGCGAAGGTCTTGCATTTCTTATGAGAGTGCTTTTAACTGTGATAAAAGATCATCCTACAAATTGGGTGGAGGAACATATGATGGGATGAGAGATGAGTTATAATAGGGTGTGAGGTTTTATGAAAGTGATGAGTATGTTCCTGATTCATTTGGATTGATGATGTTCGCATGAGAAAAATAGGATCCTTGTTGTTGTTGTTGGGCATACTGCTGAGCTAGTAAGGCTTGTTGTTGAGCTTCTTGTTGTTGTTGTTGTGCTAATAAAGCTACTTGTTGTGCTTGTTATTGTTGCACATCTTTTTGTGCTACTAAAGCTACTTGATGAGCTTGTTGGGAAATCGTCACTTGCTATTGTTGTTGTTGTTGTGCTAGGGCTTCTTGATGAGCTTGATGTGCTTGTTGTTGTTGTTGTGCTAAGCCTACTTGGTGTGCTTGTTGTTATTGTTGTGCTAAGGATTCTTGTTGGGATGCTAAGGCTACTTACTATGCTTGATGTTGTTGTACGACTTGTTGGTAAGTTTTTTGTGCTTATTATAGAGCTAGGGCATGTGCTTGCAATGTGGGATTTGGTGGTTGTTGAGATAGTTGTGAAGGAGTGATGTTTTTAGTGGTTATCATATTAGTAGTGAAAGGTGGAGGATTCCTTTGGTTTAACATTCCTTGTAAGATAGTGGAGTGAGGGGGAGGAATGTATGTTTGAGGCCCTGATTGACTTGGTATAGAAAAGGGAGCTATCGGAAAGGATGATGTCATTAAATTTTGCAATGGAAAAGACACACTAAGACCTTGGGTCCATTGATTGAAAATATTTCCTTTTCCTATGTTGGGAAGATTGCCTTGTGTAAAGGATGCAAACAAAGGATTCGTGATCAAGGTACTCCTAGGATTGATACAACTTGTAACCAAGGGATTTCTTTATGGTGGATTAAGAGGAGATGATATGGTAATGATGGATGGAATGGATGAACCTGTTAGAAATGTAAATCTTTGAAAATTTTACAGTCAATTGCATTCATGAGTTTCCAAAATAAGTCCTCATCATAAGCATAATGTTCCCTTCTCATGGCATCTTGCTTGTTTTTTGTCATAAGATCCAATTGAATCCATCTAGTCCTTCACATTCCATTATATTACCCATATCGCCAAGACATTGTGAAATTCTCCCCGACCTATGTATTTTTCACTAATGTATGCTTGTTGCAGACTATCGACAGGACACTTCTTTTGTTTTGGCGACAAAAAAGAGTCATTTCGGTAAAGGAATCATCGTCGGAGTGAAGTCATAGAAAATACATTGTGTCTTGCCGATCGATGCATGTGGAAGTATATTAGCCAAGCTAAAAGTATTTGGGAGAATGTCTTGGCGAAGTATTTTTTCTTGTCGACCGGCATATAAAAAAATATATTGGCAAAAGGTTAAGGCATTGATGTAATGTCACGGCGAAGTCAGCATGTCTTACCGACTAGCGCATGGAGTAATGTATCGGCCAAATAAAAGACTATCAGAGTAAGGTCCTACTGAAGGCAATAGGTCTTGCCAATAAGGTGCAAAGGGGTTATCAGCATGAGTTTCACCGAAATGTGAAGGTTTCACTAATTGAATATTTCGGGGAGTCTTACCGAATGAAGTAATCTGGAGGAATGGGTTCAGTGAGACATTTGGTGTTGGTATGAGTCTTTCTGAGTTTTCAGAGTCTTGTCGATGGAATTTATTTCATTAGTAAGATTATTTTCATCGCTGAAATGGGTGATCTTGTCTCAGCGACTGGAAAATGCATTGAAGAACATATCTCAGTATAGCATAATGAACTCTATGAAACATCTCCCTGACTTGGACTTGTCACAGTGACATGAAAAACATAATCGGTAGTCATCAATTTGATTTTAGGTGTTGGTAAGACCACAAAATGTCTTGGTGAAAGGTTAAGTAAACATTGCAAAAGGACTTCACCCCAAATTTGAAAATCTCTCACCGACAGGACATTTGATGCGACAGTGCTAGTTTCAAACGAGCCTTCATTCGTGCTTCATTAATGGCGCGATAGGATATAACAATGAAGGTTTAATCAATTCTTCAATACTGAATTGATTGCAGAAGAATTGGCAAGGTGAATAGAGAACCGGGACATCTTTCAGTCTAAGGAGCTCGAGCAGAATACTGTAAGTAATTGTATCTCAACTCTCTAATTTTAAGTTCTGTAGTCTTGAAGAATGGAGTCTTCTGGTTCTGGAAAAGCCAAGGGTAGAAAGCTTGGTGAGAGTAGTTAGTCAAAAGGAAAGAAACAAAAGGTTGATACAGAGCATGAGGGCACTGAACGAAGGTTAAACTAAGATCTTATTGACCAGTTACTTGGTTCAGGACCTAAAGCCAGAAGGTTTGCACAACTTAGGGCAGAAGTTGATAAGTTAGATGATAAATGCAAGTTCATAGGTGATGTATGGACTGTCGTAAGAGGGTATGAACTTTTCAATTTTCATTATCATAGGAGAAACCGTTTTGAACCAGTCTGTAATCCTTGGAAGCTGAATGTAGGGAAACTGGTGTGCCCTAATGTATTTGTGAATGCAGAACTAGTAAATTACTTGCTTATCATTATGATCCAAAACATAAGGCTATATGTGACCCATCTGGGAAACCACATATATATGTGTCAAAAGAAGCAATAGGTGAGGTTTTCAAATTATAAGGGTTCTGCAATGAAGAGATCAGTTGTGAAGAATTGGAGAAAGAATTTTCAAGAATGGATACTACTTATAAGGGCTGGAGGTTACCAATTCATAGGATTAAACAGGGCAACAAGCCAGATCCTTTGCAAGATAGTGAGGGGCCTCCTTATCATGTGGACTTGTTTGAGCCCTATATGAAGTACACATATTTCTCAGTGTGTCAGGTGTTGGGAATGGATGCCCCAGAATTTATGTCAATTGTGCCAATGATTATCACAACAGATATCCAATATCACAATTCTAGGCCATTTGACTATGCCTCATACATTTCTAGGGAGCTTGATTCAGGATTGATGACCATCAAAGGTGGAGCTTCTATTGTTCATCTCAGACACTATTCATTGTTGATGCACTTGGTGTTATATTTTGGATAGGAGTTGGGAGTATGGCCTCCAAAAATGAGAATTCTCAAATTGGTAAGGAGGGTGAAGCATTTCCTATTCAGTTGTGGATTGCTATTTGGGACAACAGGTTTTCTAATTCTAGTTTTATCCATTTTGAAGAACATTCTGTAAAAACATTGTACAAATTGTATAAGTATCCTTGTAATCATTCATTGACTAATGGGATTAAGAGATTCCTGCGGCCAAAAGACTTCAATGGGACAATTGATCATAACTGGGGAGATTGGTATTGTTTGGAGGGAGCTACAGTGATCAGAGTGTATGGATTTGAATATGCCCCTTTCATTCTACCAAGGATAGTTCCAAATAGAGTTGCATATTTGGAAATTTTTAGATGGATGGATTATTGCAGTGTGATGCATTTCAGCTCTTTTGGGAAGAAAGCTTTTATTCCTAGTACATTGTGTTTTGGTGACTTCACTGTTTTGGCTAAGTAAGGATACAATTCGATCCTTGATAGATTGTTGCATTATAATATGAAGAGAGGATCACCCAGGAAGAACTTTGACCCTGAAGGATATATCAATTCAGCCAAAGAGAAGATTAACTTTGGAGGGTATTAGCATGTACCCTATCCTTTTGATGATATGATCATAAATTTAGATGAAGATGAAGCTGAAATGGTAGTTGAAAGGTATAACCAAGGGTTGCAGGAAATAGAGCAATTGTCTTTTGGAGGGGAGGAAACACCAAGGGATAATGTCCCATTGGGCAAACCAGAAAAGGTATCCAGGTTGAGGACTCAATAGTATGTTTTCCCAACCAGAGAGTAGAGTATAGAAAGTGGTGATGTTGATGCAAGGCATATGGAGTATAGATCATTTGTCTCAGATGATGAATTCATAAATTCCCCAGAATTCAAAGCATTCTTGTATAAGTAGAAGGGGAAGGAAATAAGAGAATGTTGATGATGTCACCTCAGGGAATGAGGAGCAATTACTGGGTCAATTGAGAAAGTGTGTGGATGATGAAATGACAAATATGACTCCTGAAAAGGGGAGGAAAATGTTGGAAAGTGCTGGTGTCATGATCTTTCCTGGACTTAATTTGAATTTTTCATTAGTTTTTGATAGTTTCTTGAAGGATAGTAATGCTACACACAAGCTTGACAAGGAAAAGGTAACAGAGGTGTATGTAGGCTCCAAGTACAATATTGATGAAGGGTCACTGATGATTTGGGAATTATACCCACCCCATAGGAAATTAGTGGTGATTGACACAGAGAAGGAATTTGGCCATGTCATGACCCTAAATGTTGGAGAGGCTGATCTTGTGGCTACTACTAAAATTGGGGTCAATATTGCAAAATTAAATAAAGCACAGATCCAGATGCTGATAAAAGAAAGAGAAATGTACAAAGAGAATAATGAAAGAATGTTGAGAGAGAATGAGAGACTGAAATATTTGGTTGGTATTTCAATGGGGCCAACCAAAGTGCTCACTCAAGGAGAAATCTCCCAAGAAAAAGATCATTGGGTAGGATCAAGTGCTTATTCCCAGGGAAAGCATGATGCAATTACAACAATTGTCAAGAAGAGGCAGGATAATTTGACATCTTGGTTAAATAAACTGTGGGAAAAATACTCTCATACTCTGGCTGCATTAAAAGAGCATACAAGAATGGATGGATGAATTATGGAGAAGTTTCATGAACTAGCCCAAAGTGATGTTTCTAACAGTGCAACACTTGAAGCTGCAAATCATATTATCAATCACCATCGAAGCTTCCATGATGAGCTACAAGGGGATGAATAGGGGTTGATTGATGCTGCCAAGAAGACCATGATTACATTTTCTGATGACAAAGGGGAATTGAAGGATGCTACCAAATGGAAAAGTGAATGTGAGTCAATATTGAATGAAGTCATGAGAATAGCTTCTGTAGAGGATACAGTGTTGGAGGAAGTGAGCGAGCACAATGAGGAGATGGTCAAGATGGAAATCATGATCTAGAATGTTGTTGGAGATGCGGAAACATACGAGTGCCAGGATTATTTGGATCACCTTGCTAAAACTCACTTGTGGCTAAATACAGCCTAATTATCCTCTATCTTTTGTTTTGTAAAATATGATATTTCCCATTTCTGAAAGGATGTGTCCTTTTGTATTCTCAATGTATAAATGTCCATTTTGGAAACAAAATGAGGGGCGCGATAAGCAGAATAGGATAGAGGATAGTGAGGATACAATAAAATACAAATTTTTGGCAAAGATGAGATTGTGTTGCATATGTAAAATCATGGAGATATCAATTGAAATCTAATACAATGGTGTAGTTGTTTCTGGTATTGGTTTTTTATGGTGTTCATTGAAAGCATTATTGAAGTTGTCTCCTGTATGATGTTTTTTGGTTATTTGAATTGGTGTAACAAGTTTATATCCAGTTTGTCAATGCACATTTGCTGCATTTTTATGGTCAATTAATTGTTTCTTTCCAGTAAAGATTAAATTATTTAAATTGATCATAGTAATTAGAGAATGTCAATTGGATCACTAAGAAGAACTTATTAATAATGACCTTGCATGTTTATACAAGCAATAAACCAAATAAATGCTAAATAACTTGAATATTTTCCAGAACAAAGTACTTGTTTCAGATTTTTCTTGACTCCGCATACCCTATAATGCACTGGTCTTTTTGTTTTCATTCTTTAGTTTCACTGATATTTTTACATCTGTTAACCAAACATATTAGGGTTTAGTTTTGAATATTGGTATACAATTTATACCAAATTTTATTTTATTTGTCCATTTTCATTTGCCATCATGGACAAATTATTGCATGAAAGATAATCATAAGTCAAGTCTGCATCATTTAGATAGGTACACCTGCCTAGGTCTAGTAGCACCTAAAGAGTAGAAGGTCCAAAATCTCTTGACCTTGTCTGTTACCCTAAAATGTTGTGAAATATTGGCAACCTTTCGTGGTTCAAACCTACATTTTTGAGAGCTAACAGAACCCACTGTAGGGTTGGATAAAGATGTCCCTAGTTGTGTTGAGGGTTGAGTTTGTGATATGGTATTGACATGCCCTTGTGTGATTCTTTGAGTTTTTGGTCTGTACTACTCTACATGATGGTAGGTACACTTGTGGTACTCATAGGTGTGGATGAAGAAGGGTTTCCTTGAAATGTTGAAGTGGTGGTAGAATAGTGAAGTTCAAGTAGAGTTTGTATCTGGTTTGGACCTTCAAGAATGGAAGGAGCACCAAAGGTAGGTGTCCAAACAAAAGTGTGATGTGGAGGATTTGTTTCAAGAGTACCCACAAGTGTATTACTTTTGAATGATAAGGTGTGACCAAAATATTTAGCAAGTCTGGTTACAAGACTGGGTATGTAAGTTTGACTTGGCCCTTGTAATGGAGTTGTGAAATCCTATGTAAAAATTTGTGTTGTAAATGTCAAGGATATAGGAGCTACACTTTCAAAAAGTTGATGTTCTAAAAGTTCTTCCCTAGTAAGCTCAAACAGGTTGTTGGTGATGTCTTCAATTTTGTATGGTCCTAAAGGAGATGATGGTTGTTGCAATGGTGTAACATGACTTCTAGAATAAAAATCTAAAGGATTTGGATCACTTGAGGTAAATGTGACTTTGTCTTTTTCCATGATTCTCTTGTGTTGTGATCTTGTCTTTACCATAAATTTGGTGTCAACTATAGGAGAGTTGTGTTGAGTTTTGTAATGTTTGAACTCTCTAGTTGACTCAAACCTAGGTAAAAGGGATGCTCTAAGTCTTTTGGGAGCAATGATAAAAATGTGGGATGAAAAGATGGGTGATGTGGGAGATGATATTCTTAAGCATTTTGGGACAACACTTTTGACTTAAGTTTTGATGTTGTGATGTTGGGATAAAGGCTGCTAATGAACTTAGAGATATTTAGGGTAGAATCGTGACCTTCAAGATAAACTAGTTCAAAGATGATAACTATCTCAACTAAATGCATGGGAAAGGATACATTTCACATACAAAGTAGCTAAGGTAGCAAGTTGGTGTGATGTTTTAAGTCCCAAAGTGCTAGTGTATTTGGAATTTTGCAAAGATAGATGAGATGAAAGATGAAATGTGATGAAGGGGTGAATGAAATGTTGGACCCAATGTTGACCTAAAGTGAACCTTTTGTTTTGATAAAAGCACGATAGTGAGAATGATGTTAGACCCCTAAAATGTTCAAATCCTAAAGACTTGATAATTTTTTCAAAAATCTAGTGGATCCTCAAAAAGTTGAATGTCTTGGCTTACGAAGAAGGTGTATAGGTTGGGATGTCTTCTTATAGCACATACATAAAATTTTACCAACAATTTGTTTCTATTTTTGTAGACTCCTTCAATGTGATTGTTAATTGTTGTTGCACTACAATGTCTAAGTTTATGGTGATGACCAATTGACCTTCATTTGGGGATTTTTACTTTGTGTGAGATCATTTGGGAAAGTGAGCTTTTGTTTTGATAAGATCAAGGTAGTAAAAATGATGCTAGACCCCTAAGATGTTCAAGTTCTAGAAAATGAGAGGAATGAGGGGAATGTCCCAACCTATTCTAGCTCTTTTAGCTCATGCATAAAATTTTCTCAGCAAAGTGTAATGGTTGTGGTAAAATATTGAAGCCCACTTTTGACCATACTCTATTCTATGATTCTTATGTCTGAAATTGTAGGTTGGAGAGTTTCTTCTACAAAGTTTGACCTTTTGGTGAATCATTTATAAGAGTTGAGTATCATTAAAAAGACTAGGATTTTGACTCCAAAAGAATGTAAACAATTCAAGATTATACCTTGAAGTGTGCCTATAAAATTTTGCCACTATTTTTTTTCTATTTTTGTGAACTGCTCGAAGGTGTTTCTTAAGGGCTCTTGGAGTGAGATGCCTAAGTTTAAAATGAGGTCATGTAGACTTTGGTTTAGGAATCCCGATTTTTCATGAGATCATGTGGAAACATTTTAAGTTTCTAGAAGAAAGGGAGATATTTATTGCCACGTGGGTGGTGGTAATAGGGGTCTTCCAACCTCGATATCAACATGTTCCTCTTCTTCATCTAAAATGGTTGCTACATTTCTCCACTATGAGTTTGTTTCCTTGTTTTAAAAAGTAAAGCTTCTCAAACTATTAATGAGATTTGTTTGTTCACAGTTTATGAATTCAAAGTTTGACTAAATTATAACACCTGGAAGATTAGGTTGTTCAACAGGAGAAATAGGTCTCCAAATAATCATGTGGGGTTCATTTGTCAATTTATCTTTTCTTAAGTGAATTGATTTTACCACAAAAATTTGTCTTTTGATTATGTTTTCAAACTAGATGTTTATGTCAAAAACATCATAACTTTAAGAATGTCCATTTCATGAAAATCATGAGATTAAAGCCACAATTGTCTATTTTGTCTTTGGTAAATATGGGTTTGAGATTAATGTTAAGATATTTAGAAATCACTAAGGATAAATCCTTAGGATAAGTAGTAATATCAGGGCTAACTCAAGAAGTCCATATTTAGGCCAAATTGTTTGAAATTTTCAATAGTAAGTGTTTGTTTTTGGAATGTTTTGAAACCAAGCATTACAACCCTAGGATAGAAATTATTATATTTGTTGAATTCCTACTTGGATAAATCCAGCTGCACTTGTTTAGAGTGAATGATTAGAAGCTTGACCACACTAGCTCCCCTCCATGACACTCACTTCTATGGGTCAACCAAGCTTCAATTGTCATGAATCTCCCATGAAGAAATTTTCATCTCTACAAAGAATCACAAATATGTGGGATGGCTTCGGAGGTCCGACCTCTTGACCTCAACAAATATTGGGATTTTGGATTCTAAACAAAGGTTCATAATAAGGGAATCCAGCCCAGAGGATACTATGATAAAATCCATCAAGAATCCTCCCAACCCTTAGAACAAGGGCTTTATGTGTCATAAATATACTGGGGGAGAGCTATCATGCATCATGCCTATTGATTGTAAACTTTCCTTGTAACCACAAATTTATATAACAGTCTGGAAGAGCCCAACTTATGCTCGTTACCGCTTGGATCATTCCCTTGGGGTGAGTACTTTTTCCCACCAAGGCAGGCCCTCTAAAAGTGAACAATAGTGATTAAGTACATTTGTAGTTTGATCATCTTTGTTCGCATGCACAAAGAGAGAACCAACACTATTCCTTTTCTCACACTAGCATGGTTGTTCAATTTTAAACCAAAATTTGAAGTGTGGAGGTGATTTTGCAACATGATAGAGAATGTTTCTATTTCTCAAGATTGCCAAATGGAGCAAGAGAATTGCATACACATTCACTAGAAAAGTTGAAAACCACAAAACAAAGCAAACAGTTTTCAATTTTATCTTTCAAAGCAATAATGAGTTAATTTTAAGCACCAATTGAAAGATGAGTATGCCTTGTTCAATTTTAAGCTCAATTGAAAGATGTGATGTCAGTGTTCATTTTTAGAAAACTTTGAATGCTCATTTTAAACCTAAAGGAAAACTAGTGTGTTGCTTAAAAGCTAAAAGTAATAAAGCATGAAATTGGGTTCTAATTTCCCCAAAGTGTTAAATGCTAGTTACAATTATAGAATGTTTAGATAGAAGAGAATTTATTCAATTTCATTCCATGCCTTAAAACCTACAAAAACCTATTAGTCTAACAATGAAAACATAGTCGGAAATTGATCAGTAATCAAATAACCAAAAGAAATTAAGTCACATGTCAAAAAACAAGCGTAAAGTTTCTTACCCTGGTTGAGTGTCGTTATACATGGTGGTGTCGTAGTTTGAGATCTGGGCATCGCTTTGTTGAATTTGAGTATCGCTCTACAGAAAGGAAAATGAGCACAATCACATCGTTGTATTGATGAGCGTCATTGTAAATGAGTGCATCACGATTTGGAGTTTGAAAGTGTTGTTCTATTGGGGGTGAGCATTGTCATTTTCGTTCCACTATAGTTCAAATTTAAATAAGTGTCACCATATTCAAATCAACGTCAGACAATTAAATATGCATCACTATATCAAATTTCTTGGGCATCACTATATGGCGACGCTATTGAGATAGCGTCGCTATTTGTGGTTTAAGCGTCACTACAACCTGCAAAATAATAAAAAACATGGATTTTGAGCCAAAAATAACTAATGATCGATTTTCCCTCCTAGTGCAATGAATCTCAACAAGATCAGTCAATCAAAATTGAAAGTAAACATTTTATTAAAAAACCTAACATGTTAATCTTATTGCACTATATAAAAATGGCCCCTTGTCATTTTCATGGTCTGTTAGGCCTTTCTTCATGATGTTTGGTCTATTTTGCTTTGATTTAATGTTGTAATATGGCTTGAACATGCCTATTTAGGTACTAAAATTCAAATAATGATGTCTTGTTAAAGTGTTGTGAAGTGTTGTAAAGAATTTCTATACTTTTGCATACTCTCTTCATTACAATTCACCTAAAAAACACTTTTTCATCACTAATCAAGTCCTATTCTAAAGTGTTGTAAAGTCTTGTAACAAGATTTCATAAAGTCTTTAAACAAGATTTCATACTTTTCTAGGCACAATTTCACTATTTACACCTTTCTTATGATTTATTTGACCCCTTTATGCCCTTATAAGCTTTAATTAAGTGTATTTTTGAATGTAAACCCGACAAAAAATATTAAATGCAAGTTAATTCCTAACACCCATTTTTAGGTCCAAGCTAGGACCCATTCGCCATGGGTGGCGAATGAGTCCCCCTTGGCTCCAAATTAAAAAAAAAAAATTCTTTCGGGTTTCTATTCAAAATCACTTGATGTCGGCCTGTGATGAGATATCAATGGGTTACTAAGGCACAAGATTGTATAAATAAGTGATTTTCTCCTCATTTTACATCTCCTACAATCTCATAACACATTCAAGTAATCTTTTCATTCACTCAAGCATTCAAGCACTTTATATGATCAAATCAAGCATAAATGAAGCATTTTGGAGCATCCATTGACATCATTTCAAATTTTCTCCAATAATGGTTTGGTAAGTTGATAGAATTTGCAGGTTATTTGTTTATCATTCTCTTTAATTTCATTATTTCATTAAGGGCTTGATTACCAAAGTGGGGTTTGACCAAGGAAAACCCTTATTCTCTAACCCTCAACCATTTTTCCCCTTTTTCATGTGTGTTTGCATACTCTTGTATGTGTACTTAACAAGAATTTATGTGTTAAAGAGTGGTCAACAAGTCAACAAGGTGCTTCAAGTCAAATTGACCTCATTTCAAGCTTGGAGAAGACTTTCTATTCATTTTCTGTAGAATTGAATTTAGCAACCCGACAAGCAGACATCCTCAGATCTAGTGTTGTAGATTTGTCTCCTAATTTCTTAGAATTTTGGGAGAGGAATGATTCACCACCAGTGGTGAATGAGTCCCACCTTAAGGCTAAAAATCTAATTTTTGTCAAATTATGGATCCCATAATTCAAAAACTTGTTCCCAATAGTTTTCATCAAAAGTAGGACTGATTAGTCATCAGTGGCGAATGAGTCCCACTAGTGAAATTTTGTGATTCTAGACAACATTCAGAAGATTCTAGATTCCTTAATCTCTACCTAGGTGCACTTTGATTCAACTCATTTCTTTTTGTTTTGCACTTATTCATTCATAGTTCATTTTTTGCATATCACACTATAGTTTCCAATGTAGCATAAATCCTAGGCTCTACATACATAATCGGTCATATAGATCACTTAGTTGTACTTATTTCATTACATTTATTCTAAATAACATCATACATTGCATAATTTGAGTGAAACTACCTAGCATTTTTGGCCTACCTCTCTCCTTTTAGGTGAAAAACCCTAGAAGTGCTAGAAAGGATTAGGGTGCCAAAAATTTATGGTTCACTTATGAAAGCTTTAAGAAAAAATCTACTCTAATCCATTGCAATTTATCTTGTTGTGGAATCGGTGTCGTGTTGATGTAGACCGACAACCCTTTCCCAATCCTATGATAGTGAGCTTGTTTCAATCAATTCTATGAAAGAGAATCAATGAAACCATGATGTTTGGTGTATGAAAACCCTAAATTATGCACAAAATGAACATTATGCAAGCTAAGTTACCATGATTCTATGCTACAAATGATCTAATAATGCAATTGTTAAGCTAATCTAAGCTAATTTAAGCTAAAATGATGCTAAAAGATGACAACCCTAATCTATTTACAAACTAAGATGGATGCATGGAAGCCATTAATGAAAGCTTGAAGCTATTATGAAACTAAAACAAATTGAAAATAAGCTAAATGTGTGCAAATTGAGAGTATGGATGTGAGTAAATTCAACAACATGACTTTACAATAAAATATGGATCCATTTGTCTCCAAATAGTGATCTATTTTAGGAGAGAAAATGAGGAATGAATGGTTGAGATGAAAAAGCTTAATCAATGGTTTAGGATGAAAGAGATGAGAGGCATGGATCATGGATTCTCATCAACAGATGATAATGCAAGATGAAGATTAATCAACGGCTCACAATTACCTCAAACAAACACACTTTTGACCTGCTCACATAGGTCAATGGTAACTTGCTAGAAAGGTAAGAGGGTTAACTTGCTTTTGAAGCTAAGTGAGTTGATTGGAGAGGGAATATTCCAGTAGGGTGAGGAAAAAGAGGATTTTACAAATTAAAACAAATTTTTAATTGTCTAAAAAGGATAAAGAATATTCCATGGGAATATTCCCTTTGATTAGAGGAATAATTAGTTTAATTGCTAATTAAACAAGGTTTAATTTATGCAATTAGGGGATTTAGAAGATTGAAAAGATATTTATTAAATTAGATGATTTAGTAAATAAGGGAGGGCTGAAATGATATTTAATTAAATAGGATAGAGTTATTTAATTAAATAAGATGACTTAGGATATTAAACTAAATATTTTGATTTATTTATTTTAATGAGATGAAGTGTTAGTGAGAAAAGAGATGAATTAACCCGATTTAATTAATTAGGCCAATATACGAAAATTATGCAATTAATTAATTACATAGGCCAATTGAATTAATTAAATGAAAAGAGGATGGATAAATTGGAAATGATGTTAATAAACCTGTTTCGAGTGTATGAAATTGATTAGGATATTTTTCAGTGTCTATAGATACCAAATGTTGAAAATGGAGGTAATTATGTAGCTTTAAAACCTATAAAACTATTATATTGTAGATCTAATTAAGTATTCTTTGTTACAATTTCTTTGTGGATGCTTATCTATTTAGATTCATTTTACCATTTGTAGAAGTAGATAGAAGATTGTAGAAGAATAAGACCAGAAGATAGAAGTGACACAACATATACCATGGAGAAACCCTTTCGAGAAAAAACTCCACCACAATTAAAGTCAACTAACATGCAACTCAAACTAACTACATGCAACTAAAGATAACTGAACCATAACTAAATTGAATTGAACTAAACTAAACTAAACTAAATTGATCTAAACTAAATTAAACTAAACTAAACTAATCTAAACTGAACTGAACTGAACTCCATGCATGTAAACATCAATCCCTAACTTCTAGGATCTTTACATGCATTACTGAAGTGTTATCTTTTTCTCCAAATAGTTAACTTAACTCAAGGTTGGTTCCACCTTCCATGTGGGTGCCCCATGTGCTCCTTTTATTTAGGAACTCTTCTTAGACACTCTCACATGTTCCTATCATTTAAAGTTAATTACAAATGTCAATTAACATGTTCATTTCATTCGAATTTAATCTCTTTCTAATCTTAGTGTTGGGGAACACTTTCCAAGGACTTAGGAGATAACATGAAATATGTTTAGTATTGAAATTAAATGACATCCTATTCCCAACACTTTTACACTAGGCATAGTCCTCTTTCACACCCAAACACACCGAATCACTCTAAGCTACGTTCAATCAGAAAAATCCCTTATGAGTCCAAAGTGGAAAATGACTGCAATCTTTGATGGGTGTTACTCAGAAACCGTGATTCTTAGAAACTTATTTTCTATGCCTATAGGATCATGTTGAGCCACTCTATAATAACCTCTCTCTGTTTTCATAATCTTGGAGACATTTTCCCAAGGTGGCAACTTTTCACCTGGGGAAAAAGTTGTAAAATGCAAGTAGTGTAAAGTTGCAAAGTGGTGCAACTTTTGTTATGAAACATGTGTGACCAAAAGAACTATTCCAATGCATCTGGGTGGGTCCATTTACACTATGCATGGTCCTATTTTTAACCCAAACATGTTGAATCGCTTCGAGCTACGTTCAACATGTAGAATCCCTTATGAGTCTAAAGCTCAAAATGACTGCAATCTTCGATGGGGTGTTACTTAGACACCGTGACACTTAGAAACTTATTGTGTGATCCTATAGTATCATGTGGGGCCCCTATACAATAACCTCTCTCAATTATTGCTTTCTTGGAGGCATTTTTCCATGGTGGTGACTTTTCACTTAGGGAAAAAGTTGTCAAATGCAAGTAGTGTAAAGTTGCAAAGTGATGCAACTTTTGTTCTGCAACTCATGTGACCAAATGAACTATTCCAACATGAATTGGGTGGGTAAATTTATTCTAGGAATGGTCCTCTTTTGCACCCAAACACATCGAATCACTCCAATCTATGTTCAACCAACAAAATCTCTTATGAGTCCAAAGTGCAAAATGGTTGCAATCTTCAACGAGGTGTTACTCGAACACCGTGACACTTAGAAACTTCTTATTTGATCCTATGGGATCATGTTGGGCCCATATACAATAACCTCTCTCAATTTTCACTATCTTGGAGACATTTTTTTGTGGTGACAAATTTTGACTTGGAGAAAAAATTGTCAAATGCAAGTAGTGTAAAGTTGCAAAATGGTGAAACTTTTGTTCTGCAACTCGTGTGACCAAATGAACTATTCAAACATGTCTGAGTGGGTATTTTTATAATAGGCATGGTCCTCTTTCACATTCAAACATGCTGAATCACTTCGAGCTATGTTCAACCGATAGAATCACTTATGAGTCCAAAGTGCACAATGGTTGTAATATTCGACAGGTTGTTACTTGAACACCATGACACTTAGAAACTTCTTTTCTGAGCCTATGGGATCATGTTTGGCCCTTATATAATAACCTCTCTCAATTTTTTCTATCTCAAAGTTTTTTCCTATGGTGGAAAATTTTCATTTGGGGGAAAAGTTGTCAAATGCAAGCAGTGTAAAGTTGCAAAGTGGTGCAACTTTCGTTTTGCAACTCATGTGACCAAATGAATTGTTCCAATGGGTTCAGGTGGGTATGTTTACACTAGGAATGGTCCTCTTTTTTACCTAAACATGCTGAATCACTTTGAGGTACGTTCAACCAGCTGAATCCCTTAAGAGTCCAAAGTGCAAAATGGTTGCAATCTTTGACAGGTTGTTACTCAGATATCGTGATGCTTAGAAACTTCTCATCTAAGCCTATTTGATTGAATTGGGCCCCTCTACAATAATCTCTCTCATTTTTCACTATCTTAGAGTTATTTTCCCATGGTGGCAACTTTTCACTTGGGGAAAAAGATGTCAAATGCAAGCAGTGTAAAGTTGCAAAATAGTGCAACTTTCATTTTGCAACTCATGTGACTAAATGAACTATTCAAACATGTTCAAATAGGTACATTTATGCTAGGAATGGTCATCTTTTGTACCCAAACATATTGAATCACTCCAAGCTACGTTCAACTAGTTGAATTCCTTAAGAGTTTGAATTATAGTTGTTGTCACCAAATAGTGCACCCTTGTTGAGTTGCAAAACTCAACCTACTAGTGAAACATTGGATCTAGATATTCAATATCCATGACGTATGGTTTTTCATGCTCTAGAGTTATAAAACATGATGTGGCATCAGTTATAGGACCATGTTTCCCAATGATTTGTCATGTTATTTCACACATAGAAAATGGAAGGAGGTTTTTTAACTTATTTAAGTGATGAATATGGGAGAAATGTGATAACTACAAATGGGTGATGCATCCAAAAATCAAGCTTATATTGTTGTTCAAACACATAATATCTTCAGAATATCATTAAAACTGACCTATGCATTGATTTGATTTAATGAGATGTCAAATGTTGTGATATTAGTAGATGCAAATACATTTTGTTGGTTGGATCAACAACTATCATGTGTTTTGATGCAAATTCATACAAGCTCATAGATGTATATATATATTCCCTTGAGGTTTGAAATATCCACTTGTTCTATAGATGTAAATGCAATGATTACAAAGCTTTAGAATCAAAACCATTAGTTGTTGGATGCCAATATCAACCATGGATTAAAAAAAATACATATTTCTATGATTATTTTTTATGGGAAGGAGCTCTTACAGTTCATTTGAAACCTTTTGGTGTTAAAATCCTTGCCACTAGAAAATAATAGAACTCAAGAAGCATGAAGCATATATGCAAATACATGAAGTATACACATGAATCATGAAGAATACATGTGAACATGTGAATTATACATTGGAAGAATGAAGCATGCACATGAATACACACAATATACATGAAGTATACACATGAATAAGTGAAGCATACATGTGAATAAGTGAAGCACAAGTAATTGAATCATTGCAGAGGATACAAACCACTAGGAATGGAGCTTATTTACACAATACAAATTAGATGGAGCTTATTATGCAATCTATAGTAATTATTTAAGAATTAGATGTAAAAAAAACCCATGCTTATAACATTCAAGCATACAATTTACACAATACACATGATAGTTGATCATTCAAGAATGGTAGTAGCAAAATAATATTGTCTTTAATAAAAAAATTGTAAGGCTATACAATGATATATATTGATAAAATTATATACAATATATCCAAAACATCCATAGAGGATTACTACAAAAGAGTCATATGGACATAAAATTTCACATATATATCAATAGTACAAAACATATGTTCCAAAATGCCACATAGGCATACAACAAATGACCCAAATACATAGTCATTTCCCTCTAGGGGAAGGAAAAGATCCTGTGTTGCCTTAGAAATTCAGCTCGATGTAGTGCATGTTGGTTCTCTTGTCTTTTGAACATGCAGACTAGACCTCCTCTCTAGACTCCTCTAGAGTTGCACCTGATACAATAAAACGTATAGATGCTAATACACAAAAAATTGAATTATGGAATTGACATATAATAAAATATAGTCAATTATTGTATACAAATAGTCATCATGCACATTTACAACATTACCATGTCCACAATTTGGAGTGACACCCACTTGTAGAAACCATAGAGATAGAAAATAAACTACATGTACAAGTATCATGAAATTTTTCAATAATAGACCATAAAAGAGAAAATATAATGTCAAATCAACTAATCTGTTGGATACCTCTCTCAAAGGATTAGAAATGGCTATTGCTACAACAACTCCATGTTCCATCGTGCCACCAACATTGCCTGGGTTGTCTGATGTCAACAACTAAAAATGAAACAACATATCTAATAGTCATATAAAGAAGTTCAGGTAGTCCCTTTATAACTATCATAAATGAGTAGTGAATGAAAATGAAAAGAGAAACAATACGACTGTCATAAATGAGCAGGAATTTAAAATGTAAAAGTGCATCAAATTCATAGATAAAAATGCAGAAAATTCATGCATCATGAGTGCAGTAAATTTTGAAGGAAGCTAGTCAAGAGGCTTTTTTTTATGTGTTTTATCTTATTCCTAAATTGTAGGGGTTGGAGATAAAGTTTGCACGTGCAATAGTTCACCAGTAGTTTGATATTGTTGATGTATCAGACAAAAAAGTTGATAAAAGGTAGAGAAAGAGTCATGAATGATGTAAAATTATGATTGAACTCACCCAAACAGTGATGCAAGATTGTTGAGAAAGGTCCCTTAGACTCGTGGTTCAAAGTTCTTGCTCATATTTGTTAGTTTGATGCAAGTTTTTGTGACTATCCCAAGAGGGCAGATTATGCAATTTCAATTTAAATGTTGCAAGCCATGAATGATCACTTTGTTGGACATTAATTAGGAGTGTTCCATGATCATTTGTATCTCAAGTCAAGTTTCCTCAAGGTTTCCATTATTTCTTTCTTTTCAAAGTGTTGGTCATTACTTTTGGTAAAGTGCAAGTCATTTTTAGGGCATTGTCAGTGTGAAAAATTGCATGAAGTCAATTAGTGTGTCAAAAGTGATTGAAATCTTGTTGTCCCACCATTTTATGTTGTTCCACCATTTCAAAATGTGATTTCCATAACTGGTGATCCAATAGCTCAAATGGTCAATAGGAATAAAGGATGTGAAGAGGGCTTAAGCCTTGGTTTCAGTGAAAACCTTAAAGGGAGTGAATTAGGATAGTCAAGTTTTGTTGAATCTTGTCCTTCCTCTACATCAATTATTAGGGAATAAAGGAACACATGGTGAATTAGGGGAAGACAAAAGGACAAGACCAAGAGGGGATAATGGAACATATGGTGAAATAAGATAGGGTAATGGGATGGGAATAGAAGGGGTTAATGGAACATAGGATGGACTATAATAGATTAATGAGATGTGCTAGGATGGGATAACAAAATATATCATGGACTATTAGAGATTAATGGGATGGGATTAGGAGGGAATAAAGTAACATAGGGTGAATTAGGGGAAGATAATGGGACAAGACCAAGAGGGGATAATGGGACATACAGTGAAATAAGAAAGGGTAATGGGATGGGAATAGAATGGTTTAATGGAACATAGGATGGAATAGTATAGATTTATGGGATGGGCTAGGATGGGATAACAAAATATAGGGTGAACAATTAGAGGTTAATGGGATGTAATTAATAGGAATAATGGAACGTAGGGTGAATTAGGAGGTGTCTAGGGTTTCACTATAGTACATGAAGTGGGAACTTGACCTGTGTGTAGTAATAATATAGAAGAGTTATAGGATGAAACATGGATAAAGATGGTATAGCATAGAATGGGTAAAGGAACATAGGGTGGAACATAGGGGACGATGGAACATAGGGTGAAATAATAAAGGGTAGAATAAGATGGGAGTAGAGGGCATAATGAAACATTAGATGGACTAGTAGATATTAGTGGGATGGGCTAGGAGGGGATCATGGAATATAGGGTGAACTATTAAATGTTAATGGGATTGGATTAGGAAGGAATAAATGAAAAAAAAGTGAATTAGGAGAAGATAATGTGACACAATCAAGAAGGGATGATGGAACATAGAATGGACTAGTAGAGATTAATTGGATGAGCTAGGATGGTATAATAAAATATTTTTAAGGTGAACTATACTAGAGGTTAATGGGAAGTAATTAAGAGGGAATATTAGACCATAAAGTGAATTAGGCGGTGTCTAAGGTTTGAATATAGGACATGAAGTGGGAACTTGAGGCATGTAGTAATAATGTATAAGAGATTTGATCAATAATGAGCAGAAGGAAAGGTTTCTTGTAATAATATGCGTATAAAACGAAATATGGAGGAAGGTGGTATAATATATAAGGTGTTCAATATTGGGATATGTGATATAAAATGGTTAAAATATGTGTGATGAAAGGAATGGAAGAATGAGATGAACATTGAATGGTAAATATAATTAGGATCTCACAAGACCAACCAATGTTTGTGTTTCTCATCATTTTTTTAGATTTGTATATGCAAAATTATGAAAACTAGCTAACATTGTTTTACAACACCATTAATGAATAAAGGTTACCTGAGTGAAAGTTGTTTGAGGACATGAATTGTGAGGTGTGGAAGTCGAAGGTACACTAGGAAACTATTTGACATCCAAAGCATGTTATGAGACAAAAATTCAAATATAACATTCAACTATTCAAATGCTATAATAACATCTTTAATACTAGTTGCATAGTTATGGACTCAATTTCGAGAATGAATAAGGGTTTTCAGGAATGGAGCACATTTCATGAACACGCTAACCCTAAAATTTCATCATATTAATTCTACTAATTTAGTTATTCTTAAATTTCAAAATATAATTTAATAAAAAAATTAAATGAACTTGCTGAATTTTACCTGAGTATCAATGTTGTATGTATTGTTCAATAATTCATTTGTCATAGCCATCACCTTTGGAATTGATGTAGGTTGTGTAGCTACATCTTGAGCACTCTGATAATTATATATGCAAATAGCACTGTAAGCAACACAATGGTGGGGTGGAGCTCGAGGCCTACACGTACCCTCCACATCAGGCTCTACTAGAGGCTTCACACACTGTATAATGGTCTAAGTGAGAGAGCTAATCGACTCCAACATGTCCACCTCTACACTATCCTTAACAATGGAAGGAATGACGACATGCTCCACCATGGGTTTCTCCAAGGGTCTTGGTGCCAACTATGGATTGCATTGTGTAGTAGGTCTATCATGTGTGGAGCCCCCACCTCTACCCTAAAAGTTTAAGATGTCAAAATAATTTGGCATCTTATTGAGGACAAACTCACAATAGAGTTTCCTCAAAAATTATTGTAGTACCTCATGATTATTGCATGGAGGTTGGTCAAATACCATCCACCACAACTCCCAAAATTTATTTTTAATTAATTCATTGTGGCATCAATGGATGGGGAACCTCCTCCATGCATGAGACAAAGGTGTGTTGGTTCTCGGGTCTATAAATAGGGCACACAAGTCAACTTTTCTAATTTTTTGTTTTTTCACATATGCATATGGGGTAAGTGCACCGAAATGGTCGCACTTTCATGGCCAAACTAACAAATAATGTGTTCGTGTTATAACACGTTTATGTTACAGTTTTCTTTGCAAGTTTCTTTGATTTTTTCCTTGGAATACCAACCCAAAGGCTTGGAGGGCATTCCCAAAGACCAGAGACGTGTTTTTTCCAAATTCAACAAATTTTCACATAATCGAGTTCGTGCTCACCATCAACATTGTATCTAGTTCAATATCAAGAAAATTGAACACATGGGTAATGTTAGGTTCTTTATTAGCTTTCCAACGATGTAATTTTTTTCACTTTCTAACAATGTTAAGCCTTTCATCCATAATTTCTTTTGTTTGTATGTCCGTTTTTCTTCAAAAAGCAGTGTTTGGTATTTTTTTTGCTATAAATTAACCATTCATCAAAATCTGAAATAAATTACATTTTTATAAACAAGACCCCATTCTACAATTTAAAAAAAATAAATTTTAAAAAAAATCTATTAGTTTAAAAAAAAATTAGGGGGAGCACAGCCAAAATTCTGCTTTTTAGGAAGTGCCCATTTAGAAAATTAATAAAAAATCAAATATTCATTAAAAAATTATCAGAAAATATCCAGTCCTTACTACATACTATTATCTAACTTTTGACTGGAGCGATTTTAAAAATACTACAAAAAATTCCACCGTGCTGGGGTCACACAAGAGTTGCTATGTTATGTTTTTCTGACAGAAACAACAACAATTTGTGCGTGTCCCTCTTTTGAACCCCTTAATCTCAACCATTTCCAAAATAAATTAGTAGTTTAGAAAGTAGACTCAGAGCACTATGGTCCTTGTTTTTGTTCCATCTAAATTTTTTGAGTGTAGCTATCCTCAATTTCACGTCCAAGGTTAGTATTTCCTGATTTCAAAAAAAAAAGTGGCCACTTAAGCCCCTTTTTTGGGAACCATCTTGGTGCACTTACCCTATGACAAACCACTAGCATAAAATTGTCTCATCTCATGCCTCTTATTTGACCAAAAAATTATTTTCTCGCTCATTTCTCCTACATGAGATACAGTTGACTTCAACGATTCGACAATCCCTCTCCTATAAGGGTGGGTTTCGACATGCTCGGTTAATCTTCCAATTAATTGTTCAATGTCTCTTTTTTTGTTTTCAATTTGATTTAGGATACTTTCATTTTTTCCTTGAGGATGCCTATGAATTTATGGAGGGGTTTTAGGTTGTTCTTGTATAGGAGGCTCTTTGTGAGGGGGTGATTGTGAATTCTCAATGTTTGGAGGTGGAGATTCATTCCCTAGGAATTAGAATAATTTTTTATTAAAAAAACCTATTCCAATCTACATTCTAAATGAAATTTGAAATAAAAATAATAAAAATACATACCTCTTCACAATATTTGACCTCTTGGATGTGTTGGTGGTATCCTCATGAAGAATTACAAGCTAAGAGTGCAAAAAATGGAAGATAATTGGTGAGCGTGATTTGCAGAGCCGAAAACCTCCAAGCCAAGCCACGGGTGAATAGAAAATAAAGTTACAAATGCATTTTTTTTGTTTTAATACAATTTTTTTATTTGGCACATGCCAAATCTGGTGCATGCTAAATGAGAAGTCATTTGGTGCATACCAAATTTGGCATGCACCAAATGACTTGCTCATTTGGCATTTTTTTACCTTTTTTTTAATTTGGCATCAAAATTGTGTCATAGATACATGCACTTACCCTTAAGGTAGAGTACAAAATATCACCATCTAAAGAGTCTTGTGTATGTATGACACTTTATACTAAGCAAGGGATATATTTGTTAGAAAATAAAGGAACATCTACTAGTGATCAAGAGAGTACCTTGTCGAGGCTTCTCCAAGCCGCTTGATATCTCTCCCTCGAAGAACACAAAATAAATTCTACAAAAAAAGTTCAATTTGTCCATAACATAGAGTTCATGACCATTCTAATAATGAATGTAATGCTTTGAGTAATAAAATTCAACATCTTAAGGATTGTGGTGTTCTTCCTTGTGTTGATGCACCTATTTCCTCTAATTGATGCTAATTTTCATCCTATCTTGTTGTTCATCACTAGGTGGCATTAGTAGCTTTATGTGTATTGCTCGTTGTCATTCATGGTGGTACAATTTTAGGTGCAGCCATATCTCTCTTGGAAACAACATGATAGTTCTTAGTGGTCGTCTTTGTCTCTATGATTGGTGGGAAAGGATAACTAGATTTTTGAGGTATGCATTCTTTCCAAGGATCCCCTCTTCCTTTCTTTCTACTTAAAATACCAACATAGAAAGTATGTTGAAATTTTAAGTGGGGGCATATGGTCCCCCGTTCATTGTTTGCATGTTTCTTTCCTAGTGATGATAGTATACATATCTTAAGAAGTATGAAATTTTTATTCAAAGTGTGGTCTTCTAAATTCATGGTGACATGTCTTCTTTATGGTGGTATTATTCTTGATATTCCTCTTAGTGGTAATGCTGTGGTTGGTAGTCCCTAATGTGTGAATCTTTTATCCTCGACTAGTCCTCTCTTGGAGACATTAGGCATGATGTCCCCTAAGGTGAGGCCTTTCATGAACTAAGTGTAAGGAAAGCTTAGGTGTGGAACAAACTCTCCTAACACCAAAACCTCAGGGAAGAATGGAAATATGAATTTAAATTTTATCAATTATAGTGCAATCAGATACACTTGAAAAGAATAACAAAAAGAGAAATGAACACATACATAATTGGACACCAGATTTATGTGGGAAAACCCTTATGGGAGAAAAACCCACCACACCAAGAAAAGCCTCTTTGTATTACAGTAAACAAAATTACATATAGAGATCAACTTCACTTTCTAATGTCAATTTTTACAACAACAATAGACACTGATCAAATCGTACAAAACATTAATCTCACAATGCTCTTAGATGCATACTATGAATTCTCACTGATCAAATCATGTTCAATCAAACAACTCTATCCATTACCCGAACCGATCATTGTCTTCCATTATAGAGTATATCCTTGTCATTCATGGTCTATTGATTTTCCACATAGGAATAGTCACAATAGTTCAACTGCCAATGGTTCTCCTTCTACTTCTTTGATTGGTCCAAAATAGACCACATAGGATAGTCATTCAGTCAAAATGGTTCAATAGAATCACATGTCGGTGAGACACCAGACTGTGTCTCCCCGATGCCAAAATGTCCGATCACAGAACCATCAGAATGACCATCGCTATCGGCAACACCTTGAGAAGTCATACAAATCTTCCAAGTCTTCCCAATGTCACAAAGAAAACCAACTGTTATTGGCAAGAGTCACCACCATCGGAAAGAGTCATATCAAGCACAAACTTGTCGGCTAGACTCACTATATCGGCATGAGTCCTACCAAATAAAAAACCATAGGCCAGACACACTCTATCACTAAGACTTCACACCGATGTTCATCTTAGCTCTATCGGCAAGACCATCGCTATCGCTAAGAGCTCACACCGAATGCACCTACCTACCAGTGAGAGAAACATCCATCTGTAGGAGATCATACCGAACATAAACCCATCGACCAGACATGTTCTATTGGCAAGAGTTCACACCGAATATAGACCTGTCGGCGAGACCTACACTATCATTAAGATTTCATACCGAACATAGAATAGTTAGCGAGAGGAACACAATCAAAAAGAGTTCTCACCGATGTTGCATACCTGTCAGCAAGACCACAACCATCGGCAAGAGATCACACTAAAGGCATACCCGACAGTTCATATTACTCTGATATGTTCATCATCCAGAGTCTCTTTGACATCACTAAGAACCAACCTGTCGACACATCAGAACGAGTCATGAATCTCTCACCAAAACCCCATGTCTTGTCGATGACTACTGTTGGCAAGACTGATCCAATGTCTCAGTGACTTTGATCTTTTGAACAAAGCTACTAGTCGACAAGACATTTTGAGGGTCTCACCAATTTTTCTCTTTGAGGAGTTTCATGTCAGTAAGCTTGAGGCACATTTTCCAACAATCTCCCACTTGACGAGATCTTACTGACACCTCCAGAGCACAACAAAACTATTGAAGTTCATGGAAACTAAGGCCCATTGAACTGGCACACCACCTATACTTGTCTATGCTCACTAGTTTTGTCACTGCATTTGCAAAATTTTCCAAAGTATCCACTTTTTCTAAAGATACCTTTCCATCCTCCACCATATCTTGTACAAAATGAAACTGCACATCAATATGTTTTGTCCTGGCATGGAAAGTAGGAGTTTTCGCCAAACAAATAGCACTTTGACTATCATAGTAAATTTTAATTTTCCTTGCATCAAACCCAATGTTAGAACACAAATGTTTTAACCAGATTGCTTCTTTACAGGCGTGTGTTGCTGCCATGTATTTTGCCTCTGTAGTGGACAAAGCAACTACAACCTACCGCTTACTCATCTAGCTAACTGCACCACCATTCATCACGAAAATATATCCACTAGTGGATCTTCTGCTATCAATGTCCCCTTCCCAATCAGAATCGACATACCCTCGAATGCTGAGAGTCCTCTGTGATTCAACCAAATTGCCATGGTAACACAAAACATATTCTGAAGTGCCCTTCAGATATCTAAACACTCTTTTCACAACATCCCAATGTGTCTTTCTAGGATTTTCCATAAAATGACTAATAACTCCCACTACTTGGGTAATGTCCGGCCTTGTACAGACCATTGCATACATTAAACTGCCAACTGCACTAGCATAAGGTACTCTAGTCATGTACTCCATCTCAGTAGCAAATTTTGGATAGTCTTCAATAGATAGCTTCGTTCCCTACAAAACTGGAACAACTAGCTACTTGCAATCAGTCATACAAAATCTCTCCATAATAGTATTAATTTACTTACTTTAGCTGAGCCAAAGTTTTCTACTTTTTCTATTCCTGGTTATTTCCATTCCCAGAATATACCTGGCTGCACCAAGATCTTTCATTTCAAACTTTGTAGACAACTGAGATTTTAGATAAGAAATCATTAACTTACTATTGCCTATGAATAGCATATCATCAACATAGAGAGCAATAATAAGAATATGATCATTTTCAACTTTGAAGTATACATAGTGATCAAATTTTAATCTTACAAATCCCAATGACAAAACAAACGTGTCAAACTTCTAGTACCACATTCTAGGAGATTGTTTTAATCCATACAAATATTTTTTCAACTTGCAAACCAAATTTTCTTTACCTTTTTCCACAAAGAGCTCAGGCTGGGACATATAAATCTCTTCTTCAAGGTCACCATGAAGAAATGTTGTCTTCACATCCATCTATTCGATCTCTAAGTCATACGTTGCTGCAAGTGGCAAAAGAAATCTAATAGACGTTAGCTTAGCTATAGGAGAAAAAAAATCTCCATAATCAATTCCCTCTACTTGGGAATATCCCTTTGCAACCAACCTTGCCTTATACTTTTCCACACTACCATCTAGACCTATTTTCTTTTTAAATACCCATTTGTAGCCAACAACTTTTCTACCTTCAGGCAAGGGCACCAAACTCCAAGTATCATTCTTTTCTAATGATGCCATTTCTTCATTCATGGCTTCCAACCAAGAGTTTGAATCTGGCATTCTAATTGCCTCTTTGATAGTCCTAGGCTCATCAATGCTAGAAATTAAAGCATAGGCACAAGTAGAATCTAACAAAGAAAACCCATACCTATCAGGTTGCTTTCTTTCACATGTTGACCTCCTCACGGGCTGAGGCTGAGGTTGTTCTTCTTCTTTAGAACTTTTAGAACTACTTGAGCTCTCCTTAGTTTCATGTACATTTTGAATTTTCAATTCCTCTTTATCTAGTGTCGGAGGAATTTCAACTACATCCTTTTTATTTTCTGATTTTGTCTTTGACTGCAGATCCAAAGTGGAAGGTTTCAGCTCATGAAAAATAACACTTCTGTTGTACAAAACCTTCTGTGTATCAGGATTCCAAAGCTTGTATCCTTTTATGCCAGCACTATAACCAATAAAAATACATTTAACAACCTTGTTTTCCAATTTAGAGCTTTTTTCATTTGACACATATGCATATGCCTCACAGCCAAAGACACGAATATGTCTCAGAGAGGGCTTCTTTCCAGACCATGCTTCCAAAGGTGTTTTCTCAACAAGAGTGGAATTAGGAGTATGGTTTATTAAATAACATGTTGTTGCAACTGCCTTAACCTAGAACTTCTCCTCCAAGCTAGCACTACTCAGCATAGTTCGTGCTCTTTCCATCACTATCCTGTTGAACCTTTCAACAACTCCATTTTTTTGCAGAGTGTAGGGTGTAGTTTTATTTCTTTTAATTCCATGATCTTTACAGTACCTTTCGAACTCACTAGAAAAAAAACTCACTGCCATTGTTAGTCCTTAAACATTTTATTTTTCTTCCAGTCTGATTTTCCACAAGGTTTTTAAATTCCTTAAAACAACTGAAAAATTTTGATTTACTTTTCAAAAAAAACAAATGCCCTTCTTGAATTATCATCAATGAATGATACATAATATCTTGATTTAGACAAAGAAGGAACATTTACTAGACCAAAAATATTAGAATGTATGTAGTCAAGTAAACTAGAAGATTTGTGAGGACTAGAGTAAAATGAAACATGGTCTTGTTTACCATATATACAATGTTCACAAAACTCGAATTCAAGGTTATAGTCATCAAGCCCTTCAACCTTGTTTTTATTATTCAAGGTTTTTAAACATTTTTCTCCAATGTGGCCAAGCCTATGATGCCATTGCATAGTCTTTTCTACTGGAAGTTTAATTTCCATAGATTTTTCACTATTGGGAACTTTTTCCTCCTTTTCTCCATGAGTAGCTTTTTGTGACTTTGTAGAGACACTATTGCATTGCACAACAAGTGCGTCCAGCTTATAGAAAGTACCAATACGAGCACCCCTAGCTAGCACCATTGAGCCTCTAGTCATTTTGCGGCCATTTCCAGAGAATGAGACCTACACTCCAACATCATTCAGATTACTAACAAAAAGTAGATTTTGAGCAAGACCTGGTATATGCATTACATCATTTATTGCCTTCACTCTTCCATCAGGGAACTGAATTCTGACTCCTTCACAACCAACAATTTCTAGAGATGAATCGCTTGCCAAATACACCCTTCCACCATCGTCTTTTTAATACTTAGTGAGCCAATCTCTATGAGATTTCATGTGGAAAGATGCTCCAGAATCAATCAACCAGACATCATTTGATGCTTGAGTAGCCAAGGCTACAATGAAAGCGTTTGCATCACTCTGAGAAGAATCATTGTCAGAATTCTTTTTCTTCTTTTTCTCCTCTTTACAATCCTTTTGGACATGACTAGGCTGCCCACAATTCCAACATTTCACCTTGGAATTCTTACTAGGAGAATTTTATCTGCCTTCTAATTTTGATTTGGACTTCTTTTCCTTCTTCTTTCCTTTTTCTTTCGATCTGCCTCAAATAGCAAGAGCCTCCTTCGTCATCTCAGAAGATTTTATTCTCATTTCTTCTAATAATAGAGAAGCAACAACATCTTCCATTTTAAAGGAGGATGTTGTACTCCCAATAGCCATCACCAAGTGATCCCAAGAATCTAGAAAAGAACATAACAATAGCATACAGTGATCTTCTTCATCAATCTTCACACCCACAGATGCTAACTGAGTGATCAACATGTTGAAAGAATTCAAATGATCAACAACAGACACTCCTTCCTGCATTTTTAAAGAGTACAACTTCTTCCTCAAGAAAAACTAATTCACCACGGACTTGCCCTGATAAATAGCTCCCAGTCTCTTCCACAAAGAGGATGTTGTCTTTTCTTCATGAACATTTAGAAGAACAGAGTCTACTAAACAAAGCCTTACCAACCCCTTTGATTTTTGATCTGCAAGGTCCCAATCCTCTTTCTTCATGCCTGTAGGTTTCGTTCTAGACACAACAAGCCAAAGATCATGGTCAACCAATAGATCTTCATTTTGAGTTTCCACAACTCAAAATTGCTGCCATTGAATTTCTCAATTTCAATCTTTCTTGATGTGGTTTCCATCTTAATCTCTAATTAAAATTACTAGACTTCTACAAGACTCCCACTGAACAGAGTTGACTAAAAAAAAACCCAACCTACCCACAAGGATAACACAACTGGCTAGGCTCTGATACCACTTGTAAGGAAAGCTTAGGTGTGGAACAAACTCTCATAATGCCAAAACCTTAGGGAAGAATGCAGATATGACTTTAAAATTTTTCAATTATAGTGCAATCAGATACACTTGAAAAGAATAACAAAAAGAGAAATGAACACATACACAATTGAAACTAGATTTACATGGGAAAACCCTTATGGGAGAAAAACCTAGCACACCAAGAAAAGCCTCTTTGTATTACAGTAAACAAAATTACATATAGAGATCAACTTCACTTTCTAATGACAATATTTATAGCAACAACATTCACTAATCAAATCGTACAAAACATTAATCTCACACTACTCTCAAATGCATACTATGAATTCTCATTGCTCAAATCATGTTCAATCAAACAACTCTATCCATTACTCGAACCGATCATCATCTTCCATTATAGAGTATATCCCTGTCATTCATGGTTTATTGATCTTCCACATAAGAATGGTCGTAACAGTTCAACATCCAACGGTTCTCCTTCCGATTCTCTGATTGGTCCAAAATAGACCACGTAGGATAGTCATTTAGTCAAAATGGTTCAACAAAATCACATGTCAATTAGACACCAGACTGTGTCTCCCCGATGCCAAAATGTTCGATCATAGAACCATCAGCATGACCATCACTATCAGCAACACCCTAAGAAGTCATATAGATATTCCAAGTCTTCTTGATGGCACAAAGAAAACCAACTATTATCAGCAAGAGTCACCACCATCGGTAAGAGTCATATCGAGTGCAAACTTGTTGACCATACTCACTCTATCAACAAGAGTCCTACCAAATACAAAACCATCAGCTAGACACACTCTGTCACTAAGAATTCACACCAAGGTTCATCCTAGCTCTATCAGCAAGACCATCACTATCGCTAAGAGCTCACACTGAATGCACCTACTTGTTGGTGAGAGAAATATCCATTGGCAGGAGATCATACCAAACACAAACCCGTCGACCAGACATGTTCTATCGGCAAGAGTTCACACTGAATACAAACCTGTCAATGAGACCTATACTATCAGAAAGAGTTCATACTGAACATAGAACAGTCAGTGAGAGGAACACTATCGGCAAGAGTTCTCACCAAAGTTGCATACCCGTTGGCGAGACCACAACCATCAGCAAGAGATCACATTGAAGGCATACCCGACAGTTCATATTACTCTGATATGTTCATCGGCTAGAGTCTCTTTGACATCATTGAGAACCAACATGTCGGCACATCGGAATGAGTCAAGAATCTCTCACTGAAACCCCATGTCTTGCCGATGACTATTGTCGGCAAGACAGATCCAATGTCTCAGTGAGTTTGATCTTTTGAACACAGTTGCTAGTTGGCAAGACATTCTGAGGGTCTCACCGATTTTTCTCTTTTAGGAGTTTCATGTCAGTAAGCTTGAGGCATGTTTTCCAACACTAAGCAAAACCCCTTTGAACATGTATTATCCTATTTTCATTTTTTTCATAAGTGCTTAGCATAGTGAAGCTTGCTAGGGCTTATGAAGCTCAAAGTTCATATTATGTTGCACCTTATCAAAGTTATTAGGAGGTATAACTTTGGTATGGTTAGTACAATGGGTGCCTGTAGACCTGACATGAATTTCTCATTATATGATGAGAGCCTATAGGTCCTTGACATGACTTTCTCACTTAACCACTTTCTGGGGGTTCACCTAGTGGATAGCAGATTTCACTAGCTCATGTGTGCATGCATTTTGTTTGCATAGTGAATAATGGGTTTCACTTGTAAATATTTTTGGACAAAAAACTAAGGCTTGATCCACATCAAGTTGGACAAATAGTCGAGGCTTGATCCAACCCTTTTTTTTTCTTTCTTTAAGTATTTAACATTGTATGTTTGTGTATCTTATATTGTTGCTCCATATCATACATCTTTTGTATGTACCGTTGTGCTTATGTTGATTTGACATGGGATATTAGATCTTGGGGGCTTGGACACCTCCTTGATCTTAGTCATGTCCTATCCCATCAACATCAGTGCACTTGGATCCCTCTTGACACATATTTTTCTACTTTATTGTGAGTTTACGCTTACGCTCATCCTCTCACTAAACTGGGGGCTAAGTGTAGTGTATAAAAATGTATCCCTTTACATTTTCATACTTGTTTGGGCCCTCTTAATAAAAGTGGACTTAATAATTCCTTAATTTAGTGTTAAAAATGTATCTCTTTACATTTTCACACTTGTTTGGGCCCTCTTAATTAAATTAGACTTAATCATGCCTTCATAAGCCCTATTTTACATCTACAAGCCTAATAAATTACATTTTTCAAAGGGGAAACCTGACAACAATTAATGCCAAAACATAATTAAACACTTTGAGCAATGTGTGTTCAAGGAATGGGGACCTAGGATCCATTCACCCATGGGAAGATGGGTCATCCATAGGCCTTGGAACCCACTTTTAAAACATGTTTTGGTGGTATTTTTATCATCTCAAATTTGAATTTCAACCTTGGTTGGATTGTAATGTTTAATTTTTGAAAAATTAAGTATAAATGTCTATAAAAACAAGGCTATTTTATCAAATAAAATAGATATTTTCAAGAGATTAATTATAAGAGCTAGGATTATTGTCAAAAGTGTTCAAGAGTAGATTTATCAAGAATTTTGTTGTAGCATTAAAGATCTCAAGTATCAGGTCAAAGTTATGTTCATTCATGCATGTTTTTGGAGCTAACATTGTGATGTAGGTTTTGAGATCTAATCCAAGCATTCAAGTCAAAGATTCAAAGAAAGATTCAGGCATCAAGATCCACATCCATTAAAGCTATCTAATGAAAGACTTTAGTCTTTCCAAGGTTTATCCAATGGTTTTTTGAATTGCAACATTGTATTGTTTATTCATCATTCCTTTCACATTTTATTATTTCAATTGAAGGTTTAATTACCCAAATGGGGTTTGACCAAGGAAAACCCCCATTCACCACAAAAAAAAAAATCCCCTCTTGTGTATGTGTAGGTTCATAGGTTGAAGAAAAGTTGAAGATCTCAATAGGGCAATTTTACAAAGTTGCATTTGTTGTCACCTTTATTGTCATCTCTTGGAAGCTTAGATCCTAGATTTATTTCTGACTGTCTGACTGTGAAACCTAAAGAATCTAGAAATGCATAAATATGAGAAAAGGATGTAAAAATCAATTTTGGAAATCCCTACAAAGACCCATTCGCCTATAGGTGAATGAGTCCCTAGACAACTTTTAGAAACAATATTTTATAATAGGTGCACAACATTTTCCTCTTCTTAAATTTGCCAAAGGTTTACTATTTCTGATAGTTATATGTTTCATCTACTAGATTCAACCTTTACATGTCATGAATGAGTGCATTTGGTATTTTTAATCTTTCTCCCAAAATCCCTATCCAGTCATTTTTGTCAAAATGACACTTTGCATCATCTTTGATGACATGTTTATAATGATTTAGATTTCATAAATCTGAAGGGAAGTTGTGGATTCTCTTAGTTTTATGCTTAATCTACAAGATCCAAGTGTTAGCTTGCATAATTGTGGTGATTTACTATATTTAGTTTGATTCCCAAGAGTGCATTTCAATCATATTTACCCCATCCAAACACACACAAGAAATTGTTAGATCTTCCATAGAATTGACTCACCTAAGGGTTGAAAGTTAATTATATCTTGGAGGATCTCATTTCTTAAATGAAATATAAAATAGGTAGGTTCATTACATCCCATTTTTTCCTTTCTATTCATAGTAAGTTTGGTGAAACATTCCAAATTTACTATAAAACCTTGTGTTTTGAACTCCTACCCTATTTTTCTATTTTTTAGTATAATAATAATTATAATATATATATATTATAATAATTATTATATATTATATAATAATAATAATAAAATATTATATGTTATATAATAATAAAATATTATGTATTATATAATAATTAAATATCATTATATTGTTATATTATCATAAATATTATTATATAATATATATTAGTATCATAAATATATAATATTAATATTAATAGCCTGACATATATAAAATATTTCAAAAAAATTCTCTCTAAAACGGATAACTGTTTTGGAGAGCTACACATAAATAAAAAAAATCTCTCCAAAATGGATATAGCTTTTAATATTAAAAAAGCTCTCCGAAACAAATATCTATTTCATAGAAGTATAAGTTCAAAAAAAAAACCTTTTAACTCATTCTAACCATCAAGAGTTTCATAGTGGCATAAGCAAAGCTTGGGAAATAGATATCTAAACCAATCATATATTTGTTTTCGTTGTTTAAATCAAAATATATCAATTTCCCTTTAATTTTAACATCATTCAACTAAGGTAAGTTAAATTTTATCTGTGTTTTTGATGATTTTAATTGTTTTTTATATTTTTTAAGATATATATTAGGTTTTATCAAGAGTTACCTAATGAATTATTGAATCCAATACCATTATGATGGTTAGCACCCGGGCTTGTCTATGTCGCGATGTCACCCACATTAAGAAGTGGCAATAGGATGCAACCCTGTCATAAAAAGAAAACTCCTGTAGCCACTTATGGGTATTAAGTAGGCCCTTCTCACTAATGGGTGTTTTTAAAGCGACTTTATTCCTTCACTATGATTTTAGTCTTTCCAAGGTTTATCCAATGGTTTGTTGAATTGCAACATTGTATTGTTCATTCATCATTCCTTTCACATTTCATTATTTCAATTGAAGTTTTAATTACCCAAATGGGGTTTGACCAAGGAAAACCCCCATTCACCACAAAAAAAATTCCCTCTTGTGTATGTGTAGGTTCATAGGTTGAAGAAAAGTTGAAGATCTCAATAGGGTGGTTTTACAAAGTTGCATTTGTTGTCACCTTTATTGTCATCTCTTGGAAACTGAGATCTTGGATTTATTTCTGACTGTCTGACTGTGAAACCTAAACAATCTAGAAGTGCATAAATATGAGAAGAGGATGTAAAAGTCAATTTCAGAAATCCCTACAAAGACCCATTCGCCTATAAGTGAATGAGTCCCTAGACAACTTTCAGAAACAACATTTTATAACAGGTGCACAACATTTTCCTCTTCTCAGATCTACCAAAGGTTTACTATTTCTAATAGTTCTATGTTTCATCTACTAGATTCAACCTTTACATGTCATGAATGAGTGCATTTGGTATTTTTAATCTTTCTCCCAAAATCCCTATCTAGTCATTTTTGTTACTATTTTTGTCAAAATGACACTTTGCATCATCTTTGATGACATGTTTATAATGATTTAGATTTCATAAATCTGAAGGGAAGTTGTGGATTCTCTTAGTTTTATGCTTAATCTACAAGATCCAATTTTTAGCTTGCATAATTGTGGTGATTTACTATATTTAGTTTGACTCCCAAAAGTGCTTTTCAATCATATTTACCCCATCCAAACACACAAAGAAAATTGTTAGATCTTCCATAGAATTGACTCACCTAAGGGTTGAAAGTTAATTATATCTTTAGGATCTCATTTCTTAAATGAAATATAAAATAGGTAGGTTCATTACATCCCATTTTTTCCTTTCTATTCATAGTAAGTTTGGTAAAACATTCCAAATTTAGTATAAAACCCTATGTTTTGAACTCCTACCCTATTTTTCTATGTTTTAGTATAATAATAATTATAATATATATATATATTATAATAATTATTATATATTATATAATAATAATAAAATATTATATGTTATATAATAATAAAATATTATGTATTATATAATAATAAAATATTATTATATTGTTATATTATCATAAATATTATTATATTGTTATATTATCATAAATATTACTATATAATATATATTAGTATCATAAATATGTAATATATAATATATAATATTAATATTAATAGCTTGACATATATAAAATATTTAAAAAAAATTCTCTCTAAAACGGATAACTGTTTTGGAGAGCTACACATAAATAAAAAAATCTATCTGAAACAAATATCTATTTCATAGAAGTATAAGTTCAAAAAATAAACCTTTTAACTCATTCTGACCATCGAGAGTTTCATAGTGGCATAAGCAAAGCTTGGGAAATAGATATCTAAACCAATCATATATTCGTTTTCATTGTTTAAATCAAAATTTATCAATTTCCCTTTAATTTTAACATCATTCAACCAAGGTAAGTTCAATTTTATTTGTGTTTTTGATGATTTTAATTGTTTTTTATATTTTTTAAGATATATATTGGGTTTTTTTTATAGATTTTAGTAATTATTTTAAAATTATGTTAATTTTAATAATTGTAATTTTAAATAGGGTTTAAATCAAAGAAATTGATAGAGAAAACTCTCTACCAAACCTTCCTTTACTTAACCCTCCTCCACCAAACCCTCATCCACTAACCCTCCTTCAATTTAGGATTTAATTGAGAGAAATATTGTTGGCAACACAAGGGAAGACAACTAAGAGGAGGGGGGGGTGAATCAGTTGTCACAAAAATTCAAACTTATTAAACTTATTAACCCTTATTCTCATATCTAATTAATAACCATGAAAGCATTGTAGTACCCCTCCGTTCTCATTTGGGATGTGTATGTAGTCTAGCTAAGGAATATGAAGAGGAAGATGGAACAAGAGCTTCTGATGGAACTTTTGTGGACTGTTTGATGCACATTATTTATTATTATTATGATGTAGAGATTATTGGGTGGTTAAGTGATGCAGTAGTATGTTGTGAGAATAGGTGAAAAGGGAGAAATCATACCATTGAACGTATGGGGACATACAAGAATGAGATATGATTGTTAGAGTTCCTTTCCTAACACCTCAGCTATTATGAATGTGTACTCTAATTTGTATGTTTGGGTGAACAGGTATAGGACATCAACTTCTCCTAGATTCATTGGTTTGAGCGTGTCCATTGCCCAATGGAATAGTTGATTGGGAGATAATAACAAGTTTTCCTTGTCAAACCACAAACCTAGTCACAATGTGTCATCAATCCTTGTTTGGTATGTTTTGTTGTTATGTTGTCCATGTTTGCCTTATAATTTATTATTTATTTTTGCAAGGTTTGTTCTATGAAAAGTAATGGTTATTAATGCTTTTAATGATTTTAGTGTTTATTTAATTAATTTTAATTATTATTGTTAGAAGCTTTGTATTTATTTTAATTAATTAAATTTAATTATTTTGTAAAGTAATTTAATCCTTGTGATTAAATTTATTTTATAAAGTAATTAGATTAATTAGATTAAAATTATTTAGAAATTATTATGTGAATTTGAATTATTAAATTAACATAAATTTCTTGTAAATATCAAAAGGGAAATATCTGAGTTGGTTAAAAGATATTTTAATTTTGACATGTGTGAGAAAATTTATTAAACACTCTTGTTGAGAATTTATTCTTGGTGGGAATATTGGTATTAACTAGAAAAGGAAAGAGGTCACTTCACGGGAATGAGAAAAAAGTTATTTTTAGAAATTAGTTGTAAAATTGGTAGAAAGAATTCTTGGGAAGTTCCAGGCTCTGGATATTGTTTTGCATCTTTTGGAAGGGCTCTGGTTATTGTTTTGCATCTTTCTAGAAGTAGTTATTTTTGGTAGAAGCTTTGGAAATTGGAATTTGCAAGTGAAGCTCTTCTTCAATCTTCATTTCTTCAAGCCTCTGGAAACAGGTTCTTTACTATTTTAATTTTTATTTTGAAATCTTTGCTAGTGCAAGAAGCTTATGTATTTATGTAGAAGCTTTGCTTAATTCTGTAAAAAATTGAAAGATTGTCTGTACAAGAGGATTTGTTAATTTTATAGAAGCTTTAATTTTATTTTGTAAATTTGTAAGACTTTTGTGTTTGAAAATTTGCCGTGAATATTTTAGTGCTGCTATTATTTTTAAAACAATAGAAAACCCCAAAGGAAAACAATAGAAAAATTTATAAGTCTTTGTAGGAATGGATTCGAAAATCTTCCTGTTAAAAAATTGGGGAAAATCTTATTTATATCAGAAAAGATCTTCCTGTAGAAGATTATTATTATTATTTTCTTCTTATTAGATCTATTTGGCTTGGAAATTGGAAACCTTTGGTTAATTTGTAAATATTTTTTTGTAAATTTTTTTTGCGAATAACTTCCTATAGGAAAAATTGTAAAAAAAAAATAGATAGAGTCAGTAAAATAATCATAACTAAAAATTTACGAACTGGGTATAGTTGATTTGTTTATATGTTTTAAAAGACTTGGTGGCACACCGTCTGTAAAGATTTCAGAGAGACGTAGATCTGAAAATGAAAGTTATTAAAATGGCAACAAACTAGATTTATGTTTAGTATTGTTTGAGAATTGTAAATATATATATATATATATAATTTATATATATATATATTATATAATTTATATATATATATATTATATATATATATATATATAATTTATATATATATATATTATATATATATAATTTATATATATATATATATATTATATATATATATATAATGAATATAATAGGTGCATGCAAATGAAAAAATTAGTTATTATTAGAATGAAATGATTTAAAAAGGGAAAATTATTTTATATTGATATAAATAGGGAAATAAAATTAAACAATTAGATTTAATTTACTTATTGTCTATAAATGATAGTGCATTAAGTAAGATTATTTTGAGCAATATATTATTATTTTCTTGAAATAGAAATTGGATTTAGGAAATCCTAATAATAGTTTATTTATTTTCCTAAATTGCTTTTAAATTGTGTTTTCTTTTGTTCATGTTGTTTGGGCAATCTGGGTTAGTTGTATTGTAAGTCTTCCAGATGTTATTTTATGAGGGGGTTATTGTGATTTGTAGTTCAACCCTTTATTATCCTTGGGTAGTGCACTTGGTTATACTTCAGTTTATCACCCAATTACTACGAATAGGGATGTGATGTCTCTTCTTTTATGGTTGGATATTTATTATCAGTATTTGTGCACTGTTTATACCCTTAAGTATTAGTTTAGATCCTTCTGTAGTTGGTAGGGGAGTGGTTTTTAGTTGGGGGTATGACACACAAAGGTGCACTAGGGTAACCCATAGTAAATTATGTGTGACACTCTTCCTATGAAAACAATATATTTTGTGAAATTGATAAACTTAAATTCTTTTAATTTGGAAGTAATGTAACCTTTATGTTATGTTTTGTACTGGTGTAGTTTAGTTTTGAGTCTACCTATGTCTAGAAGTTGTCAGTTTTGTCTAGGGAGCCCTTTTACTATCTCCTAGCATGAGGGGGTGGCCCTATAGGTACCACTTGGTTGGGTGGAACATGCACCATACACTATTGGGTTCCCATTACATGTTTGTGATAATGAGGTCTTCCAGATTGGAGAGCTCAAATGTACTAGTTGATATGTATCATCTTCTTTGTTCTTTGTAAAAGTGGATAATTGTATATGTATTACTCCTCATTTATATTCAAGGAGAATTCTTGTAACACTGTTATTGTAACTTTAATGTATGAACTACCTCATTTTAGAAATGAGCTTTGTAATTATTTTACGGAATGGATGCAAGATGTAAATGATTCTTTAATATTCATGGTATCTTATGTAATGAGTTAATACTTTGGATGTATGTTATTTATATCATGAGTTTAATTTATATACCATGTTTAGTTACTTTTGTAAATTATGGAATTCAAATGTAATGCATTGCCATGTACTTTAGAGGATGTATGCATTAAGTGTTGTTCATATTACATGTTAATATTACACTTAAATTTTTTTTTTGCTACACTTCCATTTTGTTTGCACCATTCTCTAGGGTTGTGGTAGGGCGTTACAAGCATAAATCATCAACACATCAGAAACACGCATAACATCAAGATTTTTATGTGGAAACCATGTTAGGGGAAAAATCATGGTGGAAGTCAGTCCACAAGATTATACCCTATTAAAAGTATAAAAAATGAAATAGGGAATGCACATGCATTCAGACACTTCCTAGAGCTCACTACTCAATTACAACAAGACTTACTACCCAAAGGAAGACACACTATCTTATAGAAAGATTCAGATTACATCCATAGGGATTTGAACTGACAAAATAGCATCTACTAATGCCTGATTACAGTTCTAGTTAAGCACATGAACACTTCACTCTTATTCACACTCTTCTCTACCTTCGAATGATTTAGAACAATATTCATGCACACACACATTCGACATACTTCAAATGGTATAAAAAATCGCTTATATTATCCACAACAAGAAATTAAATCCTTACATGCCAGCTTCAATAAAATAATAAAATGAATATAAACTATTGGCCCAAATCAATAACAATTATTAATGTGAATCAACCAAGGTCAGTCACAACATAGTGAAGACCCAAAACAACATCATTGAATAGGAAACACTTCAAATAAGTACTCCTCGAAGATCCACAACATGCTACAATCACCTTGTTAGCCAAGAACATGAAAAACATGAACACACAAGAGAAAATCACCAATTGCGAGCACAATGATGAATGCGGACATGCAACATAGATAGATCATGATCTAGAAACATCCAAAAAAATCATGAATCACCAAAGAAGCATCCATAACAACTGAAATTACTGGAATTGCATCATCTTCAATCAGGAACACCAATTGAAGCAATAGAAAAACCATCAAAAAATAAATCTTTATAACTTGATCAAATCTTCATGTAGATCTCTAAAACTTAACATGAATAAACTAGATATACTTGAAAAAAAACCCTTTAGTCCACAACCTTTGATCATCAACATATTGAAATCACCAATAAACTTCACTTCACTTCACCACTGACAACCTGCAACTCATTCCATCACAATTTTCTCAATATCCGTGACATATACAACTTCTAATGCATTAATGCTAATAGTGTTGACATCAATGAAAACCACATATCAGCAACACAACCACAACATCCAACAATCTCCCCCTTTGGCATTGATGGCAACATATGATGTGAAAAACACCACCAACACAACATCTCTTAGCACTTTCTCCCCCTTAGGTTTTGAATCTTTTCTTCTCAAATCTTTCACACAACTCTTCTCCCCACAAGGTTTTTCACATTTCTCTTCTCCCCCTTTGACATCAATGACAAAGATCTCTTTTCTCCACACAAGCTCTGAACCACATATTTGAACATTTGACTACCCCCCCTGAGTAGTAGCCACCACAACATCAATTCGGGTCAAGATATGACCATGAAATTCCCAAACTGATACAAAGAAATGCATCTTAGTTCTGATTAGGAGGGGTAATCACCCCTAACTTTCCTTTGAGATACTCAAAAGTATCCTTAGGAAACAGCTAGTAAAGATGTCTGCAATATGCTCCTTAGTAGGTACATACTCCAATCTGACTTCCTTTTCACTCACCTTTTCTCTCAAAAACTGAAACTTGATAGATATATGCTTGGTCTTTGAATGCAACACCATATTCTTAGAAATGTTAATAGCACTTGAATTATCATAGAATATAGCAATAGGCGCATCATACACAACTCTGATATCCTTCAACATCTACTTCATCCATAATACTTGAGTACAATTATTAGCAACAAAAATGCATTTTGCCTCTATAGTAGATAAATAAATTGCATTCTACTTCTTACTTAACCATGAAATCAACTTCTTACCCAAGAAAAATGCAGCACCACTAGTACTTTTTCTGTCATTCACATCTACCCAATCATCATTAGTAAAGGCACTCAAAGTAAGACCATCATCTTTAGGATACCACATGCCAAAATCAACTGTTCCCTTCAAGTATCTAAAAACCCTCTTCAATCTGATCACCATGGGTGTACCAACTGGCTTTGAATCTTCCATACCAAACTTTTTCAACAATTCTTTCACATACTTGGACTGAGATATGAAGATCCCTTTATCTAACTGAGTAATTTGAAATCCAAAAAAGAATTTCATCTCTCCAATCATTGACATTTCAAATTCACTTTGCATATCATCAATAAACTTCATACACAAACTATCATCTCCTAAAAAAATGATATCATCAACAAAGACTTCCACAATCAAATCTTTGTCATTATCAATCTTGAAATACAAATTAATATTAGCAAGACCTTTGTTAAATCCAAGCTTTAACAAATACTTGTCCAATTTGGCATACCATGCTCTAGGGGCTTGTTTAAGTCCATAAAATTCTTTTTTCAACCAAAAAACCATGTCTCCCTAATCAGTCAATTGAAATCCATCAGGTTGCTCAACATACACTTCTTCCAATTTTCCATTTAGAAATGTTGACTTTCCATCCATCTGATACACCTTGTAGTTTTTGTAAGTAGCAAAAGAAAGAAACAGTCTCACAACTTCAATCCTAGCAATAGGGGCAAAAGTCTCTTCAAATTCAATTCCTTCCATCCAAGAATATCCCTTACACACCAATCTTGTTTTGTTTCTAACAAATTCACCTTGCTCATTCAGTTTGTTTCTAAAGACCCATTTAGTTCCAACTACATTTTTATCCTTAGGTCTAGGAACAAGAATCCATGCATCATTCTTTTCAATTTGTTGTAGTTCCTCTTTCATTGCTTCAACCCAATGTTCATCTTTGCATGCTTCATTTACACTGTTAGGCTCAGTCTTTGAAATCAAACAGTATTCTTTTGCAATTTTTCTCCTAGTCTGGACACCTTTGTTCTTATCACCAATAATCTGATCTTTTGAATGATTCAATTTCACATACCTCAAAGTCTTAGGATGTTCTTGAACTTCAAGCTCTTGTGATCTTTCTTCTGCACTTTCACTAGTTTCTCCTTCCTCTTGATTTTCTTGATTCACTAGAATGATATGAACTTGATTTGAAGTCTGAACTTTCTTTCCTTTGTTAGAACTATCATTCTAATCATCTGAATCATATCCACAGGTCTAGATGGTCTATCTATGCCTTCATCAACCTTGAAATTTTCACTTTCAACCATTTTCCTCAATCTCTTATTGTAGCACTGATAGGCCTTACTTTTAGTAGAATAACCAAGAAAGATACCTTCATCACTCTTAGCATCAAACTTTCCTATATCTTCATCCCTCTTGATAAAGCATCTACTCTCAAATATATTGAAATATCTAACAGTAGGTTTATGACCATACCATAGCTCATAAGGGGTCTTACCTATATCACCTTTGATTTGTACCTAGTTGAGAGTGTAAATAGCAATACTCATAGCTTCTCTCCAATAGATATGAGAGTATTTCCTTCCAGCATCATAGTTCTAGCAACTTCTTCAATTGTCCTATTCTTCCTTTCCATAACTCCATTTTGTTGAGGGGTCCATGGGGCAGATAATTGTCTCTTTATTCTATGCTTTTCACAAAAAGAATCAAACTCACCAGAAGTGAATTCACCACCTCTATATGATCTTAGACACTTAATCTTCAAACCTATCTCTATCTCAACGATAGCCTTAAAGATCTTGAACTTCTCGAGAGCTTCGGATTTCTCCCTTAAGAAAGTAACCCACATCATTCTAGAATAATCATCAATGAGTAACATGAAATACATGCAACCTTGTAGACTTCTGACTCTAGAAGGACCACACAAGTCAGTATTCACAAGCTCCAACAATTCATTTAAACAATGTTGTTTGCTTCGAAATGAAATTCTAGTTTGCTTCCCTAACTAGCATTCCTTGCATATGGAATTAGTAGGTTTCATCAACTTAGGAAGATCTCTCACAACCTTAGTATAAATTATCTTAACAATATTATCAAAGTTTACATGACACATTCTCCTATGCCACAACCAACTTTCATCAACTTGAGCAATCAAACAACTTTTCTAGCAACACTCAAGTGAAAGTTATTACCTTTTGTTTTTGTACTTGATGCAATTACATTTATGGAATTCTCCAATATTTTGCACTTTCCATCCTTGAAGTGAAGATTGTATCCCTTATCAACCATCTATCCAACACATAAAATATTATTCTTTAGGCCTTCCACATATAGGACATCATCAGTATTATGCTTACCATCAAGAGAAATGCATCCTCTACCACTGATCACACTAGCTTTGTCATCACCAAATCTTACAACACCACCATCATACTTTTCCAAGCTCACAAACTTACTTTTATCACCTATCATATGATGTGAACATCCACTGTCAATCACCCATTCATCTTTCTCTTCAACTTGAGCAGCTAGGGATTTCTCCACATTTGTACAACTAGCAGATTCAGTAGATACAATATTATTTTCCTTTATAGAAATAAATACCCATTTGTCCTCACTTACATTCCCTTGATCAAATTCATCATCTATCACACCTTCATCAACAACATAATAACACTTCCTTTGGAATCTAGGCTTGTTAGGTCTTGACTTAGGAACTCTTTCTAGACACCTTGAGGAAAAATGACCTATCTTATTGCAAGAAAAACATTTAATAGGAAACTTTCCTTTATACTTACCTTGTCCTCTAGCTTCCCTTTTGACAATAAGTGCTTCAAGCTCATCCAGTTCTCTCTCTTCTTCAATTTGTCTCATTTCTTCCTCATACTTGAATACATTTATAGAAGAACTTTCTCCCTGATCATATATTTGTTTATCTCTTCCAGATGTAGTAGCGTTGAATGCAGATTCTACCTTAGGAAGGGCATCACCAAATTCACTCAACTCAAAAGTAGTAAGCTTACCAATCAACATATCTCTGGTTACATTTATTAAAGTCCAGAGCTCTTCAATAGCTGTAGCTTTGACTTTGTAAGAAACATGCAAGGATCTAAGTACTTTAGAAACAATCTCTGATTCTTCCAACTATCCACCAACACATCTAATACCACACACAAGTTCATTCACTCTTTGCATGAAAGTAGTAATGTTCTCATCATCACCCATTCTCAACATTTCATATTTCCCTTTCAGAATTTGTAGCTTAGAAATCTTCACATTAGCATCACCTTCATACAAAGTTTCCAACTTTTTCTAGATCTCATAAGCAGTCTTCAAATCCATCACATTTGTCATCTTAGAATCAATCAAAGCACTCAACAATGCTTCCTTAGCCCTAATATTGTACTTAGCATCCCTAATCTCAGTAGTAGTAGTAGGACCATTATGAGGAATAACATACCTATTACATGTAATATTCTAGAAGGGTTCACCAATGCATCTCAGATGACACTCCATTCAAGTATTCCACAGAGAATAATTTGTTCCATAAAATTTCAGACTATCCTTCTTATATGTCACCATCCCATATCACCTCAAGCTATTAAACTTCTTCCAAGGAACCTGCTCTAATACCAATTGTTGGCAACACAAGGGCAGACAACTGAGAGGAGGGGTGAATTAGTTGTCACAGAAATTAAAACTTATTAAACTTATTAACCCTTATTCTTAGATCTGATTAATAACCATGAAAGCATAAATCATCAACACATTAGAAACACACATAACGCCAAGATTTTTACGTGGAAACCCTATTAGGGGAAAAACCATGGTGGAGGTCAATCCACAAGATTATACCTTGTTAAAAGTATAAAGAATGAAATGGGGAATGCAAATGCATTCAGAAACACTCCTAGAGTTCACTACTCAATTACAACAAGGCTTACTGCCCAAAGGAAGACACACTGTCTTACAGAAAGATTCATATTACATCTGTAGGGATTTGAACTGACAAAATAATATCTACTAATGCTTGATTACGGTTTTGGTTAAGCACATGAAAAATTCTTCACTCTTATTCATACTCTTCTCTACCTTTGAATGATTTAGAACATTATTTGCGCACACACACATTCAAAATACTTCAAATGGTATAAACAATCACTTATATATATCTGCAATGTAATAAATTAAATCGTTACATGTCGGCTTTAATAAAATAATTAAATGAATATAAATTGTCAACCCAAATCAATAATAATTATTAATGTAAATCAACCAAGGTCAGCCACAACATAGTGAAGACCCAAAACAACATCCTCGAATAGGAAACACTTCAAATAATTACTCCTTGAAGATCCACAACACACTACAATCCCCTTGTCGGCCAAGAACAAGAAAAACATGAACACACAAGAGAAAATCACCAATCACAAGCACAACGATCAATGCAGATGTGAAACATAGATAAAGAACAATCTAGAAACATCCAAAAACATCATGAATCACCAAAGAATCATCTACAACAACTAAACTTATTGGAATTACATCATCTTCAATTAGGAACACCAACTAAAGCAACATAAAAACTATCAAAACAAAAATCGTCATGTGGATCTTTGAAACTCAACGTGGATAAACTAGAGATACTTGACAAAAAACCCTTAGTCCATAACCTCTGATCATCAATGTACTGAACTCACCAATATACTGAACTTCACTTCACCACTGACAACCTACAACTCTTTCCATCATAATTTTCTCAATATCCTCAACATATACAACTTCTAATGCATTAATGCTAATAGTGTTGACATCAAGTACAACCACATATCAGCAACACAACCACAACATCCAACAAATATGACTGAATTGAAGAACATTGTTGAGAGATATCATAACCACCTGCATTTGTATTCAGTAGCACCTAATATAGAGGCCATAATAAGTCATATGCAAGACATCACAAGGAAACATCATTTCAACGCTGGAGAGATGTAAAGATGTTGGAATATGGTAATGGTTTGGGCTATGATGATATTAAAAAAATAGAAATATCTAAAGTTGATTTAGCCCAATATTATGTGAACCCAAAAACTAGACAACCTCTTGGTTTATGTAAACCAAAATTGTCTATAAAATGGTGCAAACATGAAGACGTAACAAGAAAATTTTGGAATCATTAGTAGATGGTGTTTGATAAACCACCCAACAAAAATCTTGATGCCCCTCTTTATTTTCTCTACAAATTATATGCAGAGTTTGTTTTAGTCAAACATGTGAACTATTTTGATTTTAGGAATTTTTAGGGAGTAGGTGTAGGAATGCCCTGACATAGACTTGGGGCAATGTGTCAAATGCAAGGTCCATATGTTCCCCCTCATCATATTCCTCCCCCACCTTGAGTAGTCCATCCAGACATTATTGTAGATGCAATAATGCATAGTCTCTTGGTCATACACTCTTTGTCTAGCCATTTGATTACAAAGTCCTCATAGTTTTCCCAAGTACCTGATGATGTTGGTGGAGCATCAACATCTAGATATATTTGTGTGCCTCATCAATGTAGTATGTGCATCTATATATGTATAGGTCCTATGGGAGATACTACTGACCCTCCCCTAGACACAGTTGAGTATGAGGTGTATGATGTGACATGTGGATGAGATGAGGCAGTAGTGCATACTACATATGGGAGACATGTGAGGAAAGAACAAATTCAGATTCATCCATGATTGGAGATGAGGAGCAACAACAACAATCATATGTACAAATAAAACTTAAATTGATTTTGAATAGTGCACTTCATTTAAAATCATTATAACAAATAATACATTACTAATGTATATTTAAGTGGGAATGAATAGTTGATGACCAAGGATGAGATTAGAGAAGTACATCATGGTACTATTTTGGCCTAAACATGGTATAATTTTTTGTACATGTAAAACTTTTTTATTGTATGCATACCATTTAAATTATTATTAATTAATTAAAACTAATTTATATCTTGATCTTATTTTACTTTTGCAATGTACTCTAGACACATGACTAGTGTGACACCTTTTACCGTGTTAGATACTAAAATACCTTATCACCCTCAAAGACAATCATTTATAGAGCAAGTCATGGTGAAGGCAATTGAACTAAATTTTAATTGAATTAATAGTTTAGTTAGAACTTATACAAGTTTATTGTAGTGATCTAGATGTAATTTCAAATATATTATGGCTATATATAAATACATTTGTAGTCTTACATTCTTGCCATGTTTAATGCACAAAAATCTGATGTTACTACATTTGTGATGAGTTCTTCTCAAACAATCTCAGTTGCATCTCTAATTCGAGTATATCATTTTTTATATCTAGTAGATATATAAGTTTGTATATATATATGTAGACATATGTTTAGTTTATGTTTGTTTGTCAGCAATTATATATTAATGTCAATTTTATTTTTCTTCTTATAGAGTATTCCCCCATCCACATATGTGGACCCTCTACCATTTCAATATTGTAGGTCTCCTGGTCATCCTAAGGAACCATCATTTTTTGAACATTTTTCAACAAAAAAATAAGGGCTTTAGGTAATGAAGAATCAAATTTGACTTTAATGTATAGTTTAGTATAGCGATTAGATGTTACTTTGAAAGTTATAAAAAATAGTAAAGTTTTTATTTACTAGTCTAAGTTATTTACCATTGAGCTAATTAATATAATTTGTGGTTTGAATTATTTTTGTGCAGACAACTCATCCATCAAGTGGTGTGAAGAGGCTACATTTTGATGATCAACCATAAGTTTAGGATTTTCTTAACATGGCATAGCTATTGGAGATATACATTAAATATAGATCATGAGATGGCATATGCCACATTTTATAAATATTGTTTTGAGTTGGCATATATCCCAAATTTGTATATATACATACACAATTAATCTACACTTTATATAAAAATTGATGGGTATGTGCAAGATCATGATGGGCCAAAAAGTGGCAATATGATGGGTATATATAGGGTATGTGGCTGAGGACTTTTTTTTTACCCAAAATTGATGAAATGAAAAGGGATTTTCAAGGAGATTCTTATCTTTCCACCAATATAAATTATGATATATTTTGAATTTAATAAATAATTATTATTTATTTTCTATTTGAATTACGACTAAAGTCCTGATTGATATGTTGATTGAAAAACATCTATATCTTTCGAACGTTGTCGTATTTTTTGAATCCAAAACATGCGCCACATTCTATGCTTCACATACTATAAGATTAAAAAAAGAAAAAATGAATTTCATGAAGTTCTAACCAAGTTAAGGTGGTCAGACAAATGAGTTTTTATATTTTTTAAAAGTTGTAATAAAAAAATCATAATTAATTATTTAGTTAGAAAAAAATTACAAAAAAATATGCATCACATCGGGACATGAGTCCTCTACCTATATCTAAAATCATATAAAAAAATATTATCATTTTATTGTGGTTAGGGTGGTCAGACAGACGCCTACTTCTTATTTTTTCCTTGAAATTTAAGTCTACTGCATTGTAATTTCAAATTTTCACCAAATAGATTTTCTTTTTTTAGAAATAAACCTAGTAGTTTAGAAACTACATTCAATTTTCTATAGATTCTATTCTTACATATTTTTGAAATAATATAGATAACTTATTCAAATTTTTACGTCAAGTTTCCTAACTCTGATTTTTCTGAATTTTTTGCCACTTAAGGGCCTATTTTTTCCATGATGATCTTGCACATGCCCTGATACTCGACATATTTTATTCACTGTGTGCTTGTTTTCCTACTTTGAAACTTAAAATTTGAATGTATCATCACTTTATAATGGTTGAGCTATGATGGATAACATGTTATATCTATTGATTTATTGCAATCTTACACTTTAATAGTTTATGAATGACATATCATTTTTGACTCATGTTATACTACTGTTAAATTTGGTTGCCTTGGGAAAATTCACCAAATTTGATCTCTTTATTTTTAGTCTCTATAGTTGTAGCATCCTTTACCCTTTGATTCCTTGATTTATTAACATCCTTATTCTCTATAGTTTCATTTTGGTATTTATCCTTTCAATAAAGTTAGATTTCCCCTTTTGCAATGATGGATCATATTTCAATTTGAATTTTTCTTTAAAATTAGAGCATCAAAAGAAATGACATGGAGTGAAAATTTTGGTACAATAATACATATCCATTCTTTTGACTTTATTTTTTCATGCAAATAAGAATTCCATGCAACATGATAGCCATATATTCAAAACAATTAAATGCAAGATACACTACTTTCTAAGCATTCAAAGAACTTAGTGTTTTTTCATAAGATACATGTACTGTAAACAACATATGTATTTCATAATGAAACATGAGTAAATCAACAATAGAGCATACCATACTTCATTTATAATTCATTAAAAAATCACATATTTTCATCAATAAATATTTAAAATAATGTTATAAAAGCAGTCCATAATAATTGATGTAGGGGCATCGAGCATTTTCCTTCAATTTTGGTTTTAGTTTGTTATTGGCCGATTTTGGTTGTCTACAAGATCCTTGAATCTTGTCTTTCCTTAATCCCTCGGAGGGTAGATATGGTTGTGGTAGTTGGTACATGAGTTTCTTACCTATCCCCACTTGAATAGGTTCGAGCATTCTGCCAGAAAAAAGGAAGAAATGTCAACGGTTTAGGGAGAACCCTGATTGGCTTTGGCACAAATAGAGTGTTTGGGTGTTAGGTAGAAAAGAATAATAGAAAGGGTGATGCCAGAGAAGAATAAGTGGCTAGGAATGATTCCCAATTTAATTTAACTACAAAAAGAAAACCAAATAGAGGGTGAATTAGGCTGGTGGAAAATGGGGTTGATTCCTCCAAGTATCAGCTATCATTGTAATAGATTTGTTTCATAGATCAATGCACATTTTTTGCTTCCTTTCATTGTTGTTTATAAGCTTAGTTTTTTGTTTCTTTGTGTGAGGAATTTTTTTTTCCAATGTTCCTATCACCCTTCGAAAAGATCTGACTAATTGATTGGGGCAACATATTGTAGGTGGTTATTGTTGTTTATTGTTGTCTTCTACCACTTGAACTGTTTCAAATTTGTCTATGTAGTGTAGAAAATTGTACCCCTTTCTAGGAGAAATTATAATTTCACACTTAATTTGGACCTATTTTAGTGACCTTGCACTTATGTATTTTAAAACCTCGTTAATGGTCCCTTAATAGCCTTTATTATGCATCCCAAGGCCTACTTTATTTATTTCCTGACACTATAACCCACATTGAATAAATGTTATTGATTAAATTGATGCCCCAACATTTATTAGGTCTTGAATTTTTAGGTCAGGACCCATTCACCCATGGGAAAATGGCTCCCCATTAAGTACCTAAAACTCAACTTAAGACATGTTTTTGGAAGCATTTCAAGGTCCTAAATTCAAAATTCTAAGTGTCAGCTTTTAGGATCTAATAATTGGAAAATTAGAAAGGAAGCCTATAAAACCAAGTTTCATATTCATTTTACACTATACAAGCAAGAGATTCACATATGATCACAAGTATTCACATTTAAGAGAAAGGAGAAGATAATCAAGAATCCAAAAGTGAAGTCTTGGAGAAGCATTCTAGTTGTTTTTGCAGGTTTCAAGCTCATTTTGTCAACAAGATCAAGCATTGTCAAAGATTGATGATAGATGCTTATGGAGGATCATGATGAATTCTAGGTTTTGGGAGATGCACTAAGACATTCAACCAAGCCTAATGACTTGTTTCCTAAGTGGTTCTATCTTTTATTATCATTCTAATTTCTACCTAAAGGAAGGTATATTCAATTTTGTGACTTATAAGGGTGATTTGAGATCTCCCAAAGTAGGTCTTCATCATTGTTCATTTTTATTTAGGGATCTTATTCTACCACACTTGGATAGTGTTTCTTTGCATTCTTAGTTATCTTAATCTTAGACACACTTAAGGTTAGGGTTTTCACACACATTTTATGTTTCAAATCTATACTTTTCATCAAGGTTTAATTACCAAACCTGGGGTTTGACCAAGGAAAACCCCTATCCACCAACAAATAAACAATCTTGTTTTGCAAATTTATCACAGGTTCAAATCAGGGAGCGAAGGTTCAGAGTTACAAGGAAGAAGTGCAAGTTTTAGGCTCAAATCTCATATTCAAAATTTTCTAGAATAAGTCACCTAGACCCATTCACCCTAGAGGTCAGTGCAAGATAATGGGGGTCCAAACTAGGCCCTTAAGTGGCAATAAAATTCAGAAAAATAGAGTTAATAAAATTGAAATAAAAATTTGAATAAGTTATTAACATAATTTGAAAAATATGTAAGAAAAAAATTTGTAGAAAATTGAATGTAGTTTCTAAGCTACTATTCCATTTTTGGAAAAAAAGTAAATCTATTTGGTGAAAATTTGAAATTTCAATGCAATAGTATGAAATTTTCAAGAAAAAATAAAAAGAAGGTGTATGTCTGACCAAGCTAAGTACAAGAAAAAAAAAAGATATTGTTTTGAAACTTTCAATATAAGTAGAGGACACATGCCCAGATGTACCACATTTGTTTTGTAATTTTTTTGCAAGTAAATAATTAGTTATGAAATTTTTATTAAAACTTTTTTGTTTGCTCACCATAACTTGGTCAAAAATTGATGAAATTTAATTTTTCTTCTTTTTTATCCCATATTATGGGAAGCATAGAATGTGCCGTATTTTTTAGATTTAAAAAATATGAAATTGTTTAAGAATTATAGATATTTTTCAATCAGTGTATCAATTAGGACTTTAGTCAGAATGTATGTAGAAAATCAATAATAATTATCTATTTAATTCTAAATAAGGCATATCATATATTTTTGGAAAGTTAATAATTTTTTGAATAAACCCTTTTCGTTTCATCAAATTTAGATAAAAATGTCATCAGCCAGTTTTTTGTCATAACACCACTTTTTGGACCCCTATGATCCTGCACTCACCCCTAGGGAAAATGAGTCTTTGTCAGGCTTGTAGAAACAACATTTTGTGACAGGTGCACAATATTTACCTTTTCCATATTTACTAGAAAGATTGTTGTTTCTCTGAGTTTTATGCTTAATCTACTCAATCCAAGTGTTAGATTGTATTTTGGTGTTGATTTTCTATTCTTAGTTTTTCTCCCCAAGGTATTGTTTGACCTTGACCCCCATCCTCAAGCACAAAAATAAAATCTAAATATTTTCACAAAGGATTGATTCACCTAAGGTTTTTTGGTCAATTCTTTGTGGGGATATAATTTCCTAATGAAATTTGAGAAGTTTGGTCTATTTTCCCCCTTTGGACTTACATTTCCATTTTGGGAAGCCCTATTTTTCTTTGTTTCATTTTGGTGAACTTGACATAATACAACAAAAATTTAAAAATTGGAGTCCTTTAACCCTAGATCTAAGTTTTGCACTAGGTTTGCATTAGGTTGTATTAGTTGCATTACATTTAGGGTTCTTTAATCTTGCATTAGTGAACATTGCATTTAGGGTTTAATTTTGCATGTTTGCATCATTTAAATTTATCAAAAATCAGAAAATTGCATTATGTTTGCATTCATTTTGCATTGCAATTGCACTAACATCATCATTCAATCATCTAAGTTTAGATCTAGATTCAAATTGCATACCAAAAATAGTCACTTAGTTCATCATTTGACCTTAGTGAAAATTGCATTTACATACCCTAATCTAGAAAAGTATGTTACAAAAACCCCTATTATAGATTAGAAATAGAAATCACATAAGCCAAACTCAAATCCTGAAAAATTCAAATTTTAAAAACCCTAAGCAAGGACCCATTCACCCAAGGGAAAATGAGTCCCTATCTAGACCTTTTAGACAATTTTTTGGGTGCTTTTTAATTTTTGTTTGGAATTTCTATTACTATTTTCAGGTTTGAGAATTGGTTTCTTGAAACAATATGTTTGTGTATTCAATTTATTTCTTATTTAGTTAAATTTTTCAACATTTTGGAAAATATTTCTTATATATTTCAAGTAAAAAAAGTGTTACATTTCTCTACTTTTCCTTTGTTTTCAACATAATTTCACAGACTAGATAGATTAGTTTACATTTTGTAATCATCAGAAAACATAAACAAAAACCAAAAACATCAAAAGAAATCAACAAAACAAGAACAAATTGATGAAATCCTTGGAGAAAGCATAGTCATTTGGTCATGTCAAATCTCTTTTTCCAGGTTAACATACCCCTCAAGCCCTTTAGTAGTGATGACCTTGACATGTTAGATGAGGCCCTTGAGGACTACATCTCACAAGGTTCATCCACTAAGGCTTGTCATGATAGAACTAAACAAAGAGACATTAACATAATAACACCTCAACTTATCCTTTACCCACCACCACATCAACCTCAAGTTCAAAAGAAACCCATGCTTATCTTAGAACCACCTAAAAAGAAACCATTAGCTCCAGGAGATATCTTGAACTTTACAAGGAAACTTGATGATAATAATTTTTCACAGCAACCAAGTTACAATACCATTGCTCACACATATAATATAAGGAACAATAGGCAACCACAAACCATCCCTTTTTCATTACCATTACCTCAACCTATATGTCAATATGTATTTCTATCTTTTAAAATTAATATAGATATAATACCTATTCATCGAAAAAAAAGGTAGACATAGATGAAATCATTTTTTTAAATAAACTTGTATCACCTCTATGGTGTACAAACACCTTCATTATTTCACCTACTTAAAACTAAACAATTATGTATGCAAACTCTACATTAATATCACATAATTTAAATTTATACAAGTTTTACCCAACTTACTATCCCTTAGGCCTAACTCCCAACCCCTTCTATTATCTTACCCCCAATGCCTTAAAAGAGTATTATAGTTACCCTCTCTAATCCTGATACCTTGCAATATCTATCTTTTTATATTAAATGTTCTTTTATGAACTAACATGTTATGATATTACTTACTTATTGACACCCTTAGGGACTAGGTTGTGTTGAAAAAATAACCCCCCTTAAGTCATTTGGTAAGGAGAATAATCTAGAATCTACATTAGTTAAAACTTGGAATCACACTCCTAGCATCATGTCTCTCATAATCACTCCTACCCCTATTGTAGTACCACACTACATCAACACATTTTGATCGCAATGTCTCTTTTCTAATAAGTTCCAAAACCCTAGTTTTACACTAAGTAATCAAATCACCTGTTTACACCTTGTTAAGTTCCAAGTTCTAATTATCCTTACTATCACAACATCATTTGCTTTCATTGTGTTGCATTCCTAATTTTATCCAAATCACTGGATTAGTCAAGGGGATTTTCATAAGGAGAATATCCTTGGTTCTAAATAATATATCAAAGGTGTTCATCAACCACTCTAGTATTTTATTATAAGTCTAGATACCAAAGAAAATATTTGTTTACATGTATATGAAGGTTGTAGGTCACAAGTTCATTTCTACAATCAAATATTCAATTTTCCAAGTGTGAAGATCAATTTCATAAGAATAGAATTAAATAAAGATCACTGATATTTATGGAATAAGCAATAATTTGTCATTAATACTGTATTCATCTTTAATTTTATATTAGATTCCAACATCTATGGCTTTTTTTTATGTGTGTTCCTATTAGTTTATGACTTATTGATGAGCTTAGTGTTGTGGCCTTTTCTAGTTTTGATCTTTATGATTATCCTCCTTTACCACTAGTGGTGATGATGTGCATCCTTGTTATTGATTTATAGGGCTGCCTATTTATGATGTTTACCCTAGTGAATAGATTTATGATGATTATATTTTTATACCACTAGTAATATGCATCTAAATTATTATGTTTTTTCTTCATCTTTTCATGTTGTGGTAGATGAATTTTTACTTTATGATGATATGGTTAATGTAAATGATGCTTCATTATATGATAATATTGTAAATCAAGTGCACCTAGTTTAAATTTAAATTATAAATATCATTACTAAAATGAAAGTACCATGTTATGTCCACTTATATTCAAAATTTCCATAAGATCATAGATAGAGATAAGAAAATCTAATAGATATAAGTAGCTCTAATAATTTTTCTATGCTTGTTTGGAGCATAGCATAATAACTATTTGAAATGAAATATTTTACTAACCTTAGAAAATACTTCAATGTGGACACACATTGTAGTTAGATTACATGTACATCTTTATATACATATATACATTTGCAAGTATATACATATATGTAAAAGCATATAACATAATGCAACCCTAATTTCATATCATGTTATATATATATATATATATATATATATATATATATATATATCTTTGGTACATATTTTTATACACCTGTAATTATATATGTATAAGTTTTTCAAGTCATAGAAACTATTTATAGTTTAAGAGACTTTATAAAAAGATTTATGTATATGTATATATACATATGTAACATCATAAATTATCACCCTTGATGATTTCACACTAGGTTTAGCTCCCTCCTATGTGCTTGGAACTAATTATGCTCTTAAATTTCCCATTTTATGGTTTTTTTGATAAATCAAGATTAAATTAGGAATTTGTAGTGTAGAAAAATGCATGCCCTTGCATTTTCACACTTTTTTGGGCCCACCTTACTTTATTTATGCTTCTTTATGGCTTAATTGGTCCTATTTTGCATCCACAAGCCTAATAAACTATATATTTTTATGGTAAATATTGACAAACATCAAAAGACAAATGGTCATTTAATAATTTTGTCTGTGTCCTAGATTTGTGGAATGGGACTAAAATGCCACCTAGGGCATCTTTGTCCTCCATGGGGCTTGGGACCCTAATTTTGAAACCACCAAAATAGATCCCTTTTTGGAGTCTATGCCCCGAGAATTGAGCCTTGGGACTAAGATGCCACCTAGGGAATCTTAGTCCTCCTTGGGTTATTTTTTAGGATCTAATTTCAAATTTGGGCAGGATTTAGCCTCCTTTAATTAATTATTTCATATGTTAGCTTGTTGTGGTGTAATTTCATGATATTAAGCATGAATAAGTATAAATACAAGGTTCCCTCAATTATTTTCTCATAACAAGATAACAAGTATTCAAGTATTCATTCCTAAAGCAAGTTTATGCATTCAAGAGCATTTCATCAAGCATTTGAAGCCATCATCAATATTCAAGCATCATGTCAAGGGCTTAGTGCATCCATTCATGTTGTTGAGCCAAGATTGTGGATGTAGCATTGAAGATCTATTTGCAACCATTGTTCACATCATATTCCAAGATCCAAGATCTACATTCTTCATGGCCACTACATGGTAGATTGCAGAGTTGCTTCACAAGAAATCATACAAGGTGATATCATTTATGTATTTCATGTTTCATGATTTATTTCATTATTTGGTTTAATTACCTAAAAGGGGTTTGACCAAGGCAAACCCCCATCCACTAACAATAAAATATTTTTCCCTCTCTTATGTGTTTGTATTTTTAGATCTAGATTTAAGACTTGAAGATCATTTGGAGTGAAAGATTGAAAAGTTGCAAAGTTGCATTATCAAAGTTGTCATCTTCACGGAAAATCACTTACAAGTTAGATCTGGAAGTTTCCAGACCTCAAATTTGAGAAGAAACAAGTGCAGACATCAACCCTCATGACCACATTCAGGGACTTAAGAAATTCAAAATGAGACTAATACACCACTTAGGGCGTCTTATTCCTCCATAGGGTATTTTTCAGAGATTCCTCAAGATTCTATTTCGACATCTAAAGACTCCGTATTTGCACCAAAAAATAATAGTGGAACTAATATGCCACTTTGGGTGTCTTATTTCTCCATGTCACTTTTTGATAGCTTCTTTTCATTTCTAGAATCCTCACAACATATCTAGACTTCCTAGGTACACATACCCTAACTTGGTATAGCTTAATTTCATCATTTGTACTCATTATTTGACATGCATTACTAGGTTTTTGTGAGTTGAATGTTAAAGTGTATTTTCCAAGCATTTTCTTGGTGGTGAACCCCTTAGAACTCAAAGAACCCCCTCCTAGGTCCTTCCTAATTTTGAAATTGAGTCATCTTGTGAGGTTGTTAGTCAATCCAATTAGGACTCCTAGGACATTAGTGAATGATTGGTGGAAAAAGAGTGATATCTTTAGGTATCCATTTTTCTTCTCATCATTTTGGTGAAATTGAATTTTAAGCATTCATTTTTTATTTGGAGTCTATTAAAGTCCTTAGATCTAGATTGCATTCATTCTTGCATTGCATCTTGCATTAGTGAAACTGCATCGAGGGTTTCTCATATTTAGTGAAATTGCATCTAGGATTTCTCATAATTGCATTAGTGAAAGTGCATATAGGTTGAATTTTTTCTTTCTTGAATAATTTCATTAAAAAAAGTGTATTATTCATAATCTTAATTGCATTTAGAAACATTCTTATTGCATTCAAAATTGAAAAAAAATTCATTCAATTTTGCATCCAATTGCTTGTTACTAGTTACTTTTTCTAGACTTCATTTGCACAAAATTTTGTTTCTCAACATTAGATCCCTAGGTAGGAAACTTGGGAACACTGTTATCAACCAATAATTGTCTTATTTTCTACAAAAAACCCTTCCTGGGACTAAAACACCCTTGGTGGCATCTTAGTCCCTCTCTAGTTTTTTGTTGCAGTACCCTGTCTAAGTGATTTGATATCTATTTCAGCTTTTGAAACCTTCAAATTTCATCAAGAGGACTAAGATGCTCTCCCTGGTGTCTTAGTCCTTGTGGAATTTTAGATTGCAGTTTTCAAGATCTAAATCAACATTTTTGTGCTTTCATTTATTGGAATTGGTTATCTATTTCAGTGGATTGACTTTCTATTTCATGCATTTTACTGAATGTATCTTAAAGTACTTCATTTCATGCATTGCTCAATTCCAAATTTGTATTTACAACATTTCTTTTTCAGACCATTGCATAAAGTAATCAATACATTACCTTGGTTGAAATCTGAAAATTAGATTTCATTCTAGGCCTTTACATTGCATTGCATAAATTATTGTTTAAAAATGTTAGTTTTGGTCTTTTCCAAGTTTGCAAAGAAAAAGTTAGTCAATAAGCATGTTAGTCATTCATTCAATGCATTCCCTAGTTATTATGATTCTCTAAGTGCAAGAGAGTGAAAATGTTAATGCTTGCCTTAAACTTGCACCCCCTCCTATCTCCCCTATTTGTGAGGATGGTGTGATATAAGAGAATACAATCATAGAAAATCATGATGATCATAATTGTACTTCTCCCGATACCTCTCCTTTTTAGTGACAAAGGTATCTTGGAGAAAGAAGATACAATCGTTGACAATCATGAAGGTCTTGTTTTCAATTCTCCTCATTCCCCTTGGGAAGATAGTATAACAATATAATATGAATTCATTTCCACCACTTTACTTAGTCTCCATTCATCTCCCAACACCTCCCCTATTTGTAAAAATTCTTCAATGAATAAGGATACAATCATGAACGATCATGAAAAACACATTTGTGAGGAGGATATGTTGGTATCAAGAGATCCAATGATTGAAAGTTATACCATTATTTCTCTCCTTCCTAATGTTCCTAACATTTGGAATGGTATATTTGAACAAGAAGATCCAATCATTGGCACACATGAAAAGCATAGTTGTCCTTCCCTTGATGCCTCCCCTATTTTTGATGAAGCTACTTTACAACATCTAACCATGAAATGTGATGAACCTCTTGCTTGTCACTTTCCTAAAAGCTCTCCTACTAGGGTAGAAACTATGGCACAAGAGAATGAGACCTTAGAGAAAAAGGATAAAGTCATGAACAATCATAACAATCAAATAGAGCCTTCTCCTAGTATCCCCACTATCGATGAAAAAGACAATTCAACCATTGATAACTCCCTTACATGTGATGAAGTCATTTTAGAAGAACCAACCCTTGAATATCAAGAACATTTTGTTTTTAGTTCTCCTAGAAAATCTCCCACTAGGGAAGACATAATAGTGGAATAAAATGGGAACATTGACAATAGTAATTCCTTAGATGAAGATGATGGAGTAATCTTAGACTCCTCTTCACTAAGATATCATGAAAATAACAATAATTATTCTAAGGTTATGCACATTAGATATCCCTTGGAGTACTCTCTTGAGCCTAAAATTATCATTTATCCACCCTCTCACAAACCACAAGTTCAAAACAAACCTGTCCTTATCCTTGAACCACCTAAGAACAATGATTCACAGCAACCGAGTTACAATATCGTTGCTCATACATACAACACTAGGAAAAATCTGCAACCAAGACAAACACCTTCAACATCCTTACCATTGCCTAATCCTATCTTTCCTCTAAGTTCCCCTCATTTTCCTTCAAATAGTGGAAAGGAGTATGATGTTGTTGAATGACTTAAGAATACTCCTACAAAGATATCCCTATGGGACCTAATCTAGAATTCACCTAATTATCACACCATGCTTCAAACAACCTTGCAATAAGTTCCTATCCCTTCTAATATGCAACTGAATGACATAGCATCCATGATTCAAGGAATAAATGCTAACATTGTTTTCCACCAAAGTGAGCTCCTTGCTTTGGAAGTGCAAAAACAATGTGATGCTCTCATGATAATAGCTCAATACAAGATGGCAAGGATAAAGCAAACCCTTGTTGACAATGGCTCAACCTTAAATGTGTGTAGTGCAAGCCTTTTGGATAAAATTGGTGTTGATAAATCAAAAATTCAACCTGACTCTTTATCTATTAAAGGATTTGATAATGTGGGAAAGAAATGGCTTGGAGTGATCACTTTACCTATTACAGTTGGAAAGGAAACCTTACAAACCCCTATTTCGTATAATATCCTTTTGGGAAGTCCATGGATTCATGAGATGCATGTGTTGCCTTCTACACTTCATCATAAAATGAAGTATATCTACAACAGCAAAGTGTACATATTAGATGTTGATAATGAGCCTTACAGTGTCTTACAACTTGAGAAAAACAAAGAGTTCTAATCCCTTGAAAACATTGACACCAACTACATAAGTGGAACCCATGCAATAGATAGACAAAGAAAAACACATTGAAGAAGTCACGAATCTATTAGAAGATTATTATGGTTCCTTATATTTCAAACATACATTCATGGGAGAATACAAGATCATAAACAAATATTTAGACAAGGGAAAATAAAAAGCGATAATGTCAACACAAAATTCGGATGACCCTTCAAAATCATCCACCTCAACCACTTTAGAAGAAAAAAATAATTACACAACAAAATTTGATGAAATTAATCATGAGCAACCACTAAATTCAAAAGAAATGAAAAAAACTTTATGGAAAAGGTTAGGAACTTATGAAACAACTCAGTTATAGTGGAAAAGGATGTGGTACTAGAGAACAAGTTATCCATATCCCAATAGAGCCTCACACACAAGAAAAGACTAGTGGTCTTGGTTATTGTCCCTCAAAAGACACAAATAAGCCTTCACTTAATATCAACACTATCACAAAACATCCTTCTAAGACAACTTTAATAGTGGTGCATATTGAATTGATAGACACTAGTGGTCTTGACGGTTATCCTTTCCAAGCAATGAAACAAACAAAGAAATCCTTGCTTAATGTAAATTTCATCATGCAAAATACTAATGATTCAAATTCGTTAGATTTTACACCCTCTAGTAAAGGAGAACAAAATCTAGCAATCTAAAGCATCTTGTGTAGGTATGACACCTTGTGCTAAGCAAGAGATATCTTTTTCACAAAATAAAAAACATCTTCTATTGATCAAGAGAGTATCTTGAGGAGACTCCTCCAAGATCGTCTGATCTCTCTCCCTCCAAAAACATGAAATAAATTCTATTACAATACTTCATTTTGTGCATATCATAGAATTCGTGGTCATTCTACTAATGAATGTAAGGATTTGAGTACAAAAATTCAACATCTTAAGGAGTTTGGTGTTCTTCCTTATGTGGGGGGCACCTGATTCCTCTAATTAATACTGATTTTCACTCTAGCATGTTTCTCATCAATCATTTCGGCTCACCTTTGTCCTGCACTCAGTGGGGGAAAGGGGTTAGGTTAGCCTTGTCCTTGTATGTCACCTATCATCACCTCTTTCAGCTAGTTGAGCACCTTTCATGTATATGTGAAGAGCAAGCTTGGGATGTGGATGGCATACCTTAAGTTGGATCTCATGTGAAATACTATCTTTTGGGGGCAACCCCTTCCCTTCTCATGACATAGCTTATCGAAAACATAGGACTTGGAATAGGGATTTCCAAATAAGCTCTCATATCTTCTTCTACTTTAAAGAAATTTCTCACAACAATGGTTTTAGCAACCACTTTAAAGTGGGGGCATACATCAACATTCATGTTTCATTATGTGATTTTATTTCTTCTTACAATGCGTCCTTTTCTTGGTGGTGTCATTGGGTTTGATTTCCTTCGAGAGTGTGATATTTCTTTGACTTGTCCTCTCTTGGAAACATTAAGCACAATGTTCCCTAAGATGAGACCTTGCACGAACTAAGCAAAATATCTCTTTCATGTTGCATCTTTTGTGCCTTACTAGATTCATGGAGGTATGGCTTTGATATGGTCCCCTGGGGCTCACCTAGTGAACAACTACCTTCACTAGCCCTTGTGAGCATGCATTTTCAATTTTGTCCTTATCATAGTCATGGGGGTATGACATTGATATGGACCTCTTGGGGCTCACCTAGTGGACAACTAGCTCCCACCAACTCTTGTAAGAATGCATTTTGTTTGCATAGTGGACAACGCATTCCACTTGTAAACCTTTTGGACAAATAGCCTAGACCCTGTCCATTGCATTGAATGACTAGTCGAAGCTTGATCCATTGCAGTTTTTCCTTTTTCCTTTTTTTTTTCCTTTTCCTTGTCCTTGATGGTGTATGTTGGCGATCTGATTATGTAATCATATATCATCCACATGTGTGTTCCTTTGTGCCTATGTTGGTTTGTTATAGGATCTCGACCTTGGGAGCTTGATTGTCCCTCTTGATCATTGTCATCCTATCTTACTAACGTTGGTACATTCAAACCCCTCTTGATTGTGTGGTCAACAACTGACTACTTTAGTGCGAGTTTGAACCAAGTTCATCCTCTCACTAAAGTGGGGACTAAATATAGTGTAGAAAAATGCATACCCTTGCATTTTCACACTTGTTTAGGCCTACCTTGCTTTATTTATGCTTCTTTATGGCTTAATTGGTCCTATTTTGCATCCACAAGCCTAATAAACTATATATTTTTATGAAAAATCTTGACAAACATCAAAAGATAAATGATCATTTAATGATTATGTTTGTGTCCCAGATATGTGGAGTGGGACTAAAACGCCACCTAGGGTGTCTTTTTCCTCATTGGGTCTTGGGACCTTGATTTTGAAACCACCAAAATAGGTCCCTTTTTGGAGTTTGTGCCCCAAGAATTGAGCCTTGGGACTAAGACACCACCTAGGGAATCTTAGTCGTCGTGTTATTTTTGGGATCTAATTTCAAATTTGGGCAAGATTTAGCCTCCTTTAATTAATTATTTCATATGTCAACTTGTTGTGGTGTAATTTTGGGATAATAAGCATGAATAAGTATAAATACAAGGTTCCCTCAATCATTTTCTCATAACAAGATAACAAGAATTCAAGTATTCATTCTTAAAGCAAGTTTATGCATTCAAGAGCATTTCATCAAGCATTTGAAGCCATCATCAAGATTCAAGCATCATGTCAAGGGCTTAGTGCATCAATTCATGTTGTTGAGCCAAGATTGTGGATGTAGCATTGAAGATCTATTTTCAACCATTGTTCACATCATATTCCAAGATCCATGATCTACATTCTTCATGGCCACTACATGGTAGATTGCAGATTTGCTTCACAAGACATCATGCAAAGTGATATCATTTACATATTTCATATTTCATGATTCATTTCATCATTTGGTTTCATTACCTAAAAGGGGTTTGACCAAGGTAAACCCTCATTTACAAACAATCAACAGGTTTTACCTCTCTTATGTGTTTGTATTTGTAGATTGAGGTTGAAGACTTGAAGATCATTTGGAGTGCAAGATTGAAAAGTTGCAAAGAACTGCATTATCAAAGTTATCATCTTCACGGAAACTCACCTACAGGTCAGATCTAGAGTTTCAGGACCTTAGATCTAAGAAGAAGCAAGTGCAAACATCAACCCTCAGGACCATATTTGGAGACTTCAAAATTCAAAACGAGACTAATATGCCACCTAGGGAATCTTAGTCCTCCATAGGGCATTTTTTAGAGATTCTTTGGGATTCTAAATTCTAACATCTAAAGACTCTGTATTTTCCCTGAAAAACAACAATGGGACTAATATGCCACTCTGAGCATCTTAGTCCTCCATAACACTTTTTGACATCTTCTTTGCATTTCTAGAATCCTCACATCTCCAAACTTCCCAGGTACACATACCCTAACTTGGTATAGCTTAATTTCATAGTTTGTACTCATTATTTGACTTGCATTACTAGGTTTTTGTGAGTTGAATGTTAAAGTGTCTTTTCCAATAATTTGTTTAGTGGTGAACCCCCTCCTATTTCCTTCCTAATTGTGAAATTAACTCACCTTGTGAGGTTGTTAGTCAATCCAATTATGACTCCTAGGACATTAGTGAATGATTGGTGGAAAAAGAGTGATATCTTTAGGTATCCATTTTTATTCTCATCATAATTATTATTTACTATTTATTTAATGGCACTAAAAGACCCAAAATAGGTCTAGACTATGGGACCACCGCCCTTGTCCAACCTATTTTGGCCAAAATTTAAATATCTTATTATTGACATTTTAACATTTATAAATTCAAACTTATTTGTTGTAATTTGATAATTAATTTTGTAGGAAAATGAATTGTTACATATAAATACAAGTATTTTTTACCATTTGAAATCACAATTGAGCATCCTAAAAAGTAGTCAAGAGTAGAATAAGCAGAGTTACAACACTTATTATCAATCAAGGTTCATATTTGCAATGCATCAAGTTTATATGTGAGTTTATTCATGTTTTATGTTCATTTGTTTTGTGAGTACTAACACTTGCAAGAATTTAAATTGAGCAACCAATTATCTTTGTGTGTGATGGATAAAGTGATTTCATTCATTCAAGGACAAAAGATCTAAGTGGTAAGTTGCATAACTTTTCAATTTGTCACTTATTTTATCCATTTCCATTTTCCCAATCGAGGGTAAGCACTCATTATCATAGTTGTTCTAGAGGTGGGAACACCAAAATGGGGTTTACATTAGGAAAGACCCTATATGGTACAACCCTTCTATCCTCTCTTGTGTGCAGGTGATAGATCTAAAGTGGATTTAGGAAAGTATTGAAGACCTAATTGCAAGGTCAAGCATTCAAGCCTCCTACCTCAACAAATTAGGCCACTGATACATTTTGATCAATTTTTCGACAGATGCCGGGTCGAAATTTCGACGATTCAAATGTCGTCAAAATTCCGACGCAATAACAATGATAAACAACCATCGAAATTCTGACGAGCCATTGCCGAAAAATTGATCAAAATGTATCAGTGGGCCAAGTGAAATTAATCATCAACAAATGAAGTTTCAAAGCTATGCCCATAAAGGAAGAAACTATAGATAGATCATATGAGACATGCTTATTGATTCTTGAGATTCACACTCTCAGTACTAGGGTACCAATGCCCCTATCCAACCAATTTGGGTCTAAATTCAATATGACAAGTTCCTCTATCTCTACACTCTATTGTTTTGTGATTCATTTTTGTGTTTCAATTCTATTCCTTTCTATAATTGCATCAGTTTATTATAGTTTCATAGTTGACCTAGGTACAAATTTGCATTATAAAATAAAATCAATCCTTAATCAACCAATCAACATCAATATCTCCTAAAAGAACCAAAACCCTGATCCACCATTCTAGCTCTCCCATTGAGGTTTGTAGCCAAGTGGTTGTTTGTGATCATTTTTTATTCCTTCTCCATGTGATGTAGGAGACAATGTGATTTAGATCCTAGATCCCTTTTCCCACATCACATTTTGTTGAACCCAATGTTTGTTGTATTTGAAAACCTTCTGAAAATATAAAATTTATCATTTCAAATATGAGGTACAATCTTAGGTTGTTTGAATTTGTCATTTATGCATGCATATTTTGGGGGGAAAATATTGAAAAATTAAATATTTGCATAGTGTTTTCATTTTTAAAAGATAAAAGTATCACTTTTAGTATTTTCAAGATAGATTTAGTTAATTAATACATTTTTAATTTGAAAATTTTCTTTGGATCATATTGTATTACATTAAAAATATAAAATTCCATGCATGATTGTGTATTTCATATAAATAAATTAAGGTTTAATGCATTTCCAAAAAAATGTTTGTGTCTAGACCTAAACCTCTACAACTTTAAATCCTTAGACATTGTAGGTAATTTCCATATTTTAAATTTAGTCAAACCTTGCATATCTAGACTACGGTTCCACCACCCTTGTCCAATTGATTTCAAGCCAAATTTGGATCACAATTTTATCTTTGTGATTTTTGTGAAGATCTATGTTTTGTTTCTAAATATTGTGTTAGTTTTTTTCATCGTCATCTATTTTCTTTCTTCATTATATGAGCAATTAAGTGTTTTGAATCTTGTAATAAATTTATGAGCTTCATGAATTTATTTTTCATATCTAATACCCCTATGAGATGTAGCTTCAAACTTATGGCTTCTTGTGTCTTAATCACATCCTGTGTTGAGTCTGAGTCTTATCACTCTTTCACTCAATGTGTTACATCTACTCAATATATATTTGACTCTCTTCCTAATCCTACGTTACCTATGTCTTCGTTGTCACCTAAAATTTATGTGGATTTGGAGGTTGTTATTGCTCGTGTCCCTAAAGATAAACTTAAACAACTAAAAAAATACCTAGAAGGCCTTCAACAATACTTAAGTATTGAGTCTTTGGTTGGAGAAATAGTTCCTCTTGTGGATAACCTTAGGAAGCTAATCAATGATTCACAAAAGATAGAAGTGTTGTGTAGCCTGGCTCATATAGTGGATGTAAACATTCCTATAGTAGCTAGTTGTGCTTAAGCCTTTACTAATGCTTAAAATCAACTAGGAAAATAACTTTCCTCTCCTACAACCATGCCTTCTATTCCTACCTTTACTCCTCCAAACATAGCATCAACCACACAATATAGTAATGGTCTAAACTCTAGTTTAGGGATTTCTTGTGGGAATCCTTACAACCTTTTTCCCTTAATCTACAATACCTCCATGTTCTTCACCTATTATAAACATGCAAAAAATAACCCTCCAATTGTTAATAATAGTTTTCCATATTCAACACATTCTCAAAACATGGTAACAAATAATCCTATGAGAAACCAAATTTTCTGAAACATGTCATCATTACAATAAAAAAAAATCAAACATGAACCACAATCAATCCAATGCTAATCCTACAACATTCCTCACACATAGTACATTTTAATTTTCTATCCTGGGTATGTGCAGAATCATCATGGAAAAAACATGCCCTTAAGTGGCAAAAAAATCAGAGAAATCAGAGTTAGGCAACTTGACATAAATATTTGAACAAGTTATCTATATTATTTTAAAAATATGTAAGAATAGAATCTATAGAAAATTGAATGTAGTTTCTAAAATACTAGGTTTGTTTAAAAAAAATAATATCTATTTGGTGAAAATTTGAAATTTCAATGCAGTAGTACTTAAATTTCAGGGAAAAAATAAGAAGTAGGTATCTATCTGACCACCCTAACCACAATAAAATGATAATATTTTTTTATAAGATTTTATATATAAGTATAGGACTCATGTTCCGATGTGATGCATATTTTTTCGTAATTTTTTTCTAATTAAATAATTAATTATGAATTTTTTATTACAACTTTTAAAAAATATAAAAAACTCTTATGTCTGACCACCTTAACTTGGTCAAAACTTCATGAAATTAAATTTTTAGTTTTTTAATCCTATAGTATGTGAAGCATAGAATTTGACACATGTTTTGGAGTCAAAAAATGTGATACCAATTGAAATCTATAGATGTTTTTCAATCAGTCTATCAATCAGGATGCTAGTCATAATTTGAATAGAAAATAAATAATAATTACTTATTAAATTCAAAGTAAAGCATAATTTATATTGGTGGAAAGCTAAGAATCTCCTTTAAAAATCCTTTTTGTTTCATCAATTTTGGGTAAAAAAAATCATTAGCCACATACCTATCATATTGCCACTTTTTGGCCCATCATTATCTTGCACATACCCTCCTTAAGATACCCATACCAAAAAAATTGAGATTCCTCTCTTTGAGAAGTATGCTGGAAAAGGAGATCCCACTAATCATGTATCAACTTTCACCACTCTATGTAGTGATTTCCTTTTTGAATATTCTCTCTTAGCTATTTATTTTCCATAGTCATTAAAGAACATGGCCTTAGACTAGTTTTCTTCATTTGCTAATAACTCAATTATGTTATTTACACAACTTGTTAATGAATTTATTCAACACTTTCAAGCAAACATTGGAACTCAAGTTATATTAATAGATTTAGTCTATTGTAAACAAGGACCTAAAGAGAAGGTTACTGATTTCATAGGTTGATACCAAGACCTTTATTTGAAAATCTCATATTGCCTCTCATATATCGATATTAAAAGAGTTTTCATTGGAAATTTGTAACCTAACATTAGATATAAGATAAGATATTGTCAATGAAATATCCTTCATTTACAAATTTATGTATAGCCCTTCATGATTATCAAATATCAGTTTTGTCAATATGAAGGTATACCTTCATTGACTCCAACTAGTCAATTTGAAGTCATGCCTCATAAAAACTATCAATCATTTAAGAAACAAAGTAAAAATAATATAAATATAAACAATCCTCAATCATCCAATAACATTCAAATCAAATTTACCATTGAATCTACAAAGCCATATCAATTTAGGCCAAGAGATAGATAGTTTTCACAATTGTTCGATTCTCTCCATGATATTATGTTGCAATTTTTAAGTAAGAATATGATTCAACTTCCTTAAATTAGACCTATCAAAACAAATAAACCATTACCATTGAATTTTAATTAAAAATCCTTTTATCAATATCATCATACACCTAGACATGATACTGAAAGATGTATGTGTCTTAAGAACCAAGTGCAAGACCTCATTGACTCTAATATCATCTAGTTGGCTAGTGTAAATGACAAAGGGAATAAATTGGTTTCACCACCTAATCAAAACTTGCAAATATTTACAAACCCATTACCAATTCATTCAACCAAATTTTTCCAACCAAGTGATAATGAAGAAGACCTATTCAACTTTGTAAACACAATTGATGTTCAACCTCATAAGGGTCAAACCAATCTATTGCCTGATATTTATTTTACACATATTTATGCACTTCTATAACAACACCCGATGGTCCTCTTTATATCACTAGTAGAATAAATGATAAACCTGCAAGGGGAATACTCATGGATCTCGTGTGTGCTATGAATGTGATCACCAAATGTTTCTTGTATGTGCATGAAATTTATCAAGATAATTATGAACAATAAAAGCATTATTAAAGGATCGTGATGGTTCTATTTTCCCTATGATTGGTTCTATAAGTTCTATTCCAGTAAAATTTGGACTTGAATAGTTGGATGTTTCATTTACCATAATCATGACATTCAACTAGTTTTTTGTGAAATTAGGGCATCCATGGCTAAGCTTCATGAATGTGATCCCATCGGCCATTCATAAATGTCTTAATTTCCAATTTGAAGAAAATATACATACAATTTACCATAGTGGATTTAAGCCTTTGGCCTCTCATGGAAATTTTTCATTAGATTACTTTTGGCCTCAACTAGTCCAACCTACTAAACCTCATGAAGATTACTTGTTTTTTTCATATGAAAAGTTTAAAGCTAACTATATAGCCCATCTGTCCCTTACCAATATTTGACTCGAGCCTTTGCAGTCTCCAGTGGCCCCAATGGTTGTTCCTCCTACTTCATAGGTAGTGAATAAACCTCATGCTTTAAACTAGGTATTATTCCATGATATTCTAGCATATATATCATGGTTCTACCTCCACCATCCTATAAAGGACCACAAGACAACTATTTGATACTTCAATCCCTCCTTCACAAGTTGACGCTCGTGCAAGATGAAATAGAAGTGCAAATGACTGTAAATAAGACATCAAGCTATGGATCATCAAATTGTTGAAGATTGCAAAACCTTACCTAATGATCATCAATCCATCCAACCAAATTATGATGAAATACCTCCCACCCATCCATCTATGTTATCTCCTAACTCCAATCCACCACCCTCACTGAACCATGAAGTCAAACGTTATTTATCCTAGCCAAAGAAAAGAATAAAAACCTCATTAGATACAAAAATGAATGTTAGTGTTCACAATCACGCTAATAACACTAATATGCAACCCATTGTGGGGTAATCCCACAAAGTTGGTTTACAATTTATGGGAGATTCTAATTTTTTCTTAAATCGCATATTTTTAGAAAATATAATGATTTAAGCCTTAAAAAGTTCCATTTAATGCATTCCAATTGAAGAGGGTTTGATCAAACTACCTTATATCAAATCCCCTTGGATAGAACCCCGCTAGTTTTAAACCATACCTATAACAAAGTCTCCTTTACACCTATCAAAATGTCGATAAAAAAACACTTTTCATTTACCTTTTGGGGGATCAAATGAATTCATTTAAAATTTATCTTTTATAAGTATGTAGTCCTTATTATAATCTTCCAAAATGTATAATTTTAAATAAATTTAATTTTATTATTATATTTATTTTTTATTTCTTGTGAATGTAGGTTTTTCATTGAAAATCAAGCTCTCTGTTCTCCACATGTGGAAAAATAGAAGATTATAAAAAAAAAATGAAAAATATGAATGCACTAGATATTGAAGTCCTTGATCCAACAAAAAAAAAATTGAATTTGAATTTCGATACATTCAAAAAAAGTTGTGTTATACGATCTGCCTATGTTTGAATTGTAATTGGTTTGGCTTCAAAACTTGATTAAGGATAAAATATTTAATAAAACACTATGAAACCAATTGGAAGCACTAGATATTGGAGTTATAAATAGAAATTCAAAAAACTTAGAATTTTATCCTTCATGGAAAAAAATTTATGTGTTATATGGTGAGCGTCACTCCTTAAAAATGGTGTTTACTAAAAAAATCTAGTTTTTGAAGGAGATGGAAAATGAAGTGCAATTTGATTCCAAAAATCTTGAAAAAAATATATTTAGAATTTATAGAAAAAATGTCACAAATCACTAGTTTACATCATCTTCAAATTCCTCACGATTTAGCTGCTATAGGTGCCTGAAAGTGAAGATCTAGTTAGAAAAAATTAGTTCAATGTCTAGTTTGGCCAAAAATTGTAAACTAGTATTCAACATGGGATCACTCTATGATACATTATAATAGTGAATTAGAAGATAAAATAGAAGAAAAAAAAGAAGATCACAATGAATTATCTCTTATGCTCTCAAAATCAATGAATCTAGATGGGGATGACCATAATGATCCTCCTAATCTGAGTGACCCACCTTGCATTGAATCCAATGTTTCTTCTTGTAGCACAATTGTTCTAGTTACTTTATCTTATTTTTCGCCTTCTATTTATGAAGAAGATTGGGATGCAAAATATTTTCTATAGATCAAATAGTATGTATAGTAACCTTTTGTGTGTCTTTATGTTTTTTCTCATGTCTAATGTGGTTTCCTCATATTGTTTTCTTGGCACGTCTTTGTGTTTGTTAGTTTTCTTTGGATGACCCTTTTTTCCTTGTTGGAACAAGGATACAAAGAAAGTGAATCTATTGTGACATTCATGTCCATTCATCTTTATGTTGTGATTTTTTTTTCTTTTGTTTCCTTTTGGAAAAATACAAAGTGTTGAGACATTTAGGTCTCTTCCATGTTGACCCAAAAAAAATTATATTAGTTTAATGTGGAATTCGTCCCTTGTGTTTGTAGTTCCACAAGTATTTGGGGAATGAAGTCAATTCCAAGCATGATCATATTATACATTATCTCTTGCTTATACTAACCCCAAATCTATGGATCCCTTATGTTCTATTTTTGTCTTGTTAATTATATGGCTTTGTTTTGGGGGTGATCCCTTGTCATGAGTTAGATTTGTTGCAAACATATCATTGCTATAGGGTTTTCCAATAAGCTCCCATGGCCTATCATGTTACAAATATAATTTTCTACCTTAAAGTAAATTGATGTCAATTGGTATTAGCAATTTATTTAAGGTAGGGGCATACATTCCATAATGTACTTCACTTTGTTCACACATGTTGAGATTTGTGATGCATTTTTTAAATATTGATAATATTTTGTAAGTCCTTATCAAAACTATTGGGACTATAATTCTTGGTATGGTTGACATGAGAACTCACCTAGTGAATATTGGACTTCACTAGCCCTTGTGTGTTTTCATTTACTATTGTTGCAGAAACTCACCTAGTGAATATCAAATTTCACTAGCCAGTGTTGTTTCTTATCAAGATCACCTAGTGAATATTGAACTTCACTAGCCTTTGATGCTTTCATTCATGGGTCACCTAGCAAATGTAAGAATTTTCTAGCCTTGTGGTTTATGTATTCCTTAGGTATGGACCCTAGTAATAATTTTGTAGAGCTTGCTAGTCTATGATTGTCATATAGCGATGTTTGCATTATGTTAGTTCCATGCCTTCATTTTGTATGCTTTGTGTTTTTCATGCTGCATTGCAACTCATGTATGTGTGTTCCTTTGTCTTCACATTATTATTCCATAGGATCTCGAGCACTAGGGTTAGCACATCCCCTAGATTCTATGTCATCCTACCTCTCCAATGTCAAGATAAATGAACCCTTCTTGGCATATCCTTACTTTAGTGTGAGCATGAGTGTAAGTTCATACTCTCACTAAAGTGGGGGATAAATGTGGCATTGCAAATTTTCACCCCTAACAATTTCACATTAGTTTTAGCTCCCTCCTATGTGCTTGGACCTAATTATTCTCTTCAATTACCCATTTTGTGGTCATTTTTGAGAAATCAAGATTAAATTGGGAAATATTATTTAATATTTATTGAATGACACTAAAAGACCCAAAATAGGTCTAGACTAGGACACAACCAACCTTGTCCAAACTATTTTGGTTCCAATTTAAATATGTTATTGTCAGTATTTTAACATTTATAAATTCAAATTCATTTGTTTTCTTTCGATAATTAATTTTGTAAGAATTTTAATGAATTATTGCATATAAATACATACCTTTTTCACAATTTTAAATCCTAGCAATTTGAAATCACAATTGAGCAACCTAAAAAGGAATCAAGAGAGGAATAAGAAGAGTGACAATACTTATTATTATTCAAGATTCATATTTGCAATGCATCAAGTTTATATGTGAGTATATTCGTGTTTTAGGTTCATTTGTTTTATGAGTACTAACACTTGCAAGACATTCAATCAAGAAACCAATTCTCCTTTGTGTGATGAGTATAATGAATTTATTCCATCAAGGAAAGAAAATATATGTGGTAAGTTGCACTACTTATCAATTTGTCACTTGTTTTATCCATTTTCTGCTGCTTAACCAAGGGTAAGCACTCTTTACATCATCATGACTATTATGGAGGTGGAAAAACCAAAATGGGGTTTGACTTAGGCAAGCCCTTATATGGAAACACCCTTTTCTCTCCTCTCTTGTGTGCAGGTGATAGATTTGAAGTGGATTTGGGAAAGGATTGAAAACCTAATTGTAAGGTCAAGTATTCAAGCCTCCTACCTCAACAAATTAGGGCAGGTGGAATTAATCATCAATAGACAAAGTTCTAAAGCTATTTCCACAAATGAAGGACTTATAGACTGAGATAATCTGAGACCTATTTACTAATTCTTGAGATTCAAAATCTTAGGAGTAGGGTGTTAGTGCCCCTGTCCAACCAATTTGGGTTTGCATTCATATGCCAGGTTCCTCTATCTTTGCACTATATTGCACTATGATTCATTTATGTGTTTAAGTTCAATGGACCTTTCTATAACTACATCAATTTGTTGTAGCTTCATAGTTTATCTAGGTACACATTTACATTATCAAATCAAATTAATTATTAATCAACCACCAATCAACATCAATCTCTCTCAAGAAAGAAACAAGACCCTGATCCACCATTTTGGCTCTTCCATTGAGGTTAGTACCGAAGTGGGTGTTTGTGATCATTTTTAGTTACTTCCCCATGTGATGTAGGTGAAAGTGTGATTTAGATCCTAGATCCCTTTTTTCCCACATCGCAATATGTGTGTGTGTGTTTGTGTCTGTATGTATGTATGTATGAATGTATGCATGTATGTATGTACATATTTATGTATGTATGCATGTACATATATATGTATGTATGTATGTACATATATATGTATGTATGTATGTACATATATATGTATGTATGTATGCATGCATGCATGCATGTATGTATGTATGCATGTATGTATGTATGTATGTATGTATGTATGCATGTACATGTATGAGTGAATGTATGTATGTTCCATGCACATGCACATATGTATTTAAGAAATAATAAATGCAGCTAATGCAAATTTACTACTAACAAAACATTCATTAAATTCCAACTTTGATACAATTACAATGGGCCTTATGTTATCATCCTAGGGTTTATATTATTCATTTCTTATCCTCTACTCTCAAGCATTGAAAAAATCAAAGTCAAATCAACATAGTGAATCTCCACAATATACAAACCAAATTACATGAATATAAAAATTCTTGATAATAAAAGATTGATCAATATTTGTTCTTTATGAATGGGTACTTTTTATAGGAGAATGCAAGGTACAACTATTGATGAAACTGTGTAACCACCTTAACTAATTAACTAAAAAATTTAATAAACCTATATAAACATATCTACCCTAACATTTTCCCCTTTATTACATTGTTCCTAAAAGTGTACCCCTAATAACTTGAAATTTACTTTGCCAAGGGACCCCTCTTAAGGCTTACATAACAAATCTGGTTGATTATAAAAAAAATATATATTCTTGAGAAGATCTTCCTTTGAAGAAGCAAATCCTAAATTAGGTGGAACTCCATCAAGTTACCTTGTGACCCTCTAGAGGGTGTAGCTTTGAGCTGAATTATTGAGTTCTTAGACTACCATTTTCCCAAACTCTTGAATCACTGATTCCCAAATTATTCGACAACAATCCATATTGAGCTCTGAAAAAATAGGGCTCCATCAAGTTGTCTATTGACCCTCATAAAGGTATAATTCTCAATCATAAACTCGTAAAATTGTTGGACCAAAATCCATATTGAGTTCAACACCAAATCGCATACCTATCTCCAAAAATAAAACTTCACAATATATGTATTCTTGAAATCCATCAACATCAACAAGGAAAACAAGAAAGAAAGCAAAAACACTTCTCATGCAAAGCACCATCTCAAAGTGAGAAGCTGACTTGAGATGATGGAAATTCCTCTATCCTCCAATGCCTCCATCCTCCAAATATGAAGGCTTAAGATACAAATATCCACAAAAAAATGTTTTCTTTTAAGAAATGGAAACCAATAGTAACAATCTCATGTATGATATCTTCAATACAAATGATACCATATTGTCCTGAAACCTCTTTAATGACAAAGTTATCAATCAAAAGAATTCATTACCTATCTACCATTTTGTATCCTCTGTTGTAATTTAACTCGCTTATACTTTTTAAATTTGGATATCCAAAAGTCACATCTGGAGCTCAACCTAATGTTGTTAGGAAGTTAAGAGTGTCTAGAACTATGCAAAGATGTTAGGAAGATGAGACTTTCTAGAGTCTTCCATAGAACAATCTAGATTTTGAGTAGAACATTCTAAGATGTAGAATATTCTAGAAATAGGAGTGTCCATATTTTGTATTGCATCTAAAAATATGTACTATGCACAAGCAAATAGTGCATTTTAGAAGGCAAATGTAGAAAACATTGAATGGCTATAAGAAAGTTAGATTAATATATTATTGGTTTTCAAATACATACCTCAGTTTATGCTCTATTTTTTGTCATGTTTATTATGTTTCCAACAACTGTTACATTGTTTTTATATTGTTTTGGGTTTGTTTTTACATGGTATCAGAGCCAAGTTCAGCTAAAAATATATTGGTAGAGTGATTTGTTTGCAGGGTTGTTATATTGCTGGAGTAATATTTTTTTGAAGATTGTTTTTGTAGCTAACATGGGCTCTACAAATGAAGTGTTTCCAATATTTGATGGAATAGGTTCTGAAAATTGGAAGATTGTAGTCAAGAATGATTTGAGAGAGAAGGCTTTATGGAGGATAGTGAATAAAGAAATTGGGGAACCTCAACAAAATGATAGAGAAAAGGAGTTGTGGAAATTCAAATTGGAGCAAGCAAGAGGTATTATTGGTAAAGCTTTAAACCCCAATCTGAATAGAATATTTTTTGATGTTGATAATCCAATAGAGCTATGGGAGAATTTAGAAAATGATTATAAAGATGCAGATATTGCTAGCATGTTTAGTATAGAAAAAAATTTGATGAACTTAGATCCATCCGATTTTGAAAAAATGATTGATTACTTCAATGAAGTTACATTTTTAAATGCTCGGCTGAAAAAAAAAAGGTGTTGAATATGCAAAAAAAGATTTTTAGTTGATTGCAATGGTTGAAAGTAAGCTTCCCTAGCTATACAAGGTATTTAAAGAATCAAGGAAAAGGGTTTCAACTAAATCCCAATACCCCCCAACAAACTTTTGATCAATTTTGTAAGTCTTTAGATGAAGAAGTTCAACTTATTAAATAAGAATATATTAAAAAGAATCATGATTATGCAGCCAAAAATAAATTTTCTAGAAATGATGGAAAGAAGAATTGGGAAGGAAATAATAAATTTTGAAATAATGTTCAAAGGTTCTAACCATTTTTCTAGAAATGATGGTGCAGAAAAAAAAATTGGAAGAAAACCCATTACTTGTAGGTATTGTGGAGGTGAGAATCACATGGAGAAATTTTGTTTGAAGAAGAGGGATAGTGAAAGGAAGCAATACAAGCCCAAGCAAGAAAGGTTTAAGGATGGAAAGAAGGATAGAAATAGCTTCGTAGCTATCTCCCTAAAAAGGAAAGAGAAATCAAATGAGGAGGTAATTGCTACACCTGAGAGTAAATCTAGTGTTAAATGGGGATATTTTGCAGCTTCAAATTCTAATAAAGAATGGATTTTAGATTTAGAGGCATCATCTCACATGACTGGGGATAGATTTTTTTTATTGATTCTTATGAAGGGGAGAATTCAATATAAGAAATTACTATTGGCAATAAAATGAAACTTCTAGTTTTAGGAACAGGCACTATTAATGTAACAAATGGGTCTTTGAAAAATATTTTATTGGTTGAAGGATTAGGGGTGAATCTTATTTCAATATATAAAATAGTTCAAGCTAGATATGAGTTTGTTGTCACAACTAATCAAGTTATTGTTAGAGATAGAAAAGACCCAAGCACTATAATTGCTATTGGTAGAGTTGATCATGAAGAGAGCCTATTTAAATTTGTGGGGTTTGTTGATGATGAATACACACTCTCTCATGATTTTATTACTCAGACAGATTATATGTCAAAACTTTGGCATGCTAGACTTGGACATATAAATTATAGAAAATTATGAGACATGATTAGAATGGATATGGTTAGAGGATAAACAAAAATTTTAGGTTCTGAAGGTGTTTGTGAAGGATGTGTGTTAGGTGAACATCATTAAGATCCTTTTGATTTAGGTAAAGCATGGAGAGCTAATCATCTATTGCAACTCATTCATAATGATTTATGTGAACCAGGCTATCCTTCACTTTCAGGTGCCAGGTACCTTCTCACTTTTATTGATGATTATAGTAGGAGAGTATGGGTTTATTTTCTTGAAATGAAAAATGAAGTATTTGAAGTTTTTCAAAAGTTTAAGGCATTAGTTGAAAATCAAAGCGGGAAAATAATTAAATGCTTAAGGATGGATAATGAGGGTTAATATTGTAATTATGCATTTGAATCATTTTGTGAAAGTTGTGGTATTAAAGTGCAAATAACAACTCTATATACCCCTCAACAAAATGGAGTGGTTGAACAAATGAATATAACTCTTCTAGAAATGGCTTGTTGTATGTTTCATTTTGAAAGCTTGCATAATAAATTTTGGGGTTTGGCTATTTTTTGTGCTACATATATTGTGAATAGAATCCACACCAAAGCCCTCACAAATATCACCCCTGAAGAGGCATGGAGTGATAGGAAACCTCACATTGGGTATTTTAAAGTATTTGGATGTATTGCTTGGGCACACATCCTGATGAAAAGAGGGAAAATTTAGAACCAAAGAGTCATAAGTGTTCGTTTATGGGTTATAGTGAAAAATCAAAGGCTTACAAGTTATATGATTTGAGAACACAAAATATTTGTCAGTAGAGATGTCAAGTTTGATGAACATTCACAACTTCCAGCCACTTCTTCTCACTCTACAACAACCAATGCTCCTTATATCAATGAAGATGAAGTCTTCACTAATGAAACAACCAATTCTTGTGAGTAGCCTCTTTATGTAGGTAGTGATGATGAAGAAGATGACATTTTAGCTAGACAAAAGACAAGGAATGTTGAAGAAATCTATACAGAAAGGGGGGGTGTGCAAGAAGTTGAGTCCACTTTTTGGCCAAAAGGTGGAAGTGTTTTCCCTAATTTTTAGAATTTGACACATTTGACCTTAAAATTTGAAGCACTTAGAGATGGAATCGTCAAAAAAGTCACTAATCATAAAATGTAGTATTTAGAGTCTAGTTTTTAAGTATGTAATTTATTTTAATACCTAGATTGTAAAAATTGAGTTTCAATAGGCGTTTCTAAAAACCACTATTTAAAAGTCACTTTTTTATACCATACCATGCATGTGTACGACATCCATATTTTGACCTAAATTATCATATTTTTCTAAATTATTTTGGGAAAAGATTTGTAACTCACTGAAGCTTGTTTTCAATATCTTTTTGTAATTTTTTATTGAATTTTTTTTTTATTAAATTTTTATTAGGCATATTTGTCATTTTGAAAAATCATCATGTATGACACGCATAAGATGACCTAAACTTATCATTTTTGTATTTTTTATTTTTAAATTGAAAAGAATTGTCTAAAGTTTGTTCTCGTGCAATCCGTTCATCAAAATGTTATTTTGATCAAAAGTTATTAAAATACTAAAAAAACCTGATAATTTTCAAGTTTATGGACTAGTTTCATTAGAAATTAATTGAAAAATAGAAAAATTAATCAAATTATTAAAAGAATTACATATTTGGAATCTGCACTATCTCATCTATAATGGGTTTTAATTTTGTAAAAAAATTCTGCAAAATAGGTCTTCAGACATATGTCCAAAGTCACTATTTTCCTATGACATTAACAGGACCTTCAAGTTGTAGGTCAAACTAGGTCGAAAGCTTAGGTTTGGGTCCCCAAGCCATTTCTTGAACCAAAAAACAAGCCAAAAACCCGCCAAAAAATTCATAATTTAAAAAATGGGATCCTGTTTCAAAAAAAAAAAAAATTTATGGTTCTATGAAACGAGATCCGTTTTGAAAATTACCAAAACGGAAAATTAAAAATGGAAAGTTTTCAAAATGGGATACCATTTGAAAACTTTCCATTTTTGAAAAATTCAAAACAAGATCCGCTTTTGAAAATTTTCCATTTTAAAAATTTTAAAAACGGGATCTCGCTTTTGAAAATTTTCCATTTTTTGAAAATTTAAAACGGGATCCCGCTTTTAAATTTAGGCTTGGGATCTTGAAGCTAAATGGGATCCCACTTTTTAATAAATGGGATCCCATTTTTTGGAAGCCGATTTCTTTTTTTTGCCTAAGGCAAAAACTTCCATGTTTCATGGACTCATCTTCTTGCATTTACCCAGGGCCAAAAAACTAAGCAAGGAATGGTAGTGCTCTCATGGCCAAAGTATTGCAGATTAATGACCCAAACTCATATGGGGAAGCTAGAGGGAAGAAAGAATGGGAGCAAGCTATGAAAGAAGAATATGATGCTTTGTGAAAAATAAAACTTGGGAACTTGTGCCACTTCCTAAAGGTAAGAATGTGATTGGTTGCAAATGGGTTTATAAAACAAAATTTAAATCAGATGGTACTATAGAAAAATTTAAAGCTAGATTGGTTGCTAAGGGATTCAATCAAAAAGAGGGTTTTGATTATGAAGAAACATTTGCTCCTATCATTAAAATGAATACAGTTAGAGTTATTCTTTCTTTGGATGCAAGTCTTGGGTGGCATGTTCATCAAATGGATGTCAAAAATGCTTTCTTAAATGGAGATTTATATGAAGAAATATATATGGATCAACCACCAGGTTTTGTAGATCAACAACATCCTAATCTTGTTTGCAGATTAAAGAAGTCACTTTATGGACTTATACAAGCACCAAGAGCATAGAATGATAAGATTGACAAGTACTTTTAGCTTCATGGGTTTAAAAAATGTAAATTAGATCCAAATCTTTATGTGAAGAGAGTGCAAAATGAAATTCTTCTTGCTACAGTTTATGTAGATGATTTACTCATAGTTGGACCAAATATTGGATTAATTAATGATTTGAAATCAGATCTTAAAGGGGCATTTCATATGAGTGATTTGGGTGAACTAAATTATTTTCTTGGCTTGCAAATTAGTAGGCTTCATGATGGGTTGCTTATTTCTCAAAAAAAAAATGCTTTGGATCTTTTAGAAAAAAATTAAAATGCTTGAATGCAAGCCAACCCCTACTCCTTTCCAATCTGGAGTTAAGCTTACTAAGGAATGCACCTCCAAGAAGGTGGATGCTACTTTATATAGACAACTTGTTGGTAGCTTGGTTTATCTAACACATTCTAGACCAGACATTTATTTTGTAGTCAATATGGTATCTAGATTTATGTAGGAACCGAAAGAAAGTCATTGGTTGGCTGCCAAGAGGATTTTGCGATACATTCATGGAACCATTTACTATGGCATACAATATAGTTACAAGTCCTCATTTTCTTTGATTGGCTTTACAGATTCAGACTGGGGTGGTGATATAGATGATAGGAAATCTACTGGTGGTTATGTTTTCAATCTTGGCTTAGGTCCTATTACATGGAGCAACAAAACACAAACAACTACATCATTGTCTTCATGTGAAGCAGAATATAGAGCAGCAAAAGAAGCTGGAAAGGAAGCAATTTGGATTCAAAATCTTTTATTTGAGCTTGGTTTTGTATAGAGTTCAACTACTACTTTTTATTGTGATAATCAAAGTGCTATAGATACAAGTTGCAAACAATCATGTTTTCCATGCTAAAACAAAGCACATTGAGATTGATATTCCCTATATCTGGGATCTTGTTCAAACAAATTTTGTTAATCTCCAATTTTGTCCAAGTGAAGACCAAGCAACAGATATATTTACTAAGAGTATGCTTGAGGCCAAAATTTTGAAACTACGGGGTATGCTGGGCATGATTGAGTTGAACATTAAGGGGGGATAGTAATATAGTGTTCCCCTCTCTTTTGTATTTTCTTTGTATTCTTCTAGCCAATCTTAAGGGGGGATGTTAGAAAGTTAAGATTGTCTAGAACTACCCAAAAATGTTAGGAAGATGAGACTTTCTAGAGTCTTCCATAGAACAATCCAGATTTTGAGTAGAACATTCTAAAATGTAGAATATTCTAGAAAAGAGGAGTTTCCAGATTTTGTATTGCATCTATAAATATGTACTATGCACAAGCAATAAATATGTACCATGCACAAGCAAACAGTGCATTTTAGAAGGAATTAGAAAGCATTGGATGGTTGTAAGCAATTAGATTAATATATTACTGGTTTTCAGATACATATCTCTGTTTATGCTCTTTGTTTTGCTCTGTTTATTATGTTTCCAGCAACTGTTATAGTGTTTTTATATTGTTTTGGGTCTATTTTTACATGCAACATGTTCATTGTTTCTTTATTCACGCCATTGAATATCATTGGGTTAGGAATTTTGTCTTCTAATAACCTCATGGAGGCACACAAGGTTCCTCTAGTGGTGATCAAATCATCAACATCGAGGGCACGCTCACCAGACTATACTGCTTCTATATGCTTCTCAAGTCGATCAATCCCATACTCTAAGACATGTTCCTCGGCCAAGACCTCACCTAGTAACTTTATTGATTTCCTCATTGGAATGAATTTGGCACTTATTGCTCATACAATGGGAGGGCCAAAACTAAAACCTCTTGCTTCTATTCCTGCAACAACAAAAATATCCTTGTCCTTATATCTCTCAATAAGTATGTCAATAGTGTCCTATATACCTTGTGATTAAGAAACAACACTGTTAAGTCTTGAAACATAATTTTGGGCTTGGAAAAATCTGGCACAACGCGAAAAGTGGAAGAGTTTTCGTGAATCCAAACCTCGCTCTCCTTCCATGCGACCATTAGTAATTTAAATCAAAATGGATTTTAAAACTTATTTATGTTGTAGGGGTGATAATTAATCATAAGAAGCAGAGCATTATAGAAGTGTAAGTGGAAATGAACTGTTGGGAAGGTGATATGAGTAGTGGCTTCATCCCATTCTATTTTCCATCGCCATCACTCATAATGAAGGTGCACCAGAAAAGGATTTGAGAGGATGGTAGACACTTATAGTACTTGGAAAGCACTTTATCAATTCTTCTTTGAACCCTATTCCATCTCTCACCGTAGCTCTCATAATGCCTTCAACGCCTTTAGGTGGGACTTCTGCACACATGCCACACCTTCAATGCTTCATCCTCACGCCCTGCAAATCACACACCCAACATAACTGGTAGCTCTATACCATATGAAGAGATAAATTCTTGATAATAAAAGATTGATCAATATCTGTTCTTTATGAATGGATACAATTTATAGGAGGATGTAGGTGTACAACAGTTGATGAAACTGCATAACTGCCTTAACTAATTAACTAAACAATGTAATAAAACTTATATAAACATATCTACACTCACATTACAATACATAATTCCTTTGGGCTTTAACAGAATTTCCCTCTATTTGCAAACCTATATGAGACTAAAATTTAGTCTGAAAGGTTTCTCTTCTTTTTATAGACCTTCATGAGGTTGATAATCATGAAATCATTCATTTCTAACCATATATATATTTTTACCTAAAATGTGTATGTGTAGGGTATACGAATAGTAATATTTGCATTTGCAACCTCAAAAGAACACATATGGATATCCCTTAAGTATACAAACCTATGGAAGGTTGAGGTTCTTACATCCAAATCCTAATAGGTAAGTAGAAAACATAACCCAACTCTACATATATGTAAATTTTTTGAACAATCAAAAGAATTTTTTTCAATACTTTGTGATAATAGACCTAACTATTGCTGACATAAAAGTGTCATAAAAGCATTAAAAATCATATTCTAGTTTTATAATGGACTTATCAAAAACCCATTTCAAGATCTCAATTATTTCTATTGAATAATAGAAAGAAACTAGAATACCTTAATTCCTTCAACATTCACATGATATAGAGAATTAGTCCTCACATCATTCATCAACATTGGAATAATCAAATGAACTTCAATATATACCAAAGACATAGACAACAAGCTTTTTTTCCCTCTAAGTAGTTAGAAAATATCTCTCCTTCACTTCTTCCCACAATCTTCTTCATCTATTTTTCTTCATCCCTATCCTTTCTTGTATTATCGAACAAAACCCCTGAATCTCCTCTCATAATTACTCCAACTTTTCCCTCCATATTCCTCAACAAAAGTGGTGTCAAGGGTAGTTTTCTCTAGTTTTAACTTCAATTAACTTTGTTGTACTTATTAAATGTATTCAATCTCCACTACATGGATTTTATAAAACTCTTACAAAATTTGAAAATAATTAAATTTGAACAACTCTAAATTTATATATTACATATATATTTATAAATTTTAAACAAAAAAATTTATATATATAGATAATCGTATAAAAAAATTTATACATACATACATACATAAAATACATACATACATATATACATAGACATATATTTATAATCATTTAAATATTTATACATAAACGTGCATATACATATTCCTTTGCGAATATAAAAACCATGCACATTATTGCAAGGAAATCTTTTCGAGAAGAAAATTTGTGTGTGTGTGTGTATTGTTTCATATATGTACATATACACATATATATGTACTCATTTTCAAATATTTTATCACTAATTTAAAGACAAAACATTCTATAGGTGATGGGGTTCTTATCAAATGAATGACAGTAGGGACAAAGAGAAATGCCACATAAAGAGTCAACAACAAACTACTAAGGATAACATGCCAACTAGATGAGACAAAAAAAATGATCACAAAAATTATATAAATGATGAAATTTAGATGCAAAGTATTGTCATATGTAAGACATAAAAAAATATTTGAACAATGCACAGAAAAAGATACATTTATTTTGTGTGTGTGTGTGTGTGTGAAATTTATTTGATTCATGATGTATTACCTTTCTCCTTGATTTGCTTCGCTCTCTCTAGTGGTACTCTCCCTCCTCATCAAAGAGAGGGAATTAGTTTCCTACATCCACCTCATGTAACCAACAAGATAGTTAGTCCATTAACCACATAATCCATAATAAACACTCTAACAATCATCATGAAGATAAGAATTCACATCTATTTCTTTTAATCATTATCAAACTAATATTCTCTTTTCTCATCATTGAAAAATAAAACTATATCAACACAATTATCTTGAAATCACAAATGTTGATAACATAATTTAAAATGCATAGAATAGTAGTTAACTTTTAATTAGTTAAAATATAAAAATTAACTAGTCAAAAAAAGAGTGTGACAATGAACACCATAATTATTTCTTATTTTTGTATTCAAGAGAGCATAGGAACTTTAGCTTCAATTTTTATAAAGATAGCTAACATCGAATGAAAGATATTAACAAACTAAAGAACATATTCTTTCATTATATGATATTTTTCTAACATAGAAGTGAAAATGAGTATCTTACTATTGGTACAAAATTGATAAAATGACTACAAATTTAAAATTTTCATCATAATTCAAGTGCTCCATGTAGCAAATATATAGTGCCTATGATACAAGAAAGAATATTTTATTTTTGTTTTAATAAATCTTAATGGAGAATTCATATCTTTAGAACACTTTGTAATAAGGGTACAACAGAATAATCTAAGAGTTTATGTGGAGAAATGTTATTCTGCCACCTCTTACCATTGATGTAACCTACATTTTCCATTATAAGAGGTGGTGGAGTTATTGATAATTTTAATGTCAATGTAGAAAAAAAATCCATGTCGCTATCCCATTTTAGATATTATTTTTTTACTTGTTCGCCTTCTAGTTGTCAATAGTTAAAAGTAAACCAAGTTTTGATAATTTTATCGTTAAAAATAATTATGATCTTAGTTGCAACAATATTGGTCTTCAATTTGGGATGCAAAAAAATAATAATGTTGCATTGCAGAGAAACAAAAATCTTCTATAAATGTCACCAATGCAAATCTTGGTGCTTTGAAACACAATCAAGTTATTATGAAAACCCTAAATTAGGATTTTTGATAACTATCATGCCAAATTCATATATGGTTCTTTGATGAGGATCAACATTCTAAAATCCTTAATCAACCTCTAGACACGGAATTTGATTTCTTGTCTCTTTAAATTTATTTTTTCTCTATCATTTTAATACCTATACATCTTATAATTATAGCCTATTAAAGCCTATTTTGATAATTATAAAAGAATTATTAAAAAAAAAAATCAAATCTTATTCAATCTCTATACAATGTTCTAAATAATGAATAATGAATTGAAAATACAGAGTTCAAAAGAAACAAACTTAAAGAAACACATAAGGAACAAGCTCAACTTAAATAATGATAGTCAAAGTTAAACCTACTACAAATGAAACTTACAACTTAAAATCAATTAATCAATTAATTACTTATTATGAGGAACAACCTCAACTTAAATTGTACTAGTCAAAACTAAATCTATTACGAAAATAATTTACAATTATAATATTTACGGATAATATAATATTGTGATAGATTTACCTTGCAATAATCTATTGATCTCTAATTATTATTAACCTACCTCTAAATCAATAACAAATACTTTTATTGGAGAAGTAAACCGCTGTTATAAATTTGGAGGCGGCGGAGCATAAGTTATAATCATCAACAATCACAGCTTTCAGCGATTCCAAGTCGACAGCCAGGAATGTCATACACTACTTGGAAGTTTTGCTGCTGGTAACTCCCTATTCTAGATATCATGGAAGCCGAGGAGCCTTCAGGAGGAGGAGCGAAAGCCAAGCATAGCACCGAGCCCTGCTCATCCATGGGGATTAAAACGTTATCCAATGGCAGAGGCACGTCCACATTATTATCAAAATGCAACGTTATCCGAGGCACCTCCACGACTTCCCCGAAAGGAAAATTGAAGCACGTGTCGAAGATCGAGTACGGATCGGCTTGATAGAGATTGGGGAGCTGGCTGACGAAAGAGTCTCTCAGATAACTGTAAGCGGGTTCCACCAGCCGAGTGATATAGGTTCCGGTGTCTATAATTGTCCCTTTCCCGCTCGAATGCTCTATCCCCGGCACGGACACGTAATATTCTCCAACCCAGATTCCGTTTAACCCCACGTAATACAACGAAGGATTGGCAGCGTTCGTCAATAGGGGCGTAAACTGCAAGCCATAGGATAAAAGGGCGGATCTACCGGGTTCAAAGCAACCTGTGGACGTAGTCGAAGACGGGATGCAGTAAGAGAAGGTTTGATCGAACAGATTGGCCGTCTGTGTAACAAACGAGAGCGGATCCCTGCAAAAGCCGAGCATACCGAGTATGGAGGTGCTAGTCCCTTGCGGAGCTTTGGCGCAGCCGAAAATAAAGTCCGGTACGGACTGATCAGAGCCCACGGCCACCGAGTCCGTCGAGATCAGCAGCTTCTTCGCCTCGGATCCGTCGCCGTAGGTCTGCCTAATGCTGCAGTTGTAGTTCCCGCAGTCTGGACTGCTGCCCAGTGCCTGGCACGTCTCCGAAGAGCAGTTGAGGTGTTTGAAGGTGGATGACAGGGAGGGATCGAACACGCCACCTGAGCAATCGGTGCAGGTCGTGCAGGGAATCGAGGAGATGCCACTGCCTGTGTCGAGGGACGCGTACAAGCTCTGCTGGGGCGTGCCGAAGCCCAGATTGATTATGTAGCCTCCGTTCTTTGAATCCGAAGGGACTTCGGCGTTCTCTTGTGTAGTAAACTTGGTCTCTACTAGCGTTGTTGCGCGGGAACGCAGGGTGTCGCCCTTTATTGATTCCAACATCGCGGTGAGCCACGTTGAATTGTTGTTGCGAAAGGGGGAGCACTGGGCTTGGACGTGCATCAGAGGAAAGCTCGTGCTTGACTTTCTTGCCTGGGCCGCGGAGCAGTCCTCCTCCTTTGTGTCCTCGCGACTGAATAGTAAGGGATTTACTTTTACAAGCTTACTGCTCTGAGCTACGCCACAGCTCAGTAGCAGAAAAAGTAAAAGATGGAGTGTTGTCATGTCTTAGTAGAGAACCAATCCAGAGATGGATGATAATTTGTGAAGAGAAAACGAATGAATGGATTTATACAAAATAGCTATAGGGCAGCGTGTTGAGGGCTTCGATGGAGAAGATTCGTTGATTTAAAATTCCAGTCTTCACAAACTGCCATGTAGTATTGTGGACTTCACTTGAAGATTTGAGTCTTTGCGCCGATTATTATGGTTGAAGGTTCCCGCGGATTGCGTTTTTGACAAGTCCACAGCAAGCGAAATCTCTTTGCTAAATTCTGGCATTCACGTGATACATATGTACTTTTGTGTCATTATTCACAAATATTACATTAGGCGTTTGCACTTTTGTCCTCATACGGATTTGATTTACTATGAAAGGAGTTTCATCCTTCCTTTTACTTATTCAAAAGATGATTTTAAATAAGTGGAGGAGAATAAAAATTAAAGGATATTTTATGGAGGGCTAAAATTGCATAGAATAAAAGTGTTCAAGTTTAATAGATTTTAGGTGTAATCTAGTCTAAAGCAAGTATATTTCTTTAGTATTTTGATTCATCATAAATTGACAAGTTCAACTTTAATTTTAGAAGTCTAATTTTATTTTTTAAGTAAAAAATATAGTAGAATTTTATCATTGGCATTCATAAATAGACATAAAGTTAAGCCCTTGCAAGCACTTTGATTTATAACTAACATTTACCATTTTAACTTATATTAATTTAGATCTATTGTTTGATTTATTATTAAATTAGATCCTAAGTCTACCATAAGACATGTCTAAGTATTTACCCTACATTTTGATGCAATTGTGATTTCATCCCACCTAGGGCTTTACCCTAGGAGTTACTCTTCTATTTTGAGTTATAAATATGATTATATTTATTTGCATGTAGATCTTTCCTAAATCTAACTTATTATTGGATGATCTTGTTGGCACATGACCATGTCATTGGTCTTATAAAGGCTACTAACTTCCCAAAATGATGGAGATGCCATAGTGGCCTATCACTTAAGCACTAGATAGCCTCAAGAGCAACTAACCATGTTTCTTACTAGAACCTTTCCTTATATTTTTCGTGGAAATAATTCACCATGTGAGAAGGTAGTGGTTTCCATGTTCATTTTCACAAAATTACCACACTTAGTCATTTGTAGTTACAAATCATTTATTTTAGGATTAGATGAAATAGATATTTAAAGATAATTCAAACATTTCATTACAAAATTCATCAAGATACAAACTATCTTAAAATTATTCTTTTTTAAAAACAACAGCCTTGGAGGATAAAACACTGGAATCATCTAATTCTTTTACACCATCTCCTTCCTCTAGTATAGAGGCTAGTTGAGGGAACTATAATTCTCCCCCACCCGCAATAAGACAGATTTCTATGGGCGAACTGCATTAGTGGAAGGTTTTTGGGTCATTAAAATGATCTATATAGGGTGGTCAAGAGTATAGTTGGCATATTTTAAATTACATTCCCTCATCCTTTCTCATGCAATTCATTTAAATTATTTGTATATAGCATCTTCACATTAAAATTACTTGATTGATATTTTTCTATGAGATAGCATATAGGATTGGTTCTCATATCCTTGGATTTGGTTGAAAACTCATTTTTTAATAATTTTCCTACTACTTGGTTTGCTACATTACTCATGAGAAAAAAACTCATCAATTATCCAAGAAGGTATCTCTCTTTGCTAAATATTTTGTGACACTTTCAACATAGATGTATGTTTATGCATCCACTTTCACATTGTTGTTATTTTTAGTTAATGTTCCCGCACATTTATTGTCTTGTTTGTCCATAGACAAGTTAAAATTATGTAGGATTTTTATCAAAGCCACAGGTTATTTTCTTTAGGGTCTTAATCAATTGAGATCCCCAAGTACACATTTAGGAAACAATCTTCCTTTTTTATGCATAGGAAACAATTTATCTTTCTAGTTGTACCATGGTCCCATACATATAGAATTCTATTATGCTCAATTTTGAATACATTGACAATGCATCTAATACTAAATTACCCTCAAAGGTGTTATTATGTAGGTTGAAGGATTGAATAAAATGTGATAAAAAAATTGAGATTTTTTTATTGTGGCTTTGAATATCATTTTTTTACCTCTATATCTCTGTTTTTGTAAGTTTTCCTCTTTTAATGTGTATATTTTTATTATAAATTCTTAATATTGTAGCATATCTTGAAAAATGAAAATATAAAACTTTCTTACTTTTACAAATAATTAAAAATATATTCCATGTATTTGAATGCAAGTATGTATAAATAATCATAAAATTAATTCCATTAATAAAGTAAGCTCACAAGTATCTACTATAGTACAACCAATTGTCACCAAAAAATATTAGTTACTAAAATAGTTGCTATGGTTTCTATGTTTATCTCCTTGACTCACCCAACAAGTAATGACATGAACTTACAATAATGAGAGGATTCACCATGTGATGAGTTATTTTCCTTTGCATATGAGAGGGGTAAATCCCTCACATTATGGTCATTTTATAATTTTAATAAAAAGTACAAAGGAAACAAAAATGGGAAAAATAAAGTCATTCAATAAAATTTGAAATCAATAACTACAACCCACAATAATAATAAGTAGACTTATGTCAAAGAAATAATCTACCAAACATATAATAGTGATCTCTCTCAAAGTAACAAAATATTAATTTAGTCTTTATCTCACAAGCCACTCACTCAAACCCCTAATTATTGATGGGGGAGGTAATTGAAATTGCACATTGAAGGCACAATTTTCCTCACTAGCCATCAATATATCATTGAAAGTGTAAAACCTTCAAATTATTCTCTTACTGTAATCATTGGGATATAAATACAACTTGCAAGAATTTGGGACTGAGAACTTTAGTTTGTGACTTCCCTTTTTCCTTGCCAATAGCCCTTACTCCAACAAGATCACTAAATTCAATGTGGTGTAGTGTATATTGCAAGAAAATAATAATTAAATTCTCAATCCAACATATCTTAAGGAGGAAAATGGCCTCCTAGGTGTTGGATATGATGTAAAAAAGTTGATACTATGATGCATTTATCCATGAAAAGCATATCCAATTACTCCTTCTCCCAAATGAATCCATATACTCCAATGTTTTGATTAGATTAAAACTAGAAGGGCCAGTACCCATTACAAAACAACCATAGAGGTAGACTAGGAACTCACGAGTAGTGATAAAACCAAAAAAGTAAACAAAAACTAAAGCTTAAATAGTTCAACTAGTAGGAAGATAAACAAAAAAAACCCACAAAGCCAAGACCAACACAAAACCACCAAAAACCTACATGTCTCCCAATAATTTGAGAATAGTGATTGCATTCCATTCCTCAGACAGGAATTGGAGCTTCTTTTCAAAAGTCACAAACCATTGTTGAATGGCTTGGGTATTCGTTGTGATGTCTCGACCCAAGGTTTTCACCTTCTTTCCCTTCTTCTTCTGCGTGAGACCATCATCCACACCATCCGTAAGCTACTTCCCCTAGCTATTCCTTAACTCATCTTGAAAAAATTGAAGGGTGAGGGCAGTATTCTTCACAATTTCTTTGTTGTAGTTAGTGATAACCCTTAGGCACTACATGGTCTTCTCCTAGTTTTGGTGGATGGAATCAATCTCAATCAATAAATTATTCTTTTCTTCCTTAGTACAAACGATGGCCCGAAGATCATCCAACTCTTTTTTTCACCTTTCCTACATCTCAAATGACCTGGCCAAAGAAGCAATCATGTCCCAATGCATCTTATTCTCCACATCCCTAGGCCATGGGACTTATTGTTCCATAACCTTACCTTCTAAAATTTGGATTCTTTCATTAGCTGTGACCAATTGACCCAAGAGCAATTTCATAATATCCTTCTAAACATTAATAGTCTTCAAATTTTCATTCAATTTTTTTCTTAGGGTTGGCAGGGATTCAAACCAATCTAGGTTCAGTACTAGGCTCCTCTAGATTGATGCATAGGTTGGGAGAATTTTGTGGGTTAGGGTTAGAAATGAGAGGGGTGTTGGGAACCTTTGAGTCATGGCCCTGAGCTAAGGAGTGAATAAGAGAGTTATCCATGGTCGGATTCCATGAATCATCATCATCATTAGAGTTATCAAAATCCTTCGACCTAGAAGAAATGGGTGTGGGCATGGGCTTCAACAGGGGTTTTATCATTAATAGGGGATTCAATTTGGGCTAGAGTACTATAGAGAATGGAAGGAGATGTTTCGTCGATAGTAATTGAGGGGTTAGGGTCCCTAGGGGGGCTGGTCGGGTTAAAGATAGTCAAAGTATTCTTATGCACATTAGTAGGGGAGGGAAGAAGCACATAATGAAACTTGTGTAAGCAAAAAATAAGGTCTTGGTGAATGGGTAATTTCTTGTATTTGGCCTAGACATTCTACCAGATTGCTCAAGCAAAGATATGCACCAAAAGGGGAAATCCATCTTAATATTATAACTAAGATGATTAAGAATAGGGAAAAGGTGGGCATGGAAGTGGTGGAACCTCCCTTCAAGAGTGACGTATCTCATGAGAATTTTAGAAATGGTGCTCCAAACACCAAGCAAGTCTGCATGGTTAAAGCCATTCTACAACCCAATCACCTTCTCACCCTCTTTCAAGAACCGTTTCATGTCATCCTAGTAATGAATTTTCAATTTGTGAGGAATGCAAATCCCTTCTAGAGAAAGCTCTGTAAACCTCCGCAATAAGCTTAGGGGTCACCATAAAAAAACCTCACCAACAATAACAATCTTGTCCACCTAGGAATTGGCAAACCCAAAAGAAGTTTTGGGATTAACATCCTACATCCCCTCCACATACGAGGACAACTTGCCCCATTCAAGAATAGCCCAAACCTCCTTATCTTGCTTCCAGCCATCATAGTTAGTAGGTTCATCCTGGACCAAGTCCCCTCCCATCATGAAACCCACAAGTTTCAGAGCAATCTTGAAGCACTGGTAATGGAAATGGCTATACAAAAACTAGATCCACAAGTTTAGCAAGCTTAAGTTGTCATAAATGATGAGTGTGGAAACCATCAAAATGAGTTGACAACAAATCTAGTTGGATCTCAATTGGATAGTACTTTGACATCATTCTGAATTAATTCAAGCACCTGACTTAGGATATAGAGGATATTATCCCGTTTTACTAAATTTGGAGTAAAAGCTCCAAGATATTCTAAGGCATTAACAACTTCATTATTGCTCCTATACAAATGATTCACACTACAATTCCCAAGGGAAATCATGAGGTTGTGAGCCAAGGACATGGGGTCTTGAAGAGTCCAGTAGGGAGAGGCAAGCCTATTGAGCATAAGAATTGTGTTCCACGAGTCCCCTTCAATGATTAAGTTTAAAGAGAGCCCAAATTGTGTTCCAATTTTAATACCATTGAAGGCCACCACCACCTCAAAAAAACTAGAAGATTGAACCCCCAAGTTAACCACATAAGCTAGAACTAACTTCCCCTTGTGGTCACGGATGATCCTACCCCCACCCGCCTGGCATGGGTTGGGTTTGTCCAAGACGTCAAAATTGAGCTTCAACTAGCTAGGTTTAGGGGGGACCACGACGTACTTCATCTGTCCAGAGGGATAAGAGAGCTAAGGGAATTAAGGGTCTCAAAAAGATTCCAAGCAAAAGCAATCAAGACCTCCAAATCATTGGGATTTCTTTTAGGCTTGCAAGGAGTAGCAAAAGTCAACTCAACAACCTGACTGATAATTTTGTTGGCCACTACCTACCACGAAGAACTTTTTATTTATGAACACTTTGTTATTGCACTCCTTCCATAGCACCCACCATGTGAAGAATAATGATTTCCACCAAAGCTCAATGAGAAAAGTGTGAGACACCGAGGGGGACCAATAGTCTAAAATATCATGAACAACATTTTGCAAGACCCAAAAAAATTTGAAAAGAGATTGAATTTTTTTCCTAACCTGTCATGAGTAAGAACAATGGAAAAGTATGTGAGGAATGGACTTGGCTTCAATTATCTAGAGTGAGGATCCTTTTGTGATAGACAGTCAACCAAAAAAAAAATTGACTTTAGGTACAATGTATTTCCATGCTAGGGCTACATCCAATCAAACATAGGGTTCCAAGAACTAGAGAGGAGGTTGTAGCCAATCTTGATAGAATAAGAGAAATATTTAGAATTTTTCCATACCAATGAGTTAGGAAAGTCAAAGGGGAAGAAATTGTGATACTTGATAGTTCTAAGAAGTTCTTCAATAGCCACCTGAAGGGGGCATCAAACTATTTAGGGTCAATCTTCCATCTAGGTGGATCAAGAGAAAAATCAATGTAATCTAAGACCTTATCACCTAGCCAAGTACAGAGGTCCAGATGAACAATAGATAAAATAGGGTGGATACTAAGGGCCTAAGAAGACAACCAATTATCATCCCAAAAGGAGACCAAAGTACCTAATATGACCAGCCAAGGGAACCCAAAAGAAAGTAGATTCCAGGTTTTTAAACAGTTATTCCAGATCACCAAACTAGTAGGTAAAACACCATTTCACAACAAGGAAAGGAAATCATGTCCTTGTAGATACTTATTCTTGAGGATAGTAATCCATTCAAACTAGTTGTTAAGAAATTTCCAAGAAATTTTGGTTAGAAGTGCCATATTCATCAATCTTATTCTTCTCAAACCTATATCCCTCCATAAAATTTCCTAGAGCACACAATATCCCAATTCACCAGGGAGAACCTGTTCTTTTCCTCAGTCCCTGACCACAAGTTGGATTTGTTCAAGTTTCTCTGACTACATCTCGGGCATTAAAAACAAAGACATTAGGTACACATCCAAGCTTTAAAGGGTGGTTTAAGAAGAAGCTTACCAACATTACTAAGAAGGGCCCCTTTCCATGCAACAAGCTTCCTTTAAACATGTTCTAGTAGAGTAGACTAGACAAAATTATCCACCTTACCCACTATAAGTGACATACCTAGATAAGTTGAAGGGAGGGAAAGGGTCTACCAATTAAGAATTTTGGAAATCCTAGCTTGAAGATTAGGGTCAATAGTCAAGAAAAAAATTGCACCTTTGTTAAATTTAATACATTGCCTAGAGGCCAAAGGAAACTTAGAAAGAGTGTCCATCCAAATTTTAGCCTCTGCCAAGGTAGCCTTCCCCATCAAGATCGTATCATCAACAAATTATTGATGGGAGATTAGGTAAGACACAAAAGAAGGGGAAAAACCTACTCGAGAACCATTTAGAATTTTACATTCAAAATTATGACTAAGAACTTCAACCATCAAAATAAAGAGATAGGTGGATAGAAATTCACCTTGGCGAATACCACCAGTAGCTGAGAAGAAACCTTACAATGTGTCATTGATGATCAGTGAGTACTTGGAAGAAGTCACTCAACTCTGAATTAGCTTCAACAATTTACCAGAGAAGCCAAAATGGTGAAGCACTTCAAAAAGGAAATCCCAGGACCCCTTGTTATAGGCCTTGGAGATATCCAGCTTAAGAGCCATACTTTCCTTTATGCTTCTATCCATAGAGTGGAGGGTTTGATGTACACTAGAATTTAATAGCATCAGTTATTTTCCTTCCAAGCACAATGAATTTGTGGCTAGGGTGTATCAGCTTGTTCAAGTGGCATTTAATGCAATTTACCAACAATTTGGAGAAAATTTTGTAAAATATATTGCAAAGACTACTAGGCCTAAATTCAGTCAACTTGTTGACCTCCTCATGCTTAGGAATAATAAAAATGAAGGTATTATTGAATTCCTTAAGAATTTTTCTAGAAGAAAGAAATACAACCACCCCAACTATGACATCCTGATGGTAACAATATCCCAAAACATTTGAAAAATGAAAGGTTGGAAGCCATTCGCACTAGGAACCTTGAATGGGCTGAGGGAAAACACAACCTTACAGACCTCATCCACCCAAGCATTATCTTCCATAGATGAGACCTCCTATTGGGATATAGGTAGACGGATGACATTGAGGATATCACTTGACAAAAACTCCATAGGGTTAGGATTGAGAATGTTATGGAAAAAAGACACACTGGAACATGAGCCAAATCATCCTCACCAGTCATAGTGGAACCATCTTCAAGGATTAATTTCAAGATAGAGTTTCTCTTCCTATGTCTTCTCATCATCATGTGAAATAATCTAGAGTTTTTATCCCCTTCTTAGATCCATTGATTCCTAGACCTCTGTTTCCAATAAACCTCCTCCTCAATAATATTATGAAGTTCACTAAGATGGGACTTTTCCTTAGCGATGAGATCCCCCTAAAAACCCAGTTCCAACTCTTTTTGAACTTGTTGAATCTGGTCTTTGAGAGACTTTTTCTTTTCAAAGATGTTATCAAAAGAACTCTTACTCCAAACTTTGAGATTACAATTGAGACTCTTGAGTTTAAAAGCAAGATTGTACATAGCAGAACCACATCCATGGCCCTTCCACCAAGAGGGAAGAAGATCCTTGAATAGAGGTTGATACATCCAGATTAATTCAAAATGAAAAGGCCTTTTTGCCTTAGGGGGAGTGCTCCAGCATAGGAGCAGTTGGGTATGATCAGAACCAATTCTAATGAGAGAGGACAATGAGAGCAAGGCAATGTTCCAACAAGAAGACACCAAAGACCGATCAAGCTAAACTTGATTGAGATTGTCCCTTGACCATTTGTTAGACTAGGTGAAAAACTCATCTTCAAAGTCTAAATCCATCAACCCACTAGTGGCAATGTAAAAAGTATCCCTTCTACTTTTCCTTGCTTGTTTGGTCCCTCCTTGTAAACTAGGCTTCATGGTGCCTTGATTTAGTGTTGTAATGTGTTTAACACATTCACATTAGGTCTTGGGCCCTTGTGAAGTAATGAAGATAAATGGTACCTTGCTAAAGTGTTGTGAAGTGTTGTAATACACTTTCACACTATTCTAAGGTTTTATTAATTAACTACACCTAATTAATTTATTTTTAACCTTAATCATGCCTTATCTAAAGTGTTGTAAAGTGTTGTAACACACTTTCACAATTTTCTAGGGTTTTCATTAATAATTATGCTTGGGTATGTGCAGGATAATGATGGGCCAAAAAGTGGCGATATGATGGGTATGTGTAGGGTATGTGGCTGACAACTTTTTTTAAACCCAAAATTGATGAAACAAAAAGGGTTTTTAAAGGAGATTCTCAGCTTTCCACCAATATAAATTATTCTTTCCTTTGAATTTAATAAATAATTATTATTCATTTTCTATTTGAATTATGACTAAAATCCCAATTGATAGGCTGATTGAAAAACATCTATAGCTTTCAAATAGTATCACATTTTTTGAATCTGAAACATGCGTCACATTTTATGCTTTGCATACTATAGGATTAAAAAATTGAATTTAATGAAGTTTTGACCAAGTTAAGGTGGTTGAGACATACAAGTTTTATATTTTTTAAAAGTTGTAATAAAAAATCATAATTAATTATTTACTTGAAAAAAAAATTATAGAAAAATATGCATCACATTGAGACATGAGTCCTCTACTTATATCTAAAATCTTATAAAAAATATTATTTATTGTGGTTAGTGGTTCAGACAGACACCTACTTATCTTTTCCTTGAAATTTAAGTATTACTGCATTGAAATTTCAAATTTTCACCAAATAGATATATATATTTTTAAACTAAACTAGTAGTTTAGAAACTAAATTCAATTTGCTATAGATTCTATTCTTACATGTTTGAAATAATATAGATAACTTATTCAAATTTTTACGTCAAGCTGCCTAACTCTGATTTTTTTGAATTTTTTGCCACTTAAGGGTTTGTTTTCCCATGATGATCCTGCACATAGCCACTTATTTATGCTTTAATTGGCCTTATTTTACATCCACAATCCTCATTTAATGCATCTTTTTGAGGATAATCCTAGCAAAAATCAATACCCAATCATAATTCAGGTGTTTTCAGCTTGTGTGGCCAAGATTTAGTGATTTGGGACTCATTCACCACCTTGATCGAATAAGTCACACCTATATTTTTGGGTCCTGAACCTGGTTTCACACCTTTCTAAACATTTTTAAAAATGGTCCCATAAATTATGCCTAATGGGACTCATTTTCCACCTTGGGAAAATGAGTCTCATGTGGCCCAAAATCAAAATTAATTCAAATTTTTGCGGGATTTTATCCTCCTAGATCTAATGTTGGCTTGTAGTGTTATAATTTTTGGAATTCTTGCATAATTGAGTATAAATATAAGGTTCTTTCACTCATTTTCACCCCAAGCATTCAAGTATTCATCCGAGTCATAGCAAGTTTGAATTCACAAGTGCATTCAAGTGTTTACAAGAGGATTCAAAAACATTCAAGGGAAGATTATCAAACATTTTAGAGTATTTTCCAAGCATCAAGCATTATGTCAAGGACTTCATGCATCATGTTTATTTTTGAGCTAACGATTGTGATGTAGGGTTTTATGATTCAAGCTAGCATTTCATTCAAGATCTACCACCTTTAAGCAAGAGTCAAGATCTACATCCATTGGAGCCATCTCAGACATGTTTGTAGCATATTGTTGATAGGGTTTGGTGAGTTGCAATATCTTATTTTGTTCATTCATCATTCTCCATTCCAATTTCATTCTATTTCAAGGTTTGATTACCAAAATAGGGTTTGACCAAGGAAAACCCGTATCCACTAACAAAACAAAATTTTTCCCTCTCTTTTGTTTGTGATTTGCAAGTCTAGGTTGAAGACACATTGAAGATCAAGATTGGAAAAAGTTTTCAAAGTGCCTAAATTTCTCAAGGTTGTCATTAAGCATTGGAGATCATTGGAGAACACCTAGAGGTTGATTTACAGAGATTCAGATCCAAAAATCAGTTGGGAAGCACATAGCATCTACCTTGGAGACCAGATTTAGATCTTAAAGTTTTAGAAATCCCAATTTAGGTCAAAATTCTTTTTTTTGTAGATTCAAATACCCATTTGCTAGATTCCTATTCCCACACAGAAACCTATATTTTGGACTGATTCACCCATCTTGGTGAATGATACCCACTCAACATTGAAGACATAATTTCTAGAATTTTAGGTCCCTCCTTCCAGTAATCTTCAAATTACTAGGTGCACACATTTCATCTTACAACTTGTTTCTCTATTTTATAAGCATTTCTAGTTCATTTAGTGAAGGTATGCATTGAATTAGGGTTTAAAATTTCATCTTACATTGCATTTTTCTTTCCAAGTTCTTACTTGGTGGTGAACCCCTCATTATTATACAATCATCCCCTAGGACAATCCTATTGCAAGATCTCCTTCTCCTTTGCATTGAGATCTCTAAGGTTACCCTTGAATGAAATAATTGGAAAGTGGGTGTGCTCTATGTCCTAAGCCATATGAAAGCATACGAGCCACCATTTTCAGTGGTTCCATTTTGGTGAACCTACATTTACAACATCATAATTCTGATTTGGAGTGCATCAACATCCTAGATCTTGCTTGCATTAAATTGCATTAGGATTTGAATTAGTTAATTGACATTCTAGGGTTTCTAATGTTGCATTAGTGAAAGTTCATATAACTTACATTTTTGCACCCTAAATAAGTGAAAATCATACAAAATCTGCATTTACACTCAGAATACAACTCATACAACATAAAAAGCATAAATATCAATTGAAATTTTCAAAAAATTCTAAAAAAATAATCCCTACTGGGACTCATTCACCACCTTGGGTGAATCAATCCCTGTGCAGATTCTGCATTGTATTTTTTAGCATTTAAAGCACTATTTTTGAGCTTCTATTTGTTGTTTAAAGATTTTTGTTTTAGTTTCCAGAATTTTTGTTATAGTTATTTCATTGTTCCTGGCTTATATTGCATTTGCATCCATTATGCATTTAGAAGCCCTTGCATGAGTATTTGGTGTGCTATTGCTAATACTATAGTGAGATGAAGTTGGAGACTCATGTCATCCCGCAATAGCACAATCATTGTGGATCTTGGGTTATCTCTCTTTCACTCCTAGTACTGACACTAGTAAACTAGGTATGGACCATAACCTTAACAACTCTTTACATTCAAGTAGTGTGACACATGTTGAAACAATGGTTTCTAGTGTCCTGCAAGAAAACATAATTCAAATTCATGAAGACTTAGCAAACCTACCACATCAAGTTCAAAATGACAAAATTTCAACTACTGCCATCCCTACCATAGATAACATTCACCGCATTCCTGAAAGTGAAGATGGACTTGACCTTGTGAAAAAAATAGTTCAAATCTTTGGAAAACACCTCACCTCAACCACTAGTTGTCCTTTACCTAAAATCAATGCCACAAGCCAAGGAGGAACTCAAATTCCTCCTCCCACAACAATAGCCTCAATTCCTACCTATGCCAACCCTCAAGTCACAACAACAATGCAACCAACTAGTAATGTGATTTCTTCCTTGGGTATTTCTGCTAGCATCCCTAATTACTTTTTGGCATTGCACGTCATATCTCCTACCACTTTACCACCTATAAGCATTCCATTCACTTTTCCCTTGAACACATACAACCCCTCACCTTTTACACCTCCATCTCATAATGCAAGCAATAACTCTCTCATAAACCAACTCTTCCAAATCATTTCATCCCTTAAAAAAAAATTCCACTATCAACCAAAATCAAAATATCCCACCTACATATTATGTCAAAAGCATCCCATTGTCCTTGGAGATATTGTGAACACCGATGCCACAAGGTGTAGAGGTAGCTAGATTCAATAAATATGGAGGAAAGGGAGACCCCTCTGACTATGTTAATACTTATACCACCTTATGTAGTGACTTTGTCCTTGATGCTAAACTCTTGGCTAAGCTTTTCCCTAGGTTCTTGAAAGATACTACTTTGGAATGGTTCTCTTATTTACCAAACAACTCAATTCATTCATTTAATGAAATTGTTGAGGAATTTGTTAACCATTTCCAAGTGCATATGAACCCTAAGATGACCTTGGCCGATTTGATGAGATGAAAGCAAAAAGAAGAAGAAAAGATGACTAACTTTAATATCTCATGCTATCAATTGCTTTATTCCCAAATTGATGTCAAAGTTCTCGATCATCACCTTCAAAAGATGTTCATAGAAACTTTGCAAAGCAAGATACAAGATAAGTTTACCATGATAAAATTTCCTTCCTTTATGCATCTGTGTACTTCCCTTCATGATTATCAAAATTCGGTTAGTAGTCGTGATGCAAAGTCCACTTCTAACTAGACTGAGAAGTCTGAGTCTACAAACCAAAACAATTCCCAACACTTTAGAAAATAGAATAAACAGTTCCTTCAATTCAATCCCCCTCAACCAACAAATCAGAATGTCAATAAACAAGCAGCTAAATTGTTAAAGCCATGATACCCTTTAGCTATGGTGACCCAAAAAGACAATTCACTCCCTTACCTGATACCCTTGATAACACAATATCACAACTCATAGAATAGAAGATGATTACCTTACCTCTTGTTAAAACACCCAATCCTAATAAACCATTACCCGCAAGTCATAAACCAAATGCTTATTGCCATTACCATTGACAAAATAGACATGATACAGAACATTGTAAGTGTCTTAGACATCTTTTGCAAGACCTCATTGATTTTAGTTGTCTTTCTATTGGAGGTATTAATGATCAACGAAATAAGTTTGTTGCCCCTCCTAACCAAAAATTGCAAATCTTTACCAACCCCATGCCGAAACACAATATTTCATTTGTCAAAGTTGGTGAAACTAAAAAGACTGATGTAATGAATGTTGACACAGATGATGAGAACATAGATACAATTCAACAAAGTCCTTGGGACAATGATCAACAAGAATAAAATCCTATCAACAATTTGGTTGCATTGGTCGAAACTCAACATCATAAGGGCCAAAGTAAAAATCCTCTTGAGATTTCTTTCTCCTCACAAGATATACTTAAACATGCACCTGATGGTCCTCTTTACATAACTGGCCGAATCTATGATAAGCCCACTAATGGGATATTAATAGATCCCATATGTGGAGAGAATGTGAACACCGAAGAATTCTTACTTCTGCAATGAAGTTCTCTATCAAGATATATATGATAAATTGAAAGCATGGATCAAGAGGCATAATGGTTTCTTGCCCTACAATGGGATCAATCACCTTTCCTTTACAAATAGGATTGAAAACATTAGATATCTCATTCTCCATCATCCCACAGTCAAACCAATTTCATGTGAAGCTAGGCTATCTATGGCTTTGCTTCATGAAATTTGTCCCTTTGGTTGTGCATAAATTCTTAAAGTTTCCCTTTGACAATGAAGTTTTTACTGTCCATCATAGTGGCTTTAACTTGTCCTCCAAAGGAAAATTTTCCTTATATTTCTTTTGTGTCAAGCATATATAACCTATAAAACCACCAAAAGACTTCCTTTTCCTATCCTATCAAAATTTCAAGGCAAAGAAGATAGCATAACTATCCCTATGAAACATGTCCCCACCCACCACTGAGCCTACCATCCTATACTAAACCATGGCTAAACCTAAATAAATTCCAAACAACCAGGGCCAACCTAAGACAAAACCTTCACCTACTTCCTATAAAAGACCAAGATACAATGAAAAAAATCCTATCACACCTCCTAGAATAAAACAAGTTTACAAAGTCAAAGAGAAAGTGGTTTCAAGAACAACCCCCCATGGTTCCTTTTGTTCCTCCCATCAGGGAAGAAAAAAAACTTATGGTTGATCAACCCGCTCCTACACAGATGCAACTTGAAAATAGAACTAAAAGAAATAGAGGTGCTAGAGAGCATAGGCGTAGATGTCATGCCCTTTAACATAGGTTACGTGAAGAAATAAACAAAGAAAATCAAAATCCAAACCTGAATGAAGCAATCCATGATGACTCTACCCTCACCTCAAAATAAAACAATCCAATATTATAAAAACTACAACAAGAGTTGAACCCTTCCTTGTACATTATCATTTGACCTCCTATTGTGATTAATTTAGACAATGACGAGGAAGTTGCTAAAAATGATGAAGAGGTGCATAATGAATTGAATACATTGTTTTCCTCTTCCATGATCTTAAATGTTAATTCTCTTAAGAAGAGTGTTGAACTTGGTAATGACACTAGTTCGACACTTGCTATTGTCCCTTTGGCTAGTTTCCTTCCTTTGGTATACAACAAACATGATTGGCATGCAGATGACCTGCTTTAGGTTGACTCACATGTGTGCCTTACTAGTCTTTTGCATTATTTATTTTTTCATTTTTCTTTTTATGATTGCATGTTTGTAATGTGATCCCCCATAATGATCTACTTGATGTCTCTCTCTCTCTCTCTCTCTCTCTCTCTCTCTCTCTCTTTATTGCATTCCTCTATTTGTACCTTCATTCTTATCTATGTCATAAATCTTTTATCTTTTCTTCTTTTACCTTTTTCATTTTTCTTGTGTTTTCCTTTTAGGGATGATGCAAGGTGTCGAGACATTCATGTATCTTCCATGTTGAACCAAAATATTTTTATTTTATCCTCTTTCCTTTGTCTTGTGTTTTCATTGGGGATGACACAAGGTGTCAAGACATTCATGTCTCTTCCATGTTGACCTGAAAGATCTTTGTTTTCACTCTCTTTGTGTCATTCTTCCAATTCTATGTGTATTTGGGGAATGATGATAGTTCTGATCTCTCTAAGAAAATTGTAGCAAGAACATACTGACCATAAATCCATAGATCCCTTAAGTGTTTGGATTTTAATTTTGGGGGAAAACCCTCTCTTTCTTTTTGCATGTCGTAGCCTTACTCGGAAACATATGACTTGGAAAATGGATCTTCAAGTCATCTCTCATGTCTTCTTAATTATTAGCATTTATCATTTGTTGCTTTAAAGTAATTTCTCACAATATGTTGTTTATAAATTTCTTTAAAGTGGGGGCATACATTGGCATTATTCTTTTGCATTTTTTCTTTTGATGTTTCATGGTGTAGTCTTCTTACTTTATACAATGCGTCTTTCGCTTTTTGGATAACATTGGGTGTGATGTCCTTCAAGAGTGTGATCTCTCTTAGCATATTACATTCCTCTTAGAGGCTTGATGCGACACAATGCATCCCTTAAGTTGTGAATTTTCTATTCTTTGATTGGTCCTCTCTTGGAGACATTAGGCACAATGTTCACTAAGTTAATACCTTGCATGAACTAAGCAAGATTCCCTTGAACGTTTTTTATTGTTGCATCTTCATTTTTAGTTATATGGCCACCTTGCATAATACAACTTGCATACCTATAGAGCCATCTTGTTTGTTCATGAACTCCAAACATACGAAGTTTTTCTTGTCTCATGAAGCTCGAAAATATTTTTTTTTGTGACACCTTATTAAAGTTATCAAGAAGTATAACTTTGGTATGGCTTGACAGGAAGCCAAACAAGGACATGAATTTCCCTTATCAACTCATGTGTGTGTGTGAGCACATGCCGATCGTAGGTGTATGTGTCTCATTTCTTGGATTTATCACCTAGCGAACAACCTAAAGTTCCATTGCCTCAGAGTGAGTATGTGTTTTTTAGACAAACAACCTAGATCTGATCCACATCACATGTGATGGAAAAATAGTCGAAGCTTGATCCACCCATTTTATTTTTCATTTTGTTTCATTTTATTTATGTCATTTTTATTGCATTATTATGCTTTATTGATGTTGTTTATATCATTTTCATGTGTGTTATTTTGTCTCTATGTTGGTTTGCCATGGGATCTTGATCCTAGAGACTTGATCACCCTTCTTGATCATTGTCATCCTATCTTACTAGAATTGGTGCACTTGGACCCCTCTTGATGTGTGTTTTTCTACTTTAGTGAGAGTTTGAAGCAAGTTCATCCTCTCACTAAATTGGGGGCTAAATGTGGCAATGAAAAAAATATCCCTTCTACTTTTATTTGCTTATTTGGGCCCTCCTTGTAAACTAGGCTTAATGGTTCCTTGATATAGTGTTGTAATGTGTTTTACACATTCACATTAGGTCTTGGGCCCTTGTGAACTAATAAAGATAAATGGTACCTTGCTAAAGTGTTGTGAAGTGTTGTAACACACTTTCACACTTTTCTAAGGTTTTATTAATTAACTACAACTAATAAATCTATTTTTAACCTTAATCATGCCTTATCTAAAGTGTTGTAAAGTGTTGTAACACACTTTCACACGTTTCTATGGTTTTCATTAATAATTAGGCTTCTTTATGCTTTAATTGGCCTTATTTTACATCCACAAGCCTCATTTAATGCATCTTTTTGAGGATAATCTCGACAAAAATCAATAGCTAATCATAATTCAGGTGTTTGCATCTTGTGTGGCCTAGATTTAGGGATTTGGGACTCATTCCCCACCTTGGGTGAATGAGTCCAACCTATATTTTTGGGTCCTAAACCTAGTTTGACACCTTTCTAAGAATTTTTAAAAATGGTCCCATAAATTATGCAGTTAATGGGACTCATTCACCACCTTTGGCGAATGAGTCCCATGTGGCCCAAAATTAAATTTAATTCAAATGTTTGGTAGGATTTTATCCTCCTAGATCTAATGTTAGCTTGTAGTATTGTAATTTTGGGAATTATTGCATAATTGAGTATAAGTACAAGGTTTTTTCACTCATTTTCACCCCAAGCATTCAAGTATTCATCCTCATAGCATGTTTGAGTTCACAAGTGCATTCAAGTGTTTACAAGAGAATTCAAAAATATTCAAGGGTAGATTATCAAGCATTTTAGAGCATTCTCCAAGCATCAAGCATCATCAGTCAAGGACTTCATGCATCATGTTTGTTTTGGAGCTAACAATTGTGATGTAGGGTTTTATGATTCAACCTAACATTTCATTCAAGATCTATCACCTTTAAGAAAGAGTAAAAATCTACATCTATTGGAGCACTCTCACACATGTTTGTAGCATATTATTGATAGGGTTTGGTGAGTTGCAACATCTTATTTTTTTCATTTATCATTCTCCATTCCTATTTCATTCTATTTCAAGGTTTGATTACCAAAATGGGTTTTGACCAAGGCAAACCCCTATCCACTAACAAAACAACATTTTCCCCTCTTTTGTGTGTAATTTTTAGTTCTAGGTTGAAAACACATTGAAGAGAAAGATTGGAAAAAGTTGTTAGAGTGCCTAAAGTGGTCAAGGTTGTCATTAAGCATTGGAGAACATTGGAGAACACCTACAGGTTGATTTATAGAGATTTGGATCTAGAAATCAGTTAGGAAGCATAGAGAAAACCTTAGAGATTAGATTCAGATCTTGAATTTTTAGAAATCCCTAACTGGACTAATTCACTAATTATGGCGAATGAGTCCCAATTTAGGTCAAAATTCATTTTTTTGTAGATTCAAATACCCATTTGCTAGATTCTTGTTCCCACACAGAAACCCATACTTTGGGCTGATTCACCTAGCTTGGCGAATGCATCCTTCTCAGCATTGAAGATATAATTTCCAATATTTTAGACCTCCTTCCAGTCATGTTTAAATTCCCAAGTGCACACATTTCATCTTACAACTTGTTTCTTTGTTTTATATGTATTTCTAGGTCATTTAGTGAAAGTATGCATTGACTTAGGGTTTAGCATTTCATCTTACATTTCATTTGTCTTTCCAAGTTCTTACTTGGTGGTGAACCCCTCATTAGTTTACAATTAGCCCCTAGGACAACCATATTGAAAGATCTCCTTCTCCTTTGCATTAAGATCTCTAAGGTTGCCCTTGAATGAAACAAGTAGAAAGTGGGTGTTCTCTATGTCCTAACCCATATAAAAGAGTATGAGCCACCATTTTCATTGGTTCCACCACCATCATACAAAAAGGAGTTGAGGTCCAACATGTTATCCGAAAAATCCAAAGTACCACCCTACTTTTCAGAAGGAAAAAGAGGGGAGTTGAAATCGCCCATCACCATCCAATTTCACTGTAAAAAGTTATTCCTACAAACCAATAGGTCAATCCAGGTGGACCTCCTCTAAACCACATTATTAGGTGCATAAAAATTGGATAACACCCAATAAGGAAGACCGAAACAATGAGAAAAACCAACTTTAAGAAAAAAATTCTCCTTAGAAACAAGGAAACCATTGAGAAAGGATTTCCACATTATAACGAAACCCCTAGAAGCCCCAACAACATCCACCACTAGGAATAGGGCATTAGGCTAGATGAAATTACTAGATTTATCAAAATCAACAACCATCATTTTAGTTTCTTGTAAGAGAAGAACATCAAGCTTGAACTCTTTGATGAAATCCATGACAATATGCTTCTTATGAAGTCTATTCAGCCCTCAAATGTTCCAAGAGAGGATTAACATTTATTACTATGACTAGACCTGATCTTTTCCAGTGTTTCCTATTTTCCATTCACAATATTTTTAGCCATGTTTTTCTATTTGGTGACTTTGCTAGGTTTTCTACTTTCCTTAGTAGCAGTCTCCACATCTGTCAATTTTAAAGGGTTGAATAGAGGGAAAATATTCATCGGGGAAGGGGGAATAACATAAGGAATGACTAGAAAAACACAAGTAGGAATATCATCCAACATCGGTTGTGGGCCAACATCTCATAATAAGGGAGACAAGTTCAAGGCGGAGACTGTTGAACAAAACTTTGAGGAATATGGGGAAAATAATAGGTCAACCATAGGAGAAGATAGTGTTGAAACTAAACATAGAACAAAGGGGACTGACATAGCCAAAGCAAGTGCCAGAGAAGGGGAAGGGGAAAGCAAGCTAGGAAGAGAAACCTAGCAAGGCGAGGAAATAGGAAATGTAGAGGGGAGCTAGGAAATGAGGTAGATGGTATCGTAGCCAAGGAACCAACAACACTAGAGGCAAGAGAAGGGGAGGCCACAACCTTTATCCATAGTAGTCCTGAGCAAACCTTTTGGGTAGGCATTGTAGAGATGACCAATAGAGGAGCATTTTTTACAAAAAGGAGTAGAGTTTCCATATTTAATTGACTGGGACCACTTACCAAGTTGGGATTCAAAAATGATCAAGGTTGGGAGGACCTGATTCGACTTGATACTAACATAAAAGTAGGAAAACACCAGCCTAAAATGTTCTTTAGTTACAAAATCTAGTGAAATGAAGTTGCCAAAGGAGTTGGCCACACCTACAATAATTTCCTCATCACAAAACTCCATAGCGAGGCCTGAAAGACAAACCTATGTAGGAAGAGTAGTTAACAAGTGAGCAGATGGGTCAAAACTTTGTCGCCATTTACACAAGGAAAGGCTCTATTTACTAAAGAAATAGGGGCCCCCAATGAGAGTCGCCACATAGTCCTCACGAAGGTTGAATTTGAAAAAAAAAGGCCTCTCAAAAGAGTCAAAATAGAGAAAGAGCCTTTAACAACCTACTCGGAAGAATCCCATTTGTGAACAATATCAATATTGGGCATTATTCCTACAAACCTACTAGTCAAGTAGTTTTCCATTTTTGCAATCATTTTATCCATGGATGGGTCCAATATTTTTAAAGTCGCGCCTTCCTCTGAATGTACCAATTGGATGCCATCCCTAACCACACCATCTTTCTTATTGGAATATTTTGGAAAAAATTATTTCCAGTTAAGAGGAGGAAGTACCTCAATAGAAGGGACAAAAAGTGACCCAAATGACCTATGAGAGTCTTCAGGAGCCCCACCCTTCCTAAAAGAAATTCCAAAATTCCCTCGCTCTAGAGGACATGAACTAGAAGATTCTTTCCCAGCACTATCCACCTCCACGTCGCTCATTTCAAAATTTGAGTTTTTTTCCTAGATACTCCAATGTTAATCAAGGTAGTCAATTTATCATTAAAAATAAAATAATTAGGTGTTGCAGAAGCTTTAAATTGATTTTTACCATTTTATTACTTACTAGCTATTTTGTAACTATACTAGTCATAGGTTATTAATGATTCAGTCAATCACCAAACTATGTTGGGAAACACTTAAATTTATTAAGATACTACAGTTGAATAATCAATTCAAAGAATACATCATACAAAAATATTACTATCTTAGAGATCACCCATAACTAACAAAAAAACAATGTACATCTCTTACAAAACATATGCCTAAAATATCAAGTCTTTAAAAACTCAAGGGATTATATTGGAAACTCCTAAACACAAAATGATAAATCTTGGTCTGTGCAACTTGGTTAATGTCCCAATCCTTCTAGTTAATAGATCTAATTGATTAATCAACTACCTATATGAATGAGTTAAGAAAATTCATGAGAGGATTAAGAGGATTTCATTTGTGTATGGAATAGTTAACCAATTGCATGGATGAGTGAAGTGGATTTTATTAATAAGTGGGATTGGGAGTAAGTCTAAGTGAATTGATTAGACTAAATAGTAAACTATATGAGGTGGAATTAACAATTTTAAAATTAATTAATTGAATTATTAACAATTTGATTGATAAGTGGCACATGTGATGGAAATTAATATTAAACTAATTTATTAATGGATAATGTCTAGATAAATATGGATAATTAATAATCATTAATTTATTACATGGATGAATAATATTAGCATAGTTTAATTAAACAATTTAAGATTAATTAATGAAATTATTAAGCGTTGGGAGTCCTAGGTGATGAATTTCTTTTACTAGGATATGAATAAATGAATTATTTGATAAGGATAGGAAGATTAGGGGATTAGGGGATAAGGTCCTATAGAATGAATGAATGACTCAAGTGATTAGGTGAAGATGCCATTTTTTAGGTTTCTATAAGTCTCTCTAGAATGGCCTACCTAAGGGCCTAGTCCTCATAGAATGGCTTAGTCAAAATCTTCTTATATTTTTAAAATGAAAAAAATAACAAGTTCACAAAAAAATACTATAAAAAAAATTCACCTATACTATGAAAAATGATTTTCCAAAATGACATATCTCTCAATTCCAACTAGAAAATTATATATATTCATTTTTTCTTTTCTATAATCAGTTTAACAAACTGCATAGTCTATGTACCATAGAAAAATGACCCCTAGACATTTTCATGGTCTTTTAGGCCTTTCTTCATGATGCATGGTCTATTTTGCTTTGATTTAATGCTGTAATGTGGCTTAAACATTCACATTAGGTCCTTAAAATTCAAATTATGGTGTCTTGTGAAGGTGTTGTGAAGTGTTGTAAAACATTTCTACAATTTTCTAGACTTTATTCATTACAATTCACCTAAAAATCACCTTTTCATCACTTATCAATTCCTATTTTGAAGTGTTGTAAAGTCTTGTAACAAGATTTCACACTTTTCTAGGCTTAATTTCACTATTTACACCTTTCTTATACTTAATTTGATGCCTTTATCCACTCATAAGGCTTAATTGTGTTTTTGAATTTAAACCTGAAAAATAACATTAAATGCAAGATAATTCTTGACACCCACTTTCAAGTCCAAGGTGGAACCCATTTTCCATGGGTGGTGAATGAGTCCTCTTGGCTCCAAATTCAAAATATTTCAAATTTTCTTTTGGGTTTTTATTTAAAATCACCTTATGTCGGCCTGTGATGAGGTATCATTGGGTTACTAAGGCAAAAGTGTGCATAAATTTGTGTTTTTATCCTCATTTTACATCTCCTAACTCATTCAAGCAATCTTTTCATTCACTAAGCATTCAATTAGCATTTGAGCACTGTGCATCTTTCAATCAAGCATCAATCAACTATCTTGGAGCAGCCATTGATATATCTTCATATTTTCTTCAACAAGGGTTTTGTAAGTTGATAGCATTTGCATGCTATTTTTTTATCATTCTCTTCCATTTCACTTCTTCATTAAGGGTTTAATCACCAAAGTGAGATTTGACCAAGGCAAATCCCTATAACCTAACACTTAACCATTTTTTCCCCTTTTGCATGTGTGTTTGTAGACTTGTGTATGCAAATTTTTCCAGAATTTAGGTGTTGAAAAGTGGAAAAAATGTCAACAAAGTGTTTAAATTCAACTATAACTGATTTCAAGCTTGGAGAAGACAGTTTGTTCATTTTCTGTAGATTTGACTCTATCAAACTAACAAGCAGATATTCTTAGATCTGGTGCTATAGAATTGGTCCCTAATTTCACATAATTTTGGGAGAGGATTGATTCACCATCAGTGGTGAATGAGTCCCACCTTAAGGCTGGAAATCTATATTTTGTGAGATTTCGAATCCTGACAATCAAACACCAGTTTCTAGAAGTTTTCATCATAAGTAGGACTAATTCACCATTAGTGGCGAATGAGTCCCACTAGTGATTTTTCAATGAATTCTGTCAGCATTCAGAACACTCCAAAAACTTCATCAGACTTCTAGGTGAACTCTGATTTGGCCTTTTTCATTTTCATTTTGCATTTGTTCATGTTTAGTTCATGTTTTCATATCACATTGTGTTTTCCAACATTGCATAATTCTTAGGTATTGCATTCAATATTAGTCAATTACTTAGCTTATTTGCATTTAGATCATCTCATTTATCCTTAATACATCATACACATCTTAATTTGAGTGAACCACCTAGACTTTTGGTGGGGTTTATCTCTCTCCTTTTAGGTGAATATCCTAAGTGCGAGAGTAGTCTATAAATACCTACCCAAAAATCTATGATTCATTTTGGTGAGTTCCTGTATAGTGAGCATTTTACATTTCTAATTTTCATTGCATATTTCATCCTAGGTTTCATTTTAATCAACATTTAATTAGGGTTTTTTTTTTTGCATCCTAGGGCTGCTTCAAATTGTATTAGTAAAAGACTCATTTAGACTTCATTTTTGCATATCATATCATTGAAAAAATAAAAAACTATATTTGCATCCTTAGTTTGTATCCAAAAAAAATTAAAATCACTTTTAATTTTCTGAAAATAAAATAAAATATCATAGTTGGACTCATTCACCACCCTGGGTGAATCAATCCACCTGCACATTTTAGACAACATTTTCAGGCATTTTTCTGGGTATTTTCTGCATTACAATTTTTTGTAGTGGCTTTTTGTTTTGCTTTCCAGATTCTCTATTTGCTCCTATTTCTTGCATCTTAGTTTACTTGAATTCATTTTCATCATGGCATTTTATTTTAATAAGTTTTGGAATTCATTGAAATCCTTAGTAGACATGTCCAATTGTGCCTTTGGCTATGATCCTAATGACCTTGAGCTTCCACATGCTCCTTTAGCTCCTCCTGATTTTCCTCCTCATGATGTTGACATCATTGGAGAAGACGATGATAGCATGAAAAAGTTCTTAAATGAATGTTGTGATGACCTTGAAGCAAATGCAACCTTTTACTCATCCATGAAACCACCAAATCTTCCTATTGTTGCACCTCCTGATCACTTTGGATACCTACATCCCAAAACTCAAGTGGGACCTAAGACCCCTCCATCAAGTGGACTTAGTTCCTCTCAACAAATACATCCTCAACCATTTTATGATCACAAAGTTACAAACACATCAATTAACCTTGAAGAAACATATGGAAAAGGCTTTACTATCCTCAGTAAACAAGGGTTTGATACAACAAATGAGCATAACATTCATCAAATTCTAGAACAAAAACCAATAGAAGAAAATACAACAGGATTATGATATCAAGATCCTCCTCATGTTGATGAGCCTCCTTTTGAATATTGGAGACTTCACAATGATGGTATTGTGATCTTTGATTCTCCTCCTAACTTGAACATTCTCCTTCCACATGAAAAAACTTTACATGATTTAGATAAAAAGGATGCTAGGATCCCCATGGGTCCTCTTCCTCCTTCCATTCATGAGAAAGGAGAATCTAGAAAATGAAAACAACCTTACAAATTGAAAAAGCTCAAGTTCCTACTCATCCTCCACCTGAATGTGAGAGGAGACTTCAATTTCTTATAAAAAAATGCCTTATACTCTTACCACCTATGAATAGGTTGTTCATCCATCCTAAAGATTATAACATACCATATTGCAAATATCATTGTGTTCTTGGACATCGAACTAAAAAATGTCAGACATTGCATGACATATTGAACAAATATCACTTTACTGATACTGACTACTTTCCCATTATCCCTTAAAACAAAATCCTTTCATCATGCCATAGTTGAATTTTTCATTCTAACTATTACATGATTCCTCCCATCACCTTTCTTGGCTAATTCTTGCTTCACATCCAGTGGGGGGAAAGATGTTGTTAGCCTCATCCTAGTAATACATTTTTCTTTGTCTCTTAACTATGTTATTCATTTTTTTCTTATATCACTTAAGATTATGAAACCAATAACTTGATTAATGGTTGACCTACAATTACATCACTAGTTCCTTAATTTTATGTATTTTGTTCCCCCGTAACATGTGTTTAATGTTCTCTCTCTTTGTACACTTCTTCTATTTGTACCTCTATTCTTCTTTATGTCGTACATTGCCTTTTTAACTTTGGTTTTGTGTTTTCCTTTTGGGGATGACACAAAGCATTGAGATGCCCTATGTCTCTTCCATGTTGACCCAAAAGGTCCTTTTTCCTTTTTGTTTTGTGTTTTCCTTTTGGGGATGATGCAAAGCATAGAGATGCCCTATGTCTCTTCCATGTTGACCCAAAAGGTCCTTTTTCCTTTTTGTTTCATGTTCTCATTTTGGGGATGACACAAGGCATTGAGACTGAAATGTTTCCTTCATTTTGAACCAAAAGTTTTTCCTTTTCTTTTTCCTTTTTGTTTTGTTTTCGCTTGTGTTTTCCTTTTGGGGACGATGCAAAGCATTGAGACTACAATGTCTCTTCAATGTTGACCCAAAACGTATTTTTTTTCTTTTTTTTTTGCTCTCTTTGTGTCATTCTTTTAGTTCTATGTGCTTTGGGGAATGATGATAGTTCTAAGCTCTTTCATAAAAATATTGCAGCAATGAACATACTAACCCCAAATCCATAGATCCCTTATGTGTTTGGTTTGTTCCTTTTTTGGGGGAAACCCCCTTTCTTTTGTTCTCTTTTTCTTTTACATGATGTAGCCTTCTTCGAAAACATATGACTTGGCATAGGGGCTTTCCAAGTTGGCTCTCATGTCTTGTTTTCTTTTTGTGTTTCTTTTTCCTTTGCTACTTTAAATTAATTCTCACATAACAGTGTGTAGTAATTCCTTTAAAGTGGGGGACATACATTGGCATTATTCATTTTGCATTTGTCTTTTTTTTCTTGGTTCTTATTGTAGCCTTTCCACTTCATACAATTCATTTTTCACTTTGTGGATGACATTGGGTGTGATGTACTTCATAAGCATGATCTCTTTTAGCATATTACATTCCTCTTAGTGGCCTGATGTGATGCACTGCATCTCCTAACTTGTGAATATTTTATTCTTTGATTGGTCCTCTCCTAGAGACATTAGACACAATGTTCCCTAAGTGATAGACCTTGCATGAACTTAACAAGACTCCTTTGAACATCTTTTACATTTTACATTTTACATCTTTTTCCACCTTGCATAACACAACTTGCATGCCTGTGGTACCTTTCCCTTTGTTCATGAGTTCTAAGCATACAAATATTTTCTTGTCTCATGAAGCACAAACCAAAATTTTCCCTTGTGGTATGTTGTTAAAGTTATCAGGAGGTATAACTTTGATATGGTTGAGCGGGAAGCCCATTCAGTGACATGACTTTCCCCATAGCCACCTATGTGTTTGTGAGTGCATACCAACTAGAATATGTATTTCACCTTTTTGGTTTTTCTCACCCAACAGACCACCATGAGTTTTGTTGCCCCAAAGTGAGTATGCATTCTCTTTTTCTCAAAAACAACCTAGATCTAATCCACAACTAGTTGGATAGATGATTGAAGCTTCATCTGACTTTTCCTTCTCTTTCACATGTGTGTTCATTTGTTCTTATGTTTATTTTGCCACAAGATCTTCGTCTTGGGGGCTTGATCATCCCCCTTGATTGTTTTCATTCCATCTTGGTAACATAAGTGCATTAGAACCTCCTTCTCGATATGCATGGCTACTTTAGTGTGAGTTTGAAGCATGTTCATCCTCTCACTAAAGTGGGGGCTAAATGTACCATAGAAAATGGCCCCTAGACATTTTCATGGTCTTTTAGGCCTTTTTTCATGATGTTTGGTCTATTTTTCTTTGATTTAATGCTATAATGTGGCTTAAACATTCATAGTACATCCTTAAAATTCAAATTATGGCATCTTGTGAGGGTGTTGTGAAGTGTTGTAAAAAAATTCTACACTTTTCTAGACTCTATTCATTACAACTCACCTAAAAATCACATTTTCAACACTTATCAAGTCCTATTTTGAAGTGTTGTAAAGTATTGTAACAAGATTTCACGCTTTTCTAGGCTTAATTTCATTATTTACACCTTTCTTATGCTTTATTTGACCCCTTTATGCACTCATAAGGCTTAATTAAGTGTGTTTTTAAATGTAAACCCAATAAATAACATTAAATGAAAGATAATTCCCGACAGCCACTTTCAAGTCCAAGGTGGGACCCATTTGCCATGGGTGGCAAATGAGTCCCTCTTGGTTCCAAATTCAAAATATTTCAAATTTTCTTTTGGGTTTTTATTTAAAATCACCTTATGTTAGTCTATGATGAGGTATCATTGGGTTACTAAGGCACAAGTGTGTATAAATATGTGTTTTTATCCTCATTTTACATCTCCTAACTCATTCAAGCAATCTTTTCATTCACTAAGCATTCAATTAGCATTTGAGCCCTTTGCATCTTTCAATCAAGCATCAATCAACTATCTTGGAGTAGCCATTGATATATCTTCACATTTTCTTCAACAAGGGTTTGGTAAGTTCATAGCATTTGCATGTTATTTTTTTATCATTCTCTTCCATTTCACTTTTTCATTAAGTGTTTTATTACCAAAGTGGGATTTGACTAAGGAAATTTTGTATAACCTAACCCTTAACCATTTCCCCCCTTTTGCATGTGTGTTTGCAGAGTTGTGTATGCATATTTTTCAAGCATTTAGGTGTTGAGAAGTGGACAAAAACTCAACAAAGTTTTTATAGTCAACTATAATCTATTTCAAGCTTGGAGAAGACATTTTGTTTGTTTTCTACAGATTTGACTATCAGCTCAACAAGCAGACATTCTCAGATCTAGTGCTATAGAATTGGTCCCTAATTTCACAAAATTTTGGGAGAGATTTGATTATCTTTTAGTGGTGAATGAGTCCCACCTTAAGGCTAGAAATCTATATTTTTTCAGATTCTGGATCTCGACACTCAGAAACCAGTTTCCAAAAGTTTTCATCAGAAGTAGGGTTGATTTGCCATTAGTGGCGAATGAGTCCCATTGGTGATTTTCAGTGATTTCTATCAACATTTATAACACTCTAGAATCTTCATCATACTTCCAAGTGCACTCTAATTCAGCCTTTTTCATTTTCATTTTTGTTTTGCATTTGTTCATGTTTAGTTCATGTTTGCATATCACATTATGTTTTCCAATATTTCATAATTCTTAGGTCTTGCATTCAAAATCAGTCAATTACTTATCTTAGTTGCATTTAGATAATCTCATTTAGCCTTAATAGCATCATACACATCTTAATTTGAGTGAACCATCTAGACTTCTGGTGGGGTTTATCTCTCTCCTTTTAGGTGAAATATCCTAAGAGTGCAAGAGTAGTCTATAAATCCCTACCCAAAAATCAACTGTTTAGTCTAGAACTAATTTTATTCTTGGCTTGGTCTTAAATGCTTCTACAAAATTTCTGTGGCATGTATTATTTTTCAATCACATGGAAAGGGAATCATATATTTACTAAATTATTACATACAATAAACCATCATGCTTCTTCTATTTTCCAATTAACCCCTATTCCATTCACATTCAAAGTTATGTCTTTTTCTATTCAATATTCTGCAGTGTAGAAAAATGTATCCCTTTACATTTTCACACTTGTTTGAGATCTCCTAATTAAAATGGACTTAACAATTCCTTAATTTAGTTTTGAAAAATGTATCCCTTTAAATTTACACACTTGTTTGGCCCTCTTAATTAAATTAGATTTAATTATGCCTTAATAAGCCCTATTATTCATCTACAAGCCTAATAAATTACATTTTTCAAAGGGTAAACCTAACAATAATTAATGCCAATAGATTATACTTTACCTTGAGCAATGTGTGTTCCAGATAAAGAGACTTAAGACCCATTCACCCATGGGTGAATGGGTCCTCCCTAGGCTTTGGAACCCATTTTTAAAACATTTTTTTGGTGGTATTTTTATCATCCCAAATTCAAATTTCAAATTTCACCTTATATGTTTAATTTTTTGGAAATTCAAGATAAATGTCTATAAATACAAGGTTGTTTTATCAAATTAACATTAGATTTCAAGAGCACAATTGAAAGAAATTTCATAAGATAAAAGGTTATTGTCAAGAGCATTCAAGAGTAGATTTCTCAAACATTTGTTGCAACATTCAAGATCTCAAGCATCATGTCAAAGTTATGTTCATTCATGCATGTTTTTGGAGCTAACATTGTGATGTAGATTTCAAGCATTCAAGTCAAAGATTCAAAGTAAGATTCAAGCATCAAGATCCACATCCATTAAAGCTATTTCATGCAAGCTCATCATAAAAAATTCAGTCCTTCAAGGGTTTCATTCAAGGGTTTGGTGAGTTGCAACATTGTATTGTTCATTCATCAATCCTTTCATGTTTTATTATTTCATTTCAAGGTTTAATTACCAAAATAGGGTTTGACCAAGGCAACCCTCATTCACCCAAAAAAAAACATTTATCCCTCTCTCTTTATGTGTTGTGGATTTGTAGGTTCATAGGTTGAAGAAAAGTTGAAGATATTAAAAGTGAAAAATTGCAAGGTTGCATTTGTTGTCACCTTTGTTGTCATCTCATGAAAACTCAAATCCCAAATTTATTTCCGACTATTTGATTATGAAACCCAAAGAATTTGGAGGTGCAGACATAGGATTAGAGGACATAGAAATAAATTTTGAAAATAACTACAAAGACCCATTCGCCTATAGGTGAATGAGTCCTAAGACAACTTCTAGAAACACCATTTTGTAATAGGTGCACAACATTTTCCCCTTCTCAGATCTAATAGAGGTTTACTATTTTTAATAGTCCTATGTTTCATCTACCAAATTCAACCTTTACATGTCATGAATGAGTGTATTTAATATTTTTAATCTTTCTCCCAAAACCGTTGTTCAGGCAGTTTTGTCATTGTTTCTATCAGAAGGACACTTTGCATCATTTTTGATGACATGCTTATAATGATTTAGATTTCATAAATATGAAGGGAATTTGTGGATTCTCTTATTTTTATGCTTAATCTACAAGATCCAAGTGTTAGATTTTATTTTTGAATTGATTTACTATTTTTATTTTGTCTACCAAGAGTGCATTTTAGTCATATTTACCTCATTCACACACATCAAGGAAATTGCTAGATCTTCCATAGAATTGACTCACCTAATGTTTGAAAGTTAATTCTATCTTGGAGGATATCATTTTATGAATGAAATAGAAAATAGGTAGGTTCATTACACCCCATTTTTCCATTTCTATTTATAGTAAGTTTGGTGAAACATTCCAAATTTAGTATAAAACCCTATATGTAATGGACCCCCAACCTCTTTTTCTATGTTTCATTTTGGTGAACCTGTCATTTTGAATATTCTAATTTTTTATTTGGAGTTCATTCAAACCCTAGATCTAGGATTTGCATTAATTTATTTAGGATTTTTAAATTTGACATAAAAGTTGCATTGCATTTTAGGTGTAAACTTGCATTTTGCAGTAATTTTAAATCTGAAAATTAAACAAAAAATGCATAATGTTAGATTGATTTTGCATAGTATTTACATAATAGCATACTTTTAGACACTTAAATCAGAAAATTGGATCAAAATTTCATTTAAAATAAGGTCATTTTGGTTGCCATTTAGCATCATTTTACACTTTTATTTAACTCTAATATTCTAGAATTCTAAAACTGTAAGTACCAGTTTGCAACCTGGAACAGAGAACACACAAAATAACTCAAAAATTACATTTTTCATTTTTTAAAACCTTGAACAGAGACCTATTCACCCATGGGAAAATGAGTATAGGGTCTATAAAAACCATATTTTTAGAGCTTTTTTGTGATTTTCTGCACTTCCTAGATCTATTGGTAATGCACTATTTCAGTCTAGAAATTTTTAGGAATTTATGTTTTATGCATATAGGTCAAATCATCCATTTAGTGTAGCCATTTTAAATGATTCCAAAATTATTTTAGTAAGTAAAAATCATTAGATCTATATGGAAAATGTCTACATTCTTGAAGCTTTGCATAATATGGATAAAAGTACTTTTCACTTTTTGGGTACACAATGTTTACATTCCTGAAGTTTTGCATAAGTTGGATAAAATTACTTTTCATGTTTGGGTACACAATGTTTACATTCCTGAAGCTTTTCATAAGTTGGATAAAAGTACTTTAAATTATTGGGTATACAATGTTTACATTCCTAAAGCATTGCATAAGTTGGATAAAATTACTTTACATTTTTGGACACACAATGTTAGTGTCTTTCCTTTCCATGTATGCCAAGGAAAAGTTCATCAACAATCATGTTAGTCTTTCTCCCAGCATCTCTCACACTTATAAGAATTTTTTAGAGAAAGAGAATACAATAGTAGACAATCATGCCAATCAAACTTGGTCTTCTCCCAATATCTCACCTATTTGTGAAGAAGATATTTTGGTGTTGGAATATCCAATCAATGAGAGTTATGAGAATCCTATTTTTTTCTCTTCCCTTACCTCTCCCAGTTGGGAAGACATTATTGGATACAAGGATGAGACCATTGACACATCCCCTAATATCACTTTTCCTATTTCTCCTATTTGTGAGAATGATTTGATATAAGAGAATGCCATCATTAATAAACAATAAAATCCAACCATTGATGACTCCCTTACTTGTGATGAAGTTATTTTACAAGATCCAATCATTGAATGTCATGAACATCTATTTTGTTGCTAGATCCTAAAAAATATCCTAGTAGGGAAGATATCACGGTGCAAGAAAATGACAACATTGACAATAGTGATGTGGCATCATTAGATGAAGATGATGAGGTAACATTAGTGTCACACCCAAGTGATATTACCTATTTACTATTACCTTGTTTGGTTAAATTGATTCAATAAATGAATATGTTTTATGATCTCTACATGAATATGTTTTATCAATCTTTATATGAATATTTTTAATGAATATTGAATGAAAATATGAGGAATGAATGATTGATTCACTTTGATATTTTATAATGTTTCTAACTATGAAATGTATGATGCATATGATTATGTTGTTTTTGGATAACTATGGTTGTGATGTGCCAAGTTGAGTGCAATAACATGATCAATCCTCTACAAGAGAGGGGAAGTATCACTCAAGAGAAGAACTTGGTTTGGTAACCCTTAACGAACCTAAGCTAAGCAATCACACTCATGTCCTAATTGGTCATAGAGAGTCAAGTTAGTTTTGGGGAAAGGAAAGTAATCTTTGTTGTGAATGTTGTGATTGAGAAATGTTATTAAGTCTTGATGTCTAGTGTCAGTCTTTCCTTCTATTCTTATTGTGGTATCGATGAGATATATGCATAGGACCTATATGTGTGTGTGTGTGTGTGCACGCACATGTGCATGTGTGTGTGCACATGTCTACAGTAGACTCATACATATGAGTGAATATGTACATAAGTATACGTAGGTAGACATACCTATGCATGCTCATGGATGGATCACCCATATGCATGGGGATACCAATTGGACTAAATTGACATATATATATATATTGTAACAAAGATTTTGGCTTCCTAATTCTTTCTAGCACTTCTAGGGTTTTTCACCTAAAAGGAGAAAGAAAGCCCAAAATGGGAAAAGTTACACTCAAATTCAATGCAATATGGATGGAATATGAGTGAAATGTGTCTATATGAGCTAAAATAAATGTAAATAACTGAAGAAAGATATTGCTTATTGAATGAAAACTAGAGAAATGCAAGTTGTTTGAAAACACATTATGTAATGCAAAAACACCTAGAAATGTGAACAAAACTAAACAAAAATGGATGAAAATGAAAGTGTGCACCTGAGATATGGATGGATATCAGAAATGACTTATGGAATGCTATTGATGTTGATTTTTAGGCCTGGTGGGACTTATTCGCCATTTTGGGCGAATTAGTCCCTGTTCTGTGAAACTATTTTGGAACCCATTTCAGACAAATGGATGTCTAAAAAAGCAAAAAAATAAAAACAAGCATAGAAGTGGGACTCATTTTCTACCCATGGAAAATTAGTCCACATTTGAATCTCTAAATATTCAAAGATGGAAAAAGGAGCCTCCAGTCTGCACTTTTTGCTTCTCCAAGTGTTTGGTTATGAAACTATCGGATTTGGGCCTAAAAATGACATTTTGTGGGTGTTTTGACATTTCCAATGAAGAGATGACTTGAAAAAATTTTATTTGCAATATTTAATTATTCCTAAGCCTCCAATATGTCTAAATTTGGAAACACACAAGAAAAGAAAGAGAAATGTTGGATGTTAGGGCATGGGGGTTTGCCTTGGTCAAACCCCTTTTTAGGTAATTAAACCAAATGAAGAAAAGAATGTAATGAAGAATGAAAAATGGAGTTATTACCTTGACATGATGATTGATCTTGGATTTATGCAACAAAACATGAAGAATCTGCCCTTGAATGTCTAAAAATTGCTATCTTAATGATTTGAAATGATGAAACCCTAACTTGCTTGACTTGAGATGGAATAATGGCAGATGAATAATGAAGAATGGTTATGAATGAGATAAGAGATATGAATTAGGGTTTAGAGTCTTGATTTTATAGGAAATTCTCCTTATTAGCCTGTTAATTGGATCCCTAAGGCTGACATGCAAAAATAATAAACTTAAATTTTAGTTTTTCTCGCTCAAAAGTCAAATTTGACCCAAATGGGACTCATTCGCCACCTTGGGTGAATCAATCACACTTGGCAGGGACTCATTTTCCACGGGTGGTGAATTAGTCCTAGTGGGGCCCATTTGACAATTAAGATGCTAGGAAGTTAAGAAATAAGGTTTATATAGTGACTTTGTCAGGTATTTCGTCAAATTATGCCTCAAGATGCACAATATGGGGTTATAGGGGCCTATTAATGATGATGTGAAGGTCAATTAGGGATTGGGACACATAATTCAGTGTGAAAGTATGATTAAATACACTTTACAACACTAAAATGAGGTCCACTTGGCCTAGAAAGGCACCAGAGCCAATGTGAAAGGGTAAGACATATTGCAACACTAGTTTAACATTAAGTTTAATTCACAAGCCTTCTAGATTGATGTGATAATATTATTAAACACATTTTATAATGTTGAATTAAGGGAAGATGGGTTCATTAAGTCTAGAGAGGTGTGAAATTTTTTTACAACACTTTATAACACCTTTACAAGACATCAATAAATGTATTTGAAAGGGTCCAAAACCTATTGTGGATGTGAAAAACACTTCACAATACCAAATCAAGGCCTCCTTAAGTCTAATTTGTCATCAATTACTTCACAAATCAAGCAAGTTTCCTTTTTTCTATAGTACATTTAGCCCTCACTTTAGTGAGAGGATGAAATTGCTTCAAAATCACACTAAATTACACATTCAAGAGAGATTTGAGTGTACAAATAGGCCCTTAAGTGGCAAAAAATTCAGAAAAATCATTGTTAGGCAACTTGATGTAAAAATTTGAATAAGTTATCTATATTATTTTAAAAATATGTAAGAATAGAATCTGTAGAAAATTGAATGTAGTTTCTAAGCTACTAGGTTTATTTTAAAAAAAATCTATTTGGTAAAAATTTGAAATTTCAATGTAGTAATTACTTAAATTTCAAGGAAAAAATAAGAAGTAGGTGTCTATCTGACCATCCTAACCACAATAAAATGATAATATTTTCTTATAATATTTTTGATATAATTAAAGTACTCATGTCCTGATGTGATGCATATCTTTTTGTAATTTTTTTCCAAGTAAATAATTAATTATGAATTTTTTATTACAAATTTTAAAAACTATAAAAAATTGTATGCCTAACCACCTTAACATGGTCAAAACTTCATGAAATTCAAAACTTTTTCTTTTAATCTTATATTATGTGAAGCATATAATGTGACACATTTTTCAAATTCAAAAAATGTGATACCGTTTGAAAGCTATAGACATTTTTCAGTTAGCCTATCCATCAGGACTTTAGCCATAATTCCAATAGAAAATAAATAATAATTATTTATTATATTAAAAGTAAATCATAATTTATATTGGTGGAAAGTTGAGAATCTCCTTTAAAATACCTTTTTGTTTTATCAATTTTGGGTAAAAAAATTCGTCAGCCACATACCCATCATATCGCCACTTTTTGGCCCATCATGATCCTGCACATACCCAAATGTAGATGAAAAAGAATGAAAAAGATCAAGAAGGAAGTCAAGCCCCCAAGATCCAAGATCATAAGTCAAACCAACAAGATACATAATCATGCAATGGAAAGAAAGGAAAAGGGGGGTGGAAAAGATGCACTCTCTGGGGCCATAGAACATCAGGTCGTCCACAGGGTGAGATGTCGTAAAGAAGTGGTTTAGTGAGAAATTCATGCTAGTGTGTTGGCTTCCCACTGTATAATGAGAAATTCATGCCAGTGTGTTGGCTTCCCATTATACAAACCATACCAAAGTTATCCTCCTGATAACTTTGATAAGGCACCACAATGAAAATGCTTTTGTAAATGTTTTGAATGTCATGTAAAAATTTTGTTAAAGGGAATTTTTCTTTGTTCATGTAAGGTCTTCTTCTTATGGAGAATTGTGCCTAATGTCTCCAAGAGAGGAAAATTTAGGGTTTTAGATCATTATCCATGGGATGTATCATTTGCATCAGGCCACTTCAGTTGATCGTACACTCTTGGAAGGCATCAAACCCAATGACACCACTAAGAAAAGGACACATCACAAGAAGAAGAAAAATCACACCATGGAATTTTTACAAAGGTGTTGTCTATGTATTCCCCCACTTTAAAGCGGTTACTAACACTATTATTGTGAGCAATTGCTTTAAAGTAGAAGAAGGTATGAGAGCTTATTCGAAAAGCCCTATGCCAAGTCATATGTTTTCGATAAGCTGCATCATGAAGAAAGGGAGTATGTCACATACAAGTCAATCTTAAGACATGTCATCCACATCCCAAGCTTTCTCTTAGATGTTCATGAAAGGTTAATGATTGGCCAAAAGAGACAATGACAAATGACATATAGGGATAAGGCTTTCTAATCATTTTCCCCCATTGAGTGTAGGACAAGGGTGAGCCTGGAATGGATGATGGTATGCTGCCCCTTACGATGGATGTAAAACATGCAATAGTGAGTATGCTATTATCCTACAACTATTACATGGAAAGGAGCAGAAACTAATGTTATTTATTTGGACAAGGAAACAAATTTTATGCTTGATACATGTTTAATGAGATATCTATTAATTTAGGATGTACCAAGGTTAGAGTTTTCTTGGAAGAATCTTGAGTGATAGTATGGATGTTGAGTGAAGGTTTGTTGGATGGGTTGATGTATATGAAAGGATAATCATGAAGACCATGATTTGGAAGAATGAGGTTGGGTGTATTGTGAGTTGGTTTCTTAGCAAACATAGGGGGATGATTAAGGGTTGGATTTTTTTGAGTGTCAATAGTGGTGATATGAGAAGAAGGCTTTATTTGGTTGTCTTCTTTCTCCAAGGTATCATTCTTATGTGCCATAATATCAACCCTAGGAGGCGAGCTAATATGTCCATCACATGTCATAATTGGATTTGGAAAGATAGCTTCATCACTCATAGGAGAGACATCAAGAGAAGGATAACTAGGAGTGTCATGGTTACTAATGATTGGAATTTTTTGTTCAAATAGATCTTCCATCATGATATCTTCTAACACTAAAATATCTTCTTCATGTGTAGAGAAGATATTAGGATAAGAAAAGGATTGATTGTCATGATTATCTATACTTACATCCTCATGTCCTAGAATGTCGTCTTGAGTAGGAGAGGTAGGATTGTCATAGCTCTCAATCATATCCCCCACACAAATGTGTTTGTCATGATCTTTCACAATTTTATCCTTATTCACTAAAGGATTTGCACAAGTAGGGGAGCTGTTGGGAGATGAATGAGGACTCGGTAAATTAGTTGAAATGATTTCAGCTTTTTGTTTCATAATGTCTTTGCAAGGGGGAGGAGAAGGAAGACAAGCAGGAATTTCATTATCTTCAATGATTGTGTCTTCTTTCATCAAGATACCTTCATCACCAATGGGAGAGATATCAAGAGAAGAACAATTATTATTATCATGATGATCGATGCTTGCATCCTGTTGTGGTAAACCTTTAGTGGATGAGCTAGGAGAGATGAAGTATTTAAGCACTTCATCTAACATGTCTAATTCATCACTACAAAAAGGTTCAGGGGATAAGTTATTGTTAGTTGGTTTGGGTTTGACATTACAAGCCTTAGTGGAAGAACATAGAGAGAGGAAGCCCTGCAGAGCTTCATCTAACAAGTCTAAGTCATCACTAATAAAGGGATTAGATGTTATAGTTGTTTGAAATTGAATCATTTTTTTAATTGGATCGTTTGATTTTTTTGTTAGCATTTGCTAATGAATCTGATCTAAATGAACTAGGAACTAATGTGGAAAAAGAAAATTGCAAAAGTATAAGTGCCATGAATGTAAATAATGTTTATTTATAATGATTTAAATGTAAGAGAATCTATGCAAATTTAAAATGCAATGTAAAGACATAAGATGAAATGCAACTTTTCATATTGCAAACAAGGTAATTTACTAATGACACTGTGCAACAATCTAAAAGATGAAAGATTGGAAGTGAAAATGTTAATTTTAACAATGCAGAAAACGAGCTAATGTAAGCTAAATCTAATGAAATGCATGATACATAAAGTCAGCCAACTGGTATAGATAACTAATGGTAGCAAACAAAAGCATAAAAATAGGATTTTTAACTTTTTAAAAGGTAGTTTTAGGGGTCAAAAGGGACTGATTCGCCCAGGGTAGCAAATGAGTCCCAGTGGGGATTTTTTTTAGATTTTTCAAAAACAATTAGTGATTTTTATGTTTTTTGTGTTGTAAGATGCAGACCGAAGATGAAAATGAGAAATTTCAGAAAATTTTAATGATTTTAGATGCCAAAAATGCAACCTAATTGCACTTTTCATGAATGCAAAATTTGAAGCCTAGCATGCAAATTAATCCATGCAAACCCTAATGCAAGATCAATGTGAGGCTAAATATATGATGAAGGAATCCAAATCAAATAAGAAGGTATTCAAAAAGCAGGTTCACCAAAAATGTAACAAATATTTTGGCTTCCTAATCCTTTCTAGCACTTCTAGGGTTTTTCACGTAAAAGGAGAAAGAAGGGCCAAAAAGGGAAAAGTTACACTCAAATTCAATGCAATATGGATGGAATATGAGTGAAATGTGTCTATATGAGAAAATAAATGTAAATAACTAAAGAAAGATATTGTGTATTGAATGAAAACTAGAGAAATGCAAGTTGTTTAAAAATACATTGTGTAATGAAAAAATACCTAGAAATGTAAAGAGAAATGGATGAAATTGAAAGTGTGCACTAGAGATATGGATGGAGACTGGAAATTACTTATGGAATGCTATTGATGCTGATTTCCAGTCTTGGTGGGACTCATTCACCATTCTGGGTGAATCAGTCCTTATTCTATGAAACTGTTTCAGAATCTATTTCTGACAAATGGGTGTCTGAAAAATGAAAAAAACTAAAAAAAATTCCTGGAAGTGGGACTCACTCACCACCCATGAAAAATGGGCCCACTTTTGAATTTGAAATTGTCGGATTTGGCTTGAAAATGACTTTTTGTGAATATTTTGACTTGTCCAATGAAGAGATGACTTGAACAAATTTTCTTTGCAATCTTCAATGATTCCTAAGCCTCCAAGATGTCTAAATCTACAGACACACAAGACAAGAAAGAGAAATTATGGATGTTAGGGAATGGCCTTTTTAGGTAATTAAACCAAATGAAGAGAAAAAATGTAATGAAGCATGCAACAATGGAGTTATTACCTTGCCATGATGATTGATCTTAGATGTCTACAACAAAACATGAAGAATCTTCCCTTGAATGTCTAAAAATTGCTATCTTAATGATTTTAAATGATGAAACCATAACTTGCTTGACTTCAGATGGAAGAATGGTGGATGAATAATGAAGAATGGCTATGAATGAGCTAAGCGATATAAATTAGGGTTTAGAGACTTGATTTTATAGGAAATTATCCTTATTAGCCCATTAATTGGATCCCTAAGGTTGACATGTAAAAATAATAAACTTAAATTTTAGTTTTCCCTGCTCAAAAGTCAAGTTTGACCCAAATGGCACTCATTCACCACCTTGGGTGAAACAGTCCCACTTGGAAGGGACTCATTCACCACAGGTGGAAAATTAGTCCCAATCGGTCCCATTTGACATCTAAGATGCTAGGAAGTAAAGAAATAAGGTTTATATGGTGACTTTGTCAGGTATTTCATCAAATTATGCCTCAGGATGCATAATATGGGGTGATAGGGGCCTATTAATGATGATGTGAAGGTCAATTAAGGGCTTGGGACATAGAATTCAATGTGAAAGTGTGATTAAATACACTTTACAACACTAAAATGAGGTCCACTTAGCCTAGAAAGGCACAAGAACCAATGTGAATGTTTAAGACACATTACAACACTAGTTTAACATTAATTTTAATTCACAAGTCTTCTAGATTGATGTGATAATGTTATTAAACAAATTTTATATTGTGTAATTAAGGGAAGATGGGTTCATTAAGTCTAGAGAGGTGTGAAAGTCTTTTACAACACTTTACAACACCTTTACAAGACATCTATAAATGTATTTGAAAGGGTCCAAGACGTAGTGTGGATGTGAAAAACACCTTACAACACCAAATCAAGGCCTCCTTAAGTCCAAATTGTCATCAATTATTCCCCAAATCAAGCAAGTTTCCTTTTTTCTATGGTACAGACACACACACACACACACACACACATATATATAGGTGTGTGTGTGTGTGTATGTATGTATATATGCATCCCATGCATGTATGTCAATCTATGGGATTATATGTATGAGTATTCTATAAAGATAATGAAACAATATTATGTATATATGTATATGCGATATATATATATATATACACTTATATATAATTGAACAAATATACATAAAAGTGTAATACTATTCTTTATTTATATAAGTATATTTGTAAGCCTTATGAAATAAATATATGTATATATTAATATAAATACATATATACATATTAATACATATATATATATATACTATGGAATGTATGTATATACATATATGAGATTTGAAGTTATTAATATAAATCATAAAGCACATAAGATAGCATTGGTCATACTATTAGTAATATTCAACAATACATATAATATATTCTATGGGCACATAAAGCATAAATTCGGTTTTATGAGATGAATAATCTAGCGCATAAACTAAAACATGAACAAGTCAAACATTAAAACAAAGGATATATGAAACATTGCAACTATGTTAAGCACTTACGAAGGGAAGTAAATGTTGTGTGCAACAAAGAATAAGTCTACATGTTGCGCTTGTGAAGATGGCACCAAATCTTTGAGGTTGCACCATATTTAAGAGAGGTTATAATTCAAAAGAAGTCTATGAATTCAAATAATCCTACAAATAAGTGATTTGAATTAGTCAAGTGTAAACTTGGCAATATTTTGAAATAGAATTTGAATTAGGAAACTTGTTTTCAGCTTGTTGTCCCAAATTCTAAGTTGACTCAACCATGAAACTATCATGTGTTGTAAACCTTTGAGTGAGTCATTGCATGAGGGAGAAAGGTGGCAAGAATTATTTCTTGTTTGTAGGCTTCAATCACTCATGAGTTAGTATAAATAGAGGTGCCCATTCTACCAAATGTGAAACTTATCTTTTTGAATATTGATGATGTTTTGTTGTGATTTCTAGAGCTTGTGAATTGAGAGCTATTTTGGAATTTAGTATGTGTGATTATTGTGAGAATTTGTGAGTAGTTGGAAGAGGATAGTCAAGAGGAACTTGGAAGAGGTGTCAATCAATTGAAGTATTCATACTAGGATGGAGTTAAATCATTTGGAGCTTCTATAGGCATGCTAGTTTCTATTCCTTTACCTTTATATTGGAAAGGATAAAATAGTTATTTATCATGTTGGGAAAAGAGTGTTTATAAATTTGTTTTGGAGTTTGTTTGAGATTGTTTGTTTCATGGTTATGCAATATGTTGTAGAACCTATCTTGTTGACTATGTCTTTATGTACACTATATATGGGAGTTTATTTGAGTGCAATGTAGATATACTACGTGTAGTTATCTTCACTTATAAAAGGAGTATATGTTAGATGTATGTAGCATTATGCAAGATGTTGTTTAAAAACTTTGGTAGTATAGTCATATTGTTATGGGATGATTATGTAGGGGTATTCCTAGGTTTGGTTAGATCCATGAGAAAGGGGGTAACCTAGATAGAGTATAATCTAGTAATTATAGACCAAATTGAGCTAGGAAGGTGGGTGAACATGTGATGTCTACTCTAAGTTAAGGGTAATGGAAACTTTGGCAAAAGAAGTATAAGTATCCACTATTTACACTATTGATTTCAATGTGATTCAAGATTATGTACTAGGCATGGGAAGTTCATACATGCAAGTTGTAATGGTTATATGTCAGTCTAGAAATGTATAGGACACAACACCAAGCTCAAAATAGGTTATTGTTAGGAGGTTACCAAACCAATATCTTCATCGAAGGGTAGGGTCATCTTACCAGTTAGGTAGATGTGTGAGGGACCACAATAAATCAAAGGTTGGCGAAAAATTTCTTAAGTGATGCTTCTCCTCTTTAGTTGGAAGCCAAGATTTGAGGGGGAAATTCTAGACCATTGTACTTTACATTTGTTGAAATATTGTTTAATCTATGTACATAAATCATATCCATCTCTATTAAAAATTGAAAGATGAAATGTCATATGGAATTCATGTATCATCATTATTTGAATCAATGAAAGGAATTATTTTGTATGCAATGGAAAAGTTTGAAATACATTTCAAATGTGCATTTAATAGTTAAAGGAAAACAAAAAAAAATCTCTTAAAGATTAGTTGCATAAACTATTCACTTGTGGGTATAACATAGGAAAATTTACTATGTAGAACAGTGGGCACGTTGCAATTAGACTCTCCTTCACTAGAAGATAATCAAAATAAGGATGTCTTTTAAGGTTATGAACATTAGATATCCCTTAAGACCTCCTACAATTCCTTTAATTATTGGACCCCCTAAGCCACCTCCTAAGCTACTTCTTACCCTCTACCCACCCTCACACCAACATCAAGTTCAAAATAAACCTATGCACCTAATATCTTGCAACATAGTGGAAAGTAGTATGATCTTGTAAAACAACTTAAAAACACTCCTACTAAGATTTATTTATGGGACCTTATTCAAGCCTCACCTAGTTATAATAACATGCTTCAAATGGATTTGCAATAAGTTGTGATTCCTCCTAGTGCAAACCCAAATGATATAGCAGCCCTAATTCAAGGAATGAATTTAGACATTGTTTTCCACCAAAGTGAGCTACCTTCTTTAGAAGTGCAAAAAAAAAATAAAAAATCATGATAATAGCTCTTATTAGTATGACTAGGATAAAGATAACGCTTGTTGACAATGGATCAGCCCTTAACATGTGTAGTATAAATATTTTGTACAAGCTTGGAGTGGATAAGACTAAGAATGAACCTAATTCATTGTCTATTCATGGATTTGATATTGCAGAAAAAGAAACTACTTGGTGTGATCACAATACCTATTATAGTTGGAAAGGCCACATTGCAAACTCCTAAATTCATGTCATGCCCAATAATCTTTCATATAATTCATATAATCTTCTTTTCGATGGACCTTGGATTCATGAGATGCATGTAGTGCCTTCTACTCTTCATTGTATAATGAAATATGTCTATGATGAAAAGTTATATACAATCAAGGCTGACCTTGAACCATAAAGTTGTTTGCGTGCACTAAAAAAGAAAAGGAAATTCCTTTGAAAACATTGACAACAACTACATAAATAGAACCCATGCAAGAGGAAAGAAAAGAGAACAATATTGAACAAGTCACAAAGCTATTAGAAGATTATTGGTGATCATTATATTTCACACCTAAATTTGATGGGAAACTACATAAATGAGTGTTTAGCATAATGTGGCTTGCTAGGCCTTATGAAGCTCAAAGTTTGTATTGTGTGGTTCCTTATTAAAGTTATCAGGAGGTATAACTTTGGTATGGTTATGGGAGCCTAATAAGATTCTCTCATTTTCCACTCTTCGGGGCTCACCTAGTGGACAATGGATTTCACTAGCCCATGTGAGTATGTATTGTTGTTTGCATAGTGGATAGTGAGTTCCACTTGTAAACGTTTTTGGGTGAGGCTTGATCCACATTGAGTTGGACAAACAATCTAGGCTTGATCCACCCATTTCTTTTTCTTTCTTTTAGTCTTTGACATTGTATGCTTTTGTATAATGTCTTGTTGTTGCATATCATACATCTTGTGTGTGTTCCTTTGTGCCACTAGTAGAATTTGGCAAATAAATGACTAGGTGACTAAAAATTTTAGTCACAACAACTAAAAATGACTAAATTCTACTATTTTTTTGCAACACAACTATAAATGAGTAAATAAATGATTAGTTTGATCGTCGAGTAAAAAATTATTTAGTCACACAAATAAAAATGACTAAATAGTTATTCATGAGAATATAAATTAGATAAAAAATTTAAAAATATTTGGGGAAATGATTGGCGGGAGTGTATTGGTGCAATATGGATATGGAATTCTGCAGTGTTTCTTGTCTTCTTTAATGATTGAGTTTTTTTATAAATTAATTTAATTTGATCTATATAGAAATATATGCTATTTTGATTCTATTGTATTCTTATATATTATAATATAACCTATATATTTTTATATTTAAATATAAAAGTAAATAATATTATTAAATAATAGTAATAATAATAGTAAATATAATAATAATAATAATAGTAAATATAATAGTAATTATATTTATAAATATATAATAGTATATATAGGTTGTATTATAATTGTTTAAATATAAAAATATATAGGTTATTATTTATTTACTACTATATACATATATTTAAATACAAAAATATATATAATAGTAGTAACTAATATTATTTACTGTATACTCGCAGTGATGATGGAGGAGCCCAATGGTCGTGCAACGATTTACTGCCAGTCTGTAGTGTACATGATGGAGCTATATTGTGGGGCTCTATCACGTACACTATGGGCTAGTGGTAAATCCCCACACCACCGCTAGGCTCCTCCATCATCGCTATGGGTTGACGGTAAATAATATATTAGTTACTACTTGTAACGCCCTGCCATGTGAACCCCAAAGGAACTAATAACAACAAAACAATTTTTTTTTTTAAAGAAATATAATAAACATACTTAAGTATTCTAACGTAACAATGTACTAAGTTGCACGACTAATTCCATTGGGGTACACGAGGTGACATTACTACACTAACCCATAACAAAGATAATAATATAACAATAATTAAACAATTACGTAAATCTATTCATTCCCATTTTATCATTTAAATATCCATTAAACAATAACCATATTCATAACATATGTACATATGAAAACGAAAGATACTAAAAAGATATGAAGCATTTATATTACCACAGACATAACACAACTATTACAAATGATCATTCCTGAATAAATACATGGCCTGAATATACATTACATCCAAATGATAGTAAAATACAACTGTCTGAACATACATCTCAATAAACACATATACAATTTACAACAAGGTCATCCCAACACACGTGGGAGACAATACATCCATAAACACATTACATCTAAATTATAACATACATCTGGTACAAAGAATTACTGGATCATCAACATCCGCCAAAAGCCTTGCAATAAAAGATACATCTGCAACAAAAAGGGAACCCAACAGGGTGCGAGGCACGTTCCACCCAACCACCCCCATGCTCGGAGTAGACAAGGAAGGATCCCCAACCAAGCACATCCAACAAAACACAAGACTAACTCTAGATAGACAACTTAACTCCAAAGACCACAAAGAAAAATAAACAAAGATAAATCCAAAAGGCACAACAACAAACCACTTTTGAACATAACAACAAGTCACACTCACAACATCAATGAAACTCAAGACATAACACCAAAGACTCCTTCCAAAAATAACCAAAGATAAATCAATAAATCACTTCTAGAGGACTTCAGTAAATCAACACAAATAAAATGTTAGACAAGAGTGTCATCGCATGGTTTAACATGAATTATCTAGACATCCTATCACAAGGTGCCGCCTCCATCTATGGTTCTCCTAACAACCTATCTCAAGGTGCCGCTCCATAGGGTTACTCATGCAGAGTCGTTAACCTTTCATGAAGACAAGGCAACGACCTTGCCAACCATAGCCTTCTCGGTCCCCTTTAGTCTGTGATAGCACTAATAGGCGGATGAGGCATCACAATTATCTTGTTAATGTTTAATCCCCACCCATGGTTTATTACTTAGATTATCACTGATTAATACAACTCTACGTGGGTTACCCTGACAGCCCCTTTGTGCATCGGCCCCCCCTAGAGCCACTCTCTCTAGACACTCAAGTACATAAATACCCAATGCAACAAAATTGTACCATAAGAAATGTCAAACCAAAAACATGGATCCTCTGCGAGGCATAACCATCTTGCTATAACATATTAAAACATATCCACAAATGGTACAATCCAAGAGCAACTAAATCATAACCATGGTCAAAACCTAGACTAAGCATCACAAACACGAGATAACAATTACACAATAATAACCCTGCCTCTAGAAATTCCTAAACCATAACTTAAGTTCTTATAGCATGATACAATGACTCTAGGGTTTCCTACATGACCCAAATCCGAATTTAAGAAAATCAATATAAACAAAATGAATATTATCAATAGTGCATAAATCATAAACCAATGCCAAACCAACTGCAACAACTATAAATTTCACCCATTTTATAAATCAATATCTCAAGAAAGTTTATTCAAATTTTAAGCATATAGTTTGCATAGTTACTATATAACATTGCATCTTTTAATTTTAACTAATTCAATTTAATAATACTCTCTTAGCATATTCCCTATTTCCTCAATTAATCCATATTATTATAAATTGCCAAAAATAATCATAATGAATTCTTATCCACGACCTTATATATATATATATTAAAATCAAATAATTAAAATCCATTATATAAAAGAAATTAGATAAAAATTCACAATAATCCATATATATATATATTAAATAATATATAATTAATATATATATATATATAATATAATATATATATTTATATATATATAAATATATAAAACATAAAAATAAAAAATAAAAAAAAAGAATTGAAAATTTAATTGAATAGGATGCACAACGCATAGCCCACAGTACATAGTACTGTGGGTAGTGGGGGTATGCAGCCCCCACTGGCTGCGCCTAGCAACCTCAGCTGCTATGCGCAGTCAGTGGTGGTTGCACACAGCCACCACTGGGGGCCGTGGGCAGTACGACCATGGCCGGTTGGACACCACCCAATAAAATAAATATTTTATTTTAATTAAATTTTATTTTATATTGTATATATATTTATCTTTTATTTATTTATTTTCATATACAGGCACGAACATAAATACAAATTTTGAAGTATACTATTTTTTTTTTTTTAATTTAATTTCATTTTCAAAAAGAAACAAGAATACACAGAATTCGAGATACATAATTTATTATATAAAATTATTTCGAAATCCGATCGATATATTCATTTACAAATTTTTTTTTAATAAAAAGACAGTATATATATATATATATATATATATATATATATATATATATATATATATATATATATATATACCTTTAATTCATGCATATTCAGCGAGAGTTTCAAAACAGATAATATAATAAATTTCTTTTTTTTCAGACCCAATAAATATCTAGCATGCAATATAATTGAGAACACAAAATGAATTTTACAAACTATTTTCTTTCTGAAAAGTAAAATTTTCTAACAGATTCAATATAGATCTGGGTAAACAAAATTTCAACTGATAAAAGAATTTTCTTTTCAAAAGAATTATTTCCACCTCTAAGTTTTATTGCAGAAATCTTGAAGGTTATACTATAATTTCATACAGAGGATTCAAAGATTTAAAACGATAAATTTTCAATCACAAAACCACTTTCAAAAGAAATAGAGAAATAGATTTTCAGACACAACAAACCATATTTTTTTTTTTTTATAGAACAATAGAATCATAATAAATTAACAGAATAAAACCTGGAGTCCTTCGTTTGATGAAGAATTCTTTCTGAAGTCTCCTCTCAATTTCCTTATGTAGCTCTCTTTTCGAATCTATCTTTTCTTCAACAATTATTCTACCTCCAAACACAACCAAAGCTATTTTCTTTTCTTTTCATTTACAAATCCCAAAAACAATAGAGAAAAATATTCTATGTGTGAATAATCCCCTCTTAAAAATAATAAATCAAATTAAATAAAACTCTTCCGCTTTTCCTCAAAAATCTTCCCTCTCTCATTGGTCCTTTTTCCAACTTTTAAAAGAACACTTATCTACAATTTTAATTAAAATAATTTATTTAATCAAGATATTATCTGCACATGACTTTTCTAATTTAATATTAATAAAAAGATAATATCTAATTATTCTCAACAATATTTATTTAATTTAATTTCTACACTTTAATTAATTTAAATACCATTTTTTTTAATTTACAATATATTAAATTTAACATTTAACTAATTCAAAATTAAATCAAAAGCACGAGACAACTTTAATTAATTATCTTATCAAATAAGATTAATTAATTAAACAATAACCATAAATTAAATAAAAACTCAACAATTAACTACACAATGGCAAGGACAAAACTTCAATGAGGACACAACGACTCACAACAAATGATGGACTTGGGACGGGGACACTTCCAAACCTACTCCGTTTTTCAACTTTTTTACCCATTGGGTTAATTTATTGCTCACCCTATCCTACCGAAGCAGGTGGAATCAAGACTTATTCCTGCAATCCTGCATCCAAATAAACATCAAGTAGCACATGTGTATATATATAATCAAACATCCTATCATGAGAAGGAATTGTAGTGTAGCAGGGCACTCGTGAATGAGTGATGCTACACTATCCTCTCACCTGGGTATGTGCAGGATCATGGTATGCCAAAAAGTGGCAATATTTGTAGGGTATGTGGCTGACGACTTTTTTTTCACCCAAAATTAATGAAACGAAAGGGTTTTAGAGGAGATTCTCATCTTTCTAAAAATATAAATTATGATTTAATTTGAATTTAATAAATAATTATTATTCATTTTCTATTAAATTACGACTAAAAGTCCTGATCGATAGGATTGAAAAACATCTATAACTTTCAAGCGGTATCATATTTTTGAATCCAAAACATCGTCACATTCTATGCTTTACATAATATAGGATTAAAAAGAAAAATTAAATTTCATGAATTTTTGACCAAGTTAAGGTGGTCAGACAGGATGAGTTTTATATTTTCTAAAAGTTGTAATAAAAATTCATAATTAATTATTTACTTGGAAACAAATTACAAAAAAATATGCATCACATCGGACATGAGTCCTCTACTTATATATAAAATATTACAAAAATATTATCATTTTATTATGGTTAGGGTGGTCAGACAGACACCTACTTCTTATTTTTTCCCTGAAATTTAAGTACTACTGCATTGAAATTTCAAATTTTCACCAAATAGATTTTATTTATTTTTAAATAAGCCTAGTATTTTAGAAACTACATTCAATTTTCTATAAATTCTATTCTTACATATTTTTGAAATAATATAGATAACTTATTCAAATATTTACGTCAAGTTGCCTAAGACTAATTTTTCTGAATTTTTTGCCACTTAAGGGCCTGTTTGGCATACCATGATCCTGCACATGCCCACCTAATCTATTCTAATAATTACAATATCAATGACAAACTAACATTTCTAACCAAATTGATCATAAGATAACATGATACTTAACTACTACATCATAACTAATTATTAAACCATTGCATTATAATATAATTCTGAAAATCAACTAACATAACCAACCATAATGTCATATCAAATGATCATGTCCATAAAAGGAATAACAACATCATCAAACATCAAACCAACCAAATCAAACAATAATAGTATCATCATAGTATCAACGTATCAAGTTAAAGCATAGAAAATAATAAGTCTAAACAGTGAGGGGTATTACATCCTCCCCCCTAGGACATGGCTTACTCCTAGAAGCCATTAAATAACAAAATAAAATAAAGTAACCAACAAGACTGACTAGATTTCATTTAGATAGCTAGGCAAGCCGCCTTAACAACTTCCTTGCTGGAAGGCTTCCATTCCCTCCTTTCACGACGAAGTCTCCTTAGAGCTTCCGCAAAGGTCTCTAGATCTGATAGCACGGAGCAATTCAAATAATCGTATCGGAGTCTGATTTTCCAAAACCATTTAACTATTGGGTCTCGAACCTTCTTCTGAGGTGTTTTCCTTATCTTCATCCTGGAAACACACCAAGGAATAGGTTTTAGTCAGAACCCACACTCAACAAAAGCACACCTGAAGAAACAAACAAAATAAAAATAAATTACAAGAGTGCTCAGAGTTCAAACGTGAGGTTGCCTAATGGACCTAACTACCCAAAGACCCCAGCGTTTGCAACCTGCCTCTGATACCAAGTTGTAACGCCCCACCGTGCGAACCCCAAAAGAACTAATAACAACGGAACAATTTTTTTTTAAAAGAAATATAATAAACATACTTAAGTATTCTAACGTAACAATGTACTAAGTTGCACGACTAATTCCATTGGGGTACACGAGGTGACATTACTACACTAACCCATAACAAAGATAATAAGATAACAATAATTAAACAATTACGTAAATCTATTCATTCCCATTTCATCATTTAAATATCCATTAAACAATAACCATATTCATAACATATGTACATATGACAACGAAAGATACTATAAAGATATGAGGCATTTATATTACCACAGACATAACACAACTATTACAAATGATCGTTCTTGAATAAATACATGGCCTGAATATACATTACATCCAAATGATAGTAAAATACAACTGTCTGAACATACATCTCAATAACCACATATACAATTTACAACAAGGTCATCCCAACACGCATGGGAGACAATACATCCATAAACACATTACATCTAAAGTATAACATACATCTGGTACAAAGAATTACTGGATCATCAACATCCGCCAAAAGCCCTGCAATAAAAGATACATCTGCAACAAAAAGGGAACCCAATGGGGTGTGAAGCATGTTCCACCCAACCACCCCCATGGTGGGATTAGACAAGGAAGGATCCCCAACCAAGCACGTCTAACAAAACACAAGACTAACTCTAGATAGACAACTTAACTCCAAAGACCACAAAGAAAATTAAACAAAGATAAATCCAAAAGGCACAACAACAAACCACTTCTGAGCATAACAACAAGTCACACTCACAACATCAATGAAACTCAAGACATAACACCAAAGACTCCTTCCAACAATAACCAAAGATAAATCAATAAATCACTTACAGAGGACTTTAGTAAATCAACACAAATAGAATGTTAGACGAGAGTGTCATCGCATGGTTTAACATGAATTATCCAGACATCCTATCACAAGGTGTCGCCTCCATCTCTACATGGATACTCCAGAAAACCAAGTAAAGGTGTCGCCTCCATCTATGCTTCTCCTGATAGCCTATCTCAAGGCGCCGCTGCATAGGGTTACTCATGCGGAGTCGTTAACCTTTCATGAGGACAAGGCAATGACCTTGCAAACCACAACCTTCTCGGTCCCCTTTTGTCTGTGATAGCACTAATAGGCAGACGAGGCGTCACAATTATCTTGTTAATGTTTAATCCCCACATGTGGTTTTGTTACTTAGGTTATCACTGATTAATACAACTCTACGTGGGTTACCCGGATAGCCCCTTTGTGCATCGACCCCCACTAGAGCCACTCTCTCTAGACACTCAAGTACATAAATATCCAATGCAACAAAATTGTACCACAAAAAATGTCGAACCAAAAACATGGATCCTCTGTGAGGCATAACCATCTCGCTATAACATATTAAAACATATCCACAAATGGTACAATCCAAGAGCAACTAAATCAAAACCATGGTCAAAACCTAGACCAAGTATCACAACACGAGATCACAATTCACAATAATAACCCTGCCTCTGGAAATTCCTAAACCATAACTTAAGTTCTTATAGCATGATACAATGACTCTAGGGTTTCCTACATGACCCAAATCTGAATTTAAGAAAATCAATATAAACAAAATGAATATTATCAATAGTGCATAAATCATAAACCAACGCCAAACCAACTGCAAGAACTATAAATTTCACCCATTTTATAAATCAATATCTCAAGAAAGTTCATTTAAATTTTAAGCATATAGTTTGCACAGTTACTATATAACATTGCATCTTTTAATTTTAACTAATTCAATTTAATAATACTCTCTTAGCATATTCCCTATTTCCTCAATTAATCTATATTATTATAAATTGCCAAAAATAATCATAATGAATTCTTATCCATAGTCCTATATATATATTAAAATCAAATAATTAAAATCCATTATATAAAATAAATTAAATAAAAATTAACAATAATCCATATATATATATATATTAAATAATATATAATTAATATATATATAATATAATATATATTAATATATATATTAATTAATATATATATAAATATATAAAAAAAAAAAAAAAAAAGAATTGAAAATTTAATTGAATATGCTGCACAACGCACAGCCCACAGTACATAGTATTGTGGGCAGTGGGGGTACGCAACCCCCACTAGCTATGCCTAGCAGCCTCGACTGTTGTGCGCAGTCAATGGTGGCTATGCACAACCACCACTGGGGGCTGTGGGCGGTACGGCCACGACCGGCTGCCCACCCCCCAATAAAATAAATATTTTATTTTAATTAAATTTTATTTTATATTGTATATATATATATATATTTATCTTTTATTTATTTATTTTCATATACAGGCACGAACATAAATACAAATTTCAAAGTATACAATTTATTTATTTTTTTAATTTAATTTCGTTTTCAAAAAGAAACAAGAATACACAGAATTCGAGATACATAATTTATTATATAAAATTATTTCGAAATCCGATCGATATATTCATTTACAAATTTTTTTTTAATAAAAAGACAGTATATATATATATATATATATATATATATATATATATATATATATATATATATATATATATATATATATATATATATATATAACTTTAATTCATGCATATTCAGCGAGAGTTTCAAAACAGATAATATAATAAATTTCCTTTTTTTCAGACCCAATAAATATCTGGCATGCAATATCAATGAGAACACAAAATGAATTTTACAAACTATTTTCTTTCTGAAAAGTAAATTTTTACAACATATTCAATATAGATTTGGGTAAACAAAATTTCAACTGATAAAAGAATTTTCTTTTCAAAAGAATTATTTCCACCTCTAAGTTTTATTGCAGAAATCTTGAAGGTTATACTATAATTTCCTATAGAGGATTCAAAGATTTAAAACGATAAATTTTCAATCACAAAACCACTTTCAAAAGAAATAGATTTTCAGACACAACAAACCAGATTTTTTTTTTTATATAGAACAATAGAATCATAATAAATTAACAGAATAAAACTTGGAGTCCTTCGTTCGATGAAGAATCCTTTCTGAAGTCTCCTCTCGATTTCCTTTTGTAGCTCTCTTTTCGAATCTATCTTTTCTTCAACAATTATTCTACCTCCAAACACAACCAAAGCTATTTTCTTTTTTTTTTCATTTATAGATCCCAAAAACAACAGAGAAAAATCTTTTGTGTGTGAATAATCCCCTCTTAAAAATAATAAATCAAATTAAATAAAAATCTTCCGCTTTTCCTAAAAAATCTTCCCTCTCTCATTGGTCCTTTTTCTAGCTTTTAAAAGCACACTTATCTACAATTTTAATTAAAATAATTTATTTAATCAAGATATTATCTGCACATGATTTTTCTAATTTAATATTAATAAAAAGATAATATCTAATTATTCTCAACAATATTTATTTAATTTAATTTCTACACTTTAATTAATTTAAATACTTTTTTTTTTAATTTACAATATATTAAATTTAACATTTAACTAATTCAAAATTAAATCAAAACCAGAAGACAACTTTAATTAATTATCTTATGAAATAAGATTAATTAATTAAACAATAACCATAAATTAAATAAAAACTCAACAATTAACTACACAACAGCAAGGACAAAACTTCAGTCAGGACACAACGACTCACAACAAATGATGGACTTGGGACGGGGACACTTCCAAACCTACTCCCTTTTTCAACATTTTTACCCATTTGGTTAATTTATTGCTCGCCCTATCCTGCCGAAGTAGGTGGAATCAAGACTTATTCCTGCAATCCTGCATCCAAATAAATGTCAAGTAGCACATGTGTATATATATAATCAAACATCCTATTGTGAGAAGGAATTGCAGTGTAGCAGGGCACTCATGAACGAGTGATGCTACACTGTCCTCTCAGCTAATCTATTCTAATAATTACAATATCAATGACGAACTAACATTTCTAACCAAATTGATCATAAGATAACATGTTACTTAACTACTGCATCATAACTAATTATTAAACCATTGCATTATAATATAATTCTGAAAATCAACTAACATAACCAACCATAATGTCATATCAAATTATCATGTCCACAAAAGGAATAACAACATCATCAAACGTCAAACCAACCAAATCAAACAATAATAATATCATCATAGTATCAAGGTATCAAGTTAAAGCATAGAAAATAATAAGTCTAAGCAGTATGAGGGGTATTGCACTACTATTATATATATTTTTGTATTTTGATATATCTATAGTAGTAAATAAATAATAAACTATATATTTTTATATTTAATTTTTGTATTATATATAATATTAGTAAATAATATAGTCTATATATTTTTATATTTAAATAGTAATAATACAACCTATATATACTATTATATATGTTTATATATATAATTATATTTTGTATTGAATAAGAATATAATAGTTATTAATTAATAATTATTAAAATGTTATATATATATATATAATAGTTTTGTTAGAGAATATAATATATAATAATAATTAATAATATAATTATATATTTATAATTATTTTTTTTATTATATAAAATTTAATATATACTTAATTACGTATGATAAAGGATGCTTTATTTATATATACACATTCAAATTTTAAAAATATAATAAAATTTTAAAAATATATTTCAATTTAAAAATATTCTATATTTAGTATAAAAAATATTAAATAAATTTAAATAATTTTTTATTAATTTAATTTAAATATTTAAATATTAATATCTTTAATATAAATTGATCAGAGTTATAAATTTTTAAGTTGAGTATTAATAAATCAAATAGTTTTAAATGTGCTCATTATTAGGATCTTTGTCGTAATTTTCATTTTAATAAACATACTCTTAAACCCTCGCTGAAACCATATTTTTAGCTGCAACTTGCCAAATTGGAGGAATGAACCGATAGCGATGAGGAAGGGAAAGCAGTAAAATGAAGGAAGAATTGCTGAAAAAATGGCAAAAAATGATAAATGATTGAGATTCGTTTAACTGCATTGAAATAAATTTCATGTCCATTTCAAAATAGGTGCCTAATTTTCTTGGTAGTAGGTGCTTCAAAATATTATTTATGTCAATTTTTTCTTAGCGGTAATGGTAGACAATCCAAACTCATCCAAATCGACCTCACTTCAAAATCCTCCCTCACTGTCCCAAGGACACTCAATTGCTATGCAGGGGATCTTTTGTAGTCTCTAAACGGTCTTGGTATTGGATGCATCATGGGAAAAGGGTCGTCACTGGTAGTCGCTCTATTTATTTTTCATGTTATTATCTAGAATATGATTTGTTTATTTTTCATGTTTTTACTTTCTTTTTCATATTTCAAATTTTCATATATCTTTTAAAAATATTAACAAATGTTGAGTTCTTAGATTCTTTATTCATAAATACACAAGATTCAATATCCAATCTATTTATACTGATATCCTCCTTTGGATGGATTGTAAAATTTAATTTTTGATTGTGGACATGTACAAAGCAAGGAGAAAATGCAAAACCAATGCCTTACTCTACCATACAACAAGAAAAATTTAAATGCAGGAACATGTACCTTATTCTACACAAAATTAGGAGCCTTGATCAAGAGTGTACATAAGATTTTAAGATGGCATAGAATAGGTAAAAAGAAACTTCCAAGCTTTGTTTACACATTGTATACATAGCAACCCTTTCTATTATTTTCTTGCATACTAATGTACCCTATTTTCTCTTGTAGAAAAATATCCAACACAAGATATTGTTTCACATACTTTTCCATTAATCTTATGTATTTATAGCCCACCCCATGTGCAATAGTGGCATCATTGAATACATCCATTCACATTGATGGCTTTTTAGCTTTAGTTTAAGTTTTTTTTTTCAAATTTTAAAGCATATTAAATCAGCAGTTTGCATACTGTGAAAGATTCTTTTTTAAAAAGTTTTTTTTTATTAGCTTTATTAGCTTTCTTCATATAGCCTATTCGTTGTCTTCAAAACTCTCTATATAGAGTTATTTGTAACATATTTTATTTATAGTTTGAATATATAGTGAATTTTTTTCCAACACTATTGTTTCAGTCCTTTGAGTAGATTTGTTCGAGTTTTATGATTGTTTCAGTTTAATTTTTCTAGTGTAACATAAGAGCTTTAAAGTTTTATATCTTTCAATCATATCAAAATTTTAATGACAAATTCTCTTGGTCCGCAATTTCATAGACTAGTTATTGTAAAAAATTTCTCCAAACATAGGAGTTTACATACAGATCTGAAAGTCTTAGTTCATAAATGTCTAAATAAATGACTAAGCCATGGTTAAATAAATGACTACCATGACTAAATAAATGACTACCATGACTAATAAATGACTAAAATGACTAAATAAATGACTACCATGACTAAATAAATGACTACCACGAATATATAAACAACTACCATGACTAAATAAATGACTATCATGACTAAATAAATGACTAGTTAACAACAATCAATGACTAAATATACTACCAAATTGATCAATCAAAACAACCAATAAATGACTAAAAATGGTTTATTCATGAATTTGGTCATGTTATAAATGATTGGCAATAAACTACTAATCATCACATGACCAAGCTTAGTTACATACATATAATCTTTAGTAGCTTTTTTATTCATTTATTGTTGTTTTTCTACTAGTGTGCTTATCTCGGTTTGACATGGGATCTTGGATCCTGGGGGCTTGCCCACCTCCTTGATCTTTTTCATCCTATCCCATAAACATTGGTGCACTTGGACCCCTCTTGACACATATTTTTTCTAATTTAGTGTGAGTTTGATGCAAGGTCATCCTCTCACTAAAGTGGGGGATAAATGTAGTGTAGAAAAATGTATCCCTTTACATTTTCAAATGTGCTTGGGCCCTCCTAGTTAAAATGGACTTAATTTAATGTTGAAAATGTATCACTTTAAATTTTAACACTTTTTTGGGCCCTCTTAATTAAATTGGACTTAATTATGCCTTAATAAGACCTATTATTCATCTACAAGCCTAACAAATTACATTTTCTAAAGGGGAAACCCGGCAATAATTAATGCCAATACATAACACTTTACCTTGAGCAATGTGTGTTCTACGAATAGGGACTTGGGACCCATTCACCCATGGGAGAATGGGTCCTCCCTAGGCTTTGGAACCCATTTTTAAAACATGTTTTTGTAGTATTTTTATCATCCCAAATTTAAATTTCAAAATTTGGCTTGTAATGTTTAATTTTCAGGAATTTAAGGATAAATTTCTATAAATACAAGGTTATTTTATCAAGTTAACATTAGATTTCAAGAGCACAATTGAGATAACTTTCACAAGAGCAAAGATTATTGTCAAGAGCATTTAAGAGAAGATTTCTCAATCATTTGTTGCAACATTCAAGATCTCAAGAATCATGTCAAAGTTATGTTCATTCATGCATGTTTTTGGAGCTAACATTGTCATGTAGGATTCAAGCATTCAAGTCAAAGAATCAAAGTAAGATTCAAGAATCAAGATCCACATCCATTGAAGTCATTTCATGCAAGATAAAAATCAAAATTTAAGTCTTTCAAGAGTTTCATTCGAGGGTTTGGTGAGTTGCAACATTGTATTATTCATTCATCAATCCTTTCATGTTTTATTATTTAATTTCAAGGTTTAATTACCAAAATGAGGTTTGACCAAGGGAAACCCCCATTCACCCAAAAAAACAAAAACTCCCTCTCTCTTTGTGTGTTTCATATTTGCAAGTTCATAGGTTGAAGAAAAGTTTAAGGTCTCAAAAGTGAAAAATTGCAAAGTTGCATTTGTTGTCACCTTTTTTGTCATCTCACAAAAACTCAAATCCCGGATTTATTTCCAACTATCTGAATGTGAAACTCAAAGAATCTAGAAGTGCAGACATAGGAGTAGAGGACATAGAAATCAATTTTGAAAAGAACTACAAAGACCCATTCGCCTATAGGTGAATGAGTCCTAAGACAACTTCCAGAAACACCATTTTGTAATAGGTGCACAACATTTTCCCCTTCTTAGATCTAATAGAGATTTACTATTTTTAATAGTCCTATGTTTCATCTACCAAATGCAACCTTTACATGTCATTAATGAGTGCATTTATTATTTTTAATCTTTCTCCCAAAACCCATGTTCAGTTAGTTTTGTCGTTGTTTCTATCAAGACACTTTACAACATTTTTGATGGCATGCTTATAATGATTTAGATTTCATAAATCTAAATGGAAGTTGTGGATTCTCTTAGTTTTATGCTTGGTCTACAAGATCTAAGTGTTAGCTTGCAGTATTGAGCTGATTTACTATTTTTTAGTTTGTCTCCCAAGAGTGTATTTCAGTCATATTTACCCCATCTACACACATAAAGGAAATTGCTAGATCTTCCATAGAATTGAATCACCTAAGGGTTGAAAGCTAATTCTATCTTGGAGGATCTGATTTCCTAAATGAAATAGAAAATAGATAGGTTCATTACACACCATTTGCTCCTTTCTATTTATAGTAATTTTGGTGAAACATTCCAAATTTAGTATAAAACCCTATATGTTATGGACCCCTAACCTCTTTTTATATGTTTCATATTCTATAATATCTAACACCCACCCCTTCACAAGTGAAATTTTTATTATTTATATTTATTGTAACCATACCCCCTTCATGAGAGAAATGTTAATTAGCTCTCTTTTGGTGTAACTACCTATCTCTTCATGAGATAAATGATATTTAATTATATTTTGGTGTAATTATTTGAAGACAAGGAAAAATGAAAGTGATGGAACACAAAGATTCTAAAGTGAATAATGGAACATTTTACCTTATTTTTCTTTTCTTCTTTAATTGAGCAGAACTAAAGTGAATCCAATACTCCACTTTTTGTGATTCTTATAATGTGTTGATGGTGGAATGTGGTTGCTTAGTATACTAGCAACATAATGGTAGGATAGTGTTAGTAGGTTATAGGGCAGAGACCTAAAGGTACCACATATGACTTGTGGAACCTAAGGCCAATAGGGAAGATGGGGTAAAAGGTACCCTATAAGGGTCATGAATCTCTAGGAGATAAAGCATAGATCATTATAGGAAGAAGGATGTGGATATAGGATATGAGATAATGCAGAGCAAAGACTATATCCTACCATTATATATGTCTTATGAATATATATGGATTTATAATGATTTGATAAATATATGTGTTATGAATGAATTTTATTCTTATTTAAGTTACATATGAGATGCAGTTAGACATAGTTTCCCTACTACAAATACTCTTTTCTCTCATTGTATCCTATGGGGTATAAATAAACTACATAAGGGAAAAAGGGTATAAATCTCCAGACTATAACTCCCTATTTTCTCTTTCAAATAGATAGGATTGTGATGACTTATCAATAAAATGTTAGCATGAGGATATGATGAAAGTGTATATGAAAATGGAAGGCAAGACCTTCAATTTATAGATTTTTCATGAGTAAAATCAAGGGCCAAGATGTATTGGTTAATGAAGGGTTAGGATTTGAGGAAAATAAATGCATGGATTGAAGTTATAGTCATGTGGAAATTGTCACATGAGGTGTAAGAGCTAGAAATATTTAAACATGTGTGAGAAAGATGGCATGTGCATGAGAAAAGGAGTGGGGGTAAGTATAACTTAGGTCAAGGGGTGATGTGGAGGCTTAGAATACCTCCAACATAGAATGATCACAAATGTGTGAGAAAGGTGTGGATAAGGTTAGAATTCTTACACATGTGGGAGCATGGGAGGAGAGGGGACACATTGAAAATGATAGAAAGTTTAGATTTTAATCCTTCTATATGGATTTCGTGGAAATAATTAAATGGATAGGGATTGAGGATGGTGTGTAATTAAAAATTAGGGGAAATATAAGTAAGGATTAATTCATCTTGGATTAATTAATTTGGAGAAATTAGGAGATAAGGTTAATTGATTAACTTGATTTAATTAAATTCAATGAAAAATAAGAATTAATTAATGATGAACAGTGAAAGAAATTAATTAAATAACAATTCATTTAATTAATTTACAATAAATTTGGTATGGTGAATTGGTGGTAAATTTTGGGTGTTTAAATATTTCCCCTCTTTGATATAGTGTTGTGAATATAAGTGGTATCATATCAAACAAGATGAAACTATATTAGGTATAAATAGATGAGGACTACTGGTAAGATACCCTTTTCATTAGAAGGATGAGAAGAGATGATAAGGATGGATTTTAGTATTTTTATTCCCACTTGAGGGGATAGGTGGGTTTGAAGAACATTGGAGTGATCTTGAAATATATGTGAGGACTAATAAAGAAGGGATAATAAGGTTAAAATATTATGGGGAATCGAGAGATATGGAGATTAAGGGATGGATGAGATTCATGATGTAATATTATAAGAAACATTGATTTGATATTTTACTTCAAATTATGCACCAAGGTATAAGGAACTAGGGTGATGATATACCAAGTACATGATCAAAAGGTAAAATAAAATAATATTCCTTATGAAACCATGATATGGAATACCATGATGTCTATGAAAATATGGTTTGAGGATTTTGATAGATGCAAATAATGATAACACACACAAGAACCAAACAAGAATTCACAACAAGCCATAAATGAACTAGGTTTGTGCCCCTAATCAAGTTGGAATTTTATTAATTAATGGATAGATGGATAATGATGAGGGTAGAAATTTTAATGATAAAAATAGTACATACCCAATTATTAGGAATGATATATCCTTGTCATGATCATTCAAATAAATTTAATCAATGGATTATCTATTAATTTAGATCAAAATTAGTGATGCTTTGGAATGATGTGCTAGATTGCATGAGTGAATTGCATGGATTAGGATTGATTTCATTTGGATAAATTTCTTTGGGATGTTTGGATTATATGGAGGATTATGGAGAAGGAAATATAGTGGATATGATAGTTAGGATAATGGGATGTATGGGAACCAATGATAGGGGATAACCAAGGATTGGTACAAGGATGGAAGGATGGAGAGGTTTCTTAGATAGGAGATAGGAGATAGAGGCTTCATTGGATGGATTAGGAGGGAAAGGATGAGAGCATGGATGATTATTTGATGGATAAATAGAATGTATGGACAGGGAAACTTAGATTCAAAGAATATACTGCAAAGGAGTGAGATTCCATAATGAGTGAAAAATGGGTATGGGGTATAGATAGTATATAGAAAGTAAGATTTATATTATCCAAGGTATGTATAGATATTTTTACCTCAGTACTTATCAATAGAAAAGGTAGAAAAGGAGATGAATCAGATAGGAAGGGAGAGTAGGAATGAGGTAGATAGAATGAAGGGGAGAGGATGAGGGACATGAAGTGCAAGAGATGAGATGGATTGAATGAATATTTCCCCCAACTATAGAGTGGAAGAGGATAGGGGATTAAAAATGATGCATGTTTTCTTATTTTTCATTATGGTACTTGCCAAAGGTTCTACAAGGAGTAGTTTTCACCCTTTCATGGATTATTTTATTTTAATTAAATTTTCTTATTTATTTTTCTTTCTATTTTTAAATTTTGAATATTTTTAAAATAGTATGGATGGAAAAGGATGAAGATATGGATATGGCTAAGTGAGTATGAATTATTGGTGATAGGGAGATGGAGGGAGGACTCAAGGTTCTATTTCCATGCATGGTATCCCTTGAATAGGTGCTAGAATGCATCATGATACTTAGATGTATGCTCATAGAATTTGGTATAATGATGTTAAGGGAAATGGAATGAATGGGGAGATGGGGGAATAAGGATTTTATGAAAAATATTGGAGTAAATAGATGTGATGGAAATAGATATTGTATAATAGATAGGGTGTTGGAATACATGTGAATGAGTGGATGGGAACATGATTAGGACCAAATTTGGAACATACCTTGAGGTGTGGTGGAGTTGTGGAGTAGAAATGGATTTTGAATTTAGAGATTTAGATGGATTGGGGAATATTTTGAGACATAGGGGACCAAAATGAATGGAGGAGATGGTGGAGGGATTAGGATAATGGATTTTAGGAAATAATGTCCCAAAATGAATTTAGGAGGGAGATTCTTAGATGGAATGTCAGAGGACTTAGGAGTAGAGGAAGATTTTGAGGAGTAGATTCATATGCTATTTTGGATTGTACTTTGGGATACTTATTATTATTTTTTTTTCTTTTTATTCCACATGGTTTTTGTCTTTTATTTCTAATTCATGAGTTTTTGTGACCTTTTGCATTTAACTTTTTTGGATCATAATTTTTTGGGCTTTAGTATGTACTTTTTATGGGACATGGTGATCCTTGGATTTGTGGGGATTTTGTATTTATGTATTTTATATTTGGAATCTAGAATTATTCGAATAAAAAAATTAGGTATATATAAGGATGGATGATGTTGTCATCTTATAAATAGGGTGATGTGGAAAGAGATACAAGATGTGTGCCCTTTTTTATCCTAATTAGAAATTGTATAGAATGAAATGGTTAACTTTGGATATGTTGAGATTAAACCAAATATTTTTGTGTATATGGCTCTCTTACACTTCTAGGGTTTTGCACCTAAAAAGTGAGAGGTACCAAAAACCTTAATGGATCACTCAACAATAATCCCTTGAGATTCCAATGCAAATGAGATTGAAATATATCAAAGGGGAATGTCATAGATGCTATGAATTGATAAAATAAATTAACTACTAATAAAAAACTAAGAAAATGCAATCATTTTGAAAACACACTGTGATATGAAAAATGACCTAGAAATGTAGACAAACTATAACAAAAACTTGTGAAATTGAAAGTGTGCACCTAGAGACTGGAAAAGGATGGAATGGAGCTCTGGAATCCTAGAGAATTCATTGTTGAAGCTAACTGGGACTCATACGCCAAGTTGGGCGACTTAGTCCTATTTTGGGAAGATTCTGCCAGAACAAGTTTTGGACAACTGGTCACTCAGAAGTGTAAAAACCTCTTTTCAAGCATGGCAATGGGACTCATACACCACTAATGGTGTATCATTCCACTTCTAGATTTAGGTAAAATCAAGTGGAATCTGTAGCTCTCGGTTTGCACTTCTGCTCCTGATAGGTTTCTAGATCTGAAACTAAAAAAAATGACTTGTAGGTGTTCTCCAAGCTTCTTTTAGGGCTTTGAAAAATTTGAATGACTTTGAAAATTTGTTGAAAACTTTTCCAACCTTTCTCTTTGAAAAATTTGCACACTAGACCTACAAAACACATGCAAAGAGGGGGAAAATTGTTGAGGGATAGTGAATAGGGGTTTGCCTTGGTCAAACCCTAGTTTGGTAATTAAACCCTTGAAAATGAAACACTATGAAAAGAGAAGGATGATTGAAAAAAATCAATGCTAAAACTCACCAAACCCTTGAAGTAGAATTCTGAAGACATGCAAGTAAAAGTTCCAATGGATGTAGACTTGAGAATGCTTGAAATGCCTAGAATGCTTAAGTGAACGATTGATAATTGCTTGAATGATTAGGAAAAATTAAGGAGGATGAAATGAGAGGGAAAACCCTATATTTATACACAATTATGCAATATTTCCTAAAAATACCACATCATAGGCTGACCTTAGATCTTAGAAAATAATAACTCGCCAGAAATTTGAAATTATTTTGATTTTTGAGCCAAAGGGGACTCATTCGCCCATAGTGATGAATAGGTACCAATTAGGAATTTTAAGTGTGTTGGAAATTAGATGTATTAAATGATGTTTATCAGGATTATTTTCAAAAGTACACTTAAGTAAGGCATGTAAGTGTAAAATGGGGCCAATTAAAGCATAAGAAGGGGTCAAATTATTGATGACAAGTCTAGAAAAGTGTGAAAGTTTGTTACAACACTTTACAAAAATTTGAAATAAGGCTTGGTAAATGAAAAAAAGAGGTTATTAAGTGAAATATATTTTAATAAGGTCCTAGAAAAGTGTGAAAGTGTGTTACAAACTTCACAACATTTTTGCAAGGCATCATGAAATTCATTAATTCAAGAGGGTCCAAGACCTAATGTAAATGTGTTGACTACATTACAAAAAATAAAGTAAAACTAAGCCAACATCCACAAGAAGGATCCAAATGAGTGTGAAAATGTCCAAAGATACATTTTTATATGCTACATTTAGCCCCCACTTTAGTGAGAGGAGGAACCTACTTCAAACTCACACTAAAGTAGCCAAACATGCACATCAAGAGGGATCCAAATCCACCCATGCTGGCAAGATGAGACAACAAAAATCAAGAGGGGTGATCAAGCCCCCAGGATCAAGATCCCATGGCAAACCAAACATTAGCACAAAGGAACACACATGAAAATGATGTAAATAGTGAAAGGGAGAAAAGGAAATAGAGAAGGAAATAGAGAATCAGATCAAGCTTTGATCATTTTTCCATCCCGATGTGGATTAGATCTAGGTTGTTTGTCCAGAAAAAATATACTCACTCTAAGGTGATGAAACTCGTGGTTTTCCACTAGGTGAGAAGTCCTAGAAGGTGAGAAACATACACCCATGGCTGGTATGCACTCACACACATGTAGGCGGCTATGGGGAAATTCATGCCTCGAAATGGGCTTCCCCCTCAACCATACCAAAGTTATACCTCCTAATAACTTTAATAAGGTGCCACAAAAGAAAATGACTTTTTGAGCTTCATGAGACAAGCAAAAATTTGTATGCTTGGAGCTCATGAACAAACACGATGGCTCCATAGGCATGCAAGTTTTGTTATGCAAGGTGACCATATAACAAATGAAAAATGTAACATGCAAAGGATGTTCAAAGGATTCTTGCTTAGTTCATGTGAGGTCTTTAACTTAGGGAACATTGTGTTGAATGTCTCCAAGAGAAGACCAATCAAAGAAAATAAAATTCACAACTTAGGAGGTATAGTGTGTCACATCGAGCCACTCAGAGGAATGCAATATGCTAAGATAGATTATGCTCATGAAGGAAATTACACCCAATGTCATCCACAAAGCGACAAAATGCATCGTATGAAGTAAGAAGGCTGCACTAAGAACCAAGAAAAAGGAAAATACCAAAGAATAATGCCAACATATGCCCCCACTTTAAAGGAATCACTAACACCATAGTGTGAGAAATTACTTTAAAGTAGCAAATGAAAAATGCAAAAATAAAGAAAGGAGAGCCAACTTAGAAATCCCTATGCCAAGTCATATGTTTCTGAGTAAGGATACGTTATGTGAAATAAATAGAAAGGAAAAGGGAGGGGTTACCCCAAAAAACACCAAACACATAAGGGATCTATGGGTTTGGGGTTAGTATGGTCTTTGTTGCAATGTTTTTTTTAGAGAGCTCAAAATTGTCACCATTCCCCAAATACATAGAACTAGAAGAATGACACAAAGAGAGCGAAAAAAAAGAAAAACGTTTTGGATCAACATGGAAGAGACATAGGGTGTCTTGAAACCTTGTATCATCCCCAAAAGGAAAACACAAGACAAGGGTGAAAAGAGAAAGGAATTTTTTTTTGGGTCAACATGAAAGAGATAAGAATGTCTCAATGTCTTGTGTTATCCCCAAAAGGAAAACACAAGAAAATACAAAAGAAAAGGAAAAGAAAAAGAAAGTCTTTTGGGTCAACATGAAAGAGACATGAATGTCTTAATGCCTTGCATCATCCCCAAAAGGAAAAACCAAGAAAAATACAAAAGAAAAGGAAAATAAAAAGAAATCCTTTCCAGTCAACATGAAAGAGACATGAATGTCTCAATGCCTTGCATCATCCCCAAAAGGAAAACACAAGAAAAAGACAAAAGAAAAAAAGGTGAAAGCAATGTAAAAAATATAGAAGAATGAAGGTAAAAATAGAAGAATTTTAGAAAGAGAGAGAACATCAAACAAAACATCACGGGGGATCACATCATGCACATGCAAACACACTAAAGAAAAATAAAGAAAATAAAAGTGTAAAAGACTAGTAAGGAAAATGTGAGTCAACTGTCGAGAAAGTAATTTGCCTCCCAGTCATGGTAATTATATACCAAGGGTGGGAAAATGGCCAAAGGGACAAGGGAAAGTTTCAAACTAGGAGAGTACCAAGTTCATTAATCTGTATAGGATATTTCTTGTTTAATCTCATGGAAGAGGAAAACAATATGTTCAAGTCATTATGCACCTCTTCATCAATTTTAGTGATCTCATCATCATGATCCAAATTAATCACAATAGGAGGATGAATGATAATATCAAATGAAGAGTGTAACTCTTGTTGTGATTGTTTTATTGGATCATGTTGTTTTGGTTGGGGAGGAGGGCCATCATGCATTGCTTCATTCAAGTTCAGATTATTTTTTTTTACTTAATTAACTCTTCATGTAACTTGTGAGAAAGGGAATGACATCTGTGCCTATGCTCTATAGCACCTCTATTTCTTTTGGTTTTGTTATCAAGTTGTGTTTATAAAAGAGCAGGTTGATCAACCATAGGTTTCTTTTCTTCCCTAAGGGGTGGAACAAAAGTAACCATAGGAGGATGGTCATCCACTTTCTCCTTTTCCTTGTAAACTTGTTTAATTCAAGGAGGCATGACAAACTTTCTTTCATTGTCTCTTAGTCTCTTGGATGATGTAGGGGAATTTTCTAGTGTTGGTTGATCTTGGTTGTTTGGTTCTTGTTCAGGTTGAAGCATGGTTTCATCTATGATGGGAGTGTTAGAGGTAGGTGGGGCGTGTGTTAGAGAGAAAATTCTTCTATTTTCTTTGCTTTGAATTTTTGGTAAGCTATGAAAAATAAGTCTTGTCGTGGCATTATAGGTTCCATGGGCTTAGGCCATTAAAAGGCTTCTAAGGAAAATTTTCCTTTGGAAGACAAGGGGTTAAATCCACTATGGTGGACACTGAATATTTCATTATCAAATGGAAACTTTAAGCATTTATGTATAACTAAAGGGATGAATTTCATTGAGCGAAGCCATAGATGGCCTAACTGTAAATGAAATTGTACTGACTATGGGATGATGGAGAATGTGACATTTGATTTTTTTAGTCCTATTTGTAATGGAAGGATGATTGATCCAATCATAGGGAAATAAAAACCATTATGCATCTTGATCCATGCTTTCAGTTTATCATAGTCATCTTGATAAAGTTCATGTAATATTAAAAATTCCTTGGTGATCACATTCTCTCCATAGGCGGGATCTATTAATATCCCATTAGTGGGCTTATCATATATATGGTCAGATATGTAAAGAGGACCATAAAGTAGATCTTTAATTATATCCTTAGAGGAGAAAGCAATATCAATAGATTTCTTAGGTTGGCCATTACGAGGGATTACATCTATCACACCTACCATTTCATCCATAGGATTAACATGGGTAACATGTGTGATAGGATCATGATGTTCATCATCTGTATCAACATTCATCACATCATTCTTTGTAGTTTCACTAGCTTTGAAAAATGAATATTTATGTTTGGGAATTGGATTAGTGAAAATTTGCAAGTTTTGATTTGAAGGGGCAACAAAATTATTACCTTGATCATTAACACTTGCAATTGATAGACGGTTGAAATCAATAAGGTCTTGCACAAGATGTTTAAGATTCTTACAATGTTATGTGTCATGTCTATTTTGTCGATGATAGTAGCAATAAGAATTTGATTTAAAGCTCAAGGGTAAAGGCTTAGTAGGGTTGGGTGGTTTGACGACAGGAAAGGTAATCATTTATTGTTGTAAAAGTTGGGTCATTGTGTTATGATGTTAGGTAAAGGTGTGAATTATCTTTTTAGATCTCCATAACTAAAGGGTACCATAGTTTTAGCAGTTTCTATTTGATTATTTTCATTTTGAGGTGTATGTTGAGGAGGATTGAATTGAAGTAACCCTTTGTTTTTCTTTCTAAATGGTTTGCAATTGTTTTGGTTGGAAGACTCGTATTTCTCAATTTGGCTAGAAGTGGACCTTGTATCTTGACTACTAATCAAATTTTGATAATCACAAAGGGTAGTACAAAAGTGCATGAAGGATGAGAATTTCATCATGGTCAACTTGTCTTGAATCTTACTTTGCAAGTTTTCTATGAACATCTTCTAAAGGTGTGGGTTAGGTACCTTAACATCGATTTGGGACTAAAGTGATTGATAGTGTGAGATAAAATCAGTTATCTTTTCATCCTCATTTTTTGTTCATCTCATCAAATTAGACAAGGTTTGCTTAGGATCCATGTGCACTTGGAAAGAATTTACAAATGTATCAAATAGTTCATTAAATGAACAAATTGAATTATTCGGTAAAGATGAGAACCATTCCAAGGTTGTGTCTTTTAAAGACCTAGGGAAGAGTTTTGTCAACAATTTATCATCAAGGAAAAAATCACTGCATAAAGTAGTATAGGCATTGACATGGTGGCGCAGTCATAGTAGGAGGGTCCTCAAAGAGAATAGTTTGGACCATGTAGGAAGAGTCACACAATAGAAGCAACACAAAATAAGGAGCCAAATGCATATTCAAACCTTCTTATTATCAAAAATTTAAATTACAATTGGTCGGCAACATCTGGGCTTACAGATCTAGCTCACAGGTCTGATACAACATGCTCAAAATACAATATTCTTATATGCTCATCAATGTGAGCTAAAATCTTAGAAATCAAATATAATATCTATCTAATTCTACTTCCTAATGATCAGTTACAATGATTTATATCACATCCAGAGATCTAGAATCATCTATGTCAACCAAAGATCATTACAATCTCCTATGAAGAAAATGTAACGTGTGCATGAAATAGGTTGGCCTCAAATTTGAATTTCTCCTCTGTAGGTGAAGTGTGGACTAATAATTAAGGTTAGGGACACTCCATGGAACAATTTGAAACACATTGCAAGGATCTACAAGTTACAGGAAAGATCCACAAGAGATCAAACTAGTCGTAAGGCTTGAAACTTATTTTGGTGTCGGTTCTTGAAACTGTCACTTAATCTAGGAGTGATAACTTACCAGAAAAAGATCCAATCATTTTGAAATTTTGGAATAAGGAAAATGAACATTTCCATGATGAAAACATAGATCCAGAAGGTTTGGTGAGAAAATATGATGAAATGCTAAATCTTCCAACTTAAACTGAACAAGAACAAAAATTGAATGAAATATTTTTGGTTAATGCAAGATTGCAAAGAACCAAGGATGCTCCTCCATCAGACATCTGGGGTTATTGAAAAGTGAGTCCCTCACTTTGCTAGGGCTAAGGGAAAACCAAAACAGTCTACCTCAGCCTAAGAAATCTAAGAAGAATCTTTCCACTAGTCTGCCTTTCAACTTCACAAGATATTCTTTGTACTATCTTCCACACATTTTCCTCCTATCTTTGATATCCAAAATCTCTTCTATCTCATCTAATTGTTGTTTAGGAAACCATTTCTCCAAATTTTCATTATTTTCTTCATTGAATTCTCCTTCATGGTACTGATGTAGATCTGCAATGTTGAATATAGGTGATATACCCATGCCATTCGGTAACTCTACTTCATATGCATTTCTTGAATCAAATTTCTTCAAAATCCTACAAGGTCCAAACTTCCTCATCTTGAGCTTATTGTATGTGCCAACTGGAAATATTTCCTTCCTCAAATACACCATTACTTCATCTCAAACTTTGAACTCCTTATGTCTCCTATTTTCATCTACTCATTCCTTATACTTCTGGTTCATATCTTCTAATCTCTACACAAATTTAATAACATCCTTATGAATTTATGGCCAAAAGTAATTCTCACTTACCAATGCTACTATCTTATCAATTCCAAAGTGTCCTGTCAATCCTTCACTATGCTTTTCTTTCACCAAGCTATCCCTCATTGAACTCTGGGGTATACATAATTCATTCCCTCTAAACAACATATCCTCCTGAATGAAATAGTCCAACCACTGACTCCTATCCTCCAAGACTAGTTCTCTACAAGCTCTCCAAGGTTCTACAAAATCTGGGTCTTCCTCATACAAGTTCTTCAATTCATCAAATCCTAATACTTCCACTCTCATCTATGCCAGTAAATTATTTCTCCTACTCAAACCATCAAAAACTCTTTTTGACTTTCCACTCCTATGTTTCAAAGAAAAAGTATAACTCTGCAAGAATTCCACCCATCTCGTGTGTCTCTGATTCAACTTACCTTGACTATTCAAATATTGCAATGTCTAATGATCGGTATACAACACAAACTCCTTAGGCAACAAGTAAGGTCTCCACTTCTTCAAGGCTTGAACTATGGCATAAAACTTCTAATCATACACTGAATATCTTCTCCTAGCATCATTCAATTTCTCACTGAAATAAGCTACTAATCTTCCTTCTTGACTTAATACTACTCCAATTGCATTTCCACTTGCATCACAATCTACCTAAAATACCTTGTTAAAGTCCAGTAAAGCCAACACAGGCTTCTCAGTCACCTTTTGTTTCAACAACTCAAAACTTTGGTCTGCTCCAGATGTCCACCTAAAATCTTTATTATCGTCTCTCATTGTTTCTTTCATAGGACTGCAAATAGAACTAAAATTTCTAAAGAACTTTCGGTAGAAACTAGCCAATCCATGAAATGATCTGACCTCTCCAATGCTTTCTGATGTAGGCTATTCAACAATTTATCTTACCTTTTCAGGATCAATCTTGAATCCATCCCTAGATATCACAAATCCCAAATATACCAATTCTTCCTTCATGAAACTACACTTTTTAATGTTTATCAACAACTACTCTTCTCTCAACCTTTGCAAAACTTGTCTTATATGCAACAAATGTTCTTCTCTAGTCTTACTAAAAATCAAGATGTCATCCAAATATACAATCACAAACTTACCCAAGAATTTATTCAATACCTCATTCATCAACCTCATGAAGGTACTCGATGCATTTGTTAGTCCAAAAGGCATCACCAACCACTCATACAATCCTTAATTTGTCTTGAATGTTTTCTTCCACTCATCCCCTTCTTTGATTCTAATCTGATGATATCCACTTTTCAAATCTATCTTTGTAAAGTATTTAGCTCCACTCAAACAATCCATAATGTCATCCATCTAGGGAAAAGGAAATCTATACTTCACTGTGATTTTGTTTATGGCTCTAGAGTTTGTACACACTGTCTATTCTCCATCCTTCTTAGGTGCTAGCACAACAGGTACTATACAAGGACTTAAGCTTTCTCTAATCAAACCCTTCCTCGACAATTCTTGCACTTGTTTATTCAACTCTTCATTCTTTGACGGTGTCATCCAATGTGTTGCTTTATTAGGAAAACTAGCTCCAAGAATCAGATCCATGCAATGACTAATACTCCTCATAGCTGGCAATCCATCAGGTACATTATCTAAAATGATATCTTCACGTTCTACCAACAACTCCTTTATCACCTCTAGTTATTCTTCTACATGCTTCAAGTCTTCAACCTTATTAGGAACCAAGGCATAGCACATGTTCTCATGTCTCAATCCATCCAGAAATCTCCTTCCATGAACCAAACAAATTCTAGCATTCACACAAATCTCAACTTTAGGAACATCCTCCAATGGAAACAAAGTCTGCTTCATCCCATTAGCAATAATGGTATATATGTTCTTCTTTCCATCATGAATAGCCTGTCTATCATATTTCCAAGGCCTTCCCAACAAAACATGGCATACATCCATAGGCATGATATCACACAAAACTTCATCATAATAATTTCCTATCTTCAATTTCACCAAACTTTGTTCACTTACCAGTATCTTATGTTCATCTTGAATCCAAGCCATCTGATAGGGATTTGGGTGTTTCAATCTTTCCAACTCCAATTTAGTCACCATTTCTTCAGAAACCAAGTTCTCAAAGCTTCCACTGTCAACAATCACTTTGCAACATTTACCAGCTACCTTGCATCTAGTCTGAAACAAATTCTTTCTCTGCAACGGTTCCTACTCCATCTCACTTTGACACAACACTCTTTTTTTCACCAATCCCTGTTCTATTTGATTAGATGATCCATCATGATTCTCCTCAACAAAGGTTGTTATTCTATTGTTCTATGTATTTTTTCTTGTCTCTCCTTGATTGCATTCAAATGCTCTATGTCCTTCTCCACCACACTTAAAACAAGTTCCCCTGAATACTCTTTTCTTCTATCCTCTATCATCTTTTCTATAACCCTCATTCTAGTAACCACCATATCCTCCTCTTTGGTAAGATTTTTCATCATCTCTACGATACAAATTTGCATTTTTAATGACTTCCTTATCTTTATTCTAATATGCAAAAGATCCTCTTCCTCCTCCAGTAAAACTTCTTCCTCTCTGAAATCTTCCACCTCTTCCTCTATGTATTTTCTCTTGTCTTTTATTCATCTTCTCTTCTGCTTTTAGGGCACACTGATATGCCTCTTCCACACTCACCAACTTGATCAAACTGATCTCATCTTGTATAGAAGTCCTCAATCCATTCACATATCTGGCCACTTGCTTGATCTCATCCTCTGAATTTCTGGATCTAATATTCAACTTGTAGAGCTCCTCAATATACTCTATCACACTTGACTCCTTCATTTTTTTCAATTTTCAGAACAAACTGATCTAATAGTCTATAGGCATAAACTTTTTCTTTAACTTGTTCACCATCTGATCCCATGATCTTATCTTCTCCTTTCCTCTTCTTTGTGTATCTGTTTGCAAATATTCCCACCAAAGGGATGCATGTCCTTTCAACTTTGTATAAGAAAATTTCACCTTCTTGTCTTTGGTGGTACCTTCAAAATCAAAATAATTTTCCATCTTTTTTATCCAATCAAGCAATTCATTTGAATCCAACTTACCATTATAATCTGGTGGATTGAAATATTGTTTGGTATTTTCTCTGGTTAGGGCTCATATGAACCTGTCTTCTCCCTAATCAAGACTAGGTTGAACTTCTCTTTTCCTTTCTCCCTATTCTTCTACCTCTTCATCACTCACATCATCAACTAGTCAACCTCTCCTCTGGGCCATTTCAACTACATCTAATCTAGCTACAATTCCTCTCAACATCTCCATCATAGCTGGGTCTGAATTTCCACGCGATTTCCTCTACCATTTCTTCTTACCACCATATTTACACAAGTCCTCTATAGCTGCAGGTCAGATACTCATTCCATCACCCCACAAAAAACCTTCAACAGGACTCTGAAAACTCTGACGATCTCTCACAGAACAAATCTCACTTTGATACCAATCTGGTGCAGTTACAACAAGAGGGTCCTCAAAGAGAATAGTTTGGACCATTCAAAAAGAGTCACACAACAAAAGAAACAAAAAATAAGGAGGAAAATGCATATTCAAACCTTCTTATTGTCAATTATTTCAATTACAATCGACCAACAACATCTAGGCTTACATATCTAGCTCACAGGCCTAATACAACATGCTCAAAATACAATATTCCTATATGCTCATTAATGTGAGATGAAATCTTAGAAATCAAATCTAATATCTATCTAATTCTACTTAATTCTACTTCCTAATGATTAGTTACAATGATTTATATCACATCTAGAGATCTAGAATCATTTGCATCAGCCAAAGATCATTACAATCTCCTATGAAGAAAATGTAACGTGTGCATGAAATAGGTTGGCCTCAAATTTGAATTTCTCCTTCAAAGGTGAAGTGTGGACCAATAATTAATGTCGGGGAAACTCCATGGAAAATTTTGAAACACATCATGAGGATCCGCAAGTTATGAGAAAGATCCACAAGAGATCAAACTAGTCGTTAGGCTTGAAACTTATTTTGGTGTTGGTTCTTGAAACTGCCACTTAATATGGGAGCGATAACTTGCCAGAAAAAGATCCAATCATTTTGAAATATTGGAATAAGGAAAATGAACATTTCCATGATGAAAACATAGATCCACAAGGTCTGGTGAGAAAATATGATGGAACCCTAAATCTACCAACTTGAACTGAACAAGAACAAAAACTGAATGAAAATATTTTTGGTTGAAGCAGGATTGCAAAGAACCAAGGATGCTCCTACATCACATGGTTAGAAGGATCTCCCTTCCCTCCATATTTCTCAAATATAGGAACCTCTACACCTTGTGGCATCATTTTTTGTAATATCTCCAAGGAAAATGGGTTTCTTTTAACATAATATGTGGGTGGGCCATTCTGATTTTGGTTTATGGTGGAGATTTTTTTTGCATGAATGAAACAGTTTGGAAAAGTTGTGTTATGAGAGGGTCATTATAAGTGGTATGGAGTGGAAGTGAAATTGGAGATGGAGTGTATGTAGTGGTAGGGAAAGTGAATGGAATGCTTATGGCTAGTAATGTGGAAGAAGATAGAACATGCGATGCCACATAGGAATTAGAGATTCTAAAAGGAATACTCGAGGAAGGAATCACATTACTAAATTATTGCATTGTTTTTTGGATGTTGTGGTTGTGTTTCTGATATATGGTTGTCTTTGATGTCAACACTATTAGCATTATTGTATTGAAGGTTGTATATGTCAAGGATATTGAGAAAATTGTTAAAGGAAGAGTTGCATGTTCCCAGTGGAACAGTGTAGGTCAAGAAGTTGTTTTGTTTTTTATGTTGAAGATTAGTTATTGTGGACTAAAGGGTTTATTTCTAAGAGTATCTAGTTCATCTACTATAATTTTTAGAGGTTCGCATGAAGATTTGATCGTGTTATGGACAGTTGTGTCTTAATAGTATTTATGTGGTTTCTATCAGTGCTCCTAATTGAAGTTTATGTGATTTTGGTAATCTTAGTTGTTGTGGATGCTTCTCCATTAGTTCTTGTTGCTTGTGGATGCTTCTAGATCATTCTCTATCTTCGTTGTGCATCCAAATTGATTGGTGTGCTCGTGGTCAATGATTTTTCTTGTGTATGTGTGAGTTTTCATGTTGTTGGCTGACATGATGGTTGTAACGTGTTGCGGATCCTTCGAGATTTAAATTTGAATATTTGGTACACTCAAGGATATTTTTTTGGGTCGCATCATAATATTAGCCAATGGTGTTTGATTCACATTAAACTAATTTGTAAATTTGGGGACAACATTGTAAATATGCTTTATATTTTGGCTGACGAAGTTGTTGATGAAATTCTTGGTGTGGATGTATAAGAGGGTATGTGCAGGATCATCATGGAAAAAATAGGCCCTTAAGTGGAAAAAAATTTAGAAAAATCAGAGTTAGGCAACTTGACGTAAAAATTTGAGTAAGTTATCTATATTATTTCAAAAATATGTAAGAATAGAATCTGTAGCAAATTGAATGTAGTTTCTAAAATACTAGGTTTATTTATAAAAAAATAAAATCTATTTGGTGAAATTTTGAAATTTCAATGTAGTAGTACTTAAATTTCAGGGAAAAAAATATGTAGGTGTCTACCACCCTAACCACAATAAAATGATAAAAAAAATTTATAATATTTTAGATATAAGTAGAGGACTGAATGTCGATGTGATGCATATTTTTTTGTAATTTTTTTCTAAGTGAATAATTAATTATGATTTTTTATTACAACTTTTAAAAAATATAAAAACTCGTATGTCTAACCACCTTAACTTGGTCAAAACTTCATGAAATTTAATTTTCTTTTTTTTAATCCTATAGTATGCATAGCATAGAATGTGATGCATGTTTTGTATTCAAAAAATGTGATACCGTTTGAAATCTATAGATTTTTTTCAATCAGCCTATCAATCAAGACTTTAGTCATAATTCAAATAAAAAATGAATAATAATTATTATTAACTTCAAAGTAAAACATAATTTATATTGGTGTAAAGCTGAAAATATCCTTTAAAACCCCTTTTCGTTTCATCAATTTTGAGTAAAAAAAAGGTCGCCAGACACATACCCTACACATACCCATCATATCGCCACTTTTTTGCCCATCATGATCCTGCACATACCCTAGAGTGGTTGTTTGTTCAAATTGAAGTGTGCTTGGTGTGCTCCTGTGTGTGTATGTGTGAATATCATTCGATTGCAGAGCAGAGTGTGAAGAAGTTTGAGTGAAGTGTGAAGAAGTATTTCTTTGCTTAACTGGAACTGTAATCAAGCTTTTGTAGAAGCTATTTTCTCAATTCATACCTTGTGGATCTAATTTGAAATGCTTTATAGTGTTTGGTAGTGAGCCCTTTTGTATTTGAGCAGTGAGCTCTAGGTAGTGTACCTGAATGCATGTGCATTCCCATTATTTTTCATTATACTTTTAACAGTGTATAATATTGTGGACTAACACCCACTGTGGTTTTACCCCTAATAGGGTTTCCACATAAAATCTTGGTGTTCTTTGTGCTTCTGATGTGTTGATTGTTCATGGTTTATTATTCATTCATTAGATCTGAGATTAAGTTAAGTAAAGTTTGAAAAGTTTAAATATTCTATTACAACTGACTCACCCCCTCCTCTCAGTTGTCTTTCCTTGTTTTTCCAACAATTGGTATCAGAGCAAGTTCCTCTGAAGAAGTTTAAAAGCTTGAGGTGATCCGAGATGGAATCATACAAGAAGGACAATCCTAGATTTGATGGAACAAACTACTCATTATGGAAAGCTAGGATGGAGTGTCATTTAAGGTGTATTGCTGAACCCTACTAGAAGATTACAAAGAATAGATATGTTATTCCTCAGAATGGTCCTTCCACTCCTAATGAAATTAAAGAGGCTGAGAATAAAATTAGGGTTATTGAAGCTTTGCTGAGTGCTTTGACATATTCAAAAATGAAAAATGTGATAGGTTTGAAGACAACTCATGAGATTTGGATGAAGCTAGAAACTTTGTATGAAGGAGATGCACATGTGAAGATGGATAAGCTATAGAGTTTGAAAGGCAAGTATGAAAATTTGAAGATGGGTGAAGATTAAAATATTTCTTCTTTTATGCAAAAAGTAAATGACCTAGTGATGGGTATTAGATGTGTTGGTGGTACCCTGGAAGAGGAAGAAATTGTAGCTAAAGTGCTCATATAATTGTCTCCCTCCTACAAAGAAAAGGCTCATGCTATTGAAGAAATTAGATTAGTGACGAATGTGACAAGAGATACATTGATTGGTAAATTTGTTTCCTTTGTGTTGAGTGAATTTGGTGAATCTATTCCCAAGATTGAAACTGCATTTAAGGCTTTTGTATCTGGAAGAAACAAGCAAAGATATGATCTGGGAGAGAGTTCTAGAAATACATTCAAGTATGAGGAAGAAATGAAACAACTTGAATATTAAGAAAGAGAGGTAGAAGAGCTAGAAGCACTGATTGTAAAGAAAGAAGGTAGAGGACAAGGTAAGTATAAAGGAAACTTTCCTATCAAATGTTTTTCTTGCAATAAAATAGGTCATTTTGCTTCAAGGTGTCCTAAAAGAGTTCCTAGGTCTAAGACTTACAAACCTAGATTTCAAAAGAAATGCTATGTTGCTAAAGAAGGTGTGACTGATGAAGAATTTGATAAAGAAAATGGAAATGAAGATGATTGGGTTTTCATTGCTATCAAGGAAAATAGTCTAGTAGCTATTGAATCTGCTAAAGTTGAGAAAGCTCTTGCAACTTGAATTGAAGAAGAGGATGAGTGGGTTATTGACAATGGATGCTCACATCATACAACTGGTGACAAAATAAAATTTGTAATTTTATAGAAATATGACGGTGGGGTTGTAAGATTTGGAGATAATAATGCTTGTGTGATTCGTGGCAGAGGATCTATTTGTCTTGGTGGTAAGCATAACATTGATGATGTCCTTTATGTTGAAGGCTTGAAGCACATTCTACTAAGTGTTGGATAGATGGTTGACAAGGGCTATGATCTTCGGTTCAAAGGTGGAAGATTCAAGATACTTGGAAGTTCTAGAAATGTAATTGTTTCAAGTAAAAAGATAAAAGGTAATATTTTTCATTTGAATGCTGCTAGTGAATGTTGTTTAATTGCTCAAGTAGATGAAAGCTAGTTATGGCATATGAGGTTGTGTCATGTGAATTTTGATAACATTATCAAATTAAGTTATAGTCAAGCAGTAAGAGATTTACCTAAGCTAGTGAAGCCTACTAACACAATTTGCAAGGAATGTTAGATGGGAAAACAGACTAGAGTTTCTTTTCAGAGAAAACAACATCATTCTAATGGATTACTGGAGGTGGTGCATACTGATTTGTGCAGTCCCTCCAGAGTCAAAAGTCTTCATGGAGAAAGGTACTTTATGTTGATTATTGATGATTACTCTAGAATGATATGGGTTTCTTTCTTAAGAGAAAAATGTGAAGCATTAGAGAAGTTCAAAAGTTTCAAAGCTATGGCAGAAAATGAGAAAGGTCTAAAAATCAAATGATTAAGGTTAGATACAGGTGGTGAGTTTACCTCAAGGGAGTTCAATTCTTTCTATGGAGAGCATGGAATTAGAAGATAGTTATATGCTTCCTGAACCCCTCAATAGAATGGAGTTTCAGAGAGGAAGGACAAAAAATATTTGGATGCTTCTAGAACAATGATGATTGAAGGAAATGTGCCTCACATCTATTGGAGTGAAGCTGTAAGCACTGTTGTATACACTTTAAATCGGGTAAATGTAAATGGTAATTCTAGTAAGACTCCTTTTGAACTATGGTTTGGTTATAAGCCTATTGTTAAGTATTTAAAGATCTTTGGAAGAAAATGTTACATCAAGAGAGATGAGGACATAGGAAATTTTTATGCAAGAAGCAATGAAGGAATTTTTCTAGGTTACTCTACTAAAAGCAAGGCCTACTAGTGCTATAACAAAAGATTAAGAAAAATGGTTGAGAGTGCAAATGTCAAAGTTGATGAGGACTCTGCTAAATCATCTAGATACTCTGGATATGATTCAAATGACTAGAAAGATAACACAAACAAAGGGAAAAAATCTCAAACACAGAATCAACTTCAAATTGTTCCATATGTTCCAGTAAAACAACTTCCATTTGTTTTGGTAAATCAAGGTAGTCAGGAAGTAGAGATAAGTGCAAGTGCAGAAGAAAGAACAAAAGAACTAGAAGTTCGAGAAAGTCCTAAGGTTCCTAGTTATGTAAAGCTAAATCATTTTGAAAATCAAATTATAGGAGACAAGAATAAAGGTGTGCAAACTAGAAGAAAGATTGCATAAGAGTATTGTCTGATTTCCAAGATTGAGCCTAAAAATGTCAATGAAGCTTGCAATGATGAACACTGGATGGAAGCTATGAAGGAAGAATTGATGTAGATTGAAAAGAATGATACATGGATGCTTGTTCCCAAACCTAAAGATAAAAATGTGATTGGTACTAAATGGGTCTTTCAGAATAAGCTAAATGAACAAGGTGAAGTAGTCTGAAATAAAGAAAGACTGGTATGTAAAGGGTATTCACAAATGGAAGGTATTGATTTTGAAGCAACATTTTCCCGTATTGCCAGAATTGAAGCTGTTTGATTATTTATTGCTTATGCCACATACAAAAACTACGAAGTCTATCAAATAGATGTGAAGTTAGCTTTCTTGAATGGTGATCTAGAAGAAGAAGTATATATTGAATAGTCAGATGGATTTCAACTGACTGATAAGGAAGACATGGTTTTCCAATTAAGGAAAGCTCTATATGGACTCAAGCAAGTCCCTATAGCCTAGTATGCTAGACTGGATAAATATTTACTAAAGCTTGGATTCAATAAAGGTATTGTTGACAATAACTTATATTTCAAGTTCGATCATGAAAAAGAGTTGATTATTGAAGTCTTTGTTGATGACATTATTTTTGGAGGAGATGATGATCTATGTATGAAGTTTTTTGATGAAATGAAGAGTGAATTTGAGATGAGTATGATTGGAGAGATGAAATTCTTTTTGGGATTGCAACTTACTCAGTTAGACAATGGAATTTTCATATCTTAGTCTAAATATGTGAAAGAGCTATTGAAGAAGTTTGGCATGGATGATTCAAATCCTATTGGTACTCCCATGGTAACTAGATGCAAGTTAACATAGAATGATGATTCTCCTAAGGAAAATAAAACAAGATACAATTCAATGATTGGTGGATTGCTCTATTTAACCTAGACCAGACCAGACATTATGAATGTTGTATGCATGGTGCTAGATTTCAAGTTGATCCAAAAGAATCTCATGTGGCTGTTGTAAAGAGAATCTTTAGATATCTAAAAGGAACAGTTGATTTTGGAATTTGGTACCCTAAGGATGATGATCTTACTTTGAATGCATATACTGATGTGGATTGGGCAAGAGATGTAGATGACAAGAAGAGTACTAGTGGTGGTGCCTTCTTCCTAGGGAAGAAGTTGGTGTCATGGTTGAGTAAAAAGAAGAATTTCATTTCTCTATCTATTGTTGAGGCAGAGTATATTGCTGCTGCAAATAACTGTACTCAAATGATGTGGATGAAATAGATGCTAAAAGATATCCGAGTAGTATATTATGAACCTATTTCCATATACTATGAAAACTCAAGTGCATTCAACATATCAAAGAATCCAGTGCTACACTCTAAGACCAAGCATATATCAATCAAGTTTCACTTCTTGAGGGAAAAAGTGAATGAGAGAGAAGTCAGACTGGAGTATGTGCCTACCAAAGAACAAGTTGTAGACATTTTCACCAATTCATTGCCAAAGGATACTTTTGAGTATCTCAGAGGGATTCTAGGGATGATTACCCCTCCTGATATGAACTAAGATGCATTTACTTGCATCAATCCATGTGCTTCATAGATATTTCCTAATCCGAATTAAAGTTTTTGTGGCTGCTACTCAAGGGGAGTAGTTAGATGTGCAGATATGTGGTTCGAAGCTTGTATGTGGGAGGATAATTCTTATTTTTTCCATTGATTTCAAAGGGGGAGAAGAGAAACTGAGGAAAAGAGTCAGAACCTAGGGGAGAGCAAGTGTAGTTGTGTTGATGGTATTTTTCACATCATGTGTTGCCATCAATGCCAAAGGGGGATATTATTGGATGTTGTGGTTGTGTTGCAAATATGTGGTTGTCATTGATGTCAACACTATTAGCATTATTGTATTGAAGGTTGTATATGTTGAGGGTATTGAGAAAATTGTTGAAGGACAAGTTGTAAGTTCCCAGTGGAACAGTGTAGTTCAAGAAGGCGTTTTGTTTCGTATGTTGAAGATCAGTTGTTGTGGACTAAAGGGTTTATTTATAAGAGTATCTAGTTCATCCACTGGAAGTTTCAAAGGTCCGTGTGAAGATTTGATCATGTTATGGATAGTTGTGTTCTGACAGTATTTATGTGGTTTCTATTAGTGCTCCTAATTGAAGTTTATGTGATTTTGGTAATCTTAGTTGTTGTGGGTGCTTCTCTATTATTTCTTGTTTCTTGTGGATACTTCTAGATCATTCTCTATCTTCGTTTTACATCCGCATTGATCAGTGTGCTTGTGGTCAATGATTTTTCTTGTGTATGTTCGCATTTTCATGTTCTTGGCCGACATGATGGCTGTAACGTGTTGCAGATCCTTCAAGATTTAAATTTGAATGTTTGGTGCACTTGAGGATATTTTTTTGGGTCACATCACAATATTAGTTGACCGTGTTTGATTCACATAAAAAATTTATTTGTAAATTTGGGGCCAACATTGTAAATATGTTTTATATTTTGGCCAACAAAGTTGTTGATGAAATTCTTGGTGTGGATATATAAGAGTGGTTGTTTGTTTGAATTGAATTCCACTCATTGTGCTCTTGTGTGTGTATGTGTGAATATCATTTGATTGCAGAGTAGAGTGTGAAGAGGTTTGAGTGAAGTTTGAGTGAAGTATTTTTGTGCTTAACTAGAACTGTAATCAAGCTCTTGCAGAAGCTATTTTCTCAATTCATACCCTATGGATCTAATCTAAATTTCTTTGTAGTGTTGGGAAGTGAGCCCTAGGTAGTGTTCTTGAATGCATGTGCATTCCCATTATTTTTCATTATACTTTTAACAGGGTATAATATTGTGGACTAACATCCACCATGGTTTTTCCCATAATAGGGTTTCCATTTAAAAATCTTGGTGTTCTTTGTGCTTCTGATGTGTTGATTGTTCATGGTTTATTATTCATTCATTAGATCTAAGATTAATTTAAGTAAAGTTTAAAAAAATTGAATATTCTGTGACAATTGATTCACCCCACCTCTCAGTTGTTTGTCCTTATTTTTCCAACATTGTTGTTGTGATTTGAGGAGTGGTATAGATAGGTATTGAGACTATGGTTGATGGAGGAGGAGTTTGAGATCTTCCTTGGCTTACCACATTGTTGGCTAGTTGAGGAGAACTAGAGGTCGAAGGAAGATGTTTGTATATATCTCAACTGTGTGTTTCACAACATCCAGACTATATTCACTTTCAAACATGCGATGGATGTTTTCTATGGTAGGAATTACAGTAGTTGAAATTTTTTAAGGGAGTACTTGATGTTGGAGATGTGCTAAGTCCTCATGAATTTGAATTATTTTTTCTTGCGGGATATGATCATTTCATGTTTCAACTTGCATGTTACTTGAAGGAAAAGAGTCTCTAAGGGTATTATCCATTCCTAGTGTACTAGTTGCAATACTAGGAGTGGAAGCTCTAGATAACCAAAGATCTACAACTAGTGTGTTATCATGGGATAACATGAGTCTTGAACTTCTTCTCACTAAGGTATTAGTAATAGGACACCAAACACTCATGCAAAGGCTTCTAAATGTGGGGTGAATGAAAATGCAATGTAAACTAACAAGAATGAAATGATTAAAACTAAAATTCTAGAAAGTGAAACTAAAATGTAGAAACAAGAAACAAAAACTCAAAAACTAAAGATTAAATTCTAGAAAATGTAGTGAAAAATGTGCAACTGGACTAATTCGCCCAGGGTGGCAAATGAGTCCAGGTAATGATTTTTTTGAATTTTTTTAGAATTTTAGAATTGGTTTTTATGCAATTTATGTTTTTTGATGCAGGTATAATATGAAAATGCAGAATTTTATTGATTTTTAATGAAATGAAATGCAAAAATGCAAGCTAGATGAGCTTTTCACTAATGTAAATTTGGAAACCCTAGAATACAAATTAAACAATGCAAAATGCAATGCAATGTTAATGTTAGCTATTCCTAGGATGTAAATGCACTTTAAATTAGAAATATAATGTTCAAAAGTTGGGTTCACCAAAATGAACAAAAGATTTTTGGGTATATGGCTCTCTTACACTTCTAGGGTTTTGCACCTAAAAGGAGAGAGGTACCAAAAACCTTAATGGATCACTCAAGAATAAGCCCTTGAGATTCTAATGCAAATGAGATTGAAATATATCAAAGGGGAATGTCCTAGATGCTAAGAATTTATAAAATAAATTAACTACTAATGCAAAACTAAGAAAATTCAAAATGATTGGAAACACGTTGTGATATGTAAAATGACCTAGAAATGCAAACAAACTATAACGGAAACTTGTGAAATTGAAAGTGTACACCTGGAGACTAGAAAAGGATGGAATGAAGCTATGTAATCCTAGAGAATTAACTATTGAAGCTAACTCAGACTCATACGCCAAGTTGGGTGACTTAGTCCTATTTTGGGAAGATTCTTCCAGAACAAGTTTTAGACAACTAGGTAATCATAACTATAGAAACCTCTATTCAATCCTAGTAGTGGGACTCATATGCCACTAATGGCATATCAGTCCACTTATAGATTTCTAGAAAATCAAAAGTGGAATATGTAGCTCTCGGTCTACACTTTTGCTCTTGACAAGTTTCTAAATCTGAAACTGTAGAATTTGAACTATAGGTGTTCTCCAAGAATCTTTTGGAGATTTTACAACTTTGAATGACTTTGACAATTTGTTGACAACTTTTCCAACCTTGCTCTTTGACAAATCTACACACTAGAATTGCAAAACACATGCAAAGAGGTGGAAAATTGTTGAGGGTTAGTGAATAGGGGTTTGCCTTGGTCAAACCTTAATTTGGTAATTAAACCCTTGAAAATGAAATTAACTATTAAAAGAGAACGATGAATGAAAAAAAGTAATGCTACAACTCACCAATGTTACAAATATGAGCTAGTTTGGTGGTGTTATCATTGATGTTGTCATTAATGTCAACATAGTTTAGTATGTTGATGTTTGTACATGTATAGATGAGACACTTATGAGATGTAGTGAGTACATGGAGCTATCTTTATGGTGTTCCAAATGAGTAGTATTGATGAGATTTTAAGTGATTTTGAGAAAATTAATAAAGAAGAGAAGTCAGTGCATTAAATGACCTCTGGTATGTGCTTTGCATTTCTCCTATTTTGATCCTATGCTTGTGTGGATTTGATGGATTGTTAATAAGGATTTAGTGGTGACATATGTTGAGTTTTAGCTTCTAGTGAAATGGTACATGAAAAAAAATTTCATCAGTATGTGGACTGTCTGGAAAGTCTTGATCTTCTATGGACTGGGAGAAATGTTTTTTCTCCGTAGTCCTCCATTTTTTTGTTTCAGATCATGCAGATCTGGGATATGTCTTGTGAAGTTCTTTCCTTTTCTTTGGAAAAGAGGTTTGGAGTTTGGTAATAAGGAAGTCATGTTTCAGTATTCTTGTATGGGTTGGTACATCCCATATTGATGGGTGAAAGGAATTCAGTGATTGAAGTTTGTTGTTTTTGCTGTAGATGTAGATCTGTAAGATTCTGAGATATACTCATGTGCATATTGAAGCATGTCATGTCGTCCACATGTCATCTTCTTGTTGGGAAGTATGTGCATTAATGTTTATCTATGTTTTCATTAGGTTTGGTTGATTTGGTGTTTACACTTCATTCGAAGAATAAAATTCAATTAAGTGTGTAGATGGTTCAAGAAAATAATTTTATTGGTCCACTCTTATTCCTTTCCATTGTAGGAATTTGGAGTTGCCAACCTAATTTGAATTTATGAAATGTTGTTGTGTGGCTGACCTTGGTAAATGTTTCTAAGGTTGAGAATGGTATGAAAGCAATTTGAATTGTGAAGAGTTGTATGAGAGTGTGATGTAAAGTGAGGAAAGTAAGCCACAAATATTAAGAGCAAAAGTGTGTGAGTGAGTTGTTCAATGTGTTGAAGATAGTGAATTGAAGGTTTTTGTAATTCTACGAATGTGCATTAATTGCAGTGGTGGATCTTTTTGTTCTCTTTTGTATCTATAGGCAGTGAGCCTCCTTATTGGACAGTGAGTCCTTTTTGTAGGCAATGAGCCTTTGTACTTGGATAGTGAGTCCTCTTTTGGGCAGTGAGCCCTTGGTAGTGAACCTTTTTATAATCTTTATATTGTGAGTTAACCCTCACCATGGTTTTTTCCTTATTGGGTTTTCCACGTAAAAATTTGGTGTTCATTGTGTTGATTTACTTTTTGTTATTTATGTTTCATAATCATGTTTAATAACAAAATAGTGTGGTTGAAGAATTGATGAGTGATAATTTTTTTAAGTATAGATTTGTGTGACAACTAATTCACCCCCTCTCAGTTGTTTTTTTCCTATTTAACAATTGGTATCAGAGCTTTTTGTTCCTTGTGTAGAGCCTAATCGCTTAAGGAAGATTCGATGATGCACAAATTGGTGATCCCTATGTTTGATGGAACTAACTACAATGATTGGAAGGGATAGATGAGAGGATACATTATCTCTCTTAGTTTTAAGACCTGGAAGGATATTGAGAATAAGTATACACTTCCATTTGGTGGTGTTACTTTGGTAGATGAGATCTCTGCTTATGAAGAAAATGAGAAGGCGAAGTATGCGATTTGTAGTGGTTTATCTAAAACTAAGCAAGTCAAGGTTAATTATCTGGATACTACATGTGAGGTTTGGAAAAGGCTAGAAGACATGTATGAAGGAAACAAAGAGGTTGGAAGCAAAGTGTAGATTTGTGAGTCTGAAGATGGAAGATGGTGAAGAATTTACAAGTTTCTTTCAAAGAGTTGAACTAGCAACAAATAATGTTAAGAATCAAGGAGGAAAACTAGTAGATGAGGATATAATTGAGAAGATTCTGATCACTTTACTAGAATGTTACAACAACAAGATCTCTATTATTGAAGAAATATATGATCCTAAGAAGTATACTCTAGAATAATTGTTCAGCACCTTGCAAGAATTTGAGATAAGAAAGTTCTAGAAAGATGAAAAGATAGAAGAGAAGACAAAATCAACATTCAAGGCTTTGAAGTTTAAAGAACCAGATTGCGAAGATGAAGAATTGGAAGCAAAATTCACCAGGAAATTAAAGAAATGAACTGGAAAATAAAAAGGTATGTTACCCTTTAAATGTTTCAGTTGTGGTAACATTGTTCATTATGCTTCGAGATGTCTAAATAGGGGTACACATAAGAAGAACAAGGATTATAAGAATAAGGATAGGAAGGATAAAAGGTATAAGAAGTTGTACTATGTTAAGGAAGAGGAAGGTATTTTTGATGATGAATCTAACAATGAGGTTGATGATAGTGAATGTTTATTCTTACCTTTGGAAAGTAAATCTGTATTCACTAACTCTGGAAAATGTTTAAGTAAGAAGGCTCTGATGGTCAAGAAGAATTTGAGGGAAGGTACTTTGGTTACCACTTTTCATGCAAGAAAATATGAAGACTATTGGGTAATTGATAGTGGTTGTTCTAATCACATGACCAGAGATAAGAGTAAGTTCACTAAACTTGAAAAATATGATGGTGGGTTAGTCATGTTCAATGATGATTCAGGAACTAAGATCTATGGTAAAGGTTCAATCAATTTTGATGGAGTACATAATATTGATGATGTATATTATGTGAAGGGTTTGAGAAATAATATTTTGAGTGTTGGTTAGATGTCTAACAATGGCTTTAAACTTGTGTTTTAGAACAATACTGGTGAAATCAGAAAAGGATCCAGAAAGGGGGATATGATTGTAGTTGGAAGAACTCATGGAAATATCTATTAGTTGAAGGGAGTTGATGATCAATTCCTTGTATCTCAAATCAGTGAAAGTTGGTTATCCCATCGGAGAATGGGACATGTGAACTTTGATAACCTAGTCAAGATTAGTGCTAAGGAGATTATTTGAGGACTACCTAGAATCACAAGACCTGCTAATGCTATGTGCAGAAGTTGTCAATTGGGGAAGCAGAAAAGATGTAGCTTTAAGGGAAAAGAACATTCTACTTTTGGAATGTTGGAGTTGATTCACACCAATCTTTGTGGTCCTACTAGGACTGGAAGCTTGAATGGAGACATGTACTTTATTTTACTTATTGATGATTATACTCAAATGACATGGGTTGCTTTTCTTAGAGAAAAGAATTGGGCCCTAGATAGGTTTAAGGTATTCAAGGCGAGAGTGGAAAATGAAGTAAGTATGAAAATAAAGTGTTTGAGATCTGATAGAGGTGGTGAATTCACTTCTAGTGAATTTAATGAATTCTATGAGAAGCATGGTATAAAAAGAAAGTTTTATGCTTTGAGAACCCCTTAGTAAAATGGAGTTGTTGAAAGGAAAAAAAGGACACTTTAGGAAGTTGCTAGAACTATGATGAAAGAGTCTAATATATTGGATGTGTATTGGAGAGAGGCAATACATACTATTGTTTATGTTCTTAATAGAGTTCATATCAGACACAACAACACAAAGACACCTTTTGAGTTATGGACTAGTAAGACTCCTACTGTGAAATATTTTAAGGTATTTGGAAGCAGATGCTATATTAAAAGAGATGATGAAAATATTGGAAATTTTGATGCTAGATGTGATGAAGGAATATTTCTTCGATACTCTACTACTAGCAAGGGATACAAATGCTTCAACAAAAGATTGAGAAAAATCATTGAAAGTGCTAATGTGAAAGTTGATGAAGACATACACAGACCTATTGAGATAATTGAAGTTGAACCTGATGATCCTATTTGCGGACATATACCTGAAGAAAATAAGGAGAAGGAAGAAGAAGAAGAAAATGAAGAAGAACAAGTGGAAGAAGAAGAAGAAGAGAATGAACTGGAACCTGCTACTAGGACTCCTAAATATGTATAGAAGAATCATCCGGGAGATCAAATAATTGGAGACAAGAGTGATGGAGTGAAGACAAGAAGTAGAGTTGCAGCTGAGGTCAATTTGTGTCTACTTTCTAAAATAGAACCTAAATATATAAAAGAAGCATGTGAAGATGAAAGTTGGATGAGAGATATGAAAGAGGAACTATAGCAGATAGAAAAGAATTAGACATGGGAAATAGTCCCTAGACCTGAGAACAAAAATGTGATTGGCTCTAAATGGGTGTTCTAAAAAAAATTGAATGGAAATGGAGAAGTAGTAAGGAATAAGGCAAGACTGGTGTGCAAAGGATATTCACAAGTTGAAGGTATAGATTTTGAAGAGACCTTTTTCCCTATGGCTAGAATGGAAGCTATTAGAATGTTTTTGGAATTTTCTACCCACAAGGACTTTAAGGTATATCAAATGGATGTTAAGTCAAATTTTTTGAATGGTGAGTTGGAGGAAGAAGTGTACATGGAGCAACCTGAAGGGTTTTAGTTATCTGACAAACCATATATGGTTTGTAAATTGAAGAAGGCATTGTATGGATTGAAGAAAGCTCCCAGAGCTTGGTATGGAAGATTGGACAAATATTTGACAAAGCAAGGATTTAGCAAAGGTTTTATTGACAGTAATCTCTACTTCAAAGTATAAGGTAATAATATGTTGATTGTAGTTGTTTATGTTGATGATATCATTTTTGGTGGAAATGATGGCATGTGTAAAAAGTTTGTTGAAGAAATGAAAAAAGAATTTGGGATGTCTATGATTGGTGAATTGAATTTCTTCCTTGGTCTACAAGTGAATCAAATTGATAAAGGGATATTCATTTCACAGTTTAAGTATGTAAAAGAGTTATTGAATTTTTTTGGGATGGAAGATTCTAAACCAATTTGTACTCCTATGGTAACTGGTTGTAAGCTGAGCAAGGATGATGAATCGACTAAGACTGATCAGAGAAAATACAGATCCATGATTGGAAGATTGTTATATCTCACTGCTACCAGACCAAATATTATGCATGCAGTGTGTTTAGTTGCTATATTTCAAGCGGATCCTAGAGAAATACATCTTATGGCTGTAAAAAGGATATTTACATATCTTAAAGGTACACGGGATTATGGACTATGGTATCCTAAGAGTAATGATTTTACCCTGAGTGCTTATATAGATGTTGATTGGGATAGATGTGTAGATGACTAGAAGAGTACCAGTGGTGGTGATTTCTTTCTTGGTGGAAGATTGGTTTCATGGTTGAGTAAGAAGCAAGACTCATTTTCTTTATCTATTGTAGAGGTAGAATATATTGCGGCAACATCTTACTGTACAAATTTTTTGTGGATGAAGCAAACTCTAAAAGATATTGGTTTGGTATGTGATGAACCTGTCGCTATCTTTTGTGACAATACAAGTGCAATAAATTTTTTGAAGAACCCAGTTATGAATTCAAGAATGAAGCACATATCTATCAAGTATTATTTTCTGAGAGAAAAAGTGTTGGAGAACAAGGTCAGACTAGAGTATGTGACAACAAAGGAACAAATTACATACATCTTTACCAAGGCTCTTTTGAAGGATTCTTTTGAGCATCTTAGGGAAATGTTGGGGGTCGTCAGCCCTCCTAACTATGTGCACATGAAGGTACATTAGTACAATGAACTCACAAGATTCTTCATTTATCTAGACTAATTGTTGGGGCTACTCCATAGGGGGAGTAGAAGTGGTTTCATTATTTAATATGGGTGTACTCCTAAGGGGGAGTAATCAGAGTTTTTGTTCTTTTCCATTGATGTCAAAGGTGGAGAAAAGGTTATGTGTTTCCATCAATGACAAAGGGGGAGATTGTTACAAATATGAGCTAGTTTGGTGGTGTTGTCATTCATATCAACACAGTTCAGTATGTTGATGTTTGTACATGTATAGTTGAAACACTTCTGAGATGTAGTGAGTACATGGAGCTATATTTATGGTGTTGCAGATGAGTAGTATTGATGAGCTTTTAAGTTCTTTTGAGAAAATTAATAAAGAAGAGAAGTTAATTTGTTAAATGAGCTCCGGTATGTGCTCTACTTTTCTCCTGTGTTGATCCGATGCTTGTACGGATCTAAAGGATTGTTAATAAGGATTTAGTGGTGACATATGTTGAGTTTCAGCTTCTAGTGAGATGGTACATGAAATTTTTTTCACCGGTATGTGAAATGTCTGGAAAGTCTTGATCTTTTATGGACTAGGAGAAATGTTTCTGCTTTGCAGTCCTCCATTGTTTTGTTTCAAATCGTGCGGATCTAGGATATGTCTTATGAAGGTCTTTCCTTTGCTCTGGTGAAGAGATTTGGAGTTTTGTAATAAGGAAGTCATGTTTTAGTATTCCTGTATGGGTTGGCACAACCTAGATTGATTGGTGAAAGGAATTCAGTGATTGAAGTCTATTGTTTTTGTTGCGGATGTATCTGGAAGATTCTGAGATATACTGTCATGCATATTGAAGTGTGTTGTGTCATCCACGCGTCATCTTCTTGTTGGGAAGTGTGTGCATCAATTTTTATCTATGTTTTCATTAGGTTTGACCGACCTAGTGTTTACACTTCATTTGAAGAATAAAATTCAATTAAGGAAGGGTGTAGATGGTTCAAGAAAATAATTTTATTTGTCCACTCTTATTCTTTTCCACTGTGGGAATTTTGAGTTGCCGACCTAATTTGAACTTATGAAATGTTCTTTTGTGGGTAACCTTGGTAAATGTTTCTAAGCTTGAGAATGGTATAAAATCAAGTCGAATTGTGAAGAGTTTTATGATAGTGTGATGCAAAGTGACGAAAGTAGGCCACAAATCTTAAGAGCATAAGTGTGTGAGTGAGTTGTTCAATGTGCTGAAGATAGTGAATTGAAGATTTTTGTAATCATGCGAATGTGCATTAATTATAGTTGTGCATCTTTTTGTTCTCTTTTGTATCTGTAGGTAGTGAGCCTCCCTATTGAACAGCGAGTCCTTTTTGTAGGAAGAGAACTTTTTAACTTGGACAATGAGTCCTTGTTTGGGCAGTGATCCTTTTATAATCTTTATATTGTGAGTTAACCCTTACCGTGGTTTTTCCCTTATTGGGTTTTCCACGTAAAAATTTGGTGTTCATTGTGTTGATTGACTTTCTATTATTTATGTTTCATGCTCATGTTTAATAACAAAATAGTGTGGTTGAAGAATTGATGAGTGATAAAAAATTTAAGTATAGATTTGTGTGACAACTTATTCACCCCCCCTCTCAGTTGTCTTGCACCTGTTTAACAACCAAACCCTTGAAGTATAATTCTGAAGACATGCAAGTAAAAGCTCCAATGGATGTAGACTTGAGAATGCTTGAAATTCCTAGAATGATTAAGTGAATGATTGATAATTGTTTGATGATTAGGAAAAATTTAGGAGGATGAAATGAGAGGAAAAACCATATATTTATACATAATTATGCAATATTTCCCAAAAATACCACATCACAAGCCGACCTTAGATCTTAGAAAATAATAACCTACCAGAAATTTGAAATTATTTTGAGTTTTGAGCCAAAGGGGATTCATTCATCCCTAGTGGAGAATTGGTGCCACTTAAGCATTTTAAGTGGGTGTTGGAAATTAGATGTACTAATTGATGTTTATCGGGATTATTTTCAAAACTACACTTAAATAAGGCCTATAAGTGTAAAATGGGGCCAATTAAAGCATAAGAAGGGGTAAAATTATTGATGTCAAGCCTAGAAAAGTGTATAGAAAAGTGTAAAAGTTTGTTACAACACTTTACAACACTTTGAAATAAGGCTTGGTAAATGATAAAATAGAGGTTATTTAAGTGAAATATATTAATAAGGTCCTAGAAAAGTGTGCAAGTGTGTTACAACACTTCGCAACACTTTTGCAAGGCATCATAAAATTCTTATTAATTCAAGAGGGTCCAAGACCTAATGTGAATGTGTTGACCACATTACAACACTAAATCAAGGAAAAACTAAGCCAACATTCACAAGAAGGATCCAAATGAGCGTGAAAATGTCCAAAGATAATTTTTTCTACACTACAGAGATAAAGGTAATGGGAGTAAAGGATTGAGGGATGTAAGAACCCAAGATGGATGGAAGAGATGAAGGATTTGGATTTGATATGTAAGGGTCTAAAATATATTTGGAGGAGGAAGGAATGGGATTTGAAGTACAAGGGCTCAAAATTAATTTGGAAGATGGGAAATAAGGATATTTGGATTTAGATGGGAGGAACGGATTACCAATTTATTGAGAATGATCTATGTAGATAAGGACATGATAATTTTGATTTTTATATATGAAAGTGTTTTAAGATGCCTTTTTCATGAAGGCCTAAACCTTTTCTTTGCTAGTGCATGTTTTGAAAAATCTACTAGCCAATGGGAAGCTTTTTGTTTTGGAAGCAATATGCAACTCCATTTTCCAGTGGGTAGGAGGTAGAGAGAATTATAGGTTCTTTGAGAGAAATAGATTGAATGAAGGTGGAGGAACCAAGTTTAATAGGTTTATTGTTCATAGATAGGTTAGATAGTAGTGATGGAACCTTAAGAAGGATTAGGATCATGAGAGGCATTAGGAGGGATGTTGTGATATAAATATGGACTAGGACCTTGAGGTGGATTGGAAGGGATGATTTGATATTGATATGGAGGTGAGTGTATGGTAGCATGCTTTGGAGCAAGGGATTGGCATAGTTGTACTAGTTTGGAGGAGATGCGATAGGATGGAAGGTTGATGCTAGCAATGAGTGCATGGATGAATTCTTGGAGCAATTTACATAGATAGGAAAAGGATCTTGGATGTTTATGGATGGAGTAAGGATTGGAGGAATTTGATCGAATGTAATGTCCCTAACATGTATTTTAACAAAACTAATATATATATATATATATATATATATATATATTATAATTCAATTTAACACATGAACATAAGAAGATACTACAATATATTGATATATCAATTACAACTCACTACAATGATCTGAAATGATATATAAGATTACCATAGACCAAAATACAATATTATTATCTTTCTTACATAATCCTTTGAAGTGCAAATGAAATCTGTGAATGAAAATTCCTTGAAGAATCAAAGGGGTTTCATCCTTTGATCCTAGAAAACACTAGGTTTTTTTCTAATGAACACATCTCCTATGGGATTTCATCCACAAAAGGAATTAGAAAAAAGGTGTCCCAAAATATAAAAAATGACATAATAATTCCATGCCTTTACATTAATTGGTTTCCCTACATTTATATGCTAATATTCCTCTCTGAGGAATGGGTTGACCTTGAGCCCAATTGGCACCAAAGCCCATAATTTGAATTCCCAAAATGCTACATTAGGTTAGCCTTAAGGCCAATGTAGATTCCTTTAGAATAAGTTTGCCTTCTTGTAGACCCCACACATTTTCCCTACTCATTCTAGCTTCCTAAAACTTCACTGTTACTTTTGCATGACCCCACAATATATTTATACTTCAAGCCTATGGAGGTGGGTGCTATTTTACTAGTATATTTTCCTTTTGTTAGTGATTGTGGACAATGATTTTGAGTGTCCAAGGTTTCTCTAACTCTTCTAGGGTTTTTCACCTAAAAGGAGAGAAATAGACCCAAAATGTTAATGTTTGCACTCAAGATTAATGTAAAAGGGATGCAATATGCCTAAATGTAATGTACTAATTTAATAAACTAGAAAAATAAATGATTTATTGATGCTAAGACTAAGAAATGAAAAGTGCTGGAAAACATAGTGTTGTATTCAAAAACACCTAAGAATGCAAGTAAACAATGACGGAATTAAAAAAGACTAGAGAGGTGCACCTGAAATCTAAAGCCTGATGTAAAAAGGCTTTGAAATCCTATAGATTTGATTGGAAATGTTGACAGGGACACTTACACCAAGTTGGGTGACTTAGTCCAGTTTTAGGGAAAATCTGTCAAAATAGGAATCTACCAAACAGGTATCTAAAAATGTAGAAACCACTTTTCAGTCCTGACAATGGGATTAATTTCCCAAAGATGGTCACTTAGTCCACCTAGGAATTTCTGGAAATTCAGGACAGGATTCTGTAACTTTCAGTTTGCATTTCCTTTTCTGATAGATGTCAGATCCAGATTCTATAGAAAATGAGCTGAAATTGGTTTCCAAGCTTCAATTAAGGCTTTGTTGACTTTGATGACTTTGATGGATTGAAAAAACCTTCTTGACACTTTCTTCTTTGATAAATCTACATACAAGACCTATAAATACACATGCAAAGAGGGGAAAAAGGGTTAAGGGTTAGAGTATAAGGGTTTTCCTTGCTCAAACCCCACTTTGGTAATCAAACCCTAGATAACGAATGAAATAAGAAAGTAATGATGAATAAACAACATGCAATGTCAAGAACTCACCAAACCCTTGATATAAAAATATGAATATTTGTAATGGAGTGCGCCAATGGATGACTTGATTATGCTTAGAGTGCTTGGATGCTTGAGAATGACTAAGTGAATGAATGTTTGAATGAATGAGTGAATGGGGTCAAAATGAGAAGAAAAACCCTTTATTTATACTTGATGTTCTAATAATTCCTGAAAATAACACATCATAGGCTGGCCTCAAGGGTAAGAGAATAAAATCTCGCCAAAAAATTAAAATTATTTTTATTTTTGTGCCCATTGGGACTAAGTCGCCTTAGGTGGTAACTTGGTCCCACCAAGGCAATTTCACTAGGTATTTGATATTAAAATTCATTAAATAAGGTATAATGGGAATATCCTTAAAAATACACTTAAGTAGGGCCAGAAAGTGCATTAAGGATTCAATTAAACATAAGAAAGGGTTGAATTAGTGATGAAAAGTCTAGAAAAGCATTAGAGTTTGTTACAACTCTTTACAACACTTTGAAATAAGACTTGGTAAGTGATAAAAAGAGGTTATTTATGTGAATTATAATAAAAGGGTCCTAGAAAAGTGTGAAAGTGGGTTACAACACTTCACAACACCTTTACAAGACATCTTAGAAATATTAATGATTCACAAGGGTCAAAGACCTAATTTGAATGCATTGGCCACATTACAACATTAAATCTAGGAAAAATCAAGCCAAAGTCCATAAGAGAGACTCAAGTGAGTGTAAAAATGTCAACTGTGCATTTTTTGGTGACATAGTGATATATTTCTATTGCCCAATCCTCCCTTTTGGAGTTTTTGATATGGCATGCAAGTGCCATCATAGGTGCTATATTCTAAACTATACACCTAAACATGATTTTTCATAAAAATGTAGAGAGATTCATAGAATATACTTTGTCCTAGCATAGTGAGCTTGAACTAGCGATATTTTGATGACATTATATTCCTGGTAGATTATCTTTTTCCCATGAGCTCTAGATATGTTATGGGGTCTTCATTACAAATTTTATGTCCCAAACCATAGAATGAGATGAGCTCCTATGGAGGAATGCGGTATAATTCCTAGATTCCACTTTGCAAATATCTTTCTGCAAAAAGGGACATGACGAATCCTCCCTTACCAAAATTTCTTATCCTCAAGTAATGCAAACTTGGATGATCTAGGATTCCAAGTCCCTCCCAGGTAGCATCTTTAATTGATAAGTCCTTCCAATAGACAAGATACTCAGTTATATTTATGCTCCTTAGATTTTTTTACCTTGGTATCAATCACAACTTCTAGAATAAGGATGAGTTTCCCTTCATCATCAAGGGATGGTAACTCTGTATTAGGAGATATATTCAAACCCATAACCTTCTTTAGACATGAAACATAGAAAAAATTATGAATTTTACAATCTTCCAGAAGTTTTACCTTATAAGCAACTTCTCTAATTCTTTGTATTATCTTGTATGGTGCATAGAACTTAGGCTTGAGCTTCTTTGCTCCTCCTTTATTGATGGAATTATGTCTACATGGTTGTAATCTAACAAAAAAAATATCTCCTATATCAAATTCTCTTTCTATATGCTTCCTATTTGCATACATCTTTTTTTGATTCTAGGAAACTTGCAGATGATCCTTGAGAGTTCTCAAGATGTCTTGATTTTGATTAACCAAATCACTTGCTATCAAAACTCTACTATCTATGGGGACTAATTATGCAAAGGTTAATGCATCATATGCATAGAGGGCTCTGAATGGGGACATTCCAATGGACATGTGATGAGTTATGTTGTAGCAATATTCTCCCAAATGTAACTATTTGATCCAAGTCACCTGCTAGCTAGTGACATAGTTCCTCAAGTATCCTTCTAACCAATTTTTTATGATTTTAGTTTGACCATTATTTTATGGATGATAACTTTTACTAGAGGTGATTTTGGTACCTAGTAGATAGAACAACTCCTAAAAATTTCTATGGAAATGACTATCTCTATCACTAACAATATTCTTGGGTAATCCATGCAACTGAAAGACTTCCTTGAAGAATAATTATACAACTTGTAGAGATTTATAGTCACTAGACATGGCAAATAAATGAGCACACTTGGTCAATATATTCACTACAACATAGATTTAGTCCTTTCCTTGCACTTTGGGTAATCCGATGATGAGATCCATCGAGATAATTTCCCATTTGTGCTTTGGAATAGGAAGAGGTTGTAGCTATCCAACTAGAAACTCATTTTCTCCATTTTTTTGCTAGCATGTGACAAATTCATGGATGTGTGAGAGAACATCATACTTAAGGACCTTAAAATCAAACCTTTCCCTAATCTTTCAGTAAGTTTTGAATAATTTGTGGTCCTATTGTTGGTGCATTATGATAAGCTTCCAATATCTTTTTCTTTACCTTAGATCCCAAAACCATGAACACATTTTTTTGAATAGTATCAAGCCTTCTTCCACCAAATACTAGTCATCCTTCTCGTCACCTTCCTAGAAACTTGTAGTAAAATGATCCATAGCATACTCTTTCATGATGGAGTCCTTCCAATTAGTTGATGTGATGGACACATGGCATAGTGTAGGTTTCCTAAAGAGTGAATCCACCATAGTATTATTCTTAGCTCCTTCCTTTATGCTTTTGCTATCCATTGAAAAGATCCTTCTTTAGTCAGATTGGTGAGAGGTTTCGTAGAATGAGAGCATCCTCAAAAAAATATCTAATAATAGCTATGTAGTCCAAAGAAACCTCTTAGCCTAGACAAGTTCATAGGAGGTGGCCAATATAGAATTTCTTGGATCTTCTACTGGTCAACCTAAACTCCTTTATCACTTATAACATGTACCAAATAAAATATCTATATTGACCCAAACTCACATTTTGACATCTTTACAAAGAGATATTTTTTCTCCAGAATTCCCAAGATAATATCCAAATGCTTCAAATGTTCTTCCCATGTTTTACTATAGATCAAAATATCATCAAATAAAACCAACAAAAACTTACTTAAGTTCTTACCAAACACATGATTCATGCATGATTGAAAAAATTCCAGAGCATTGGTTAGACCAAAGGGCATAACCAGGATCTCAAAATGCCCATAGTGGCATCAAAAAATAGTCTTTTGAACATCTTCTTCCCTCATTCAAATATGGTAGTATCTAGACCTCAAATCAATATTTGAGAAGTATACCGCACCATGTAGTTCATAAATCAAATCATCTATCCATGGTATGGGGTACTGTCTTAATGGTCCTCTTTTTCAATGCTTGATACTCTATGCACATCCATAGAGTGCGATCTTTCTTTTTCACCAGCACCATAGAAGATGTGAAAGGGCTAGAGCTTGGTATGATGTATCCCATATATAAAAATTCCTTTATTGTTTTCTCTATCTCTTCCTTATACATCTAGGGATGGTGGTAAGGAGTGGTCATAACCAACTTTGTTCCTAGTTCAAGTTCTATTATATGATTAGAACCTATATTTGGTGGTAGTCTAGGAGGCATCTTTCTGACAACAAAACTATGCTTATCCAAAATATTTTGTATATAAGTATTAACTTGACCATTCTTACCTTTCTAAGAGTCCTTTGAAATCACTAAATAACTAGCAGTCTAGGAAACTTTATTCTTCTGAAAGACCCTTCCCATTCTCTTGTTTGATACTACTTGTGGACCATCATTCACCGTTCCCTTTAGGATCATATCCTTCCCATTGGATTTGAACTTGAGCTCCATCATTTGGTAGTTTGTAATGTACTCACCCAATGAATGTAACCAATGCACATCCAAAATCACATCAATTTCACCCAAACTAATAACATATAAATTATCACAACACTTATGATCTCCAAATATTATGTCTAGCTTCTAGACTTTCTCCTTGCAAGGAATGTTATATGTAACAACCCCAATGTTTTAAACCAAGAATTTTTCATGTTTTTACCCACATGTAAATAACATATGCTTGCAAAATATAGCAATAAATTTTTTCTTCTATAATCCAATAATAATGTGCACATTTGGAATAAACCCATTCAAAACTTCCAATTCATAATAATAAAAATGCATATTCAAAATTAACCCCATTTCAAATCTCCATTGTATTTTCATAAAGTGCATTACATAATTTCCAAGTAATGGTTATCTCATTACATAAACCCATGTAATGATAAAATTTTTCCAATTTACAATTTCTTAGTAAGAATAGAGATATATGTTTGCATAAATAGCTTCCATGAGCTTAATAAAATAGATATATAAATGGTCCAAATGTCCCTACTTCAGCATACATCCTTGATGTCCCATGCATTGGTGAATACATACTAAATTTCCCCATTGTTGGTGCATACCTTCTAGTTGTCCCCAATACGAGCACACACATCCTCGAATCCTAGCCACCAAATGTATGAGGGAGAGAATCACTCAAGTGATTTTCCACCAACCACAGACTTACTGCAGTCCCCTGCACATCTACAAAACTTGGTAAGATGACCCTACCCTTCAACAAAGAGATTGGTTTGATAACCTCATAATATTGGCCTTCATGAGCATAGTGTTGTCTCCTACATATCTAGAACTACCATACCTTGGTTTACCTACCTAGATTGCATTCATGGACTACAATGAACTAATAGTGTAAACAGTGGCTACTTACACTACTTTGGCCAAATAATTCAACATGTAGTGCTTCAAGTGAGAGTCACCTATCCACCCACTTCAAAAGCTCAATTTTGTATTGACCATAAACATAACAAACATTTACCCTAAGATGAAAATATAATAAAGTATTCAACAAGGTAATTCCCTTGACCATGGATTACCCCAACCCTAGGAATACCCAGTCTATAATACAATGATTATCTAGGTTACACCCTTACTCATGGATTCCTCTAACCCCATGTATAACCACACTAACCATACATATACAAAATATAGTAACTTGCCAAGTTACCCCCTTTCCCATGGATTTCCACTAACCCTAGGTATAGCCTAATTAACCACCCTAGGTAATCATAACATCATAACACTAAATGACTCTAGTCAAAAGTATGATCACAAAATTAAGTTCCTTCTTTTCAAAAGTATGACCTTATCAATAAATAACCTTATTCAAAAGTACAATTTCATCAATAAAGGACTCCATTCAGGAGTAAAATATCATCAATAAATGACTCAATCAAAGATATAATCAACAATCAAATGATAAATCATATCATATAGGATAATCCCAACCTATTTAATTCATTCAATAATCAAGTAAACATTGCAACCAAATAGGTTATTCCCAACCTAGGGTTTCAATAAAAAGTGATGTATTGATCAAGTGATCATAAACAAGTCATAAAACCTCTCTTTCAATATATCTTAGATATTCATATGTTTACAATATTCTCTACACTTGTATATAATTTGGAGGTGAAACCTATGAAAAAGGATTCATGTGATGATGATTCACACCCACTTTTCATAGAGGTTCTACCCAATGACAACCCAAGAGATCTTAATGCAAAGGATATTGAAATATTGCAATAGGGTTGTCCTAGGGACTAAATGTGATCTAATGAGGGATTCACCACCAAGTCTAGACTTGGAAAAGACAATGCAATGTAAGTCATAAAACAAAACCATAATTAAATGAAAACTAACTCTAAATGACCTAGGAAGATGAAAAAAATGTAATAGAAAGCTATGAAACTAGAAGTGTGCACCTGGGAGACTTAAGAAGGAATAATGGAGGTCTGGAATTTTGGAAATTCTACTATCAATAATGACTATGACTCATTCACCAAGCTGGATTAATTAGTCCTACTTCTGGGAAAATGTGCAGATACAGGTTTCGACCAAAAGGGTATCCAGATTTGTAAAAATCTCTATCAATTATGTATAGTGGGACTCATTTTCCAATAGTGGTGAATCAATCCACTTCTACTTTTCTGGAAGTTCTGAGCTGGATTTTGTTCCTCTTGGTTTTCTCTGCTCTTTTTTACTGGTTTCTAGATCCAAAATTTCAAATTGCCACCTATAGACCTTCTCCAAGCTTCTCCAAGGCTTGATGAAATTTTTAGGGACTTGACAACTTTTATCCAACTTTTCTTCTTGAAAAATTTGCAACCTAGTCTTGCAAATCACACACAAGAAGAGGGGAAAATTTTGTGGGGTTAATTAATAGGGGTTTTCTTTGGTCAAACCCCTTATAGGTAATTAAACCTTGAAATGAAAGAAAACATGAAAGGAGAATGATGAATGAAAAAAATAAAATGTTGCAACTCACCAAACCCTAGCAATAAGGTGTTGTAAATATGCTTGAAATGGCTGCAATGGATGTGGTTCATGACTCTTTCTTAGATGATTTTGATTTTGATTGAAAATTTTCTTGGATCATGAAATCTACATCACAAATGTTAGCACAATAACAAACATGAAGCATGCAATCTTTGACCTGATGATTGCCACTTGAAGAATGCTCTAAAATACTTGATAATCTACACTTGAAATGCCTTGAATGCTCTTGTGGATGCTCAAATGCTCTTGTGAACTCTTGAATGCTTGTAAAATTTGCTAGGTGTTGAATATGAGTGAAAGAAACAACTTGGAAAGCCCTATTCCAAGTCATACGTTTCTAAGTAAAGCTACGTCATGTAAGAGAAAAAGAAAAGGGAGGGGTTTCCCCCAAAATGAAAACACCAAACACATAAGGGATCTATGGATTTGGGGTCAGTATGTTCTTTGCTACAATGCTTTTAGAGAGCTTGGAACTACCATCATCCCCCAAATATACATAGAATGGGAAGAATGACACAAAGAGAGTGAAAAGAAAGAAACACCTCTTAGGTCAACATGGAAGAGACATGAATGTCTTGACAACTTGCGTCATCCCCAAAAGGAAAACACAAGACAAAGAGAAAATGAAAAATAAAAGAAAAATAAAGCCTTTTGGGTCAACATGGAAGAGACATAGGGAGTCTTGATGCCTTGCATCATCCCAAAAAGGAAAACACAAGGAAAAAAGAGAAAATGAAAGGGAAAAGGAAAAGAAAGCCTTTTGGGTCAACATGGAAGAGACATAGGGTGTCTCAATGTCTTGCATCATCCCCAGAAGGAGAACACAAAAAAAATGAAAAAGATAAAAAGTGGAGATGCATGATATAAAGAAGATAGAAAGCCCAAACAGGGGAATGTCACAAAGAGAGGAAAAATGAAATGAGTTTAGGAAACTTGCATGTTGTTTATTCATCATTCCTTTCTTATTTCATTTCATTTCTTTATCAAGGGTTTGATTACCAAAGTGGTATTTGATCAAGGAAAAACCCTATACTCTAACCCTTAACCATTTTCCCTCTTTGCTTGTGTGTTTGTAGGTCTTGTAGACAAAGTTGTCAAAGAAATAGGTGCTGAAAAGTGGTCAAAAATTCATCAAAGCTATTCAAGTCAACCAAACCCTAATTCAAGCTTAGAGACAACATTTAGCCCATTTTCTGTAGATTTGGTTTCGTCAACCTGATAAGAAGACAATTGCAGATCTAGATGCACAAATTTGACTTCATAATTTGTAGATTTTTTTGGGAGGATTGGTTCACCATTAGTGGAAAATGAGTCCCACTACCAGGCTGGAAAAGGTGATTTCATCAGTTTTTAGTTCTCGACACTCAGAAACCACTTTCAACAAAGTTTACTAGGAGGACTAATTCGCCATCAGTGGTGAATGAGTCACACTAGTCATCAATAGTGATTTTTGAGACATTCTAGAACATTCCATCTCCAGGTGTACTTTGTTTAGTTTCATTAAGTTTTGATTTCATTTGTGCATGTTTCTAGTTCATATCTGCATATCACACTGTGTTTTCAAACACTTCATATTTCTTAGGTTTTGCATAAATAATCAATCAATTTTCATATTTATATTGTACTTGCATTATTTTGAGTGAACCACCTAGATTTTGGTGTGGGATCTATCTCTTTCCATTAGGTGAAAAACCCTAATTGAGCAAAAGAGACAACATTTCACACCCCTAAAATCTATAGTTCAAGTGGAAGTTTAAGATGACCTATGTCTTTAAGATGTTTTAGTTGTCACTAAATTTTTGTTTGAGTGTATGAGAGCTTGTAAGGTATTTTCTATTGTTATATTCACCAACTTCTCTAGTTGAATGTCAAGGAGGAGGACCTAAGGTGATCCTCTCATCCTTGTCATTGATATGAGTGATTGGTTGTTCTTTAGGAAGAAGGAAATTAAAATTAGGAGGGGAATCAATGATCATCGTACCATCACCAAAAATCCTTAGATATTCTCTAGAAGCCTTGCTATTATGAGAGGGATCTTGATATCCTAAACCCTTTGTGTTTTCATCAGTTGGTATTTTCTCTAGGAGTTGATGAATTTCATGTTCACTTGTATCACATCCTTGTTTTCTCAAGATTGTGAAACCTTTGCCACACATTTATTCTAAATTGATTGGAGTGTTTGTTACTTTTTGATCATATAATGGTTCAGTATTTTCTTGTCTAGAGGAACTAGGCTCACCTATTATAGGGAACTTAGGTTTAACTTTTGTTTCAGGATGTAAGTAACTAAACATTTTAATAGGGGGTATGGTAGGAGGATTTGGTTGTTTCATGGATGGGTAAAAGGATGCATTAGCTTCTAGGTTGTCAAGAAAATAGTTTAGGAACCTATTCATGTTGTCATGTCATCTTCTCCAATGATGTCAACATCACGAGGAGGACATGTATGAGGAGTTGAGTGAGCATGAGTAAGGTCAATGTAATTAGGATCATTTCCAAAGGTACAACTTGACACATCCACTAAGGAATTTAATGACATCCAAAGCTTGTTAAAGCACATATCCATGATGCAAATTTTAGATTCTAAACTATGCAAGAATGTTGTGAATGCAATTTTTATTTTAAGCAATGCACAATATGAATGAGATTAAATGAAATGCAATGAATTGAATGAAACAAAAATTCTGCAAATTGAAATAGAAAGGTAACAACAACAATTAGAAACTTAGAAACTAAAGTGTAAATGCCAGAAAATGTAGTGAGAAATATGCAAAGGGACTGATTTTCCCAAGGTGGTGAATGAGTCCAGGTACTGATTTTTTTGAAAAAATTTAGAAGTTTTTAATTAAATTTTATGCTTTTTATGTTTTTTGATGCAAATATGAGATGAAAATGTAGAATTTGATTAATTTTCAATGAATTTAAGTGCAATAATGCAAGCTAAATGAGCTTTTCACTAACAAATTAACTAATGAAAATCTTAATGCAATGTTAATGCAAGCTAAATATAGTATGAAAATGCACTCCAAATTATAATTTTAACATCCTAAATGAAGGTTCACCAAGATGGAACCTATAAAAAAGGATTTTTTTTTTGTTTTCTTGATTCACACCCACTTTTCATAGAGGTTCCACCCAAGGATAACCCCAGGGATCTCGATGTAAAGGAGATTGAAATCTTGCAATAAGGTTGTCCTAGGGATTGAATGTGATCTAATGAGGGTTTCACCACCAAATCTAGATTTGGAAAAGATAATGCAATGCAAGTTGTAAAAAAAAACCCTAATTGAATGCAAACTAACTCTAAATGACCTAGGAAGGTGAAAAAAATGTAATATAAAGCTATGAAATTGAAAGTGTGCACCTAGGAGATTGAAGAAGGTAGAATGAAGGTCTGGAATTCTAGAATTTTTGTTGTCAATGCCAACTGGGACTCATTCACCAAGCTGGGAAAATCAACCTTGCTTCTGGGAAAATGTGCAAATACAAGTTTCAACCAAAAGGGTATCTAGATCTGTAAAAATATCTATCAGTCTTGTGCAATGGGAATCATTCACCAATAGTGGTGAATCAGTCCACTTCTACTTTTCTATAATTTTAAAACTATACTTTTTTCCTATCGGTATGCTTTACTCTTTTTGACTGGTTTCTGGATCCAAAATTGCAAATTGCCACCTATAGACCTTCTCCAAGCTTCTCCAAGGCTTGATGACAATTTTAGGAATTTAAAAACTTTTCCTCAACTTTGCTTCTTAACAAATCTACAGCCTAGCCCTATAAATCACACACAAGAAGAGGGAAAAATGTTGTGGGGTTAGTGAATAGGGGTTTTCCTTGGTCAAACCCCTTGTTTGTAATTAAACCTTGAAATGAAAGCAAACATGAAAGGAGAATGATGAATGCACAAAAGACAATGTTGCAACTCACCAAACCCTAGCAATAAGGTGCTACAAATATGCTTGAAATGGCTACAATAGATGTGGTTATTGACTCTTTCTTGGATGATGTTGATCTTGCTTGAAACACTTGCTTGGATCATGAACTCTTTCTTGGATGATGTTGATCTTGCTTAAAATGCTTGCTAATCTTCCCTTGAAATGCCTTGAATTCTCTTGTGGATACTCAAATGCTCTTGTGAACTCTTGAATGCTTGTAAAATTTTCTAGGTGTTGAATATGAGTGAAAGAACCTTGTATTTATACTTAATTATACAAGAATTCCTGAAATTACAACACTACAAGCCAACATCAAGTCTAGGAGAATAAAATCCCACCAAAAATTTGAATTAAATTTGAATTTTGGTCATACAGGATTGATTTTCCCAAGGTGGCGAATGAGCCCCACAAGACATAATGTATGGGACCAAAAAAAAAAGTGCTTAGAAATATGTGAAACCTACATCAGGGAAAAAAAAACTTAGGTGGGACTCATTCACCCAAGGAGGTGAATGAGTCCTAGACACTAAATCTGGGCCACACAAGCTAGGAACACCTAAATTATGATTGGTTACTGATTGGTGTCAGGATTATCCTCAAAAAGATACAATAAATGAGGCCTATGGATGCAAAATAGCGCCAATTAAAGCATAAGAAAGCCCAATTATTAATGACAAGACTAGAGAAGTGTGAAAGTGTGTTACAACACTTTACAATACTCCAAATAAGACAAGATTAAGGTTGATTATGATTAAAATTATGTTTATTATGCTTAGTTAATTGATAAAACCCTAGAAAAGTGTGAAAGTGTGTTACAACACTTCACAACACTTTTAGAAGGCACCATTATGATTTATTAGTTCACAACGGCCAAAAACCTAATGTCAATGTGTTATCCACATTGCAACATCAAATCAAGGCAATATTAAGAAAAAATCACAAGGAGGGCTTGAACAAGTTAGAAAAAGTAGAAGGGTTACTTTTTCGATGACTCTAGTAGGACATTACTCTGAGAGGAGTTTGTGCTTCTGCACGTACAAGTCCTCTTCTCAACATGACTTTGGGTTGTTAGAACATGGGTCCTCATCAAGAATTTTGTAAATAGGAATATAATCCTTATTAGGTATATGATTATAGCATAATTAGTAAATACATTTCTCAACCCTACTATTGAATAGTGATATAATAATCAAGTATACTCCCTAACTATAGGGAAAATACTATCTTCCTACTTTCAAGGAGATATGAGTAATCCATCAAGTATAGAGTATCATCATGGTTTGAATAATATTACAACCTATTAATGATGACATTTATATCATGTCATCATTCCCATTGTATTACTAACCTTCTTATCCACAAAGGTTTACCTAGCATTATAAGCTAACTAGTCTAGATCACAACATATTCCACATCTCACTTTTCAAGACATATCCATATAGACTTAATGAACTAAGTATAGTTCTGATAGCATTTAATCCATGAATACTTCAGCATTATATAAACGTAATACCAATGATAGGGTTCACTAATTCGAGACTCAATCAAGAATCACACAAGCATATTCCTTTCTAGGAATTAACTAGGTTTGTATTAATATGCCTACCATGCATCCATAGATTACTCCAAAGATAGGAAATAACTAGATCATAAAAAAAGCATATCATGCATTTAAACAATCTTTCCAAACAAAGGCATTAAAATCAAATAACCTTTCAAACATAAGCAAAGGAAGAGTAGAAATAATCATTCTTAGATATAAGCTCCAAATTGATAATGCTTCCTTCCAACCTTAACCTTCACCTTCATGAATGCTACTTCTCCAAAGAAAAAATAACCTCCAAATGCTAGCCCCTCACAAATTCTCAAAACAATTGAAAAATAATAGAGAAACTTACTTGCATAGAAAATATAGTAGAATAATGATGGATAAATCAAAAGGAGAAGTGTAGCAAATGGTAGAATGAGCACCTCTATTTATACTAAAATGTGAGCAACCAAAGGCTACAAACAAGCTAATTCTTCTACCACCTCTCTATCCCCATCCAATGACTCATCAAACTAACTTACAAATTTGCAACACACAAAAGTCCTCATCTTTCAAAAGGATGAGTCAACTAATTTCAAGAGACAACAAGACTCTTTTACTGATTCAAAAGAACAACAAGCAATTAAACACGTTTCCTACTTGGTTTGCAATTCAAATTCATTTTCATATTTCTACCAACACTATATTGACTAAGTCTCCATGATGCAGATTGGTTTTAGAAGACTACTATTGCCTTGGTTTAACATACATGGCATTGAAATTTTCTCCCAAGTGATATATATGTGTTTCATATTGCATAATACCTGCCCCCTATTACTGTGTGTTGGTTTCATTGCAACAACAATTACACATGTATTTCCACACAACTCTTAAGTCTTAAACTTATTATTTTTGCTCTTTAAATGCTATCCCTTGCATATAGACTCCCCTCTCATGCACATCATTTACTTATCTCCACGTTGGATTTAATACTCTTTTCATATGCTTTACTTAACCTGTACACTTTATATACCATTCAACATTATTTATTAAGAATAAAGTATTCACTATTTAGGAATTGCTCCACTCTCTTTCATGTGTTATATTTTACTATCTTATTTATGCACTTTACATGTTTAAGTAAGCATCATTTACTTGTATTAATCTTCCTTGTATTTCATGTGCAACCTATAATTGTTTCTTCATTGGCTTTCACTTGAGCCTTTTAATAATATAAGTTTTGTGCCATATATGCACATAAGCTTTCTTTGTATTATTTCAAATATAAATGGGTATGTACAGGATCATCATGGAAAAAATAGGACCTTAAGTGGCAAAAAATTAAGAAAAATTAGAGTTAGGAAACTTGACGTAAAAATTTGAATAAGTTATCTATATTATTTCAAAAATATGTAAGAATAGAATCTGTATAAAATTGAATGTAGTTTCTAAACTACTAGGTTTATTTTAAAAAAAAAAAATCTATTTGGTGAAAATTATAAATTTCAATGCAGTAGTACTTAAATTTCAGGGAAAAAATAAGAAGTAGGTGTCTATCTGACCACCCTAACCACAATAAAATGATAATATTTTTTTATAATATTTTACACATAAGTAGAGGACTCATGTCTGGATGTGATGCATATTTTTTTGTAATTTTTTCCAAGTAAATAATTAATTATTAATTTTTTATTACAAATTTTAAAAAATATAAAAACTCATGTTTGACCACCTTAACTTGGTCAAAACTTCATGAAATTCATTTTTTCTTTTTTTAATCCTATAGTATGTGAAGCATAGAATGTGATGCATGTTTTGGATTCCAAAAATGTGATACCATTTGAAAGCTATAGATGTTTTTCAATCAGCCTATCAATCAGGATTTTAGTCATAATTCAAATAGAAAATGAATAATAATCATTTATTAAATTCAAAGTAAAGCATAATTTATATTGGTAGAAAGTTGGGAATCTCATTTAAAAACCCTTTTCATTTAATCAATTTTAGGTTAAAAAAAGTTGTCAGCCACATACCCTACAAATACCCATCATATCACCACTTTTTGGCCCATCATGATCCTGTACATACCCAAACACTATATGTATATATATCAATATATATGTATATTTATATAGTACATAATGATTTTCATTATATATATATATATATATATATATATATGCATTTAAAATCATTGGTCGATATTCAACTATATTGATCATTATATATATTCCTGATATATATAATTATATATATGTGTATATTAATATATACATATATATGTATAAATATATCCAAATACATACATATATACATGTATATAATTATATGCATATTTGTATATTATTATTAAATAAAAAGATCACATATATATGCTCATCGATAAGTGTATATACAATATATATACACATATCCATCTAATTGACACCCTCATGTGTATGGTGCATCTGTATATACGTATACATAAGTATTTCTACTTATGTGTGAGAATACACATATGCATTCATGTACATGATTTATCACTCAAATACACATGTATACATATATATATATATATGCATTTAATATATATTCTTATTGATCAACACATATTTATAATACACAAGGTAAAACATACACCGAATACAATAATTTGATAACTTCAATACTAAGCATTCAAAAACATTCAAAACAATTACCCTATCATCCCAATTTCCAAAGGGATTCAAAGATAAATACACATACAATCAAGAACTTACTTACCTGATTTCATGAACTAACTTAACTCAACTAAACCAATCTAGGATGTGAGAGTGTGTATGCTCAATTAGGCTCATTAAGGTTTACAAGACCAAGATCCTCTCTTGAGTGATACTCCCCCTCTCATGCCTGAGGGCTTGAATCTATTCCTACATCCAACTTAGTACATTGCAACAGTAGTAAGTCATTCACATGTAATTCATTTGCATTGACAAAGAATTAAAGTATCCACATTGTAATACATATTCATTCATCACATTTCTCATCATTATAAAACATAATCATTCCTTCAAAAGTAATAACATCTTAGTAAATATTTCAATATTTCATTCACCTATCAAACATATTAAAGTCATAATTTACATCTATCATCATTTCACTTATGAAGGTAAAAGTAACTTGGTAAATATGAGACTGGGTGTAACATTATACCCATCCACCATAGTGACAGTGAAAACTTCAAAATTTTCCTCATCCAACCTTTTTCTTCTCACAAGTCCTTCATCAATGAAGTTATGAGTATCTCCACCATCAATTAGGATAGTCACTCTTTGTTTGGCAACAAATCCTTTGACCTTGAAAGAATGGTATCTATGTGCACTAGATAGAGATGCTAGGATGTCACCATTTTCCTTCTCCTTATCTTCTTCCTCTAGAGGGATATCTTTCAAATCATGAACTCTTTAGAACCATCTAATTTTGATCCTTTGTCAAAGATGACTTCTATATAGTGGACTTTCCTTTTTCCAAGACACCTACATCCCAAAACCCATGGTTCTCTATAAGAGAAACAAAGTTTCTTCCTTTTGAGTTAATTCTTGGTCTCATCATCACTCTTCTTAGGAGTAGCAGAGGGAGCTATTTTATGAGCAGTCAAAGGCTTCTTTTGTAAATTACCCTTTGTCTTATTCAATATTGAAGGTTTTTATTTTTTCTATGGAACAAAGTTATCTAGAGCAAAATCTTTCATGATGGTCTCTTGAAGTGTTGAGGGGTGGAATTCTTTTACTAAGCCCTTGAGTTGTTCTACCAAGCCTTCTACAAATAGGAATATGAGTCTTCTCTTTGAAATATCAATTACCATGACTGATAGCTTCTAAAAATCTACAGTTCATATTCTACCACACTTCCTTTCTACTTGAGGAAAGCTAATTCACTAAAAAATTATTTTGTATCTTTCCTATCAAATATCTCAACTAGTTTGTTCCAAAATTCATCATCATATTTGATCAATTTGTGACCTTGAGTTACCAGACCATGGTACCATCAATTATGAGAAATTCTTTCCAAATTCAAGGTGGAAAATTTTATGGCATCTCCCTCGGACATTCGCTTAAGTTCCAAATATGTATCAATTTTTGCATCCATGCCCTACCAATGATTTTCTCATATTGATCAAAAGGGTAAATAGATAGATTTCCCAATGAGTGCTCCAATTCTTTTGGATTGAGGGGTGAATGGTAAGTTCCCCTTTTCTTCTTCTTCATCAAGATGAATTTTTTTTGTAGACACCTAAATTTGGACACTCACATTTATCAAAATTTATCCCTTTTCATCTAAACATCCTCATATTTGCATTAATTAAGTAATATTGCTATTACTCAATTAATATCCTTAAACTCTTCTAAATCCCCAAGGTATTTAGTTAATAATTAAATACCTTACCCTTTATCCCCCTTATCCTCAAAGAGTTAAATATATAATACATTTATTTAATCCCTCCCATATCACATCCTCCATCACTTTTCCTTGATCCTAATCAACCTCCTAATTCCATCATTACGGATGTGCACATGTCTAATCCATGATTAGAATGTGTCACATCCTCCAAAATTTGCAAGTTGGCCTCTAATCTTCATTAACCATTAACTGTCTCCTAATTGGTGATTAGATAGTCTAATCAAACCCCCTTTTGGTCAACACTCCTCATCCTCCAAGGAATTTTTACTTCATTTTTATCTTTCCAAGGCTTTCCTCTTTCCCATGTGATCATTGAGAGGTCACATCAGTCACATGTGGGTAAGTACTTACCTTTTTAGGGATCTTGACTTATCCAAGGTACTTTTCACCTCTTTTTTTGGGAACCTTGTCTTATCCTTAAGACATTTCCAATCATGTGAATTTTTAATTCACATTTATTTCTCCAACTACTTTCCTCTTCCCCATGTATATTTTTGAGGAATACTAAAATTCCTCATATGTCACTTTCCTCTCATGTGGGAACAAGAAGTTTATTTTTGAGGAAATCTTCTCATCTCTCAAGGTACTTTCAAAGTACTTGTCCTTCCTCCACATCATTTTTACCCTTTCCATCTCACCATGTCCTTTGGACACTTCACCCTCCACATGTGAAGATGTGAGGGCTTGTGAATCCTCAACTCACCATAGCCCTTCATCTTGTCTATGGTGGCTCAATCCTAACCATTGAATTCTCTAGAGAATTTAATTTCTTCTATAAATACCCCCCCTTTTTAGGCATTCATACAACTTGGGAATTTTAGCACCCTTATGCTCTCAAATTTTCAAACCATTCTCAAGCCATCCTTTTTCATTTTAGAACTTGCATTAGCTCTCATCCTCATTGCATCCACATTTCTTATTTTATCACATACTCACCTTACACCCATTTTTATCATATTTCCATCCAAGGAGCATACACATCAAGCTACATCAAGGGCCAACCAAGGAACAAGATTAAACAAGGTATAATCAATTTCTTTTCATCTTTATTTTTTTTAAGTTTAACGTAGCCTAGTCATGGAGGTGTTAAGTGTTTCTTTCATTTACATTCTATTTTACATAATTTAGAGTAGGTAAAAAACACTTGTATCTCACATCTTGTGTCATGTTGTTAAGTATGTCCTTATCTAGCTAGTTCTGAACAAATGAGATCCACTCGTATCATGAGATCTAATCAGCTTCGAGTATCTTGCATCATATCGATATTTTAGTTTAGTATCCATCTTTGGTCTCAACATGATGCATCCTTCCTAACATACCTCATCAACCCCATCCATCCTCTTGATCCTATGGCAAAGGATGTTTGAAATTGATTGTGATATTTTGATACTTTTGGCTTTTATTTATCACTTGAGCTCCCTCTCACACCTTGTCAAGGCCACCATGATCTATCATATTATGGTGTGCTTTGATCAGTTAACATAGGGACATATCTTGATCTTTTTGCTTTGTTGTTGTCTTCTGGGTTGTCCCATGTAGTACCTACCAAGATTCATGAGGTCTTGTGTTACACTGGGGCATCCTTTTGTGCTTGTGGTTATCCCAATGCCTAGCCCGACCAAGGTCTTCATGACTTTTGGGTGTTGGGATAGCCTTCTTGTCTGTTGTGTTTTTTTATGCATTATACACTAATTCGAATTGGTTTACATACCCTCACACTTGGTGTCTTATGCTATAGCAAAATCAGTGCTCCAAAAATGGAAAATTGTATTAAGATTGCATTTCATCTCCCATTCCATTGCATTGCATGTATCCTCCATTCCTACCCTACCCAACCCATGACCTATTATTTTTGTTGTGTAAACATTAATCCCCACCCATCCATTTAGCCTTCATCACTTTTCCTCCTCTATCCATCCAATCTCTTACCATAATATCTTCAATCTTCTTAGAATACTAATGATTGGTTATTCTAAGCATCTTGTCCCCCATCATTTTTATTCATTTCATTCATCTCACATCTCAATCCAATCCTCATAAATTCAATCACATATGTGGTATTATTCCTTGCCTTACTACAAGTCTTGATCTCATAATCATCATCATCATCATCATCGAGATATCCTTCCCTCATCAACAACACTTTAATCATCATTGTCATCATCACTGGGATGTATCCTTCCCTATCCTTTTGTGTTGTTTTGGGATCTATCATTCCCTCATCGACAACACTCCATCCATCATCCACCCATTTTGGCTTGTAGCTTGACTGGGGTGACATCACAATCTATCCTTAAATCCATTTGTGCTTCATCATCTCCTAACGCTTATCATCCTTTCTTACCCCTCACTTTGCATCATCTTATTCATCTACCCTTTCATCATCACATTCATTTTGAAGGCACATCTATGTTCTCTTGAACCCGCATGTCCTCTCGAGGGGGACTCTTCAATCCCTAATCTTCATCTTCACCCCCATCATCTTCCTTCCTAGTCACTCCATTGATGACTGGGGCATCTTCTTCAATCTAACCATCTTCTTCTTGGTTTTATCTCTTAATATTCTCTAAAATGATGCTACTTCGTAACACCATCTCAAAGAGGGGAAAAATGTAGACACCTAAATTTGGACACTTACATTTGTCCAAATTTATCCATTTTCGTCTAAACATCCTTGTATTTGCATTAATTAAGTAATACTGCTATTACATAATTATTATCTTTAAAATCTTCTAAATCCTCAAGGTATTTAGTTAATAATTAAATACCTTACTCTTTATTTCCCTTTTCCTCAAAAGAGTTAAATAAATAATACATTTATTTAATCCCTCCCATGTCACATCATCCATCACTTTTCCTTAATCGTAATCAACCTCTTAATTCCATCATTATAGATGTGCACATGTCTAATCTATGATTAGGATGTCTCACATCCTCCAACTTTTGCAAGTTGGCCTCTAATCTTCATTAACCATTAACTGTCTCTTAATTGGTAATTAGGTAGTCTAATCAACCACCCTTTGGTCAACACTCCCCATCCCCCAAAGAATTTTTAATTCCTTTTTATCTTTCCAAGGCTTTCCTCTTTCCCATGTGATCATTAAGAGGTCACATCAGTCACATGTGGGTAAGTACTTACCTTTTTAAGGTCCTTGTATTATCCAAGGTACTTCTCACCTCTCTTTTTGGGAACCTTGTCTTATCCTTGAGATATCCCAATCATGTGAATTTTAAATTCACTTTTATTTATCCAAAATTATCCTCTTCTCCATGTAATCATTGAGAGGTCACATCATCCTTATTCTAAGGTACTTACAAGTACCTTCCCATTACATGTCATCTTCCACCTCATGTGTCCTTGTGACACATCATCTACCACATGGTAAGATGTGAGGGCTTGTGAATCCTCAACTCACCACAACCCTACATCTTGCCCATGGTGGAAAGATCTCAACTATCCATCTTTCTAGGGCTTCTCTCCATAAAATGAAATATTTTATTTCATTCAACAACAAATTCTCATTAAACAACTTTAATTTTTAAAATTCATCTCTCCAACTCTCAAGCTCACATTCTATCATCCACCATTGTTGCACATTTTAAGATCTTGCATCCATTTTGTTGATCTAGAAAACTACCCACATCCTTCATTTGAATCTCCATCAAATCCTCAACATTTTGAATCCACTTTCATCATATCTTGCCATCAAAGGAGAACACAAAATCAACCATCAAGGGCCAACCAAGCATCAATTCAAGACAAGGTAAAATCTACTCTTTCTATCTTTATTTTGTTTTGAATTCAACTAGGCTAATCATGAGGTGTTAGTGTTCTTTTCATTTCTTTTTGCAGCTTGTTTTGCATCTTTTAGATTAGGTTAAAAACACTTGATCACATTTCTTAGAAATGTGATCAAATCATTTTTACTTACTCTAAATCATGTAAACTTGAATGTAAATGAAAGAAACACTTAACACGTCAATGATTAGGCTACGTCAAACTTAACACTTGATCACATTTCTTAGAAATGTGATCAAGTGTTTTTTACCTACTCTAAATCATATAAAACTGAATGTAAATGAAAGAAATACTTAACACCTCAATGATTATACCTTGTTTAAGCTTGTTCCTTAGTTGGCCCTTGATGCAACTTGATGTGTATTCTCCTTGGATGGTAATGTGATGAAAATGGGTGTAAGGTGAGTATGTGATCAAATGAGAAATGTGGATGCAATGAGGATGAGAGATAGTGCAATTTCTAAAATGCAAAAGGATGGATTGAGAATGGCTTGAAAATTTGAGAGAATAAGGGTGCTAAAATGCCTAAGTTGTATGAATGCCTGAAAAGAGGGGGCTATTTATAGAAAAAATTGAATTCTATAAAGAATTCAAAATTCAGGATTGAGCCACCATGGCCAAGATGAAGGGCTATGGTAAGTGGAGGGTGAAGTGTCCAAAGGACATGGTGAAATGGAAAGGGTACAAATGATGTGGAGGAAGGACAAGTACTTTGAAAGTACCTTGGAAGATGAGAAGATTTCCTCAAAAAGGAACTTCTTGTTCCCACATGAAAGGAAAGTGACATATGAGTAATTTTAGTATTCCTCAAAAATATTCATGGGGAAGAGGAAAAAAGTTGGAGAAATAAATGTGAATTATAAATTCACATGATTGGGAATATCTTAAAGATAAGAGAAGGTTCCCAAAAAGAGAGGTGAGAAGTAAATTGGATAAGACAAGGTTCTTAAAAAGGTAAGTACTTACCCACATGTGACTAATGTGACCACTCAATGATCACATGGGAAAGAGAAAAGCCTTGGAAAGATAAAAAGGAATTAAAAATCCTCTGGGGATGAGGAGTGTTGACCAAAAGGGGGATTGATTAGACTATCTAATCACCAATTAGGAGACAATTAATGGTTAATGAAGATTAGAGGCCAACTTGAAAAATTTGGAGGATGTGACACATCCTAATCATGGATTAGATATGTGCACATCCCTAATGATGGAATTATGAGGTTGATTAGGATTAAGGAAAAGTGATGGAGTATGTGACATGGGAGGGATTAAATAAATGTATTATTTATTTAATTCTTTGAGGATAAGGGGGATAAAGTGTAAGGTATTTAACTATTAACTAAATACCTTGGGGATTTAGAAGAGTTTAAGGATATTAATTAAGTAATAACAATATTATTTAATTAATGCAAATACGAGGATGTTTAGATGAAAAGGGATAAATTTGGAAAAATGTGAGTTTTCAAATTTAGGTGTCTACATTTTTCCCCTCTTTGAGATGGTGTTACAAAGTAACATCATTTCAAAGAATATTAAAATATAGAACCCAGAAGAAGATGGTTAGATTGAGAAATATTCCCTAGTCATTCAAAGGAGTGACTAGTAACAAAGATGATGGGGGTGAAGATGAAGATTAGGGATTGAGGATGCCCCCTTGAGAGGACATGCGGGTTTAGGAGAACATGGGTGTGCTCTTGAAATGGATGAGGTGATGCGAGAGTAGATGGGGAAGATGAGGCAAAGTGATGGATAAGAGAGGATGATAAGCAATATGAGATGGATGAAACACAAATGGATTCAAGGAAAAATATGATGTTGCCCTAGTAAAGCTACAAGAAAAAATGGGTTGATGTTGGATGGATTGTTGTCAATGAAGGAATGATCTATCCTGAAACAACACGAGGATAGGGAAAGATACATCCCAATGAGTGTTGTTGATGAGGGAAGGATACATCCCAAAACAACACCAAAGGATAGGGAAGGATACATCTCGATGGGGCTGATGAAAGTGTCATTGATGAGGGAAGGATACATCCCAAAATAACACCAAAGGATGGGGAAGGATATCCCAATGATAATGATGATGATGATGATGATGATGATGAGATCAAGGCTTGTAGCAAGGTTGGGAACAAGACCATGGATGTGATTGAATTCATGAGGATTGGATTGAGATGTGAGATGGATGAAAGGAATAAAAATGATGGGGGACAAGATGCTTAGAATAACCAATCTATATTATTCTAAGAAGATTGAAGAGATGATGATAAGAGATTTGATGGTTAGGGGAGGGAGATTGATTAGGGATGAATGGATTGGGGGGGGATTTTTGATAGATGAGAGGTTGGAATGGTAGATGAAATGCAATCCTAATGCAATTTTCCATTTTTGGAGCACATATTTTTGCTATAGTATAAGACACAAGATGCCAGGGTATGAAGAACCAACTCCTATTCTTGTCTAATGCATAAAAAAAAAACAACAAACAAGAAGGATATTCCAACATCCCAAAGACATGAAGACCTTGGTTGGGCCAGGCATTGGGATGACCACAAGCACAAAAGGATTCCCTAGTGTAACACAAGACCTCAGGGGTCTTGGTGGGTACTACGTGGGACAACCTAGAAGACAAAAACAAAGAAAAAAGATCACGATATGCCCCTATGTTAACCGATCAAAACACAGCATAATATGATAGTTCATGGAGGCCTTGGAAAGTGATGATAGGGAGCTCAAGTGATAAATAAAAGCCAAAAGTATCAAAATATTGCAATCAATTTCAAACTTCCTTTTCCATGGGATTGGGAGGATGGATGGGGTTGATTAGGTCTGTTAGGAAGGATGCATCTTGTTGAGACCGATGATGGATACTAAACTAAAAGATCGATATGATGTAGGATAGTTGAAACTGAGTGAATCTCATGATACTAGTGGATCTCATTTGTTAAGAACTAGCTAGATAAAGGCATAACTTGATGACATGACATGAGAGATACAAGACACGAGACTGACACACCCTAAAGACCTAGGGGCTCAGGGGCTGATAGAAGATTAGCCATGCCTATGTGAAAGTGCAGAGCCCTTGTAGTTTGATAAAATACCATGGATAAAAGTGGAAAGGGGGTGATGGAGACAAGGATGGAGGACAAAAATGAGATGGAAAAAAGCCCCAAGTGTAGATCAAATGATCAACCTTGCCTATGTGAAAGTGTAGGGGCAACATAGTTTGACAAAAGACCAAAGAAAAATGATGGATAAAGGATGAGGAGATGACCAAGATAAGTGGATAAAATGATGGGGCCAATACGATGAGACAAGATAGATCTAGTGGATTGGATAGGATGATGGTGATCAAGTGTGGCTCAGGAATGGGATAGTTATCCAAATCATCAAAAATGAATTGGGAGGATGACACGATGGGGAGAGGAGTGATGAGAAGTGATCAAAGACTGGAAAGATGTGTGAAAGAAGAGGGAGGGAGGACAATGAGATAGATGGCATTGGATTGTGTGAGGGGTGAGCCTATAGCCATATACTAATGAAAAGGGATTATGAGATGGGATGAGGATAAAGATGAATGGGTAGGGAGATAAGGATGGGGAGATGGAAGGGATTGTTATGATGGATAGGAAGATACCGATTTGGATAAGGAGAAGGTTATTGGATGGATAGATGGAAAGGTAAGGATTCAGAAGATGGAAGGGATTTGTTTGACTGATGGATAGAGGATAAGGATGGGAAGATAGAAGAGATGCTATGATGGATGGCTAGAGGGAGGGGATGACATGATGGATTTTGAAGAGGGAGGGGATGATATGATGGATGAATGATATCTCCAAGGACTATATCACAAAGGTAGATAGATGCCCCCACTCTAGATATGTCATGCATGATGAGGTAGTGGGGTGAGAGGTAGAAGGATAGGAAAAGAACAAAGTGATATGTTTTCCCTTATTAATATCAAGATCATGAGGATGGAGGGATTGGGATAAATGGGATATGACTGGTAGGATGTGTAAGATAGATCGAATGGAGGAGATAGGTGAAGGGAATACAGTTTCCCCCAAGTGTGGAAAGAGATGGATGGGGATTTACGCATGACACCTGTTTGCTAGGTTTTCATCATGGTACTAATCCAAGGTGCTTGTTTGTCAAATTTTCACCAGTGAACAAATTATTTCTCTTTACCATTTTTTTTTGTATTATTATTTTTTTGAATTTTTTGACTTTTTTGACTTTTATGAATTTTTGGATAGTATGCGGATGGAGATGGATAAGGATAGGGATGTGGATAAATAGACTTAGAAGAAATGTGATAAGGGGATGGATGAAGGACTCAAGCATCAAATTCCATATGAGGTATTAGGTGCCCATGTGTGAAACGGCGATTGGATGTTGGTACAACCTTATGAGGATAAATGGATTATGCAAGGGAATGAATTAAAGGGAGTTGATGGGGGAGATATGTGGGATAATGGATGGGATTTCGGAAAGTGTATGGATGGAATGATGGGGTAGGTGTGAAATGGGGTGATGTTTTTAGGACCAACATTGGCACATATGATGGTGGATGTGAAATGATAGGAGGATTAATGGATGGATGATGTGGGGATAATGGAGGAGATGGGATAGTGAATTTTGGGACATAAGGACCCAAAAAAAATTAGGAGATGGAAGGGGTGTATTATTAGCTTTTGGATTAGAAACTTTGGATGTTGTTACAAATTTTTCATTTGAAGGTATTGCATCTTTTTTCTTTGGGATCCACATGGTTTTGATCTTTTCTTTGGTGGGAATTTGCAACTAATGGGTTTGATTTTGATTTTGGATTTTATTTTTCTTCTCTTCATCATGTCTTTTTAAGGGGACATGAGGAGCTTTAGATTCATGTGGATGTTTAGATTTATGTATTTTTACTTTAGCATCCAAAGTGCTTTTAACAACAATGGGAGGGGTTTGAGGAGATGGATGATGCAGAGTGATGGAGGTAGGATTTTGGGGATTATGTTTGGATGGAGGATGTGTAGGTATGCGCCTTTGTTGATCTTGATGAGGAAGTATGCGAGTGGGATGTTTATGATGGGTGACATGGATAGGTGATGGATGGATGAAAGGATGAATAAGATGAGATGGAGGGGGTGATTTTGGGATATAAGGGCCCAAAATAGACTTAGGACCTGGAGCATGTGTGATGGTGGATGGAGGGACATAAGGACCCAAAATGGATGGAGCAAATGAAGGAGGAATATGGATGGTTGTTTTGAGGGGATAAAATGGAGGGGGGATGGCAGAAAATGATCTGGTGGAGTGATGGGAGGAGCCTCTTATTATTTTCGAAGAGGATCATTGATGGTATGTGAAGGTTGTACCAACATGTTTGGATTGTGATTTGCGAGCAATACATCTAAGACCTTGCGTATAGGAGTGTTATTTGAATTGAATGGGCTCTAGAATACCTTTCTCATGAAGACCTCAACCTTTTCCTTGATAGTTCATGTTCTTGAGCATTCAATCCATGATAGGATTTTTGTTATTCTAGAAGAATGATGCGAGTCCATTAGTAGGTGGAGGAGGATGGGTGCTATATATGCTTTGTTTTTCTTTTCTAGAAGGAGACCACCATGGAAGAATGTGAGAGTATAAAGGGGATATAGAAGCAACAAGGGAATAGTAGGTTTAGCTGATGATGGAGGATCATGAGATGGAGATGATGGGATAGCAACATCTTGATCAGGATGAGTGAATGGTACGAGATCAAGAGAGAGATTAGGTGACATGATTGGATTTGGATTTGTGGTAGCAGGTGATAAGGGATCATGCGATGGAGTGATTGGATCTTGAGTATCAAGGGGATCATGGGATGGAATGGATGGGGGATTATTATCTTGAGATGAAATATATGGGATGATAGGATCTTGATGTGGAGAAGGGGATATGTTGGTATGCTTTGGATCAGGCTCTTGGCATGACTCATCTTTTGTGGATGGCATGATGATGGAGTCTTGGAGTGACTCTTCAAGTGGGGAAGATGGAAGGATAGAGGATTCAAGGCATTCATGGGAATGGAGTTCAGTAATTCTAGGAGTGGGAGAAGTGGATTGAATTTGGTTATCTTCAATGGGCTTGATGGATCTCGAAGTAGGAGATGGTGATTTAGTGGATGTGATGGTTTCAGTGGTTTGAGTGGTGCTAGGCGTGGTAACATCAATGATAGGTGTGGTGTGGAGAAGGTTCTCATCACTAGTAACCGTAAGATGATGGATTGAGATGCCATGGTTCCACGACTTCATCGTGTGGAGTTGGGGATGTTGTCTTTGTCATAATTCCTTGGAGAAATTCTGGAGTGAGAAACTTGCATGCTCTAGGCTTAGATGGCAAGGTAGGAGTGGATGAAGGACTATGGATTGGTGGACTAGGATTAGATTGGAGAATGGGATTGGATGGAAGGATAAGAGTAGAAGGAGGATTAGAGTTGGATGGCAGGTTGAGGTAGGTATATTGGAATGGTGATTTAGGATAAGAGGATGTGGGTGGTGTATTAGGACAATAGGATGTGGGTGGTGGATTAGGACAAGAGTATATGGGTTGTGGATTGCAGTAGAGGTATTGGGACAACAAATTAGTATGGGAAGATTGTGGTGGTGGATTAGGATAAGAGGAATTCATGGATGGTAGGTTAGGATAGGAAGATGTGGATGGTGGACTAGGATAGGAAGAAGTGAATGTTGAATTAGGATAGGTAGATTGGTATGGAGGATTAGGATAGTGGGCATATGTGGATGGGGGATTGTAATAGGAATATGGGATGGTAGATTAGGATAAGAGGATGTGGGTGTTGGATAAGAGGATGATGTAGATGAAGGATATGATGAATATACGGATGGGGAAGATACTGGATATCCTTTGTCAAAGGTAGCATAAGGATTTCTAGTAGGTGTGGATGAAGACGTAATGGGATAGCATGGAGGGGTGATTGGATTTTGGAAAGCGGCTGGAGAAAGCTTACTAGTGATGATAGCATCAAGGGGATCTATGTCATATACCTCTTGATCGAAAAGACTTTCGTTATTGTCGTTGACATAATTAGGGTTTCCCTTGACTACTATTCATGAAGGATAAGGATTCATGATGTCAGATTAGATGGATATGGATTGAAGGTATGGGAATGAACAACAGGATGAATTTGAAGATGGAAGAATGGATCCTAAGCTTTTTTCCATATCAAAAGCTCAAATCAGGATTTAGGTTAAGCTCAGGTTTGAATTGGGTGAAAGCTCATATTAGGATGATCAGATGATGCAATGGGATTAATTCTGATGATCAGATTTGATTACCAAATGATGATCATGACACCAAATTTTCTTCGAGATGGAAGTAGATTGATTGGGTCGAAGGTGACTAGATAAGGTTGATTGATGAAATGATTGATAAGATCAAATGATAGATTAGATAAGATGATTAAAGGGAATCTAAAACACATTTAGAGATTACCATAGGTGACTTGGGATGTTGATTGATCAAATCAAAGGATAGATAGATGATTACAACACCAAATCCACTTTGAGATTGAAAGTGGATTGATTAGGCCGACGATGATGATTAACTTAGGATGGATGAAAATCCTAAGTAGATTTGGATGATGACGATTAGATTCAGAAATATAGGTCAATTTGGATAATAACTTTGATCAAATTTTAGAGGATTTGGATTGAGAAAATGATGAGGGATGTGTAACCTAGAGATGCTTCCAGATGATGTACCTATATGATTCAGATGATGAACGAATGACCTTGAGAGAATACAGATGGACTAAAGCTCAGATTGGGATTGGATCAGAGGACATGATAGGATTGATCCTAAACTAATTTTAGGGTTTTTAACTAGAGGATGTAAGATGCTAACAATTAGATTTTTCCAGATTTGGCAGTTTTCAAAAATTGTCAAATTTTTTCCATTTTAGATAACAACACAAGTATATCTTTGAGAGTCCAGTTTTTTCCCAAAAACTTCCTAAAACTAAGGTAGGATGAATTTCCAACTAACATCCCAAATCTAAGACATTCATTCCTAGTTATTAACGAAAATGTTTTTTCAAAAATTGGAAAAAAACACCAAATTGTGATTTTGAGGGTCAAGATGAAAGTTTGAAGCGCTAAAAATGTGCCAAAACAGGAGCCAATTGATTGAAATTCAATTGGAAATTCACATGCCACCTCATAACGCACCCACCCATAAAATTTTAGCCCAAACAGACACCTGAGTCAAGTTATGGCCTCCGGAAGTTTCTGCATAAAAATCAAAACCCCTAAAACAAAGTCTAGGTGATTGAGTTGGATGATTTGATGATGGATATGGACTCTATTGATGTTCTCAGATGAAATTATGTGATTTGGTCAATGAAACGATGACTTTTGAAAAGTGTAGATGGATTGAAATGCAGGCTACGGGTGAACGAAAGATGCAAAATGACTCGAGGAAGGTTAGGTTCGCCTATTGGTAGGCAGGTTCACCCATTGAAGGTCAAGTTCACCCCTTGAAGGGAAGGTTTTCCCCTTGAAGGGTAGGTTCACCCCTCGAAGGTCAATTTCACCCTTGGAAGGTCAGGTTCGCCCTTTGAAGGGAAGGTTCACCCCTGGAAGGTCAAGTTCACCCCTTGAAGGTCAGGTTCGCCCCTTGAAGGGCAGGTTCACCCCTCGATGGTTAGGTTTGCCCCTTAAAGTTCAAGTTCACCCCTTGAAGGACAAGTTCATCCATCTACTTTCAAACCCTTGAAACAGACTCTCAGAATGGGTAGATGGACTCTTGAAATGAGGACATGGATGATCAGATCAAGGAAACAGATGATTGGATTGGGGAAACAGATTATAGGAGTGGATAAATAGATGATAGGAATAGATAAATAAACACTCAGAACAGGTAGACGATTACTTGAAAGAGGGGACAGACTCTCGGAATGAGGAGATGAAAGCTCAGAGTGGATGAATGGTTACTTGAAATGAGTGAATGGATGATCAGAAGGGATGAACGATTGCTCAAAATAGATGAATGAATACTCAGAATGAGTGAATGAATGATTGGAAAGGATGAACGGATGAATAGATGATTGGAATAGATGAACGAATACTTGAAACAAGTAAATGATTGCTTGAAATGGGAGACTGACTCTCAAAATGAGGAAACAAAAGCTTGGAATGGATGAATGAGTGCTCAGAATGAGTAAATGGTAGTTTAAAAGGGATGAAGGACTCTTAGAATGAAGAGACAAAAGCTCAAAATGGATGAACGAGAGCTTTGAACGGATGAACGAGTGCTCTAAATAACTAAATGAGGGATGAAAATAGCTATTTGCACTGTAGGTTCGCCCAAGTTGGGGTAGGTTCACCCAAGTTGGGGTAGGTTCACCCAAGTTGGGGTAGGTTCACCCAACTTAAGGGTAGGTTCACCCAAGGATAAGGGCAGGTTCACCCAAGGATAGATCAAGTTCGCCTGTTTAGTGAAAGATAGGCAGAAACAAATGCTTGGATCAAGTAAACTGGTGCTCTAAATGAGGGGATGAATGCTTGGATCAAGGAAATGAATGCTTGGGATGGGAAATGGACATTTGTAATGTGGGTATGACTGCTCTGAATGGGAAAATGAGTACTCAGAAAAAGCAAACAGGTGCTCGAAATGGTTGAACAGACAATGAAAAAGGTTGTTTGGAGGGCACGTTCACCTAATTTAGGATAGGTTCACCCAAGTTAGGGTAGGTTCACCAAATTTGGGGTAGGTTTTCCCAAGGTAAGGGCATTTTTTCCTAAAGATAAGGGCAGGTTCACCCAAGCTAGGGCAGGTTCGCCCAAGTAAGGGCAAGTTTTCCCAACTAGAGAAACTGGTTGTTTTGATTACTGTTTGACTAACAGAGGGTAGGTTGGCCCCTTTGGAGGGAAATTCCACCCCTCTATAGGGAAATTTCACCCCTTTGTAAGGGCAGGTTCACCTATTCATTGAAAAGTTTGACAATTTTGACATAAAGAGGCTAAGGAATGACTAAGATAGAGGGTAGGTTCACCCCTCTGTAGGACAAGTTCACAACAAACAACAAGAGGAAAATATTGACTCGATTGATAAGATATGTACTGGTTTCACATGAAGAAGATAGTTCAAGCAACACAATCCTTAGATTAGTAGTAAGAGGGTATGGCCAACACTGTCCTCTAACTAGGATGAACAAGGCCACTAGGGAGTCCTCAATATACTCTCAGTACATGAGGCACAACCGTGAACACTATCCCATCTCCAAGCATGATTTGGGAACCCTAGCAAGATACTAAAGGCTCAGACCAACTCTTCACATCTATCTAGGTATCACCCTAGCTTTGACACTCTGCCAATTACGATGTGACTGGATTGGGGTACAACTTTGGCTCTCCCCCCTTTGTATACCCTGCCAGTACATGTGGTTGGGATCATCCCTTGGGGTGATGAAATCCCCAAGCAGGTCCCGCTAAAGAAGAAAACACTAACCATTTTCAGCTACTTCCTAGGCTCACAAGAAGTTGAAGGGGAAATCTTAGATGGAATAGTGTCTCCTTGGGTGACTCAAATGGACTTTTGAAGACACAAAAAATAAAATAGTTAACTCTCCCCTAATTAAACTATGTGCCTAGATATTGAAGAAAATGACAAAGCAAACAACTAATTAACAATCAGATCCATCTGCCCTACAACAAATATGTTAGAAGTTTATATCTTGGTCTTCAATAAGCGTTTGAGAGCTACACAAATGTTAGAAAAACTTGCAAAAGTATTTGTTTCTAGGGTAGTTTCACCCCTCTGTAAGGGTAGGTTCACCCCTCTATAGAAAATAGTTAGAAAACAAGCTAAAAATTGAGTTTTGACTCATGTTTGACTTCTATCAAAGGTAGGTTCACCCTTCTATAAGGGCAGGTTTTCCCCTCTGCAGAAAATAGTTAGAAACAGAGGCTAAAAACTAAAATCTGAATGTTGTTTTACCTGTGTCAAGGGAAAGTTTACCCCTTTGTAAGGGCAGGTTCGCCCCTCTGCAAAAAATAGTTAGAAATAGAGGCTAAAAACTAAAATCTGAATGTTGTTTTACCTGTGTCAAGGGAAGGTTTTCCCCTCTGTAAGGGTAGGTTTGACCCTCTATAGAAAATAGTTAGAAACAAAGGCTAAAAATTTAAATCTGAATGTTATTTGACCTCTGTCAAGGGCAAGTTCCCCCCTCTACAGAAAATAGTCAAAACAGAGTTTAAAAATAGGTTTTAATGCTTAGAAGAGTGACCCTATAGGGCAAGTTCACTTGTTTGTGGGCAAGTTTTCCCCTCCTTGGGCAGGTTTTCCCCTCTGCAGGGGCAGGTACACCTCTCTATTACCCTAACCTACAAAAAGTCCAAAAATAGCAAGCGTGAAACTAAAAGGACCCGTCTATGGGTCCCATCAGGTGTGCAAGAAATGTGATCAAGTGTTTTTAACCTACTCTAAAAGATGCAAAACAAGGTACAAAAAGAAAGGAAAAGAACACTAACACCTCACGATTAGCCTAGTTGAATTCAAAACAAAATAAATATAGAAAGAGTAGATTTTACCTTGTCTTGAATTGATCCTTGGTTGGCCCTTGATGGTTGATTTTGTGTGCTCCTTTGATGGCAAGATATGATGAAAGTGAATTCAAAATGTTGAGGATTTGATGGAGATTCAAATGAAGGATGTGGGTAGTTTGCTAGATCAACAAAATGGATGCAAAAGCTTGAAATGTGCAGCAATGGTGGATGATAGAATGAGAGCTTGAGATTTGGAGAGATGAATTTTAAAAATGCAAGTTGTTGAATGAAAGAAAATATTTCATTTTATGGAGAGAAGCCCTAGAAATATGGACAGTTGAGATCTTTCCACCATGGGCAAGATGTAGGGCTATGGTGAGTTGAAGACTCACAATCCCTCACAACTTGCAATGTGGCAAATGATGTGTCACAAGGACACATGAGGTGGAAGATGACATGTGATGGGAAGGTATTTGTAAGTACCTTGGAATAAGGATGATGTGACCTCTCAATGATCACATGGGGAAGAGGAGAATCTTGGATAAATAAAAGTGAATTTAAAATTCACATGATTGGGGATATCTTAAGCATAAGACAAGGTTCCCAAAAAGAGAGGTTAGAAGTACCTTGGATAAGACAAGGTCCTTAAAAAGGTAAGTACTTACCCACATGTGACTGATGTGACCTCTCAATGATCACATGGGAAAGAGGAAAGACTTGGAAAGATAAAAAGGAATTAAAGATTCCTTGGGTGAGGGGAAGTGTTGACGAAAGGGGGTTGATTAGACTGTCTAATCACCAATTAGGAGATAGTTAATGGTTAATGAAGATTAGAGGCCAACTTGCAAAATTTGGAGGATGTGACACATCCTAATCATGGATTAGACATGTGCACATCCCTAATGATGGAATTAGGAGGTTGATTAGGATTAATGAAAAGTAATGGAGGATGTGACATGGGAGAGATTCAATAAATGTATTATTTATTTAATTACTTTGAGGAAAACGGAAGTAAAGGGTAAGGTATTTAATTATTAACTAAATACCTTGAGGATTTAGAAGAGTTTAAAGATATTAATTAATTAATAGCAATATTACTTAATTAATGCAAATACGAGGATGTTTAGAGGAAAGGGGATAAATTTGGACAAATGTAAGTGTCCAAATTTAGGTTTCTACACTTTCAAGGAAAATATATCTTTTATTGGAGGGTCCAAAGCCCTATATTCTTCATAAGCTATTGAGATGTCATCTTAGAGGGTAGTTTCTCCCTCTATAACTTCTTCCACTCTTTGAATGAACTTGGGATTAGGGACCTATTACTAAAGTTAGTTCTAGAGATTTGTGTACAACCACCTTCTCCTTTCCCTTTCCACAACTCGATTCACTAAAGACATGAGCTCCATTAATGCTATCATTCTCCTTTCTTACATTATTCTACATCCATTGAAACATTTTTCTGAACGTTTTGGCAAGACAATTTTTCCCTTGTATCATTTCCTCAAATTTTTCTTTGGATTCATCATCCCCCATCATTTATTCTTTCTCTTCTTTCTTCAGTTCTCTCCTTCAAAACTTGATCTCCCATTTACTTTGCAACATTAATCATTAAGGAACCCTATAGGGTGGAAAAATATTTCTCTAATACTATTGTAATGTCCCTAACATGTATTTGAACAAAACTCATATATATAGATTGTAATTCAAATCAACACATGAACACAAGAAGATACTCCAAAATATTGATTTATCAATTACAACTCCCTACAATGATCAAGAATAATATACAAGATTATCATAGATCAACATGCAATATTATGGTATTTCTTATAGAATCCATTGAAGTGCAGATGTAATCTTTGAATGAGAATTCCCTCAGGAACCAAAGGGGTTTTATCCTCTTATCCTAGTGAACACTAGGTTTTTGTCTAATGAACACAAATCCTATGGGTTTTTATCCATAAAATGAATTCAAACAAAAGTGTCCAAAAATACAAAAAATTACATAACAATTACATTCCTTTACATGAATTTGTTTCCCTACATTTATATGCTAACATTCCTCTTCAAGGAATAGGTTGGCCTTGAGCCCAATTGGTGCCAAAGCCTAGAATTTGAATTCCCAACATGCTACATTTGGTCAGAATTAAGGCCAATGTAGATTCCTTTGGAATAAGTGTGCTTTCACGTGGACCCATCCATATGCTTTCCTTACTCATTCTATCTTCTTAAAACTTTGGTGTCACTTCCACATGAACCCACAATTCCTTTATGCGTCAAGCCTATGGAGGTGGGTTCTAGTTAACTAGCACAATCACCTTCTATTAGCGATATCTTTCCCCTACCAAATCCTCCCTTCTAGAGTTTTGGATATGATGTTCATGTGCCATTATAGGTGTTATATTCTAAATTGCAGACCTGAACATGCTTCTATGGAGGAATGTGGAGGGATTCCTTGAATCTAACTTTTTCCTAACATAGTGAGCTTGAATTGGCAATCTTCTGATGACAATATCTTCTTGGTAGATGATCCTTTTCTGACAAGCTTGAAATATGTTGTGGGGTCTTCATTATTGATTATATGTTCCAAACCATAGACAAAGATGAGCTCCAACAAAGGAATGTGATAGAATTCCTGAATTCCACTCTGCAACTGTCTTTCTAGAAAGAGGAAATGACATAGATTTGGGAGATGGGAGGAAGGGGATGGATGTATATGAGTGATATGGAAAAATTTCACAACTTTTTTTAATGGGTATTTAGAATCCTTTGCTAATAGTCCTTGGAGAATGTGGTTAAAATATTTGGATCAAGTAGATTGTTTTTCCCGTATAGAATGGACTAAATTGTAAGAATTTGAGAGATCAAAAAGTGGATTAAGAAGTGGATGCTTCAGTGGGTTCATGGATTGAAGATGAGGATAGGGATCTCAGAGAGGATTTTAAAATGGGGATATAAAATATGTATGGAGCTTGTTGGGAACTTTTGGTGGAGGGTTGGTTTCCCTTTTCAAAGTAAGGGGAAGGATGATAAATATGATATTAATTGGGATTTTATGGAGATGGGGAGGATGAGAGCTTGGTGCCAATACTTAGGAGGTACCTAAGCATGTAATTTTGATCTTGGTTGAAGAAGTATGATAAGATTTCTTTAGGATTGGGAGTGGAACTAGTGGATTATTAGGTTTGAGGTATGGTAGATTGAGATAGATCATCTAGGTCAACAAGTATCTCATTATCATCATAGGGATCATATCTAGGTTGGTGAACAAGAATAACCTCATCATCATCATCATAAAATATTAGAGGGGAGGTATATAATGAATATATGATTTTAGGGTTAGGGAATAATATAGGTTGATCAAATAATTTCTTACATAACCCCATAAAATAAAAAGTATCCATATAAGATTATAGAATTTCTATATGCAAATATCAAATATATACCACAATATAACATAATATATACCATAGAAAAACCCTCAAGAGGGAAAAATTCAACCTCTAAAATCATCCACACTCAATGTACTATTTAGCATTGAAAACATTACGATACACTTATAGAGTCTCCATGAATACTTATAAACAACAATCTCCTCTAATGCATCTACCACATGTCCAATCATGTATTCACTCTTTAGAAGAGAGATCAATAAATATAAATCAAGACAAAACCATGAACCAACCAACAACCAACCTTATTCACTAAACATGTTCTTTCTTTTAAAGAATAAATATCATAAAAAATAACCAAGTGGTAAGGTAAACCAAGTTCCTCAAAACCATGAGTACACAAAACCATTGACCCTAAAATTTACTTTTTTTAACTAAGTTTCCCAAAATTAAATATGTTTTTCATGTGTAATGCACACATAAAATATCTAACCAATGTTACATACAACTTTACAAGTGGACTCAAATAAATATTTAATGTAGATAAGCACATCACTTAAGATGCATAAAAAAAATAAAATTATTTTACATAGTTAAAATAATCAATTCTTATGGTTTAGGTGTATAACACCCTATTCCTAACATTATCCCACTTGTTATATGCATTTCATAAGGATCAATCAATGAAATGCATCACAAACATCCATGAAACCACATGAATTTATATCATTCTCTCATGATCCATCAAGATAGCTAAAATAAAATACAAGATTTCCACAATATCAAGCAAAAACTCCTCTCATCCTTCAAAATTCCACCTATGGAATAAAAGGAATGAGATAAGATGAAGATGAACCAATCCAATGAACACAAGCATCAAATACAAGTGATAAAAAATCCTCCAAGATATTTAAAATGAAGAAAAATACACATGACTAAAAATAGAAGCCAAAAAAAATTATAATCCCTCCAATCATCCATACCTCAAAGGTATTAAAGCATCAATATAACTCATACCAGCAACCTATTCAACCCTTATACTACAATCACAAGATCTAAGTATTAAAATTTTCCATGAAGAACATACACATCTAAGAACTCCCATAACATGGTAATGTTCAATGTAAAAATAGATCTAGGAATACCAAGTATACCAATAAACACTCACAACAAGGTGTGTCTAATGATAAAATAATGTAGTTTCAAAGATCAATGACAATTATCCAAACATGAAACCAAACTAATGGATAATTTCTCACAACATTTCACCATAACTCTCCCAAGTCCACAACACCAAACCATGTAAACATGAATCTCCAGGAACTAGCCATAAAAAATAAAGCTTATGAATAATATTGCATAACATGTCCTTATATTAACATATCAAAGTGATAAGTTTGATTCAATTAAGGTTCCTTTCACAAACCCAATTGAAAATCCTCAACAACACCAAGTTATTCAATATCCAAGATTAAAAAAACACATGTATCTCATAAAACAAAAATGGATGTAATCCTATCTAAAACCAAGGAATATCAAACTAAAATCCAATCTAAAAATTAGAAATAAGTCTAATAACATGTCCTAAAATCCTCATCAGTGGATGAAAAATAGATAAACTCATACACACAAGGAGATAAGAATGCTAAACACTCATCAAATGAACCATCCAAAACTAGAAAGCATATCTCAAGATCCATATACATGACAGGGAAATAATAAAATATAATTCATCTAAAAATAGATGGGAAATGCCTCTCAAATTATTATCTATTAACTAGACCAAGAGTGGGGAATGAGTTTTCTCCTCCAAGATACAATGAAAGAAATAATGAATCTCTCCAATAACAATCTCCTCTATAGGTTGATCATGCACTCACATTGATATCTAGGTGAAGGATACTTGGACTTCCTACTTAAACCTCTAAAAAATAATTGTATTGATAAATGCCTCATCCAAGTCTCTAAGTATCCAAGAGCACCTAAATATGATCAATCCATGCTAAGCTCCAAATACAACATCACACTCTCATGAAGCTCCCAAGAAAAGGAATAATATATTTAATACCAAGAAAACTATCCAAATAATTTTCGAAAATCCAACTATGAAATTAGGAACACATCATGCCAATTCTCTAATTCATAATCAAGATTACACCATGGAAGAACATTAGAATATCCTCCCAACTAAGGACCACCTATCAAAAATAACAATTCATAAGTCTAACACCTCACTAAAGACTCCAAGAATATTCCATGGATAACCAAGGTGTCAACATCTCAAATCACATGAAGATAAACAACTCCTACCAATGAAACTAAAAATTTCAAAGAGCTCTCACTATAAAAAAAAAGCTCCAAAATCTCATCCATGGAAACAAAAAACATTACAAAATATCATCCATTACAAAGTGATGAATCCACATCACTATAAAATATCCCACTAAACCATGATAATGGGGTCTACATGGCATTGTGATAACCATCTCCTAAATGAGAATCACCATGGTCTACATGAACTCAATTATAATACTAGAAACTCCAAAGAATAAAGTAGAACCAAGAACTCCAAGCCAAGAAGATATAGCCACCACCAAAACACCATTATGAAAATATCCCACTAAATTTTATAGCCAAGCTATCGATGACTATGATAAATCACATGCATTAAAATTCCCCAACTATCCAAGAACTATAATTAACCATACTCTCATCTGAACATGCAACATACTAATGCATAAATAACCACACACAAGTCCAACTAACTAAATCTACAACACTAAATACCTAAGGATATAGATAGTCTACATTTGAGTCATCCCATTGAAGCCAAATGGATGGCCAACCTACACGATTACATAACTCATATATCCCAGATCAATACAATGTGTAAAAGAATCATCACATTAGTAACCTACAAACTAAGATATCCAAGAATATAATATATATATATATATATATATCTCAAGAATAAAAAATATATCACCCATAAAATTCAATTTTACAAGTAAACCCAAAATAAAGTACCATATTCAAGGACACAAACAAGAATCTAGGAGATAAGAAAAACCTCCTAGCATTGAATGAAACCACCACTTTTGAAATTCATACATGACCATATAGTGCTAATTCTCAAGTGCACATGAACATCCATGACACCATAATCATCAAAAAAATTGTACATGTATTCAATCATTACTAAACCAAGACTCCAAGTCTCACATACATATCAATCATGTCCTCAAACCAAAAGATAACATGTGTACATATCACCATCAAAGTCCAAACTTTGAAAAAAACTGAAAAACTATATCAAGAAGCATACAATATAGTAATTTAATATACCATATGTCTCATATAAATATGCAATCCTTCATTTGTTTACCCTTTGATCCATCTCAATTCTCATGAACTTAACACCACAAATATCAAGCTCCTACAAGTGATAGAATAAGTACAATTATCTCTTTTCTCATCCAAGTGAAAAACACCAAATCCACTATGTATTACACTATAAATTATCTACATTTCCTTTTTAAAATTGAAAATATGATTTCATACATCAAATTTATGATCAATTAACTATTCCATAGAAATATGTGGCGTCATTGCAGAAAAATTCAGCAACAATAGAAAAATATGGCAACTAAACCTATACAAGTACATAGTGTTTGGATAGAGATTATCGATGACTATTAGAAGTCAAAAAATAGATATTATGGGTGAAATTTATGCCCCTAAAAAAAAAAGCTCTATTATTCTTAAAAGGTGTCTAGGGTATCATACAACTAATGTTAGCAAGTTGAGCTTTAGTGGTGAGTTGCAAGCAATGGCACTTAAAGCAACATTTTTGCTCCAAACTGGTGGTGGATCTCAAAACATATTTAAAGGGATTTTTTTTAAATTATGTGTTCTATCAATATGGGGTTGTGGGTCCAACTGTTGTCATTTTTTGTCATTGATGTCAAAGAGACTTGATTTGGTTTGTCATTGATCACATGATCTATCATCTACATCCTATTGTTGTTGCAAAAATAATTTGTAATGATTCTTTGTTGGTGTTGGTGAAAAGGAAGGGCTGATGCAAAGGATTGATGCATTGGGATTTTAAACATTTTTTTTTGTCATTGTTCTTCATTGGTGCTTGATGCTACATTCAATTGGCACTATTGAAGTGTTCATGTTGATCAATTGGGAATATGATTTTTTATCATCTTCTCATGGTGGTTCATTCACTCTAAGATGTTGTTGCATCATTTATGTGCTTTTTATTTGATTAGGGTTTCTTCATTGATTGACGGCTTGTTCTAAAACCCTAATGAAATTTTTCCTTATGTTCTTTATGCAAGGTGAATAAAAGGTTACTTTTCTTATATTTGAAAGGTGACTTATAATAGAAGGTCAAGAGTTACTTAAGTGATGGCATTAAGGGTTTAAACTCATTGGTCATCATTCAATTCATGGTTTTACGGTATTAGTAGACCAAAGGTTCATTTTAAAGTTGGACAACAGTTATTTCCCGAAGCTCAAACATTGGCAGGAGTTTGATAGTCATTGCACTCAATTATGTTATGTAACTATTTTGAAAAGAAATAATCAATGGTCACCATGAAGGTGCCAAACTAAATATAAATGAACTATGTTTAAATTCTATTTGAATTCCAATGGTCAGGTGATGGGAATTGAAGTTGTGTGCATTTGGCCATTAGTGAGTATGGTATTGGTGTGTAAAGGTAGACATGAATAACAATATTTATGATTGTATTCAAGTAGTATGTTGTTTTCATGATCTGAACATGATTTTACTTATGATTTCTACTAGAGTTAAGTGGGTTTCACCTATGATATTGTATTGATGAAAAAGTGTTGTGGTAAGTGTTAATAAAGGAGATGGAGTTTTTGGTGGTGCAAAGATAAAGCAGTGAATTGTTTGGAAATGAAGTAACCCTTTGAGTTTTTTTTATTTCTTCTAAGGTGATGTATGTTTTCCAATGAGGCATATTGTGTTGCTAATGAGGCATATTTTTTTTCTAGTGAGGCATACAATTTCTAACCAGTGAGGCTTTTCCAGTGAGGCATACAATTTGTAACCAGTGAGGTTTTTGGCCAATGAGGAATAGTATGTAACCAGTGAGGTTTGTGCCAGTGAGGCTTAATGAAACTTATTTTTAGAGTGGTTTTTACCCTTTTTAGGGTTTTCCACTCATAAAACTTGTGTTATGTCTCCTCTTGGTAGTTTGTTATATTGTACTTGATAGTTCATCTTTGTTCAAGTATCATGTTCTAATTTAGATATCATTGTGACTCCCTCAACATTCAATACCTATAATGTTTGAAGTTTTTTCAATGGATTTCTTTGCATAATACAAGTGGGTTCATTATTAGAATTTGATTCCTCATTACACCACTGATTCACCCCTCCTCTCAATGGTCTTGTACTCCAACAAGTGGTATTAGAGCCTTAGGTTCCTTGCACAAGTTTAATCAACTTAGGATATAACCAGGTAGTGGAGTATTGATCATGGCTAATCAGGAAGGTTGTTCTACTTACAAAGCACCACTATTTGATGGTTTTGGTTTTTCTTTTTTGAAACTTAGAATGGAGTCCTACTTATCTTCTCTAGGTTATGATGTTTGGGAAATAGTTGAAAATGAATATATTTCTACTAAGGAACCTTACATTGTAGATGAGAAAAATTCCTATGAGTGCAATGCCAAGGCCAAAAATGTCATTTGTTGTGGATTGACTAATGATATACTTATCAAGATTATGGATTGTAAATATTCAAGGTTTTTTCGGGATAAGTTATCTAGTATCTATCAGGGTGATGAAAAGGTCAGAGAATCCAAGTTACAAACCTTTAGAGCCAAATTTTAAGGACTAAGAATGAATGAATAAGAGAAGGATGATAATTACCTTCTATGAGTTCAAGAGACAGTCAATGCTATCTGTGGTCTTGGTGAGTCCTAGGAAGAAAAAATAGTTGTCAAGATGGTACTAAGGTCACTAACGTTTAAGTATGATTCCAAGGTATTTTCTATAGAAGAAAGGGATATAAATAAACTTACCTTAGATGAAATTCATGATACATTTATTGCTTATGAGATGATAATTTGTAATGATGAATCCACAAGCAAAGAGGATGTCTTTAAATCTATCAAAAAGGACAAAGAGATAAATTTTGATTCAGAGAAACTGAATGAAAAATAATCCACCTTTGTAAGTAGATTGAAAGAAAGGGTCAAGAAAATATAAGGGGAAGCTTCCATTCAAGTGTTTTAGTTGTGGTAAGATAGGACATTATGCTACTCAATGTCCCTATAAAAATCTTGAAAGTGATGAAGAGGATAGTAGGAGACAAGGAAAGAAGAAACAATATAATCCTAAAAGGAAAAACACTTTCAAAAAGAAGAAAAGTTTATTCATTAAGGATGCTAATGTAACAAATAGTTGTTCACAAGGTTCTATTGAAGAAGAAAAGGAAGCTTTGTTTATGACTACTGTTAGTCTAAGTGAAAATCAGAAAGAAAAGAGTGAAGATCAATCTAATAATAATGAAGAGGTTTATTTTGAGGTAAAATTGAGATGTGCTCTTAGTGAAATAAAAAGACTTAGAAAGGAGGTAGTAGTAAAAAAAATCATACCCAAAAGGATACTGAAAATATGATCAGCAGGGTTAATGAGTCTAGAAAATTAGTTGCAGATCTAAAGCTTCAACTTGAAGAGAATAAGAGGGTTGTACGAGTCACCAAAATGAAGTTATAAACCAAAGAAAAGGATTGTTATACTTTAGAGGTAGAAGTTGTAGCCTTGCGGAAAAGGCTAGATACGTGTGACAATAGTGACAAGTTAGTAGATCTCTTGGGTAAATGAAAAGGCCATAAGGATAAGACTAGTCTAGGGTTTGTAGAAGGCCAATTTTCACATTCCAATGATCTTAAACATGTTGATAGCTTTATCAATGCCACAAATAAAAGGCTCATGAAACCATCAAATATCAAAAGGAATATTCCTTTCAGTTATAATCTACGTTTCTTTGGTTATTGCTTTTGTTGTAACCAATATGGGCATAAGGATAGTGAATGTAAGATTGTATCTATAAGGAGATAAAGTTTTGTAAGTGGAAATCCTTTTGAGTTCTTGAATAAGTTGAGATGCTTTCATTGTGGTAATTTTGGACATATAGCTAAGTTTTGTAGAACTAACTTGGAAATGCACCAAAAGAGAATTAGTGTTCATTCCAAGGTGAAATCTCCTAATGCTGATAAGATAAAATTAGTTTGGAGACCAAAGATGATTGAAAAAAATATTGAAGCTATGCTTGTTCAGACTACCCTACATGTCAAGAACAAAAATATATGGGTTGTATACATTGGGTGCGCTCATCACATGAATGGGGATAAGAGAAAATTCATTAAATTTGAAGATTATACAAGTGGATCAATCAAGTTTCAAAATGATTTTTATATTCAAATCAAAGGAAAAGGTACTATATCCCTAGATGATGATACACCATTGCATGATGTATGCTATGTAGAAGGCCTGCAACATAACCTCCTAAGTGTATGTCAAATTTGTGACAATGGATTTCATGTTCTATTTAATGCTCAAGGTTGTGAAAGAAGAAAAAAATCAGGAAAAATAGTTGCATTAGGGTTAAGGACAAGAGGAAATATTTATAATCTTGAAGAGACTATAAATAGAGATAAAGATGGACATGTTTTCTTTATGGTCCAAGTTGAAGAAAGTTGGTTATGGAATAGGAGACTTGGACATATAAACTTTGACAATCTTGTCAAGATCAACAAAAACCAGAATGTGAGAAATATGTCACTCATCTCTAAGCCAATCAACAACACTTGCAAGGAATGCCAACTAGGTAAGCAAACAAAAATCAATTTTAATTCCAAAGAGTACTCTTCTATTAGACCTTTAAAACTTTTTCCTACTGATTTATGTGGTCCTACAAAGAAAAATTCATTAAATGGTGAAAGATACTTCATGCCTTTTATTAATGATTATTCTAGGATGACTTGGGTGACATTTTTGAAGCATAAATCAAAAGCATTTCATAGATTCAGGATCTTTAGAAATATGGTTGAAAGAGAATCAGATTTGAAGATCAAATTTCTGAGATTAGATAAGGGTGGAGAGTACACTTCAAAAGAGTTTGAGGAGTACTATGAAATTCATGGCATTAAAAGGAAATATTCAGCCTCTAGGACACCACAACAAAACAAAGTAGCTAAAAGAAAGTATAGAAAAATCAAGGAGATGGAAAAAAAAATGCTTCATGATGAAAATCTACCTAACACATATTTGAAAGAATAAGTTCATACAATAGTATATACTCTAAATAGAGTGCAATTAAGGGTGAAAACTAAACACACTCCATATGAACTACAGCATGGTAAGTCAACAAATGTTGGTTATTTCAGAGTTTTTGGTAGTAAATTCTTTATGAAGAGAGATGATGAAAATTTGGTAAATTTTGAGTCTAGATGTGATTAAGGTATTTTATTAGGCTAATCTACACATAGAAAATCCTATAAGTGTTTTAATAAAAGACTCAAAAGAGTAGTTGAAAGTACTAATGTTAAAGTTGATGAAAGGTTGCAGCCTTGTGAACAACAGATAGAAGATAATGAAGAATATGATCGTGTATTAGAAGAAGAGGTGGAAGTTCAAGTGGAAGAAGGTACTCTTGAAAATCCTATGGAGTCAATAGCTAAAACTCCTTCAAAAACTCTACAAAGAGATCATCCTGAAGAGCCGATAATTGGGGGCAAAAATACTAGTGTACAAACAAGAAGAAAGCTTTCCAAAATAAGTGATCAAGTACATGTATGTTTGATCTTAGAAATAGAACCAAAAATCTACATATGGGCCAACAAATATGAGTTTTGGGTTAAATCCATCGAGGAAGAGTTGGGGTTAGATTGAAAAGACAAAGACATGGGAACTTGTTCCTAGACCCAAATACAAGAATGTTATTGGGGGAAAATGGGTCTTTAGAAATAAACTTGATGATAAAGGAAATGTTGTTAGAAACAAGGAAATGATTGTTTGCAAATGGTATGCTCAAGTTGAAGGTATTGAATTTGATGAGACATTTGCACCTATGGCTAGGCTTGAAGCTATAAGGATGTTCTTAGCTTTGTCTATGATTAATAAGGGGAATGGGTGCTTTATGGCCTAGGTCATATAACACCACTCTTCTCCAGTTATCATTCAAGAATTCCCTAGGATCCCAAATTGGATTGACTATCAACACAAATGTGCGTCAATTCTCAACAAGGAAGACCTAGGGGGGTTCTTTAGACTTTGAAGCGTTCACCACCAAGAAAAATATTGAAAAAGACAACTTAACATTAAACTCACAAAACCTAGTAATACAAGGAAAATGATGAGTGCAAATGACAAAATTAAGTAATAGCAAGTTAGGATGTATGTACCTAGGAAGTCTAGAAATGTGATAAGGATTCTAGAAATGCAAAAAAGCTATCAAAATATGCTAGGGAGGACAAAGACACCCTTACTATTGTCTTAGTCTCTCAACTGTTTCTCAGGGGAAATGAGAATCTTTGAATGTTAAGATAGAATCTAAAATAATCTCTACATAATACCCTTGGGAGGACTAAGACACCCTTATTTCCGACTTAGTTCCAATTTGAATTTCTAAAATCCTTGAATGTGATCCTAAGGCTCAATGTATGCACTTCCTTCTTCTTAGATCTCAGGTCCTACAACTTCCAGATCTGGCCTGTAGGTGAGTTGCCATGAAGATGACAACTTTGCAATGCAACTTTGCACTTCAAATGATCTTCAAGTCTTCAACCTAAATCTTCAAACACGACATGCAAGATAGGAAAAACTTGTTGATTGTTAGTAAATGGGGGTTTTCCTTCGTCAAACCCCTTGTTGGTATTTAAACCATGGAATGAAATAGAATATTGAAAGGAAATGATGAATGAACAAAGTTCTATGTTGAAACTCACCAAACCCTTGTTATGAAATCTGCAAACTTGTGTGAAGTGGCTAGCTTGAATGTAGATATTGAATCAAAGGAATGCTTGATGGATCTTGACTTGAATTTATTGCTTGAATCAAAACCCTACATCACAAATGTTAGCTCAAAAACACACATGATGCAAGAATGTCTTGGCTATGATGCTTGAATCTTGATGATGGCTCCAAATGCTTGATGAATTTCTCTTGAATGCTCTCTTGATCACAAACTTTCTATAATGCATGAATACTTGAATTCTTGGATATGCTTAGATGTTAGGATGAAAAATGAATGAAAGAAACCTTCTATTTATACTTATCTATGCTTAATATCCAAAAATTACACCACACCAAGACAACATATGAATTCATTAATTAAAGGAGGCTAAATCTTGCCAAGATTTGAAATTAAATCCTGAAAATGATTTAAGGTGGACTTAGATACCCTAGGTGGCGTCTTAGTATCGAGGCTTAAAACTGGAGGCACAGACTCCAAAGAGGGGCCCATTTAAGGTGCATTTGAAAAGAGGGTCCCAAGACCTTTGGAGGAAAAAGACACCCTAGGTGGCATTTTAGTCCCAGTCTAAAAATTAGGGACACACAACCAGAATCATTAAATTATAATTTATCCTTTGATGTTTGTCAATATTAGCCATAAAAAGATATAATTTATTAGGCTTGTAGATGCAACATAGGACCAATTAAGACATAAATAAGGATAAATAAAGCAAGGTGGGTCTAAACAAGTCTGAAAATGCAAGGGTATGCATTTTCCTACACTACATTTAGCCCCTACTTTAGTGAGAGGATGAACTTGCTTCAAACTCACACTAAAGTAGCCAACCACTCAATCAAGAGGGGTTAAAATGTATGAATGCTAGTAAGATAGGATGACAATAATCAAGAGGGTAGCTAAGCCCCTAGGATTAATATCCTATGAAAAACGAAGAATCCATAACCAAATCGCAAACATACACCATCAAAGATAAAAAAAAAGGAAGAAGGAAAAAGAAAAGAAATGCAACATATCAAGCTTCGATTGGCCATCCAACATGTTGTGGATTGGGTCTAGGGTGTTTGTCCAAAAAGGGTTTACAAGTGGAATGTGTAATCCACTATGCAAACAAAACACATGCTCAAAAGGGATAGTGAAGCTAGTTGTTCACTAGGTGAGCCCCAAGAAATCCATATCAAAGTCATACCCCCATGACTTTAATAAGGACAAAAAGAAAATTCATGCTCACAAGGGCTAGTGAAGCTAGTTTTCCACTAGCTGAGCCTGAAGAAACCATATCAAATCCATACCTCCATGAATTTAATAAGGACAAAAATAAAATGCACACTCACAAGGGCTAGTGAAGCTAGTTGTTCACTAGGTGAGCCCCAACGAACCATATCAAAGCCATACCTCCATGACTTTAATAAGGTACAAAAATGTAATTCAATAAGAAAGAGGGATGTTCAAAGGGATTTTTCTTCATTCATGCAAAGTCTCATCTTAGGGAACTTTATGCTTAATCTCTCCAAGAGAGTACAAGTCAAAGAAATATCACACTCTTAGAGGAAATCAAACACAATGAAACCACCAAGAAAAGGATACATTGCATGAAGAAATAAAATCACACAAAAAAACATGAGCATTTCTAATGTGGGTGTTTCTATGAAAGATCATGATGCATAACATGGATGGGTGTTTCTAATGTGGCCTTTCCAACTATGATAGGCAAGGTGATCACATTGAATGGTTGTTTTCCTACATTGTCAAATTCGTTAATAGATAAAGAATCAGGTTGAATTTTTGATTTATCCACACCAAGCCTATCCAAAAGGGTCACACTACACACATTAAGTGTTGATCCATTGTCAACAAGGGTTCGCTTTATACCTCTTTTAATGTAGGATCATCCTAGGTTTCAAGCAATCTTGCATCAACCAAAAATATATTCATTCATGTTTTCTTGCATTTTAGTAGTTAGCTGTCATGACCTAGTCTCAGTATTTCATACCACATTGTACTACATTATAATATCAGAGCTTGTAGAGTAGGATATATGATCTTCATTGCAACATATACATCTTTTCCAAAATTCAAGTGTTTTGGAGATTCCAGTACAAAGTTATCGCTAACAAAATATCGGCTGGATTTGGACATAGAGCGTTCACCGACTAGTCTTGGTTGTTCAAGTGTGTGGACCTATCCCATGACTTGCAAAGCTCAGTAGAACTTTCCATAAGGATGCAAATTCATTGAGGAACCTTCATTTTGATTTGCATCATGTTTTTCCAAGAATAAAAAGGGAATCATATGTTTTGGCTGACCTTCACAAGTTTCATCAACTTCAGGGTTTGAAACCTCTTGAGGCCAACACAGACCTTTTCTGGAGCTGGGAATTGATATATATAGGCATCATGTAGTTGCATTAGGAATTAGTTAGGTAGTGATAGAAAGATCTAGGGAGATAAGGGCTTTGACCCACATTGTATTTTTGGGCTTAACACAATATCATTCTATAATTTTGTAAGCCGGAAGGAAGGGCATGTTGCTAGTGAATAATTGATCATTCTTTATATTTCCATGTGTGATTTCTATTCCAATTCTTTGGGTTTCTATTGTGTTTAATCTTGTTGCAAGGTTGGACAGTCCTATTCCTAGACCCTCCATCCTTGACTGCACCAAGTGGTATCAAAGCAAGGTTTGTGAACCTTGGAGGGGGAGAGTGAAGTTGAGCAAGGAATTGTTGGAAATGTATGCTTCAATCATCACAGGCCGAAACCTCTTTAGGAGCCAAGTTAGTGTGACAGCTCTCATGTCTAGCTAACTAGCAGTTTGGAACATCATGTTTTGTTCAGGTCGTTGTGACGTAGCTTTTGTCTCACTGAAGGATCATATCACTGTGACAGGTTGAGTTCAGTGTGACCTCTTACCGACCATGGAGATCTTTGGCCGATAGGCCATTCAATCGTATATCGGGAAGACCTTTGGCCGAAAGGCTTTTGTTTGGTGTGAAGTTCCAGTGAAAGATTTAGTCTCACCAACAATATGCTTTGTATTGAAGTCTTCGAGATAACTAAAGGGTTCTCACTATGATGTCCCAGTGAATAGTTAAAGTCTTACCAACGGGAATGCACTTGGGTTCATCTGAGTAACAATGATTGTTTCGTTATGTACTCTCGGTGAAGGTGATATGTCTTGTCGACTATTCCTTGGTGCTCGGTATGACTTAAGTCTTCAGAGTAACATTTGTGATCTCGATGAAACCTCTTAGTGATATATAAGTCTTGCTGACTAGTGATTGAAGCTCGGTATAACATGTGACTTCGGTATAACCCTTAATGACTTGGCATGAGGTCCTGGCAAAGAACGATACTCTTGCTGAATGGTAAAATCACATCTATGAGGATTTTTTTGGACCTCGCTATGATCTCCTGGTGAAAGTGATAGGTCTCGCCAATTGTTTGGTGCTTCGGTGTAACACAAGAAGGCTCGTTGAGATGTCTTAGCGAGAGTGATAGTCTTGCCGAAAGGAAAACTGAAGCTGATACAAGTTGTAAGCTTGGTGAAACATCCTGGCAAATAACGATAACTCTTGGCGACATTGATATGAAGCTTTTGGGCATCGGGGAGACACTGTTAGTGTCTCACCGAGATGCCAACAAAGCTTGAATCTCTTTTGACCGTTTGACCATCCTATGTGGAGTCTCGTGGAGCAATAGGAGAAGCCGAATTTGAACAGTTGGAAGGTTGTTCATTGTGACGATTTTGTGAGGAAGCTCGATGGACATGGAACAACATGGATATACTTTGTGATTACAGATTGTGATTGGTTGGTTGCATCGACGGATTATTGGGTGGTTGTGTGATCAGTAGATGTATTTTTTTTTGTAAAGACTGTAACTTGAAGGTTCTTGTACAAGATTGTTAATGGTGAATGCTGCTATAAATAGACATCAGAAAGATAAGTCTAACATTTGTATGTAATCTCCATTACTATAATGCAAATTGATCTCTCTTGGTGTGGTGGGTTTTTCTCTTGTAAGGGTTTCCCACGTATATCTGGTGTTCATGTGTGATTGTCTATTTCTCTATTTCAGTAATCTCTTTTATGTGCATCTTAATTAGATTGTAGTTGAAAAGAATTAAAAGTATATCTCTCTGCATCTAATTTTCCTTACAAGTGGTATCAGAGCCTGTCCAGTTGTGTTATCCTTGTGGGTACGTTCGGTTTTTTATGTCAATTCTGTTTAGTGGGAGTCCTGTAGAAGTTTGTCAATTTCTAATTACAGATTAAGATGGCTAGTACATATGGAAAGATTGAAATAGAGAAGTTCAATGGCAGTAACTTTGAGTTGTGGAAACTCAAGATGGAGGATCTTCTAGTTGATCGTGATCTTTGGATTGTTGTGTCTGGAGCAAAGCCTACAAGCATGAAGCAAGAAGATTGGGACCTTGCAGATAGGAAGTCTAAGGGGCTAATAAGGCTCTATTTGGCAGACTCCATGCTTCTAAATGTACATGAAGAGAAGACTGAATCTTCCTTGTGGAAGAGATTGGCATCTATTTATTAGGGGAAGTCCTTGGTGAATAAACTGTTCCTGAGGAAGAAGTTGTATACTTTGAAAATATAGGAAGGAGGGTCTGTAGCTGATCATTTGAAGGCATTTAACATGCTACTTGCTCAATTAACATCTATTGGTGTGAATACTGAAGAAGAGGATCATTGTATGCTTCTACTGTGTTCTTTGCCAAACTCATGGGATCATCTGGTGATGGCTATTGGGAGTACAACATCAAATTTCAAGATGGAAGATGTTGTTGGTTCTTTGCTGTCAGAAGAAATGAGAAGGAAATATTCTGAGATGGCGAAGGATGCCCTTGCTATTAGAGGAAGGTCAAAGGAGAAAGGCAAGAAGAAGGACAAGAAGTCCAAATCGAAATCAGAAGGGAGATCAAAGTCTCCTGGCAAGAAGTCCAAGGTGAAGTGCTAGAACTGTGGGAAACCTGGTCATGTCCGAAAGGATTGTAAAGAGGAGAAGAAGAAGAAGAAGTATTCTTCTGACAATGAATCTTCTCACAGTGATGGTGATGCCTTCATTGCAGCCTTGACTACACAGGCATCAGATGATGTCTAGCTGATTGATTCTAAAGCATATTTCCACATGACATCTCACAGAGAATGGTTCACAAAGTATGAAGAATACGATGGTGGAAAGGTGTACTTGGCGAGTGATTCAACTTTGGAAATTGTTGGTCGTGGAAGAGTCAGAATACAATTCCCTAATGGCAGAGTGAATGGAATCAATAATGTAATGTATATACCAAGTCTGGCTCGAAACTTACTCTCTGTAAATATGTTGAATGATATTGGAGTACAAGTCACGCTCTCTGGAAATGGCTGCAAGATGACTAGAGGTTCAATGGTGCTGGCTAGAGGTGCTCAGATTGGTACCCTGCACAAGCTGGATGTACATGTTGTTCAATGTAACAATGTCTCTGTAAAGTCACAGAAAGCCACTCATGGAGGTAAAATGGGAAATGTCCCTAATTATGTAAACTCTATGGAAGTAAAAATTCCAATAGAGAAGACTATGCTTTGTCATCATAGGCTAGGCCACATAGGAAAGAAAGGTTTAAAAACCTTGAAGAACAAAAACCTGGTTGAGGGGCTTGAAGATTGTAATCTTGAATTTGAATTTTGTGAACACTGTATATATGGAAAGCAGCACCGTGTTTCATTTTATTCTAGTCCTCATAAATCTTCTAGTTTGCTAGATTATATTCATTTTGATGTATTTGGTCCAGTGGATGTTCCTTCTTTGTCTAAGTCAAGATACTATGTGTCGCTTCATTGATGATTATTCAAGAAGAGCATTTGTTTATTTTTTGAAAAGTAAATCAAAAGTGTTCACGATTTAAGGAATTTAAGAACCTTGTTGAAAATCAAATTGGTAGAAAAATAAAATGCTTAAGAACTGATAATGGTAGTGAATTTTGTTCTGATGAGTTTGAAAGATACTGTAAAGACCATGGGATTAAAAGACATAAGACTACACCTTATACTCCACAACAAAATGGAGTTCAAAAGGTTCAATAGTGATGGAGAGAGCACGAAGTATGCTAAGTAGTGTTGGCTTGGAGGATAAGTTCTGGGTTGAGGCTGTATCTACTGCATGTTATTTAATTAATCGTTCTCCAAATTTTGCTCTTGTTGAGAAAACACCTCTGGAAGTGTGGTCTAGTAAGAATCCCTCTTTAAGACATATTCATGTTTTTGGTTGTGAGGCATATGCTCATGTGTCGGATGTGAAAAGATCTAAACTGGAGAACAAGGCTGTCAAATGTATTTTTATTGGCTATAGTGCTGTCATAAAAGGATACAAGCTTTGGAATCTTGATACAGAGAAGGTTGTATACAATAGAAGTGTAATCTTTCGTGAGCTAAAACCTTCCACCTTGGATCTACAGTCAGAGACAAAGCCAGAAAACAATAAGGATGTAGCTTTAATTCCTCCTACTCCAGAGAAAGAGGAATTGAGAATTCAAAATGTACCTAAAACTGAGGAGAGCTCAAGTAGTTCTGATAGTTCTAAAGAAGAAGAAGAACCTCAGCCTCAGCCTCAGCAAGTGAGGAGGTCAACCCGAGAAAGAAAACAACTAGATAGGTATGGATTCTCATTGATTGATTCTACTTGTGCCTATGATTTAATTTCTAGCACTGATGAGCCTAGGACTTTAAAAGAGGCATTTAAAATGTCTGACTCATAATCTTGGTTAGAAGCCATGGAAGAAGAGATGGCATCATTAGAAAAGAATGAAACCTAGAGTTTAGTGCCATTTCCTAAAGGCAGAAAAGCTATTGGCTGCAAATGGGTATTCAAAAATAAGATTGGTCTAGATGGCAGTGTTGAAAAATATAAGGCAAGAATGGTTGCAAAGGGTTATTCCCAAGTAGAGGGAATTGATTATGGGGAGATTTTTTCTCCTGTAGCTAAGCTGACATCTATTAGATTTCTTTTGTCACTTGCAGCAGGGTATGACTTAGAGGTCGAACAAATGGATGTGAAAACAACATTTCTTTGTGGTGATCTTGAAGAAGAAATTTATATGTCCCAGCCTGAGCACTTTGTTGAAAAAAGTAAAGAGAAACTGGTTTGAAAATTAAAAAAATCTTTGTATGGGTTAAAGCAATCACCTAGAATGTGGTACCAAAAATTTGATACTTTTGTATTGTCTTTGGGATTTTTAAGATCAAAATCTGATCATTTTGTTTATTACAAAGCTAAAAGTGATCAAGTTCTTATTATTGCTCTCTATGTTGATGATATGTTGTTCATAGGCAATAGTAAGCTAATGATTTCTGATCTTAAGTCTCAGTTGTCTGCTAAGTTTGAAATGAAAGATCTTGGTGTAGCAAGGTATATTCTGGGGATGGAGATAACAAGGGACAAAAATAATAGAAAACTTTGGCTCAGTCAAAGTAAGTATATCAGGACTGTTCTAGAGAGATTTTGCATGAATAATTGCAAGCAATTAGTTGTTCCAGTCATGCAGGGAATGAAGCTATCTGTTGAAGACTGTCCAAAATCTCCTACTGAGATGGAGGACATGACCAGTGTGCCTTATGCTAGTGTTGTAGGAAGTCTTATGTATGCAATGGTATGTACAAGGCCAGACATTTCCTAAGCAGTGGGAGTACTTAGTCGATTTATGGCTAATCCAGGAAGAACACATTGGGATGTTGTGAAGAGAATGTTTAGATATTTGAAGGGGACTTCAGATTTTGCTTTGTGTTACCATGGGAACTTGGTTGAATTATAGAGGACTCTCAGCATTCGTGGATATGTAGATTCTGATTAGGCAGGGGACATTGACAGCGGGAGGTCCACCAGTGGATACATTTTCATGTTGAATGGTGGTGCAGTGAGTTGGATGAGTAAGCGGTAGGCTGTAGTTGCTTTGTCCACTACAGAGGCTGAATACATGGCAGCTACTCATGCTTGTAAATAAGCTGTTTGGTTAAAACGTTTGTGTTCTAACATTGGTTTTGATGCAAAACTAATAAATATTTTTTGTGATAGTTAGAGTGCAATTTTTCTGGCAAAGAATCCTATTTTCCATGCCAAAATGAAACATATTGATGTGCAGTATCACTTTGTACGAGATATGGTTGAGGATGGAAAGGTTATTTTGGAAAAGGTGGATACTCTGGAGAATATTGCAGATGCATTGATGAAGCCAGTGAGCACTGACAAGTTCAGGTGGTGTGCCAGTTCAATGGGCCTTAGTGCCCATGATTTTCAGTAAGTGTTTTATAGAGCTCTGGAGGTGCTTCTATGATCTTCGTCAAGTGGGAGATTGTTGGAAATGTATGTCTTAATCATCATAGGCCGAAACCTCTTTAGGAGCCAAGTCGGTGTGACAACTCTCATGTCTGGCCAACTAGCAGTTTGGAACATCATGTTTTGTTCAGTTCACTCTGACCTAGCTTTTATCTCACTGAAGGATCATATCATTGTGACAGGTTGAGTTCGGTGTGACCTCTTACCAACTATGGAGATTTTTGGCCGAAAGGCTTTTGTTCAGTGTGAAGTTCCAGTGAAAGCTTTAGTCTCACCGACAGTATACTTTGTATTGAAGTCTTTGGGATAACTAAAGGGTTCTTGCTATGATGTCCCAGCGAATAGTTAAAGTCTTGTTGATGGGAATGCACTTGGGTTCATCAGAGTAACAATGATTGTTTCGTTATGTACTCTCGGCGAAGGTGATATTTCTTTCCGACTATTCTTTGGTGCTCGGTATGACTTAAGTCTTCAGAGTAACATTTGTGATCTCGATGAAACCTCTTGGCGATATATAAGTCTTGTCAACTGGTGATTGAAGCTCAGTATAACATGTGACTTTGGTATAACCCTTAATGACTCGGCATGAGGTCCTGGCGAAGAACAATACTCTTGCCAAATGGTAAACTCACATCTATGAGGATTTTTTGGACCTCGCTATGATCTCCTGGAAAAAGCGATAGGTCTCGCCGACTGTTTGGTGCTTCGGTGTAACACAAGAAGGCTCGTTGAGATGTATTAGCGAGAGCGATAGTCTTGCCGAAAGGAAAAATGAAGCTGATACAAGTTGTAAGCTTGGTGAAACATCTTGGCGAATAATGATAAATCTTGGCGACATCGATATGAAGCTTTTGGGCATTGGGGAGACACTGTTAATGTCTCACTGAGATGCCAACAAAGCTTGAATCTCTTTTGACCGTTTGACCGTCCTATGTGGAGTCTCGTGGAGCAATAGGAGAAGCTGAATCTGAACAGTTGGAAGGTTGTTCATTGTGACAGTTCTGTGAGGAAGCTCGACAGACATGGAACAACATGGATATACTCTGTGATTGCATATTATGATTGGTTGGTTGCATCGACGGATTGCTGGGTGGATGTGTGATTAGTAGATGTATTTTGTTTTGTAAAGGCTGTAACTTGAAAGTTCTTGTACAAGATTGTTCATGGTGAATGTTGCTCTAAATAGACATCAGAAAGATAAGTCTGACATTTGTATGTAATCTCCATTACTATAATGCAAAGTGATTTCTCTTGGTGTGGTGGGTTTTTCTCTCGTAAGGGTTTTCCCATGTATATCTGGTGTTCATGTGTGATTGTCTATTACTCTATTTCAGTAATCTCTTTCATGTGCATCTTAATTGGACTATAGTTGAAATTAGGAGAATTGTTTCTGCATCTAATTTTCCTTATAGGAATTTCATAAGATATTTGTGTGGATATATTTCCAACTTGAGGTAGCCTACTTGTGTCTATCAACAGATCACCAATTGTGAGGCACTTGCGACCCTATAGCCAGATCGCCGACTTGAGGTAGTTGCACCAGATCCTAGGAAGAGATGTCACTGAGGAGGATTCATACTACTATTAATGTTGCTGGAAAGATGGATGAGATGATGGAAATGACACAAATAATGAAAGTGAGATTGGATGTTGTTGAAGAAGACACAAGAAAATGCTTAAACCCTAGACTGAATGATGAAAGTGATGATGATGAAGTTGAAGCTACAGATCTAACTGAAGAGACCACCGAAGAGGAAGAATTAGATTAGGTGAAGATGTTGAAGGCTATTTTGAAAATAGGAAAGCAACCTTGAATGGATATTTCAAACTATATTAGTAACCTAAACCCCTAGGAGTTGATAGATTGGATAAATGACATTGAGCAATACTTTGAATATGAAGAAATTGAATTTTCAGAAAGAGTGAGATTTGGAAAGACTAAGATGAAGGTACATGCTGCAATATGGTAGAAGGAAGTTCAATTGGAAAGAAATAGAAAAGGTAAAGAGAAGATTATGAAATGGGATAAAATGGTGGCAAAATTGAAGAACTATTTTATACTTACAAACTATGAGTTGGAGCTACTGAAGAGATTGCAAAACCTGAGATAGAAGGAGAAGAATGTGAAAGAGTACACTGAGGAATTTCATAAGGTCATCATCAAGACTAGACATAGTGAAGCAAGCAATGAGAAAGTGGCAAGATATATCAATGGGATGAGGATGAACATTCAGGAGGAGTTGAGTTTGGTAAGGATGAATTTGGTAGAGTAAGCATACTAGTTTGCATTAAAGGTGGAGGACAAGATGAACAAAAGACATGAAAAAAGGAAAAGAAGAAGAGGAGGTAGATTTCATAGAAGAAGGTCACATTCCATAGGAGAAAAGCCATATGCAAAGCAAAACAAGGATAGAGATTCATATCGCAAGAGGGGGATTCCAATTCTTACTACAAAGTGAGAGATGACAAAAATCCTTACCGCCACAATAGAGGGGGCTACAATTCTTACCGTAATGATGGATACTAGAGAGATGAGAAAGGACATGACAAGAGAACTTTTAGAGGAACCTATTTTAAGTGCAGAGGTGAAGGACATAAAGCATTTGAGTGTCGCCAAGAAAGTAAGAAGAAATAAAATCATGCAAGAACCAGATATGTGGAGGAAGAACCAGTGAAATCACCAAGTTCTAGAGGGATTCTTGAGATGGGAGAATCATTATTGATGAGGAGAGCATTGATCTAAGAGAAAGAGGTACATAAGGGAGCATCGCAGAGGAAAAGTTTGTTCTAAACTAGATGCAAGGCAGGAGGTAAGTGTTGCAAAGTTATCATTGATAGTAGTAGCATAGATAACCTAGTTTTTGAAGAAATGGTGAAAAAGTTGAATTTGGAAAGAAGAAAACATTTGAATCCTTATAGAATAACCTAGATTCAAGATGAGCACAATATACTAGTAAGTGAGCAATGCCTAGTAAAATTCAAAATAGGATCGTATCATGATGAGGTGTTGTGTGATATTATGTCAATGGATGTATGCCATATGTTGTTGGGTAGACCTTGTCAGTATGATAAGAAAGCTATACATGATGGGAGAAAGAATACCTATACCATAAAATCCAATGGAAAGAGGATCACCTTGACACCTTTGAAAGATGAACTTGAAAGTGAAGTATGTGGTATAGCTAGAATCAAATTGGTAGTTGGAAGGAAATTTCTGGATGGGATGAGACATGAAAATATGTGTTTTTTTTTTATTCCAAGGAAGTGTAGAGCCTTAGATCTAGAGGGGGTCACAAGAGAAGAAGAATCACTAGAGAAGGAAGTCACTGAACTGATAATAGAGTAAGAAGATCATTTATCAAAAAATGTACCTAATGGATTACCACCAATCCAGAGTATCAATCATCATATAGATCTTATTCCAGGAGCTAGTTTTTCAAACAAGGCTGCACACTGGATGGCACTAGGAGAGAATTCAGAGCTAAACAGATAGATACAAGAACTATTGAATAAGGGATTGATAAGAGAAAGTATGATACCATGTGTGGTACCAGCTATACTTGCACATAAGAAAGATGGAGATTGAAGGATGTGTATAGACTCAAAACCTATCAATAAGATCACAGCAAATTATAGATTCCAATTGCCTAGGATGGATGACATTATGGACACTCTGAGTGGAGAAGATTATTTCACCAAGATAGATCTAAAGAGTGGATACCATCAGATCAGGATTAGAGAGGGAGATTAATGGAAGACTGCTTTCAAGACAAATGAAGGATTGTATAAGTGGTTGATCATGCCATTTGGACTAACTAATGCACATAGTACATCTATGAGGCTAATGAATGAAGTATTGAAGATATTCTTGGGTAAGTTTGTCCCTTTTTATCTAGATGATATTCTAATTTTTAGTGAGACTAAGGAAGAAAATTTTGAGCACATCAGACAAGTATTTCAGAGGCTAAGAGAAGAAAAGTTGCTGATAAACATCAAGAAGTGTAGTTTCATGAAGGAAGAACTAATGTATTTGGCAGGTGTGATATCCGTGGAAGGATTGAGGATGGACCCTGAGAAGGTTAGAGCAATAGTTGAATGGCCTACACATGTGAATGTAGGAGAAGTGAGATCATTTTATGGACTAGTGACCTTTTACCAGAAGTTCATCAAAAATTTCAATGGTATTTGCACACCTATGATAGAGACAATGAGGGGTGATTGGAAGGAATTCAAGTGGACATCTGGAGCACAAAGGAGTTTTGAGTTGTTGAAGCAAAAGGTGAATGAACAACTTGTGTTAGAATTACCAGACTTTTATAAGGTATTCCAAGTGGATTATGATGCTAGTGGAAGTGCAATAGGAGCTATGTTAAGTCAGGAGGGGAGACTAGTAGCCTACTTCAGCGAGAAATTGAATGATGCCAGGAGAAGATATTTAGTTTATGATCAAGAATTCTATGCAATTGTACAGGCCTTGAAGAAGTGGATACATTATTTGTTACCTAAGGAGTTGGTGTTGTATACAGATCATCAAGCTTTGAAATATTTGAATATTCAAGGGAAGTTGAACCAGAGACACATGAGATGGGTAGAATTCTTGCAAAGTTACACATTTGTGTGGAAGCACCGGAGTGGGAAGTCAAACAAGGTTGTAGATGCTTTGAGCAAAAGGAGTTTGTTGATAGAGATGAGAGTTGAAGTATTAGGTTTTGAAGAACTAAAGCATATGTATGAGGATGACATTGATTTTGTAGAGGCATGGAAGGCTTGTAAGGAATTTATAGAGATAGATAGAAGTAGATGGTTGGATTATTTGATTCAGGAAGGTATGTTATTCAAGAACAATCAGCTATGTATCCCTAGGAGTTCATTGAGAGAGAATTTGATCAAGGAAAAGCATTGTAGAGGATTAGTAGACATTTTGGAATTGATAAGACTGTAGCATTGGTGAGTGAGAACTATTTTTGGCCACAACTGTATAAGGATGTCAAGAAATATGTTTAGAGTTGTAATATTTTTCAAGTTGTGAAGGTAAATAGTTAGAACACTGGGAAGTATACACCATTGATAGTACTAGAGAGACCATGGGAGTACATTAGCATGCATTTTGTGCTGGGATTATCGAAGACAACGAGAGGATTTGACTATATTTGTGGTTGTGGATAGGTTTTCTAAGATGGAACATTTCATACCCTAGAAGAAGACCAGTGATGTAGTACATGTTGTAGACCTATTTTTCAAGGAGATTGTGAGATTACATGGACTACCAAAGAGTATAGTATTAGATAGAGACACTAGATTCGTTGGATATTTCTACAAAACATTGTAGAAGAAGATGAAGACCTTCTTGAAGTATAGTTCAACATTTCACCTACAGACAGATGGAAAAAAATAAGTGGTAAATAGGAGCTTGGGAAACTTGTTGAGGTGTTTGATTGAAGGTAAAGTAGGAAATTGGGATTTAATACTACCACAAGCAGAGTTTGCATACAAGAATTCAGTGAACCAAAGCACAAGGAAGGAACCATTTGAAATTATGACAGGACAACAACCAAGAGGAGTAGAAGAATTAATGGATATCATTAAGGAGAATAAAAGGAATGCAGAGGCAGAAGAATTTGCAAGATTCATGGAAACAATGCATACTCAAGTCAAGGAGCATTTGGAGAAGATGAACAAAACCTACAAGGAGACAACAGACAAGAAGAGAAGACATAAGGAGTTTGTAGTAGGAGAGGAAGTAATGGTATATCTGAGAAAAGAGAGATTTTCATTAGGGAAATATAATAAGTTGAAGATGAAGAAGTTTGGACCTTGTAATATCATCAGGAAGTTTGATTTTGGAAATGCATATGAAGTGGAACTACTAGAGGAATTTGGCATATCACCTATATTCAACATTGTAGACCTATACCAGTATCATGAAGGAGATTCACCAGAGGACAGAGAAGTCATTTTTCTAGACTAGATAGCACATCATCTAGAGAAAATTGAGGAAATTCTTAATAGCAGAGTTAGGTGTAGTACCAGAGGAAGGCAATACATGGAATATCTAGTCAGATGGAAAGGAATACCAAAGGAAGATTCATCTTGGATTTCTCAAGTTGTGGTGGACCACATTGGTTTTCCTCTAGCCTTGGGAAAGTGAGAGGCTCACTTTTATTCAACCTCCGGTGTTTGATGTAGGAGCATCTTAGGTTTCAAGCAATCTTGCATCAACCAAAAATATCTTCATTCATGTTTTCTTGCATTTCAGTAGTTAGCTGTCAGGACCCAATCTCAATATTTCATACCGCATTGTACCACATTATAACATCAAAGCTCATTGATCAGGATATATGATCTTCATTGTAACATCTACATCATATCCATAATTCAAGTGTTTTGGAGATTCCAATACAAAGTTATTGCTAACAGAATATCAACTGCATTTGGATAGAGAGCGTTCATTGACTAGTCTCAGCTTTTCAAGTGTGTGGACCTATCCCGTGACTTGCAGAGATCATGAGACCTTTCCATAAGGATGCACATTCATTGAGGAACCTTCGTTCTGATCCACATCATTTTTTTCCAAGAATCAAAGGGGAATCATATGTTTTGGCTGACCTTCACACATTTCATCTTCGGGGTTTGAGACCTCTTGAGGCCGATGCGAACCTTTTCTAGAGCTAGGAATTGATATATATATATATATAGGCATCATGTAGTTGCATTAGGAATCAGTCGGGTAGTGATAAAAATATCTAGGGAGATAAGGGCTTCGACCTACATTGTATTTTTGGGCTTAACACCATATCATTCTGTAATTCTGTAAGCTGGAAGGCAGGGCATGTTGCCAGTGAATAATTGATCATTCTCTATATTTCCATATACAATTTTTATTCCAATTCTTTGGGTTTCCATTGTGTTTACTCTTGTTGGAAGGTTGGATAGTCCTATTCTTGGAACCTCCATCCTTGAATACACCATCTTCCTTGTGGTGAACTATTATCATGAAAGCATCATGTTGTCTTTGCACATCCAAAGGAGGGAGCTCACTTTGGCAGAAAACAATGTTAGTGTTTATTCCTTGAATCATTATTGCTATGTCATTCGATTGTGCATTAGAAGGGATAGGAAATTGTTGTAATTCATTTTGAATCATGATATGGTAGTGAGGGGAGGCTTGAATAAGGTCCCATAATGATATCTTAGCATGAGTATTCTTTAGTTATTTGACAAGATTATACTCCTTTCTACGGAGGACATGATAAGATAGGGTTGGGTAGGATAGGATTAGGCAATGGAAGGGATATTGAAGTTGTTTGTCTTGGTTACAGATTTTTTCTAGTGTTATATGTATGAGAAACAGTATTGTGACTTTGTTACTGTGAAACATTGTTCTTAGGTGGTTCTAGGATGAGTATCGGTTTATTTTGAGTTTGTGGTTTTTGTGAGGGTGCATAAATGATAAGTTTAAGCTCAGGAGAGTACTTCAAGGGATATCTAATGTGTATAACCTCAGAATAATTTTTATGATGTCTTAGTGAAGAGGAGTCTAATGTCACTTCATCATCTTCATCTAAGGAAGTCACATTACTACTATTGTCACTTTCTTCCACCAAGATGTCTTCCCTAGGGGGAGAGTTTTTAGAACTACAAACTAGATGTTCATGAAATTCAAATATTGGTTCTTCTAAAATGACCTCATTGCAAGTAGGGGGATGATAAATGGTTGAATGGTATTTCTTAATAAGGGTTTCCCTAGGTGAAGAGGGACAACTGATATTTTCATGAATTTCATTGATTAAAGTATCTTCTTCACAAGTAGGGGAGATACTAGGAGAAGAACAAGTATGATTTTCATGATCATTTATGAATTCATTCCCGTGTTCCCTAATGTCATGAAAAATAGGATAGGTAGGTGAAGGATCATAAAGAGGGTTGTTATAGACCTTAAAGGTTTGATCATCTAACACCAACATATCCTCATCATTTACAATCTCATCTTCCACTAAATCAGTCTCACAAGCAAGAGGGGAATGGAAATTAGGTAAGATAATATTTAGAAATGTGTTTATGATCTCATTCTGTTATGCTATAACATCTTCCCAAAGGGGACAAGGAGAAGGACAAGCAAGATATTCATGATTCTCAACAATTGTATCTTCTTTCACCAAGATAACTTTGTCACTAAGAGAAGTATTGGGAGAACAACTATAATTTTCATGAATATCCATGCTTGTATTTTCTTCTATCACGTCATTCCCACAAATAGGAGAGATAAGAGGGGATGTATATTTAAGGAAAGCATCGCTATTTTCACTCTCTTGTGCTAAGAGACTCTCATAACTAGGGAATGCATTGAATGAATGACTAACATGCTTATTGACTAAATTTTTCTTTGCAAACTTAGAAAAGACAAATACTAACATTTTGTAAAAAGTAATCTATGCAAACTCAAAATGCAATGTAAAGTCCTAAAATGAAATGTGTAGATGGAATTTTCAGATTTTAAACAAGGTAATTTACTAATTGTGAATGCAAATTTGGAATGAAGCAATGCATGAAATGAACCACTTTATGCTAGATTTAGTAAAATGCATGAAATAGAAGGTCAACCCATTGAAACAAATAACCAATGGCAGTAAACCAAAGCACAAAAAAGAAGATTTAAACCCTAAAAACTGCAACTTCAAAGTCAACAAGGACTAAGATGCTAGCAAGGGCATTTGGTCCTATTGAAGGAATTCTAATGTTCTAGAAATTGAAATAGAAAGAACACAACTGAGGAAAGGTTTTGAACCAAAAAACCATAGAGGGACTAAGATTCTAGTAAGGTCATTTTAGTCCCAATAAAGGTGTTTTTTAGAAGAAAAAAAAAATGAGTTCATAATAGTGTTCCTAGGTTGCTTACTTAGGGACCTAATGTTTAGAAACAAAAAAATGTGCAAATGAATGTAAGAGAGAGTGACTAATGACAATCAATTTAATGCAAAGTTTGAATGCAATTTTTTCAATTTTGAGTGCAATAACAATGTTTCTAAATGCAATTAGAATGATTAACAATACATTTTATAGTTTTTCAATGAGATAAGATGATGTAAGAAAGCAAAAATGCAACCTATATGTACTTTCACTAATGCAAATGTAAGAAACCCTAGATGAACTTTCACTAATGCAAGATGCAATGCAGGAATGAATGCAACCTAGATTTGGGACTTTAATGAACTCCAAACCAGAAAAGTAAATGTCCAAAGTGTCAGGTTCACCAAAATTATTAATAAGGGGAATGGGTGCTTTATGGCCTAGGTCATATAACACCACTCTTCTCCAATTACCATTCAAGAATTCCCTAGGATCCCAAATTGGATTAGATATCAACACAAAGGTGAGTTGATTCTCAACAAGGAAGACATAGGGGGGGTTCTTTAGGCTTTGAAGGGTCCACCACCGATAAAAAGCTTGGAAAAGATAACTTAACATTCAACTCACAAAACCTAGTAATGCAAGCCAAATGATGAGTGCAAATGAAAAAATTAAGTAACAAGTTAGGATGTATGTACCTGGGAAGTCTGGAAATGTGATAAAGATTCTAGAAATACAAAAATGCTATCAAAATACACTAGGGAGGACAAAGACGCCCTTACTATTGTCTTAGTCCCACTATTTTTTTTGGGGGAAATGAAGAATCTTTGGATGTCAGGATAGAATCTGAAAGAATCTCTACAAAATGCCCTTGGGAGTACTAAGATGCCCTTACTACCGACTTAGTCCTGTTCTGAATTTCTAAAATCTCTGAATGTGATCCTGAGGCTCAATGTCTACACTTCCTTCTTCTCAGATCTCAGGTCCTACAACTTCCAAATCTGCCATGTAGGTGAGTTTCCTTGAAGATGAAAACTTTTCAACTTTGCAACTTTACACTTCAAATGATCGTCAAGTCTTCAACCTAGATATTCAAACACAAACATGCAAAAGAGGAAAATCTTGTTGATTGTTGGTAAATGGGGTTTTTCCTTGGTCAAACCCCTTGTTGGTAATTAAACCTTGGAATGAAATAGAATAATGAAGGGAAATGATGAATGAACAAAGTGCTATGTTGCAACTCGCCAAACCCTTGTTATGAAATCTGCAAACTTGTGTGAAGTGGCTAGCTTGAATATAGATATTGAATCAAAGGAATGTTTGATCAATCTTGACTTGAATTGCTTGCTTGAATCAAAACACTACATCATAAATATTAGCTTAAAAATGCACATGATGCAAGAATATCTTTGATATGATGCTTGGAGCTTGATGATGGCTCTAAATGCTTGATGAATTTCTCCTGAATGCTCTCTTGATCACAAACTTCCTATAATGCATGAATACTTGAATGCTTGGATATGCTTAGATGTTACGATGAAAAATGAATGAAATGAACCTTGTATTTATACTTATCTATGCTTAATATACTAAAATTAAACCACACCAAGCTGACATATGAATTCATTAATTAATGGAGGCTAAATCCCGCCAAGATTTGAAATTAAATCTTGAAAATAACTTAAGGGGGACTAAGATGCCCAGGTGGTGTCTTAGTCCCAAGGCTTAAAACTTGAGGCATAGACTCCAAAGAGGGGCCCATTTAATGTGCATTTAAAAACATGGTCCCAAGACCTTTGGACAAAAAATAATATACCCTAGGTGGAGTTTTAGTCCCAGTCCAAAAATCAAGGACACAGCCAAAATCATTAAATTATCATTTATCCTTTGATGTTTCTCGGGATTAGCCATAAAAAGATATAATTTATTAGGCTTTTGGATGCAAAACAGGACCAATTAAGACATAAATAAGGATAAATAAAGCAATGCAATCCCAAACAAGTGTGAAAATGCAAGGGTATGCATTTCGCTACATTACACTATGTTTACAAAAACTTTAAGGTATACCAAATGGATGTAAATTAAACATTTATCAATGGATATCTTGAAGAAGAGGTCTATATGGAACAACTTGAAGGATTTTAGTGTGAAGGATATTATGTTTATAGACTGAAAAAGACATTGTATGGGTTGAAACAAGCACCTAGAGCATGGTATTCTAGGTTAGAAAAGCATCTACAAGATCAAGGATTCACAAAAGGTGGAGTGGACACTAACTTATACTTCATGTATAAAGGCGAAAATATTCTTGTGGTGATTTTTAATGTGGATGATACCATTTTTGGAAGCAATGATGACAATATGAGACAAAATTTTCCTAACATTATGAAATCAGAATTTGAAATGTCCATCCTTGGAGAGTTTCCTTTCTTTCTTGGCTTATAGGTTTCACAACTTGACAAGGGAGCCTTATCTCTCAAGTTAAGTATGCAAAAGAAATGCTCAAGAAGTTTCAAATGGAATATTGCAAGCCTATTGGTACTCCTATGGTAACAGGTTGTAAGTTAAGCAAAGATGATGATTCACCTGATATTGATCAAACCACTTTCAAATCTATGATAGGTAGTCTATTATATTTAACAACCTCTAGGCTTGATATCATGAAAGAAGTATGTTTGGTGGAAAGGTTTCAATCCTCTCCTAAGAAATCTCACTTGAATGTAATCAAAATGATCTTTATATATCTCAAAGAAACAATAGATTATGGCTTATGGTATCCTAGATCTAATGATTTCACTTTTCTTTCATATACTAATGTTCATTGGGCAAGGTGTATTGATGATAGAAAGAGTACTAATGGAGGAGCATTCTTCTTGGGTGGTAGGTTGGTGTCTTGGCATAGCAAGAAATAGGAATCAGTGTCCTTACCAACTACTAAAGTAGAATATATTGTTGTTGCTTCATGTTGTTCTCAAGTACTTTGGATGATTAAAACTTTCAAGGAAATTAAGGTAGATTTACCTCAACCTATTTTCATTCTATGTGATAACACTAGTGCAATAAATATCTCCAAGAACCCTGTTATGCACTCAAGAACTAAGCACATTGCAAATGAGGTTGTTTTATATTATGTAGCTTCAAGAGATTAGGTAGCTGATATCTTTATAAAGCCATTAGCCAAGGAGGTTTTTGAGTAGTTGAGAGAAAGACTAGGTGTTGTTTCTCTTGCCTCTCTTCACTAAAACCGATCATTTATGGGTATGTGCAAGAACATGATGGGCCAAAAAGTGGCGATATGATGGGTATTTGTAGGGTTTGTGGCTAACGATTTTTTTTTTACCCAAAATTTATGAAATGGAAAGGGTTTTTAAAGGAGATTCTTAGATTTCCACCAATATAAATTATGCTTTACTTTGAATTTAATAAATAATTATTATTCATTTTCTATTTGAATTACAACTAAAGTCCTAATTGATAGGAAGATTGAAAAAAATCTATAGCTTTCAAACGGTATCAAATTTTTGGAATCCAAAACATGCATCACATTCTATGCTTTGCATACTATAGGATTAAAAAAAGAAAAATTGAATTTCATGAAGTTTTGGCCAAGTTAAGGTGGTCAGACATACGAGTTTTTATATTTTTTAAAAGTTGTAATAAAAAATTCATAATTAATTATTTACTTGGAAAAAATTACAAAAAATATGCATCACATTCAGACATGAGTCCTCTACGTATGTTTAAAATATTATAAAAAATAATTATCAATTTATTGCGGTTAGGGTGGTCAAAAAGACACATACTTCTTATTTTTTACCTAAAATTTAAGTACTAATACATTGAAATTTCAAATTTTCACCAAATAGATTTAAAAAAAAAAAAACCTAGTAGTTTAGAAACTACTTTCAATTTGCTACAGATTCTATTCTTACATATTTTTGAAATAATATAGATAACTTATTCAAATTTTTACGTCAAGTTTCCTAACTTTGATTTTTCTGAAATTTTTGCCACTTAAGGGCCTATTTTTTCCATGATGATCCTACACATACCCTTATGCATGGTTTCATGGGTAGCTTATCTCTTTATTCTATATCCCTTAATAGTAGTATGGTGTTTGTGGCAATTCATATTCATTATTTGCAATAATAGTGGGATATGGTGGTCATGATAGTGTTATACCTTTTTCCGTCATATATATATCAGTGCTATGCCTTGACAGGAGTTTATTTTTGTGGTTAATGATAGTTGTTTAAAGTGGTATACATTTGCATTCTTCTTTGACTATTGGTTTACATCTTTGACTATTGATAGTGATCTTAATAGAAAAAGTGTTATTCATATGCCAGTCCCTAGTTGATAGTGCATGTATAGTGTACCTTTGTATTTTGCATGACATTTAGAGTGTTGAAGGGATAGGGTTCTTGACTACTTGATAGTACTATGTATGAATTGAATTATTTCCTTCCTTTTGTTGTCAGTGACGGTTGGTAACAAAGTAGGTGACAATATGCAAATCTCTAACAATAATATTCCTTCCATTCATCTCAACTACTTAATTCAATGTTTTTTCTTCTTCATTTATCAGTGCTAACAATGCCTACATAGTGATTTCTTAGTCATAGGGATAGTATGCTAACAGTGCAATGGTTTTTTTTTGTGATAGTGGGAGTATAGTTCAATGTTTGATGGTAGAATGGACCATTATCTCAAGTTGATGTTGCATCTACAATGTTCTTCCTCTACTATTCTTATCTTTTCTTTGCTTGAAAACTTGATTTTTGATGATAGTTTGGTGCAATGGTATTTATAGTGTAGAGTATGGTGTAGTAATGGTGCAATGGTTGGTTTATGTTTCTAGTTCCAAACCAATGTTTGTTGGGTGTATGATCAAGTGATTGTCTTCACTATTTTGATACATATTGATAGAGGTCTTGTCATTTTGATAAGTGATATTGCTGCAGAGTTATGGTGACAATGATATTTCATTGCAATGCTATGACATTTTGATATTGTTGTCATTTTATGGAGCTATTTTGCAGGAGTAGTAGTTTTTTTGCTAAATTTTATTTCAATCAGGGGGAGTCCATTTTTCTTTTTCATTGTTGTCAAAGGGCGAGAAATAAACTTTGATATTTGCTTGATGACTAATGACAGTGGTAGCTAGTGTGGCATAATGAATGCACAATTATTTCACACATAATGAATTCATAGTGAATAGTGGATTTGTCTTCATAGAGGGAGGATGCAAAGTTTGGTAAGTTGACATCAATGCCAAAGGGTGAGTTTGTTGGCATTGTTTTTCATTGATGTCACAGAGAATTGATGTGGTTTGTCACTGATCATATGATCCATAATCTACCTCCTAGTGTTGTTGAAAAAGTAATATGTCATGATGCTTTGTTGGTGTTGGTGCAAAGGAAAGGTTGATGCATTGGGATTATGCAATTTTTTTTTGTCATTTTTCTTCATTGGTTCTTGATGCTACATTCAATTGGCACTATTGAAGTGTTCATGTTGACCAATTGGCATTGTGAACTAGTTAGGTAATATACCCCATTCACACAAACACACTTGTTAAGTGCAACTTAAGGAGAAGTAAACAAATTAAATGATACAAAAATATAATTATAGGTCCCAAAAACTAGTCTATGTTAGGTACCCATTTACAAATGATATATATCATAGAGTAAAGGAGAAAAACCTTGTGGGGAAAAACCCCTCTCCAAAAAGAAGAATGATAGAAAATAAACATATTCAATTGATGGAAGAAGTGATGAATGGAGGACTCAACAAGACCCACCAAGGACTACATCCATTATAAATATACAATAGATATCACCTCATAGGAGAGAAATATACAATAGATATCGATGAACAAAGTAAAAAATTAAGTAGCCTTACCAAAAATAGTTTTGAAAAGGAATTGAGAGAGTTTAAAGTGAGACACATATTGTTATTTTTGATCCATAAAAAAATTAATAGCTTGGGCTAAGCCTATTCTATCCAAAATAACCATCTTATTGGCTATAAACTTACAAAATTGAAACCAAGTGATCTTAAAGATTGAACTAATTGGGTAAAAGCACAAACATATGTCACACTTTATAAAAGAATCAACCAACAACAAAAAAATTATGAACTTCGACCACATAAAAGTGGTCTTTATGTTTTGAATTTCAAAATGGTGTAAACTAATGAAATGTAGAACTTTTGATGAAGTTTATTGTTGTAGTTTTTTAAAAAAATTAAAAAAAGTTTCATTATGTTTTTATCAATTTAAGGACAGATTTTGGAATGCTAAAAATTTCATAAAAGAGTGACTTCATGGGCCGTCAAGAAAAAAATTGAAAAAAAACTTCATTTCTCCCTAAATTTTTTTTCTCCAAATAGGTAACTTCAATATCTTGTGCATGGAAAAATAAATAAATTTTGATGTATATTTTTCTCGTAATAACTTTTTAAAGTCAAACATGTCAGAATTTGACAATTTTCACGGGCTATCACCTATTTTAATTTTTTTTAATCATTTAAAAAAAAAATTATACCCTTTTGAAGAAGAATCTCTCCTCTTGTGCACCATATAAAATTTATTTATTTTTAATAAGTTTTACTATATTTTTTAAATTTGTAATCAACCTCTTTTTTCATTTTAAAAACCTACTTGCATTATTTTAAAAATAAAATATATTAAAACTAATCAAAATATTAAAAAAATTATATATTTGGATTCTCCACTCCGAGCTCTACAAAAGGGTTTTTTTTCTTTTCTTTTCGAAAAATCATTCTGACTAAATAAATACCTAGCTAAAGTTGAAAGTTTTAGAAAATTTTGAAAAAAGTTGAGTTGGCTGCCAACTAGGATGCCACATAGATAGTTTCGGTAGAAATAGTTTCTATAGAAAGGGTTTCAGCTGAAACCCTTTCTATAGAATTGTTTATACTAAAACCCTTTCTATAGAAACCTCGTACATTAAAAAATGCAATTTCAAAGCCAATTTCAAAGTGAGAAATGAAAAAATTTAATCTTTTGGGATTCGGGCAAAAACTTATTCAGCTGAAACTTGTGTGCCACATAATAGGCCACATGGTTTTGGTTGAAACCTAGTCGGGTGAAACCTTTCCAGCCAAAAATATTTCTCTCGGAACTATTTATTTGGCTGAAAGTGTGACACAACTTTGTGCTTTTACCCAACTATTTATATTCAACAACTCCCATAGAACTAAGAAAGTGCAATACTAAGGAGAAAACCTAAATAACTTACCACAATAATCTATTGCTATCAATAAACCAAATTTTAATATTACACATTATTTGATAGAGTTTAAGTTATTTTATAAAAATAGGTTTATTTCTAGTATCCTAGATGGGGTGTCACAAAAGTGTTAAGCTATCATTGGCAAGTTTCACAACTTGAGGACCAACTTAAAAGATCTAAAAAATGGAAACCAAGAAATGAAAATAATTGATTAATTCTAAGTGTTATGGCCTCTATGCTAAGAACTTCTTCATTATCTATTTCAATATAAAATTAGTCAAGAATTTGATTTTGGATTCTAAGGCATGGTTTTGGTATAAAAACTTTATGTACTTAAAGCCTTGGTACCCTTCTTTCTATCCTAACAAGAACTCATTTTACATGATTTGAGTGTGGATTCACTTCCATTTCCTTTCAATACAATTTTGACAAGGCTTTGGATTGAGAGTGATATTATTAATTTGATAGGTAAATTATTGTACACTTCTAAGAACTAAAAATTAATTTGGAATTTTATTTTTTGAAAATGCAATGAAATAGATTTAAATAAGAGGCTTTTAGAGTCAATTTTGTTGAAAAAAATAGATAGTGTTGGTCTTGAGCACTCAATTATGTTAACATTCCCTTCAAGTGCCAAAAGTGATCAAATTTTCAACAATTTATAGCTCTCTATTAACGGAGGGCCACTAGTGTTTTAAAATAGCAAGATAAGAAGAATACAGCTTGGTGGAATAAGATTGAGTTTCAACATTATCAAGGGTAAATCCAAAATTTATTCAAAAGGAATTCCACTCCTTCTAACCACTTGGAGGATAGTCTAGATCATTCCATGTGGTTTTTAGGTAGGGTTTAAGTGAGTTTCTAATGTAACTGGAAAAATATCCTAAAGGTGGCCCCACATTACTAGTCATGCACTTGGTGCTTTAGATAACATGACCCCCAATCTTCATGAATAAATATTATTTCCTTCTAAATAAGAATAAAAGTGATTGGAATATAGTATAGAAGAAATAAGATTCCTCTAAAAAAATAAGGATTAAGAATATGACTCTTCACTCCTAAATTAGAAAGGAAAAGATTGGAGAGACGAATGATTTAGGTTCTATTTAAATTATTTACATGAGAATTGATCTTAGATTATTGCAAGACTCTTTATACTTAAAATAGCCATGCTTTATAATATCTCTTATAAAACAATTCATGTATGCTTTATGTTTTTATGTTGCATTGCATTTCATACATGTGTGTGTTCCTTTGTCTTCATGTTGTCTTACCATAGGATCTTCAATTGTGGGGGCTATCCCATCCCTTAGATTCAATGTCATCCTATCTTGTCAATATTTAGATAATTGATCCCCTCTTGAAATATCCTTAATTTAGTGTGAGTCTAAGCATAATTTCATACTTTCATTAAAGTGAGAGCTAAATGTAGCATAAAAATTTTTCAACAATTTCACACTAGATTTGTCTCCCCCCTAAGTGCTTGGATCTATTATGCATTAATTGACCATTTTTATAAAAATTATTGGAAAATAAAACATGGGAATTCAAACTATGTATTTAATATTTTTCCCTCGACACTTTTGATTGCTAAAATGTAGGAATCTAGTCTAAGGCGCATTGTGCCCTAGACTACTTAAGTTGGCCCCAAATTTGAATATGTCAGTGTTAATAATTTATTATTTTAGTTTCTAATTTTAAATGTTAGCTATTGATATTTTATTTTTAGGAAATTAGAATTATTGCATATAAATATAAAGTATTTTCATCATTTTAGTCCTAATAAGAATATGCATTATAGAGAAAAATTGAATATCTTATAAGCATTCAAGAGAAGTCAAGAGTAAAATTATCAATATTATTATAGAATTTAATCATTCAAGCATCAATTCATGTGTTATGTAAGCTTTTCATATATGTTTTTCATGCATTTTGTTTATGTGTACTAACACATGTAGGTCATCAAAATTAAGTCCAATCAAGCAACAATTAATCCTTAAAGGTGATGAATGTGACTTCAGTCTATCAAGGAGATAAAATCTAAGTGTAGAGTGGTGGAAAGTTGTCAATTCATTACTTATTTGTCAATTAGCCTCTATCCATCCAAGGATACACTCTTGTTTATCATAACTTTCCATTATGGAGGTAGAAATACTAGCATGGGGTTTGACTAAGGAAAGCCCCTATATGGCACAACCCTTCCTCTCCTCTCATATGTGTAGGTTGTAAATCTAAAGTGAGTTAAAGGAAGATTGGAAGCTACTTTTTTATTCATGCACTCTAATCCTACAAGTTGACAAGCTAGAGAATCTACATTTTCTCATCAATAGATGAAGTTCCAACAACAACACCCAAAGGATAGAAGCTACATACTAGTTTCTTGAAGCCTGTATTTTTCATATCTAAGAAAATAGGAGGATAGTATAGGGCATATTGCACCCTACACAAACAAGATTCAACTCAAATTTACATATCAAGTGCAAATGTGTCTACCCTTCTCATTTTTGGAACTGAAATTTGTCTATATACATCTAGTTTTTCATAAATCATAATAGATCATTGTATTTGCATAGTTTTCATATTTATATAATTGCATTTAAAAATTACTCATTCACACACAACACACATAAACAATTGGATTAAATCTTTTACATGCAATTTTGGCTCTCCCTAATAGGTTTGTAGCCAAGTGGCTCTTAAGGTCCCAAAACTATTTGGGAAGAGGGTCTTCATCCTTTTCCCAATCAAACAATTTGGAACACTAAGAACTTGGAAAAAATTTAGTTTCTCTTTGATGGTACGAAAATATTCCTCACACTTTTCCATCCATTCAGATTGGTTTCCTTTTCTTTGGAGTGTAGTGATGTGGTTTTCAATTTTTGAAAATTTCAAAACAAACTTTTTGTAATACCCAGTTAATCCCATAAAATTGTGTACTTCATTCACATTTTTGGGTGTTGACCACTCCAAAATAGCTTTTATTTTTTAGGGGTCTAATGAAATTCCTTCAACAAAGATGGTGTGCAAAAGATATTGTACTTATTTTTGAAAGAAAATAAAATTTGGAAAAATATATTACAAATTATGTTCTCTCAACTATTGTGAAAGAAAACTTAAAAGATAAACATTCTCTTCCACATTCCTAGAATATATTAAGATATTATTTCAAAAGACAAGGAATAACTTTTCCAAGAAATATTTGAAAACACTACTCATCAAATCCATAAATGTTGTAGGCACATTAGTCAAACCAAAAGGTAGAACTATAAACTCATAGTGTATGTATCTTGTTCTAAAAGTTGTCTTGTGGATGTCTTCATCTTTTATTCTCAATTGATGATATCCAACTCTTAAATTGATTTTATAAGAGAATTTTTGCACCATGCATATGATTAAAAAGATCATCAATGCAAGGTAAAGGGTATTTATTTTTTAGGGTGATCCCACAATACTAGTTTACAATTTTTGGCCAAACTGGACATTGAACTAAATTGTTTTTAACTAAATCTTCACTTTTGGGCACCTATAGCTACTAAACCATGAGGAATTTGAAGATGATGCAAACTAGTGATTTGTGAAATTTTTGTCTATAGATTCGAAATATATATATATATATATTTTAATCAGATTGCATTTATTTTTCCATCTCCTTCAAAAACTATTTTTTATCAGTAAACACCATTTTTAAAGAGTGATGCTCACTGTAAATAGCATAACTTTTTTTTGTGAAGGAGAAAATTCTATTTTTTTTTAATTTAGATTTTTAACTACTATATCTAACAAGTTTTTTTGGTTTCATAGTGTTTTATTGAATATTTTTTTCTTAATCAAGTTTTGAAGTCAAACCAATTACAATTTAGACATAGGCAGACTGTAAAATACATAACTTTTTTTGTATGTATAAAAATTCAAAATTTTTTACTCGATCAAGGATATGAATACCTAGCCTGAACATATTTTTCAGAATTATTTTTTGATAATATACTATTTTTCCACATTTGTAGAACAAAGATCTTGATTTTCAGTGAAAAAACTATGTTTAATTAAACTAAAAAAAATATATAATAAAACCAAAATATATTAAAATTATATTCGATGGATAGCTCATTCTGAGGACTACCATCATCCAGTTGGGTCTCTAAAGTTTTCTACATTTTCATCCTCAACCCGAGCTTTGAAAGGAAAAATTTTGCAGAAATTTGGTAGAAGAGGGGGAGAAGGTGGAAAAAGGGGGGTATGAGTGAACCCCCTTTGACCCATTTGCTCGAAAGGGGGTTCGAGCTAATGGGTGTTTGTGCAAACCCCATTGAAATAATATTAAAAAATTTGGTTGGGGTGGTTAGAGTGAATCATTGGCCAACATTCACTCGAACCCTTGGCCGATGAATGTATTTTTATTTTTATTTTTAATTTCATATGCATATAAATACAAGCTTATTTTTTCATTTTTCCAAATAATTGCAAGATTAATTCACATTTCTATCAAGGAGAGTAGATTTTGGAGAAGAGATTTTTGCATTTTTATCAAGGAGGGTATATTTTGGAGAAGAGAACTTTGCATTTTTATCAATCAAGGAAAATATTGGAGAAGACAACTTTGCATTTTTATCAATCAAGGAAAATATTGGAGAAGACAACTTTGCATTTTTATCAATCAAGGAAAATTTTGAAGACAACTTTGCATTTTTATCAATCAAGGAAAATTTTGGAGGAGAATCTAATTTTGGTAGAGGATTTGTCTTGAGTCATCTTTTACTTGAAGAAGATAATGGGAGAACAAGCAAAAATAAAAAATAAGGCTCAACAAAATTATTTAAAAGAACAAGAACAAAAGAGGTGCAAACAAAACTTTGCAAATTATCATAGAAGGAAACAAAGTACATGCTTATTTCTTATCTATCTCTCTCTCTCTCTCTCTCTCTCTCTCTCTCTCTCTCTCTCTCTCTCTCTCTCTCTCGTGTGTGTTTTTAGGACCTTTATTAACACCTTAATTTTTTCCTTATAAATCTATTTCCAATTATTAAAATCATGTTAGATAACTTGGAAGTTAATACTAAAAAATAGTCATCTTGCATAGACATTACCATAACTTAGAACCTCATTTTTCCTAAATTCCTTATCATCTATTTCCAATTGCATTTGTTCCATGGAATTCTTAAGTTCAAGAATATTTGATTTAATTTGTTCAACTCCACTTAAATAGCTCATAATCTCTCACTTTCTTTGCTTGCATGTAAATTCATGTATCCAATTTACAAAACCTAGTGACTTTGAAAATTCATTTTTCCATTTCCTTAAATTGAATCTATTTCCAAATGTATTTATTCTATGGAATTCTTAAAATTTCAAGAATATTTGATTTTATTTGAACTCAACTCCACTTATAGCACCATAGATCTCACTTTTTTTGCTTGCATGTATGTAAACTCATATGCAATACTTGTTCAACCTAGTGAAGTTTTTTAAACTCATTTTTCCTAAATTCCTTATCATCTATTTCCAATTGAATTTGTTCCATGGAATTCTTAAGTTCAAGAATATTTGATTTCATTTGTTAAAATCCACTTAAATAGCTCATCATATCTCACTTTATTTTCTTGCATGTAAATTCATGTATCCAATTTACAAAACCTAGTGACATTGAAAATTCATTTTGCCATTTCCTTAAATTGGATCTATTTACAATTTTATTTGTTACATGGAATTCTTAAGTTCAAGAATCAATATTGATTTCATTTTAAAGTTCTACTCCATTTATAGCATCATATCCACTCTTTTTTCTTGCAAGTAAACTCATATGCAATACACTTGTGTTCAACCTAGTGAAGCTTTGAATTTTTCCTAAATTCCTTATCATCTATTTCCAATTGCATTTGTTCCATGAAATTATTAAGTTCAAGAATCTTTGATTTCATTTGTTCTTGAATCCACTTATAGCTCATCATCTCTCACGTTATTTGCTTGCATAGAGATTCATGTATCAAGTATGTGCAGGATCAAGATGGGCCAAAAAGTGGCAATGTGAAAAAAATTACATTTTTCATCGACCCAAAAATGCAAAAATCCTGAGTTGACTATTTTCTGGCTTGGGTGTCAGTACATTGCTCCAAAGCAATACCCAAACTAAGATTTTCATATCGGATATCTGATTTGAGGTGCCTACAAATACATATCTGCGGGCTTTTAAACTCATTTCACTCATTTTGACAAGCTGCAGGCACACAGTGAGAACAAGCTAAATATCAGATATCCGATTTTTAATAGATATTCAATTTGAGAGGTAAGATTTTGGATTTTTTTTTGTTTTAATTGATTTTTCAATTAGATTTGTTAAATTTATGTAGTTTTTTATGGATTTTTTTTAAAAGTTGGGTTTTTGATTGATTTTTATTAAAAACTAGAGTTTACAATGGATTTTTGTTAAAAATTAATGTTTCTTATGGATTTTGATTAAAAAATAGTGTTGTTTATCTATTTTAATTAAAAACTAGAGTTTTTTATAGATTTTTGTTAAAAAGTAGGGTTTTTTTTGGATTTTTATTAAAAACTAGGGTATTTTTACAATAATTTCATTTATATTGTGTAATTTCAATTAGATTAATTAGTTTTAACTTTAATCAAGCATTATGGTTGCTGAGAATGAAAATGCACAAATTCCAAATGATCCACCAGCTAAGAATGAAAATGCACAAATGCCAAATGCTCCACCACCTCCGCAACCATCAATTGAAGACTTAATTAATGAAAAATTGCAGCAATTGAGGGGCATTTGTGATGTTTATAAGAGAATCCCTTGCTTATCTAAGATGTCAAACACATTGAAGGAAATAATTAAAAATATAGAAACCCTCTCCACCCAACATAATAATGCCTTTCATTCGTGGTGAGAAGACATGAGGGAATATTACACATGTGGATTGTCTTACGATGATGTGAGAGATCTCAGAATAACCAAAGCCCAAATAGCATCTTTATTTGTTAACCACCTGCACTGGTTTGCCAGTTAATGTTAATAAACCAAAACTTTCTATAAAATGGTGCACACATAGGGACATTGTAGATAACTTTTGGGATCGTTGGTGTATGGTTTTTGATAAACCACATAACAACAATTGTGATATACCATTTTACTTTATTAAAAAAAAAATATGTGAGTTTGTGTTAGGGCATCATGTTAATTACTTTGACATTAAGCCCTTCCAAGGCGTCGGTGGAGGTATTCCCTAGGATAGACCAAGGGCAGTTAGAGTAATCTTGTGTCCATATGTTCCCCCTCCACCCCTTCCTCCACCACCTCCAATATATCATCTAGATATTATGCAGGATGCAGCCACATAGACTATCTAGGCTATTCACTCTTTAAGTGGTCTTTTGGTTTCATATGATTCTATAGTAGCTCAACCACATTCTGGTGATGTTGGTGATGGATCAAGTGTTGATGCATCATCCTCCTCAGGTCCACATATTTGTGTGCCACATACTTACTCTATGTGCCACCATATATGCTTGGGTCCTCTTGTATAGCCCACTGAGCATCCCTTGGAAACTTCTGATTATGACCTCCATGATGTGGACAATATAGATCAGACATAGGGGAGTAGAGCACACCCTAAAGAGTCCTCTCCTACTAGAGAGGGGGACGTTGGAATAGTGACAAAGGTAATATTTAAGTTGTAAATTCATAACTTGCATTTCTTTTTAAATGAATATTAATAAGAGATAGTATTTAAAGTACTAATATTTATTTACATGGTCTATTTAACAGTTGATGTCTGAGGAGGAGCTTGTACAGGTGACTGATAACACCCTTAGGGACATTTCATTTGGCCTCGACATGCACACAGTATATATTTTCACACCCACTCGTTTACATTTTTTTATTATATACTTGCTTGTCATTAATGAAATTATAAAATAACTTATATTTTTATCTTATTTTCCTCTTGTAGGAAGCACCTAGTGAGAGTGAGGTGTAGCGTTGTCCAGACTATGGAGGTGCAATGTTAGATAAGGGAAAGGTAATTGAACTCAAATTCGATTGAATTAAGATTTTTAAGATCTTTTATTGATTATGCATACATCGACATAGATTGGTAGTTTCATATGTACTTGTCATTTTTATGTATAGGTAGTTATGAGCTATACATCATTATTGACAAGTGCCACAATGCTTGAAGGAGTAGGTATTGGAACACCTCAAGGAGTAGGTGTTGAAACACCTCAAGGAGGAGGTGTTAAAACACCTAAAGGAGATAAAGAAAAAGATCAGCCTAAAGAGGTATGTTTTTATTTTATTTTGTGTTTGGTAAATATGTTCCTATTACCAACAATTGTATGCTAACTTGAATCAATTTTATGTTTTTGTTCACATATATAGATTAACATTACAAAAGTTGGTTTGGTTGGTTCTTTGAGAGGGGCATATTCTAGGACTCTCAACCCTTTGAAGAGACGTATATTTTAGGTAATCAAGATTTCAATTTTAGAGTTCAATTATAATTCAATGTATATTGATTTTGATGTTAATTATTTGATTTTAAGTTATATAGTATAACTAATCTCAATTGTGGTTTGAATTTTTCTTGTGTAGCTACCTTTAGAGCTAATGAGTGCTTCAAAGAGGCTCCATTTTGATGATCCCCTAGTAGTTTAGGATGAGATAGACATTTTGGCATGTAAATTTTGAATAGATATCGAGATGGCATATGCCACATTTTTTAAAACTTTGTTTGAGTTGGCATTGATGCCATTATTGTATACGGAGATACACTCAAGATTATTGGATAATTTGATATATAGAAGTTGATAATCAAAATTTAATTTCTTCCTCATTTGCATGATTAAAATCTTTGAAAATTTAATCAAGTGAGCAATGGTTAAATATCAATGTACAATAGCATAAAAAATTATGGTTATATATTATGTAGTTTATATTCATATCACTGATTACATTGCATTGCAAATCTTTCAAACTCAAAGCATTACTTCGTATTGCATAACTAACAACTAGATACTGATAGATGAAAAAAGTTCAATTACAATATTATTGTTACAAAGTCAACCTACGGAGTTATGAAATTACTTCACATTACATAACTAATAACTAGGAGTAGCTATCAATTGGATTTTCTTGTCATGGAATTTTATGAGACCACATTTCTTTGAGGCATTTTTTCAAACAATTCATTGTCTTTTCTATCCCACCACATTTTTCATACATGTGTACCAAATATTTTTATCAAATAGTTCACTAGCTTGTTGCTATGGCTAAAATCCTAAAACAAGTTCTTTCAAACAAGCTATGGATTGATGCAGAGTGGGGGTGGAAACCATTCAATCTGCCAAACCAATGAGTATCAATCAAAATTTCAAAACAAAATCAAATGATACTCAAAACTCTAAACCTTACTATGCTTTCCCTTGTAGCATTGGCAACCTGGTTTAAGGGATTCCAAGACACCACACAAAATAAAAATGAATTAGACACCCTTTTAAGATTATTCTGCACCTACATGTCCTTTAGCAAGCTATCCCATGAAACTGCCTGTTTACCATGCAAATGCATAGGGTTTATTGAAAGTACCACTTGCAAAACTCCCTTGACCATGCCACCAACTCAGAAACCTCTATTATGACCCCAATATGCTTAAACATTAAAGAGATTCCCCCACTCTCATTGATTTTAACAAACCCTAGGCTAAAAGCTCCATTTTCATGCAATTTAAGCAATGATTTGCTTAGGACAGTAACTCCAAGACTCACAAATAATTTCCCTTGCCTTAAATGGACCTGCACACATTCAAATCATATTGTACAAAGCCTCTCCACTGAGCCACATGAAAGGTACAGTAGGTGGAGGGCTTCAATAATTCATAATTTACTCAAAATGCAAAATCTGGGTTCATTGCCCGCCTTGAGAAAACTTGGCACAAAACTCACAAAAAATGAAAAGAAAGCACTAAAACCAACTTTAAAGGGGTCTCAGGCCTACTTCCCCCTCATTCCACATGCTATGTAACCATTTACTTGTTGGGTAGGGGCCGAACAATGGAGAAAACACATATTTTTTCTATAGAAACCATAGTTTTTGTAAAGTAACTCAATATGATCTTATTGATTCTTCACAAAATTACATTCATCAATCCCCAAAATGACTTCCTCAACCTTTTTTAAGACTCTCCCCCACACAAAACAACAGACCAACTGCCAATAACAGATTTACAAACTAAGTTACCTATTCAAGTTTGGGTTCAGGGGTCTGGTTCACTAGTTCGGCTAAATTTTTTTTGGGGGTGGTTCAGTTCATTTTGGGTTCGTTAGTACAAAAAACATGTAGAAATAAAATATATATATGCAGCCTAGAAGCATGAATTAGGATTATAATATCACATAACATCATATAAACAACAAAACCACCATAAAATTGAATGTCATTTAAAACATGCATGATAAATATTCATCAAATGTTGAAACTTGAATTGTGGTAGCTTGATATACATAGTCTATTGATGCCAAGGTTCAATTTGTATGATTTTGAAAAAAAAAGCCAACTGAGTAGAGTTATCAAAATTATTTAGAAATCATAAGAATTTCTTTAGTACACTAGCTATTTTGATGTCTTCTTGCAATCTCAAATGCTAACTTAGTGAAGTTAACTCTGCTGCCCACTAGTTTCCATTAAAAAGAAAGCAACAAGCTATGGTCTCATGGTTTTTTTTCACATGAAAATCAGCATTGGAGCTCGGTTGGAGGCTGAAAACTACTTGTGAGAGCATAAATAAATCTTGTTCTACAACTTGTATGACCAAACCAACTATTCCATCATGTCCAGATGGTTACATTTAGGTTAGGTATGGTCCCCTTTCTCACCCAAATAGGCTGAAGCAGTTCGAGCTACGTTCAATTAGAAAAATCCCTTAAGAGTCCAAAGTGCAAAATGGAAGCAATCTTTGATGGACTGTTTCTTAGAAACCGTGATGCCTACAATTTTTTTTTGAAGCTACGAGATTGTGTTGGGTGCCTCTACAATAACCTCTCTTAGTTTTTTCTATCTTGGAGGCATTTTCCTATGGTGACAAGTTTTCAGTTGAGGGAAAAGTTATCAGATGCAAGCAGTGTAAAGTTACAAAGTGGTGCAACTTTCATTCAAGAACTCATATGACCAAGTAGATCATTCCAACATGTCCGTATGGGTACGTTTACACTAGAGATGGTCCTCTTTTGCACCCAAATAAGCCGAATCACTCCGAGCTACAGTGGACTGATGATTTCCCTTAAGAGTCCAAAGTGCTAAAAGGAAACAATCTTTGAAGGGATATTTCTCAGAAACTGTGATGTTTACAAAATATTTTTTCTAGGCTATGGGATCATGTTTGGCCCATCTACAATAACCTCTCTTAATTTTTTCTATCTCAAAGGTGTTTTTACGTGGTGGCAAGTTTTCAGTTAAGGGAAAAGTTGTCAGATGCAAGTAGTGTAAAGTTGCAAAGTGGTACAACTTTCATTCAACAACTTATACGGCCAAACAGACTATTCCAACATGTCTGGATGGGTACATTTACACTAGGGATGGTCCTCTTTTACACCCAAATATGCCAAATCACTTCGAGCTACATTGGATCGACAATTTCCCTTAAGATTCCAAAGTGCTAAAAGGTAGAAATCTTTGAAGGGCTATTTATCAGAAACCATGATATTTACAAACTCTCCATTTGAGGCTATGGGATCATGTTTGGCCCATATACAATAACCTCTCTCGGTTTTCTCTATCTTGGAGGTGTTTTCCCATGGTGACAAGTTTTTAGTTGAGGGAAAAGTTGTCAGATGGAAGCAGTGTAAAGTTACAAAGTGGTGCAAATTTCATTTTACAACTCGTACGACCAAATGGACTATTCCAACACATCTGGATGGGTACTTTTACACTTGGGATGGTCCTCTTTTGCACCCAAATACACCAAATCACTCTGAGCTACATTGGACCGATGATTTCCCTTAAGAATCCAAAGTGCTAAAAGGCCATACCGTCTATTGTACATTTTGTAGTTGGATGGCATGGCCATGGTAGATGTTATTAGGACTATATAAGGTGACTATGTGGGTTTAAAGAGCTAGAAAGGTCTATACTTGAGTTGGTGAGTTGCCATGCATGGAAAAAATGAGTGAAATTAGGCGAAAAATGGTTATTTACAACTTGCTAATGTCAATGAAACATGGGGCAACAAGATTTAAGGTTGGATCAAGCTTGTATATGTCCTAATAGATGTGTTTGATGAGTTTATAGGGTGTGGAAAGGTTGGAAACATTGATTTCCTTAAAAACCTCATGAAAGTTGCTAAAAATGAGGGTTTGTTGAAATAGAGCTTTAGAAAGTGTATCTCACCAAAAAAAAATTGTGGTTTTTATAGTTTGGTAGGTTTTCTAATGCTTCCCCATTAAAATTTTAGGTTTAGGAAGTGTTTAAATATGAGCCTCTTTGTAAAATGGGCCCATTTTAGTGAAGTTGCACCCAAGTTTGGATTTGAGGAGCAAAAGTGGCAAGCTATTGTAATTTATTACATATAAATAGGAGATATTACAAAACTTGGTTCAAACAAGCATACCGAGAGGAAAAAACTAGGAAGAAAACCTTCGGTTGTAGCTCGATTAAGTACAAAAGTTATTACATAATTTTCCCAATAATAGTAACAAATCATACACTTGTATGACTAATTCAACCTATGAGTTTCCAAAATACAGAACCCTTTACATTTTAAACATAGCCTTTATACAATGCCAAACATTTGACCCATATTTCCAAAAACATCACTGGATATAGATTATGCCCATACATAGTTATGACCTTTTTACATTGTTTCACATTTGAAAATTCAAATTTTACAAATTTTTCCTATTGGAGGGATTCAGGGCACAGTCTTCCACAATAGTAGTATGCTCACATTCTGGATTGACAAGCACCTGTACAAACCATCAAGGTAGCAGTTAAACCAATCTATATTATTCTAAATGATCTAATTGATGATGAGATGGTAATGCAAACTATAAAAGACGCTTGGAATAACCAATCTATATTATTGTAATATGTCATATACCTCTCCAAAAGGATTAGAGTTGGCTATTGTTGCTGCAGGTCCATGATCAATCATGCTAGGACTATCACAAAAGTTGTCAAATGAGAAATTTATATTGTCACAATAGAAAATATGATTAGACTAGCAAATCTATATTAATCTAAACAACCTAAATGATGATGAATTGGTAATGCAAACTATAAAAGATGCTTAGAATAACCAATTTATATTATTCTAAATGACCTAATTAATGATGAGATGGTAATGCAAACTATAAAAGACGCTTAGAATAACCAATCTATATTATTGTAATCTACTGCATACCTCTCTGAAAGGATCAGAGCTAGCTATTGTTGTAGTAGGTCCATGATCAATTGTGCCAAAAATATCACAAAATTACATACAAAATATCACTATTAAAGACACCTGCATTGCAATAGTATACAAAATATTAGTATCAAATAAAGAAAAATAATGAATTTAAGCATAATGAACATAAGCATTGTACCTTCCATTCTTGAAAATTCTATTCAAGTGTGCCTAAAGGGTCTTCTCTTTGCTTAAGAGTATCCAATATTTCTTCATGATCAACATTACTAAATGTCCATAGTTGTTTTGTCTTTGGTCTGGCATGATTCTTCAACAACTTAACATTTGTTGATATAACAAGGTGTGAATATAGGAGAATGGTTTTGTGTTTCTCGTAGTCTTCAAATGTAGGTATGCCATTCTTTCTAATCATGTATGTTCACAACAATGTTCTTGCAACCACAACTAAACCAGTAGGATACACGAAACCATCATCACCTTCCATCGATTGTGTTAGCTTATGCTTTACCCACACACATCGATCCAACCAATAGTCTGATATCTCTTCATTCCCCTGTAGTGCAACAACTGCAAAAACATGTCCTGGTTGTAGTAGATCTGAAAGCTGGTTGTAATCAACTGAACTTTCCATTGTGTCATTTTTCATGGATATTGTTTGAGATAAAGGAGTTAGATACTATGGAACCCATGTATCTACCCACTCACTTGACTCACATTGATCCCACTCGCACTGAATATAACTCTAACAAAAACAAGCCAACTCTCATGTCCAAATGGTCCATGTGCCTGCATCTGAGCTTCGAAATGAATGCATCTTTGAAGAATCTTTGATTGTATGATAATCCAATCTGCCTCCCACTATACCCTCCTCAACCAACCAAAAGAATCTGTGCACTGTTGAATCAAGTGTCCCTCCCTGTGACAATGTTGAACTACACCAATCAACAATAGAACATGCATCACTAAATTTTTCTCCTGAAATCTTCAATTGCTCCTTAACTAGAGCTCTCTTTATGCATGCACCTACTCCATCATGCTCCCCTTTCCCATGCCTAGCTTCAAAAAAACTCCAAATATGAGGTACACCCCTCTCTACATGCATTATACTAAACCAATAAAACATATGATCATTCTTGAATTGACCTAGATGCAATTATCTGACCAAATGAGATGTTGGCACAATGCTATATCATGCTCGTGCAAGAACTCAAAAAAATTCTCGAAATAATGTTGGACACATACTCAGACGAGTGATATCTATCATCACTCATATAAAAATGATACTCAATGATTATCTTTTGATCCTCCTCTGTACTATCAGGTGCATGTCTAAATGTTATGTGGATAAAAATAACAATCTGAATGGAATTGTAATACTGATATTGTACCTCATTTTGTGGTTGCAATGTGTAGTTTTATGCAAAATCAACCACTGATATAATAGTGCCAATCGGAAAAGAGTCCTTACACATCCTAAATTTTTGATCCAACCACTGAGACCTATGACTATTCCTTGCATACTTGTAGAAAATATTGTCCTTAAAATCTGAAATAAAATTAGCAACATTGCATTCTTTTGTAACCAACTCACATCTAGAACCTTCACCTCCACTCTGCAAAGTATATTTGAATATCTCATATCTCTTTTTCTCAACAAGCTTTTTTCAAAATTAATGTTCAGAACCCTCATGAAAACATTGAAAAAACTTTGACAAGCCACCACATTGTGAGCACTTCACATTTAAACAATCATTTCCATAGAAAAAGCAATCATCATCTCTAGAACATAAAAATAGATCTAGCAAGTCCCTTGATGATTTTAGAAGATGTATTGCACCACACTCCTGCAACATTTCTTTAGTATGAAAAGTAGAATGTATATAGCATAATAGTTCAATGTACATTGAAAAATCCACATGGTATTTGCAACAAGTATTACGAATCTTAAGAGGCACACAATAAAATGGCTTCAAACCTTCAAAATTCCTTTGCGAGATTTCCATATTTGGATGTGTTTCAATAAATTTTTTGAACAACATTGTTCGGCTTGATTCCAAGAAATGTTTAGGATGCAGTGTATGGTCTTGATTTCCAATTCTTAACTTTAAAACATCCTTTGCATTGGGTGATACTCTAGAGTTATCATGCCAAAATTGTTAAATTACTTGCTTTACATTATTGGTTAGCTTCTTATCAACACGTGGAAGCCTCCCAACAAAAGCCCATGTATCATTTTGAAGAGGATCATCTATTCTTTCTCTTCTTGCGAGTTCTCTATCCAAAGTTTTATGATTTATGTCAAAATCAATACAATTTTGTCTCATAAAGCGAGCCTTTTTCAATTGATGGATTACTAGGGAAGTTGTAATGACTCTTTGAGCAGCTCTCTTATCCTTTTCCTTGTTATTTTTTTCTAATAGACTTGAGAGCATTAAAAATATTTTTGAGAATAATAGAATTTTTTTTGGTCTTCTTGTTCACATGAATCTTCAATTTGGCTAGCAACGGTCTCATCTTTTGTATCTTTAGCAATTGTATAAAAATTTGGCATTGCTCGGTCAATGTCTTATCACTAAAATATTGGTTGAAAAGTCTTCTACCCCACAACAGAATAGTTTGTGTTGACCTCTTGCCTTCAATTTTTTTTATAATTTTCTCATCAATTTCAAGTAACCATTTAGGGGTTCTTGAAGGTCTTGAATTTGGAATATGTCTTTCTTCCACACAAGGTTCTTCATTTCTCATGTAATCTGGTGAAACATAATTCACACTTGCTTCAATATTATGTTCAAAATCTTCATTTCCAACTTTTTCACCTTGAACATTTTCAATATCAATTTGAATAATTTCATTCCCAATTTCAATATCATGTTCAACATCTTCAATTCCAACATTTTCACCTTGAACATTTACATTATCAATTTGAATATTTTCATTCCCAATTTGAATATCATGTTCAACATCTTCAATTCCAACATTTTCACCTTGAACATTTTCATTATCAATTTCAATATTTTCATTCCCAATTTTAATATCATGTTCAACATCTTCAATTCCAACATTTTCACCTTGAACATATTCAATTTCCTCTTCACTTGAAAGACCATAGGGCTCAAGTTCACCAATATTTAACATACCTTGTCTTCTCTTCCTATGACCACCTCTATCTCTTTGTCTATATGCTTCAATTTGTTCTTTTATAAGCTTTCTCTTATGTTTTTGCTTCCGACAACTGCTACTCCCCATTATACCTCATAAAAGATGCTAAAAAATCATTGCTTATGACAAATTTGAGTAGAAGATGCTCCAAAAAGTTGATCTTTGTCTCTTCCTATCTGAATCTGTATGTTTTTCACCTACAAATCCTACAAATAGAATGTAGGGTCCATTGGAATGCACAAAATGACCCACATGGAGTTTTTCTATGGCCCACAAATCTGATATCCGATACAATCTGATATCTGATTTGAAAAACATTTTAAAATGTTTTGTAATGGTATGATTTTAGTTCTACAAATCAGATATCCGATTTGTGTACACATAGACCTGAGGGTTAATGGTAGAGGGTAGAGGGTTTAAGGGTTAAGGGTTTAGGGTTTATGGTTTATAGTAGAGGGTTATAAGGGTTAAGGGTATAGGGGAGAGAGATAGATGGAGTGAGTGAGTGAGAGAGAGACTTGAGAGAGTGAGACGGGGTATGAAGAAGAGACTTGAGAGAGAGAGAGAGACTTGAGAGAGTGAGACGGGGTATGAAGAAGAGACTTGAGAGAGAGAGAGAGTGGACTTGAGAGATACTTGAGAGAGAGATATAGAGGGTGGGAGAGAGTGGGAGAGAGTGGAAGAGAGGAAGGGAGAGAGTGGGAGAGAGGGTGGGAGAG